>OZ022257.1:41073739-41673739 GCA_963978905.1 Trichostrongylus colubriformis | reverse complement strand
ATAGATTTACCCTGTTTTTTTCGCACTGTAGATTTATCCGACGGTCCGAATGTTACACTCCTAGAGTCAATTTGTTATAGGAAGGCATCCGTTGGGTCACTGTAAATGGGGATGCATGCATCATCCGCTCTAAAAGCTATCGATATCAACTGGCCAGATAACGTTTGAGTGTGTGCTCCTTTTCGATCGCGACAGCCCTTTTGGTATTCGGTGATCTGATACTATTCTAATCCTATTATCCTCTTTCTCACCGTCGGCTCATGCTATGTACAATGAAAAATTGAGGTTCTTTTTTTCGTGTTGTAGATTTACCCGACAAACCTAATGTAGCACAATTTATTATAGGCGCCCGTCAGGTTACGGTAGTTGGGGAAGTATACATCATCCTCTCTGAAAGCTGTCAACTGCGTCCATGTTACGTTTAAATGCTCGCTTTCAATAACGACAACCTAGCCTTTTGGTAGCTGATACTATTCTTTTTCTAATCGTTAGCGTTAGCTCATGTTGTGTTGTTATCTGCAATCAAAAGGTAGGTCGTTTTTTTTCGTGCGGCTCTGAGAGCTGTCTACTGTGGCCATGTTATGATACGAAATGCTTGTTTTCAATTGCGACAGCCTTTTTTTTTTGATGGTATGATGCTATACTTTTTCCTCATCGTTAGCTCATGTTTTCTGCAATCAAATAGTGAGGTTGTTTTTTCCGTGCTGTAGATTTGGCTTGATTTACCCGACAGTCCTATTGTTGCGCTCGAGGGTTGACTACAGTATCCAAAATGAATCTGTTGATGTTGATGCGGAGGTGCGCATTTTGTGCCGAAATGAGGTAGAAACGTATTCATCTCTCACATGTAGCGAAATCTCAGACTCCATTCATTCACAGCCATTCGCAGTTTGCAGTTTCTCACATTTGTTTTTGTTAATACATGTACAGCATGCTTCCCCCAAGCCGCATAAGTGCTAGTGTCTTATCTAGTGTTAGTGTCTTAGTGTCTAAAGAATAGTGTCTGAAGAACTTTTGTCATCTGTTCTGTACTAAGGCCGTCACCTACGATACGACTTAGTTTAGTTCTACGACAAAAGTGCTGATTTAGCTGGGGCATTGCACTACGCTCGGTGTCCGGCGCTATTTCTTCTAGGGTAGGTTTCTGCCTTAAGTCTTAGTTGAAGGAAACTTCAGCTCCCTCTGAATAAGGCTTAGGTAGAAATATACACTTCAGTGTACAGTGGTGATAGTTCGATGACATCATATGAGCAACGACAACGTGAGATAGAGTGCCGCTCTCTCAAGTACACTAGCTAGCACCCTAACTTACTCGTGACGATGGAGGTTCGCGTTTTAGGGTCAATTCAGTGTTATCTGGGCATGTTTGCGCTGTTTAGTTGGTTTCGGTTACTGTAGTCAACCCGCGGTTACGCAATCGCATCCGGCGTCGAGAGTAGACAATATCCCTCTGGAGTCAATTTATTAGGCGTCGGGTTACGGTAGTTGGGGGAGTACGCAAATACACATGTGAGCGGGTGTGTTATACTTACGTAATACCCTTAGCATTTAGCATTATTCATCATCATTCATCCATTTAATACATGAATTGTATATGTTTACCTACACGTATTGTGTACTCCTACCTAATGCTTATTCAATGCGGTGCCTAGCTATAGCTATTCTAAGCTATAGATGTTGTTGTATAGATGTTGTTGGGACCAATAGTCGACCTGGAGATAAGGAACGACAAGGCGGCTGCCGTTGAAGCGCTTCGAAACCTATGGAGTTACCGTCAGTTGGAGGTAGAAGTTGGACAGGAGCAGAAAATTTATCCCCTCATCTCCTCGCATTTGTAGACGCTGCACCTCGAAGGTTGTGAACTGACCGACCAGGACTTGGAGAGCATCCGCCCGGGCAACACCCGCGTCAAGTATGTGTGTCTTCGTCACAACCAGTTGGTCCACGCATGGGTTATCTTAGCAGAGAAGCTTCCAGCTATCACTTACTTGGATTGCAGAGAGAACAGGTGCTGCTCCTTCCTCATACTACCGTTCTCAGAACCTTTTTTGTCTAAGCGGGTGTTTTTTAGGTTCTTAAAACTGGATCTGCAGTACATGTTGGGATGGCAATGCGCTAACATCGAACAGATGTATCTGAGCAAGCCCTTGACACAGTACGCATGTTTGAAGGTTATCCCCTCGCGAGCTGTTCGGATAGGGCTAGAGTCCAATTTGTTTAGGTGTGTGGATGCAGTTCGGGAAGTCTTTCCGAAATGCAGTATCCAGTACTCTCGCACCAAATACCCCTTCGTGACCGCGGACTCGGAGTATGATACCAATCAAGCCTGACTAACTCACGTAACAATTCCCTTGGTAGACGGCTCCTTTGTGATTGTTGTTTTCTGGAGAATAAATGCCTAGCCGATTTCTATATCACTTATATCATTCCGGTTTTGTAGCCGCAAGTACTTCATTTTATCCCACCATTTTAGTTAGTTGTGATGGCGCTAATGTTAAAGAAGTTGATTTAATTGTGACAGAAGAGGGCGTAGGTGTAGCATCCTCCTATCATGAGCCGCAGACGACTGGTCGAAAGTTCTTCGAGCTCTTGCGACCACACAGAGGAACCCACCGTATCAGAGGAGCCGCCGAGGAAGGTGCCAAAGCCGTTGAGAAGAAGTCGGTCCTTGAGAATTATGGCTGGTGGGAATGTTGAACATTTTCTCGATGATGGGGTAACTCTCTGTGGCCAGTACTTTCTATCGTTTGTAGAACCAGTGAGAGACTTGGCTCAACAGCTGGCTGAGCTGAATCCGGGAGAGAACGACGGGGAGGAAGGGGAGGAAAATGACATGCGCGAAGAAGGCATTGGTGAGCCCGTAGAGGAGGAGTCCGCAGAAGGGATTCGAGGCGAAGTTATTGTCCACCAAAATGACGCAAGGATTTCGTGTTCCCATTTGTGTGAGTCTCATTCTTTACTCATGTGTGGCTCAGTCTGCTATCATGTCAAGTGTTGCAAACGTTCATTTTTCAGCTCATGAACAAAAATTATTGTATGCTACTATATTTAAATTGCACTTTGGCATTAGCGAAGAAATGGCAAGTTTTTTGGATGATTTTTGCCAGGCCATGACTGATGTGACCCTTCCAGAACCGGTCAGTTAAGCTTTTCTTCGCTTTTTCGTGTAGGATAGGTTAAGATAGGATAGGATTTAGGATTTACATGTTCGGGAGAAATTAGGAAGCAGTGATGTTTCTGATGAATTAGGATAGGATCGTTTAGGATAGGTTAAGATAAGATTTAGGACTCACATATTCTGGAGACACTAGAAAGTAGTGATGTTTCTGATGATTTTATTGACATAGTAGGCAGTGATTTTTTTTTACACTGAGCCATCTAAGGACACCACTAGGGGTAGTGACGGAGAAGAGGAAGTAAATATGTAGTGTAGACATGTAAACATGGATGAAATTGAATGAAATCCGAGTTGTGAAATTTCATATATGATTCTTGTGATGATTTCGATTTTCCACAATGCTCTGTGTGCTTTCGGTTTTTTGATGGTGGTGGTGATGATAGCAACGATGATGATAGGGAAAATAATGGGCCATTAAAATTACCTAGTGGTGTCTTTAGATGGTTTTGTGGTTTTTACATGCTTTTCTTTTTTACTTTTTTTGCATGCTTTTGTTTTTTTTCTAATTTTTTGCATGCTTTGCTTTTGATGTTGTTTGATGATGTTTGTTCCCCCGTCCCCCCCTCTAACAATAACTAATACAGCACTACACACACATACACAGACGCAAATAATAATCTTAGGGATGTATTTAAGATTGGCAAATCTGTGAAGAAGGCAATGTATGAGGCGGAAAGGAGATTCGCTCACAGGAAATCATACTACTGCAACCAGTGCAGCTCACGTTTAGGTGGTGCGAAGGCTGTTTGTGAAAATACCTCATGCCCGTTGCAAGGGTTTGTCCATTGAAGTGTTTAGTGAAGCCGTAGTTATTATCATGCTTTAGCCAGATTGAGTTTGGAGTTGCTCCAAAGCGGTGCAAAATCATGAAGAGAACCACTGTTCACCATCTGGATATTGCGCCGCAGCTGTCGTTGATTCTTGAGAGAGTCCTTCCGAGTATCATAAGCGTTCACAGACAAATCCACCATGACCATGGCCATGGCCAAGGGGTAGGCAGTTGCTCCGGACTATATATATACCCTTTTATGCGTATTCCGCCATTAGTTACAGGTAGAACGTGTCGAGCGAAGTGAGACCCATTCGTTTCCCAAGTACCAGCGGCTCATTGAAATGCGGTCGGATTTTGAGGAACGGAAGATCAACATTTTATTGACTATCAATTTTGACGGTGTCAAGTTCAAGAAGCTCTCACGGTGTCATAGTTTCGCTTAAGTCTGGTTGTCTTTCCCCTGTTTATAATAATGCTCACACTAAGGTCCGAAGCCTGGCCCATATACATCCGTCTCGAAGGGCTACCATTCAAGGAGAAGAATAAGTTTGAGAATATTATCATGGCGGGTATCACATTCACACGGAAACCTCTCACGGAACAACTTCTGGTAGAAATTTTCTCACGGTCTGTGACTTATGTCTCTGTTGGATGTGCTCGATTGTTATAATGAGGAGCAGCTGTCACCTTTCAGTCTTCGGCAAGAACTCGTACAGTTGAGGGAGAGTGGAATCCCTGTGGTTAACGAAAACGATGATTGTACGTGGTTATGCACTCCCATACTGGCAAATGGTGTCATTGACTTTGGCGTGGGTTTTACAGCTTTGGCAATGACGAAGGAGATCCCTATAGCATTTAGTGTTGCAGGCCTTGAAAACACTGTACGACTTGCCCCGCTGGCAATCATTGCATGGTTGTCATCTGTGCACTTTCGCGGGTGAAAGGGCTGGTTATCGAATGATTTGGTTTCCCAGGTTCCCTTACCAGGGTGACCGTCGCACATTTACTACTTCTTCTTCTTCTTCGTCTCAAGGCATGAGAGGTTAGCTGTGACTGTTCATGTCTTACCTTCAATCCGAGTACTCAACGGAACAAACACAAGGTATTTCATGTAGGGCGGACGCAAATGATGGATATCTTGTCGTTGAATAATTGCATACCGGATGCTCTACATGTGATTTCGGAAGGGATAACATGTGACCTTTTCAAAGGTGACTCATTTGACTGTTCTTCAGTGTTCCCCATGAGAGTGTTAAGCAATTACTTCAGCCATGTTCTCGGTGCACAGCCGCGTGCCCGTAATGAAGATTCGCTCCCAGTGTCTGCCGAGTTTCCACCACATTATTGCTACCACGCGCAACTACACCTACGCTTCTAAGTTCATTCTTGGGATAGAAGATCTCCCTTGTACGACGGGGTCTGAGAAGGATGCTGTAAGTGAAGGATGTTCGAGCATTCTCTAATTTCTTGCTTTACTTTGGCAAATTCTAGCTGTCCTTCGTCGCATTCCCGCTTGCAGCCGCCCTGAATATTTGTGCAGAGCCGGTAGGTGCCGTCGCGGTGCTGGCATACTGGATTGTGGTGCGGGTTCTAGAAAAGAGTGCAGAAATGCTCGTTTCGGATTTCGAAGTGGTGCAAGACTTAGCGAAGTCCATGAAGTTGTTGTGGTACGCCATCGAACCGACTTTGTTCACGTTGAAAGTCCATGTGAGTGCTGTAGTAGTTTCCAAAAAGGTTGCTTTCAAGTGTACGATGGTGTTACAACAGTTAAATCTGCAGTGCCTCATCGATCATGCAATCCTGGAGGACCTTAGTGACGTGGGATCACCATACCATTGGAGTGCCAGTTCTTTCGAATGCATGCATCGACGGTTACAACTTCGCATTACCCAGTGTACAACGAATGTCGAGGATACTGTCGTTGAGAAGTATGCACAATTCGCAGTCCTTCTATTCGCGACCACATTTTACACCGAAATATCTTCGGTTTCTAGTTTTCTCCTCTATAAACATATGGTGGACAGGCTGAACAAGGAAACCCAGTTGGTGAGCAATGTATTCATGGACCGCTTGCAAGCAAAAGTCAAAGCAGGTGAAACATCCAGGTCAGGTTACATGTACTTAGGAAAGACTGGTTGTGGCAATGGTGGTATACTTAACAAATTATTCTGTTAGACGTTCTACGGGCTATATCATGCTTAACGATGGTTGGTACGTGCCGCGATCATATACGATGTCATTCGAGGATCTGCTGATAGAACATCAGCAACATTTCATGCCTAGGCGGCACTATACATCATTCAGGTACAGGTAAGAGGTAGATAGGTAGGGGGAATGAAAAGGAAGTTTGAGGCTGTAGGGACTGTTTCAGTTCACGACTGCGTAAAGGAGACAAGATGTACTCATCTGCGGTTTACAATAAAAGGGTGATGGATACGACGCAGGACTACGTATACTTGGAAGTGAACGGCAATGCAGTATTCGGACAAGTCATAGTGTTCGCTTTTGACTCATGGACCAATGAATGCTGTGTACTTCTGCAGGAGATGCGGACCGCCGACCCTTTTGTAGCACTCAGAGAGGCCATAGAAAGAGGACAGCACCCTGTAGCGCCTCGAGCTCTATTCACTTTGAGCAAAATTAGTCGCTTCAACCGCTTCTTTAAAAAAGTCGTAGCCAGAGAATTTCGAATTCATAATGTTTACAATATACTTTCCCCAGCCATAGTAATTGAAACTGGGTCAATCTCTTACGTCTCACGTCTCTAATTCTTATGTCGATGTCTCATAGCCCTATGTCTTGTTTCTCTAAGTTGTCTCACGTTTCTAAGTTGTCAGCTTTGCATTGACTAACACACTAACACATTGGCGACGGTGCATTCTATCTTCTTCATTTTTGGAAGAAATATGGCACCTACTCGGCTCATTTTGATAACGTTCCTACTTGACCATGGGAGAAAGTTCACATTTTCTGATTAGAATACGATCACGAAGTTGCTGTACAGCTCTCAGAGAATGCTGCATTGCGCTCAATCCCAACCTAACCTACTTGTAACCTATTCGGCGGGGACGATTTTTTCGGGAGCACAAAAAGGCCTTACTCTTTGCAGTGAACATTGCTCCGTTGCCAAAGTGTTAATCGTTCTTTAAGAATTGCTTAATAACCCTAATACGTGGTGAACTCATGATACCAATGTATTAATCATGATCGGTCTCAGCCTCATAATCTCACCGTATCCAGATAACCAAGGTCTCTTATGTAAACAATGTATCAGTTGACCTCACAATCTTAACCTCCAAAATGGTGCTATCTGTAACCTCTGATAACCTCTGGCCAGTCGAAGGATTAAAGGGATTTAAATGTGTTCAACTTCTTCGAACGGTAGCAGCCCAGTATCTTTTTTTTGCTCATTTGTAGTTAGTTTTATTCAGTTCAAGGGGCATAATGAGCCGTTCCGCATCGCCTTCTCATAGCTCAGACCCTGACCATTTTGTTGGTGCCACTGGTGAAGGGTGTAGAACATCTTCCGCTGCTAACGAATTGATAAACCAGCTTCGAGAGTATAGAAGAGCTGTCCACGAGTGCACATCAACATCAATGAGTGGTAGGTCTCAAGAGGAGATTACTGTAGGTGTTCACTGAAGCCCTTACCAATCATCTCCAGACTGCAATAACTCGTCGTTAGAGGACCGACCAGGCTCAAGCTCTACGTCGCTTGTTACTCAAGAAGAGAATGATGAAGCGTCCTTGCCTTCTCCCACCTTATCCCTCTCTCAGCGGTCAGCGTCTGCCAACTCAATGGAATCCCAAGAGCCGCGACAGGAGCCGCAAATTGTCGAATCAGACTGTGCGGTCGCATCGCAAGGTCATCCACACTTTATTGCAATCCTCAGCTCTGATACTGATTCATCGTCGTTGTCCTTTATAGAAAGTGGGCAAGTAGTTGCAGCGGAAGGAGCTGGTCGTGATCCAGATCAGCATGGAAGTCAAAGTGGATCATCAGTTCCGCTATGTTCACTCCGAGGTTCCATTATACAGTCTTCATCGTTAATAGCAGAGACACTTTGAAAATGTAGTTTGTATCGTATTGCAGGGATTGTGCGCGCAGTAACTCAGACAAAGGAGATCTCAGTGGAGCAGTTAGGGGAAGCCCTATCACATTCCCATATTGGCGAAGAGTACAATGTCTGTTCCTTTTATACTTTCGGATTCGCCTTCGTAAACCTTATGGGAAACTTCAGCGTTTCATCCAGTACACGATTCGGGAGTGCCGCATCGACGTTGAAAATGCTAGATCGTTGCAATTGGCCGTTGCGGACGTCCCACAGTCATCAGATTCTGTCGTTCGTGCTCAGCTGGCCGTAATTGCAAGACTGTCAGATGCAGTCGTAGGGATGGCAGCCCTCGTTAGTTACCATGTGCATATACACTGCCTCAAAAAAACTGTCCCTCACTTCGAAATTGCAGATTGACTCCTTGATGACACAGACGAATTCTTTACATGTACGGTGTTCGCGCGTAGAGAGTGCCGTTTCGAAAAATGCGAGCAGTAGATTGCCGGAGGGATCATACCTGAGTGCGAAGAACCTGACTTCACAATGGATAGTGCGAGAGTCTTCCCCATTTAAGGTAGACTTTGCTCGCGTTGAGAGATTTGTAGTACAACAAGGAATGATGTTCTTTTTTTTCATGCAACTAACCTAAATCAATTGATGGCGTACTGGCGACGCGCGTTGCGAGCGCGCCCCGAAGATCACACTTCTCAATGCGTTGATTTCATGAGGCAGTACTTGGTTCAGTTAAGTTTTGAGACCACTTGGACTAGCCACCATTGCCATAACCTTTGATCCAGTACTTATCACTTTAGGCGTGCAATCCTGCACAGGTTATTCAAGACTACACGTACCGAATGTCAGGTAGATACCAAAAAAAGCCAAATCTCAAGGATCTTCCAGAGGATATTGCAGACACGTTGATAGGTTGGTTGTGGTGAAAAAGACAGCCATAAAATATCCCTGTTGATAACTAAATTCATCTTTTGGCAGGCTGTTGTCTTGACGGTTTGAAATTGTATGCTCCGGAACTGGATGGTGAGATAGACCACTTGATTGAAAATCCCACTCGGTGAGACAAGGTGATGGCTGGAGATGGTTGCCGTTTCAATAACATATAGCATTTTTAAGCTATTGGCTCACCCTTGGAAACAACGATACGGCAAGGGCTAAAAAGTTTCACCAACTCAGGGGCCTGCGCTTGTGTTGGACAGCAATTTTGCGAGGCGCCCTAGCGCGTGCAATGTAGGTGTTCCTTTTTGTATAGAAACGTAGAGCAATTTTAAGATATAGTACATAATTCAACATGTAAACATTTCAATGATTCTCGATTGTTTAGGGCTGACATTAGACAATACCTGTTGACAGACGACCGCCTAGTGCCCCGCCCTGTAAGGATTTACTTTGGTGTTTTCAAATGATTCCTCAGGCATATCAAAAACATCTGTTTTAGAAACGACGATGTGTTGATAGTTCCCAAAGTGAGCAAGCGGGACCCTCTGGTCAGTGAACACGGGTCTTCTACGCCCCGGGCCTTCTTTACTGTACTCACAATTTGTATACACTTTTCCACACTCACAATCAGTCACCTCACAGCTTTAATGCCACCTCATCTGATTTGATCGAGACTTTTGTTTGCAATCGCTTGTTCCGCTGATCCGTTTTTCAAACATTATTAAAACAGAATATCCGTAGTTGGTCCACCTTCGGAGTGCTTCTATGCATTTATCTAGCTCCGCCATTGATCAGCAATCACCAATTGAATCTTCTCGTCGTCGGAATCTTCTTGTTCATTGGTTTTGGATCGCTAGTGAGCATCTGGGCGCAGGTTTTATTCTAGGACGCTGCATACATTCGAGGAGCGTCGGATTAAATTTCAGATGATTTTTTCGAGTTGGAAAACGGATCAGGCGATAGTAGTCATTGTATCTTAGGATATATTAACCATTTTGTACACACAGTACTTTAACAATCCATCCCAGTAATAATCATTTTGTACACACAGTACTTTAACAATCCATCCCAGTAATAATTCGATGTACTCCTTGTATAGCGGTTGTATATTATTGTGATGTCGTGAAGTGATGCATGTTGAACTAATTACCGGTATTGTGTATTGTTAGTACCCGACACTGGTTGAAACTTTTCTCTGGAAACTAATACCACGCAAAACCGAGTTCGCCAGCGTGAACAGCACCCTCAGAAACCTTTGTAGGAGTCCCTATAATCAAAATCCCCCGAAATTGTTATATTTGTCGAAAACGCGCGAAATTCGACACTTTCGCGCAAAACTGAGCTCACCAGCGTGATCAGCGCCCTCGGAAACCTTTGTAGGGGTCCCTTATAGTCAAATCCTCGAAACTGGTTTATTTGTCAAAAATTCCTAAAAATCGGTACATTTTTGACGAAAGTCCCTCAAAATTGGTTCTGTTTTGTCGAAAATGCGCGATATTCGACACTTTCGCGCAAAAATGAACTCACCAGCGTGATCAGCGCCCTCAGAAACCTTTGTAAGAGTCCCTATAGTCAAAATCCCCCGAAATTGTTATATTTGTCGAAAACACGCGAAATTTGGAACTTTTGCGCAAAACCGAGCTCACCAGCGTGATCAGCACCCTCGAAAACCCCCATATGCAAGTTTCCAGAGAAAAGTAAAATTTTGACCTTTTTCGGGTATGACCAGATGGTCGAAAATCTGATTCCATTGATGTTATTAGGATAAACATCGCACGTTACTGTGCATGAGTATTGGCTGATAATGACATTAGGACATTAGAGTAGTACAGCTGGAAGATTCCAGTAGTGGTGTATGCTTTGGTACTGGTGTATGCCTGTGGGTACACAGTAGGGGCGGGATCAGAGGCGGGGTCAGGGGCGGGGCTTAGCAGGGCGAGACCACCAGCGCTAGTGACGGCAGGACAGTGGAGTAGTAAGGTCGCAGGGTACCAGTGGTGCTGTTACTTTACTACTGGTGTATGCTGCAGGAGGGGGGCGGAGCCAGGACGAGGGCGAGAGTTCCAGTACAAACGAAGGCAGCATATATTCTGTAATGCTGATGGCAACGTCATGGCACTAGTAACTCTGGCAGCGACTGCTGCGAGCATGGCAGCACGTGCTGCAGCGGCTCCGCCCACTTTAGCAGCAGCACGGCAGTGACCCGAGCGTTGAAGTTGCTCTGCTGCTGCCATGCTGCTGCACCTCTATCAGAGAAGATAAGAAGAGGAGGAGGGTGCTGGGTCAGGTAGCGTGTGACAGCCTTCCTGCGTTTCGTATGCGTATCGACCAAGGCTCTGATTGAGGTCATCGAATCATGAGGATGATCGGATGATAGTTGGCAGTGACTTGGTGCTACCATTCAAAAATAATATGCAGTAATTAATGGGTTGAAAATATTTTAGGAAGAGTAAAAAACACTAACGCCTTTGTGACTGCCTCCCGAATGTGAAGTGCGCTTTCGGATCCCCCGGATTCCCACACCCTGGTTTACTTGAATTACGGTTGTTTGGCTGCTGTAGTGATGTGGTCTCATCTGCTAGCCAGTAAACCGCACTCCCCTTTTTAATGATAAAAGGGATGGATGCGGGAAGCACGTGGCGGGTTTGTCTCAACAGCGGAAGGGGTAAATTTGGCAAATTGAGGAATACGAAAGTGCTCATCGGTGACCGAAAACACGGCGAAAACCCAAGAAATACCCTCGTCTTTTGCGCCCCTCTGTCTTACTAGCCGGTGGGATAGACTGCAGAGGACGAGGGGCTAAATCGACTGGCTGCGAACGCTTCCCGCTTTCGCCGGCAACTTGCCCGGTTGGCGAGCTGCAGAACGACACGCCGCGTTGCGGGACCGCGATAAGACCCCAAGCCGCGCATTCTTCAATGCGAGTGTCGCCACACATCTCTCCTTCTGCAAGGATAGGATTGTTTTCTGGAAACATACTTTTTCAGTTCCCACTTTCTCCTTACCCTCACAGTACCTTTGACATGTTTCTTTTTTAATGAGAGCCCATCTTCCCCGAAGTACGACTGGCTCTATTGAATACGCCACTCGCTTTATCGCTCTTTGGGCTTTGCATATGGTCGAAGAGATCGTGATTGCCGTCTTTTGACAATAATAAAAATAATTTTAGGGTTAAATAAAGTCGGGGAAGGGGAGACGCAAAGTCTCTACCGACGTCGAAGCTCCTTTCGCTCCCTAGGCTAAGGCACATAAGACAGATGCTTTTTCATACAGGAGGAGGGGACATGGATTGAAGGCTAAGCCTAGGGGGGAAAGGAGATTCGACGTCGACGAAAGGTTGCGTCCCCCCCCCCCCCCAACGACTTTATTTGACCCTAATTTTATATAATGGTAACTCTATCAGCATTTCGCTCCCAAAGCTAAAGCAGACATTAAACGCTACCTTAATTATGAGAACTGTTTCTGATGTGGAGAAAAAACGAAAATAAAGAGTCCAAGTGAGCGGTGAAACAGTACAGCACAAAAGATATACCAGAGTGACGAAAGGATAGAAGTCGTTGTTTGGAATTTGAATGATAAAATCTGCATTTAAGGCTAATGATGACGAAGTGGATGCCTGTTGACTGTGACTGATCGAACGGCTGTGGATAGTACGGCTGAACGAGAGCTGATGACACATATCGATCGAAAAAAGGGGCTGAACCATCAACGCGAAAGGACTGGTGCTGGTGATTTCGTGTATTCATCGGAGCTGAAACGTTTTGGCAACGGTCCAGCACCAAATTGGTGTTCACCTCTGAGATATGCGTACACTGCCAGCTGAAGGGGAAATGATCACGTTTTTGTTATCCGTACAGTTGTTGAGATCGATCGAACGGGGACCCACTGTTGGCAGTGTCCAACATGAGATACCAAAACATGTGAGAATCCAATCTGACATACACAGTTTTTTTTTCGTGGGCATACCATGTGTGCAGCTTCACTCCTTACTACAATGCATTATTTATCATGCGCCAGAAAACGGCAAATGACCAGTACAAACACTGGCGTTGATCAGGGGACCATCGCTCGATTTTTCGTGCAGTTAATTGCTGAAATTAAAAAACAAAAAAAACCATGGGAATTATTCTGCAAGGGAAACACGCGTCACCGTTTCGAGCCAGGCGTAATCACGAGCTGGATCCTGGTCATCTACCTGCAACAGTGGGGTGTGTACCCTTATGTCAGGATTTTCACCACAATGAGCGGCGTGCGACGCGGTGCGTGCGAGCTGCGCGCGCCGCGTTGGCCTTACAATTGTTAGAGCAATTACACGATAATGCTAGGGATGCCGCATGCACTTTACTTGTAATCGTTTTGGGACCCAACCGTAGTTCGGACGAGTTCACGTGGCCGCCTTTGCATAAACTCGCCAATTTGATGCCTTGGCATGATGCCAAGAGGAATGTTTCTATCATAATGTTGTTTTTCCCTGTTTCCTTTGTTCTTTCTTGTATTGTTTCTAGATGTACTTACATGAATGCTAGTGCTAGTAGTTGGGAATGGCCACTCCTCTGCGCTGGGAGTCAGGTGCCACAACTAACGTTGGCCCGCATCCCGTCTCCTATGGCGGACAACTCGGAAAGTCAGTGTGTTGATGCGAATGAGATGCGAATACACACCGCAGCGTCGCGCTTTTGAATCCGGGTTTTTTCACGGATTATCGCTCCTAACCTTCTGTGTTCGTTGCAAAATGCTCATTTCTTTGCATCTTCCTCTTATTTCGGACCTCTTCCGGTTCCTTTAATTCCTTCGGACAAACAAAAAAAAACAAAGATAAAATTCCGAGGAATCATGCATTACAAGTTTTGAATAGGTTTGTTTTTTGCGAATCAAGTAAATTCAATTGAAGGTAGTGGACATTATGATTCTTTAACTGTTTGCCTTTGTAAATGAAATGCAGCTGTCAGGTAGCAGTGTATTGAGAGAAAATACACCAAAAGCTCACGAAATGAGCCATCACATTGCAGTTACAATACCGCTCACGTTCCGTGAATAAAAAACGCATCGCGACGGCGCCACCGGGGTATTCACGTGCATGACCGGGGGAAAGCGCTCGGCACTCGCGATGGTGCCAACCATCGTGACTGCTCTCCCATGGCGTGCACATGAATCGCACGCTGCCGTTTAGAGATTGAGACGTCGATCCACAAAATGAAAAGGCTGAAAATGGGGAAAATAAGATATTTATCACCAAAAATGTTTTTATAAGTCATTCGATAGCATTTCTTCTGGGGAATCGAGCGGCGTGCATTTCATTGGGCAATCTGGGTCTGGAAATGAGTTGAGAGATGGTTTTTTTAGCAGAGTATACACGAAGGCGCTGTTTAGAGCCACACAAGGGAATAGGGACTGATCTGATATGACCGAAACTTTAAAATCACTACACTTCTGTGAGCTTAGATTGAGAGTTGAAAAGATTTTATCTCCAACTTATCAGGTTTCGAAGAAAATTCCCATCAAACTTCTCAGAATGTGGAAATGGCCAAGTGCCAAGTTCAAGAAAACTCAAAACGTGTAGTATTTTCTTGTAGAGCTCGACGAGCTGATTCCGAAAATGTATACAAACCCAATCAAACCTTAATAATCAATCGATTCATAGCGGAAAAACGCGAAAGCGCGTTTTCGCGCCATTTTAACAAGATTTATCAAAATTTTCGTATATCATAGATATTTCATACATTGTTAAACTCGCCTCATTGAGACGAACCCAATGCTTCTAAGATCTGCCCATTTTATCCAGTTTGAACGATATTATAACGGTGCGAGGGTTTGTTCGCGATTAATCCGTCACAAGGCGGATTAATCGCGCGAATTCTGCGAATGCGATTCTGCGAATTGCAGAATCACAAGGTTTTTATTCACGGAATGTGAGCGGTATTGTACTTTCGAATGTTCACAAGGTTGCCAGCCTGATAGTAGTAACATTGTGACACGTGAAAGCAACCGACATCGCGATTCTGTGTTTCTGCGATCCACTGGATGCGATTCTGCGAATTGCAGAATCACAAGGTATATCCTTAGCGCAATCGCGATAATCAAGTCCTGGTAGAAGATATGTTTTGAGACCCAGCAAAATTAAATCGAATTGGAAATGAAAAAAGCGTGTGAAGTAAATGAATTCAAAAGGTGAAGTGAAACCGATTAAGATTTCCGAATTGAAAAACTTTTAGAGCAACCTAGAAAACAGTGGGACATTTTTAAAAGCATAGACTGACATTCAGCAGCTAGACATTTAGCATTAGCTTTTTCAAATTCCCGATGCTCATAGGTCACAGCGTAGAAGAAGATCCTGCAAAAAGCACGTCGCAGTCTGCTTCTCATTCTGCATGAACTCTGTATCCTATCATTTATTCGCCAATGCCACGGGAATTTTGTAATATCGGCAGACGGGGACCAGAGTGATGTGCCAGTTGGGATAGGAACCTTTCAAAAACTGACTGAAAGCAAAGTAACACTTGGTGAAAACACAGGAATCACTACACAGTGCCTATACTTGTACTAAAATAATAGATCCTTTCTAACCCATTTCCTGCTAAACCTCACCTTGATGTGGCATGGGCAATACTTAAATTGAAAGAAGGGGTGCCATGTGCAGCGGAAAAACCTAACGAATTGCCCGAAAACTCGTAAAAATAGTTCCGTTTTCCGCATGTCAGACTTAACGGGTTCACGAGTGTTCTGGCGCCTGATCACCTATTGATCGTACTCCCACAGATCTGTAAAACGTAATGGTTGGAGCAGTCAGGTGACGGGGAGGTGTACGTCAGGACACTCTAATTGTACCAGGTCACTAGGGGAAGCGGTAACCGCACTCTTTAGCGCGTGGCCAATTCACAACGTCACCTGTAAGTTGGCGTGCGTGACCAGTTAAGGTTTCTTGACTTTCACCTAGTCAACGGACAGCCCGCATACGGCCTCTCAATTCACCCAAAACGTGCCACACACCTTCAGATGGACTCCAGGCTTCTTCGAGATCCTCTTCCCACTCTCTCCGATAGAGCTCTAAACTTGCAAAGGTATTCGAGGTTGAGAAAAATTATTGAACGCAGGGATTCGGGAAAAACTGTTGGAGCCACGTGGACCGATTTTCGAGGATGTGACCACTTTCTTAATGGGAAATCAAATGCACTCTGTAAAGTGGAATTGATAATGGGCGTTAATACATGCACGTCCCGAAAGAGATGACGTTGATGTAATTGTGAAGTCGTAAGAACAAATGAAAAACAGTTCCGAGAATCAATTTGACGTCTTATTGAGCCAAATTTTGCAATTCAAATTCGCTGCGAGCGACCTTCCATCGGTATCCGTTGACGGCAAACCTCATCAGACGCTTATCAGATCGAGGCGAAGGTATTGAAGACTTTCCGCGTTCAAATGAAAGGAATTTTCGGTATGTGATGCAGGTATTAGTCCGAGGGAAGAGCGTTCGACATCCTTACCGCTATCTGTTGGACAAATCGCCATCGGAACTTTAAACCTGCCAGCCACTGGCGCCATCGCCTTTGTAACCGTAAATTCCTTCACATTATCTGCGTGAAATGGGTTCATCAGTACCGGTCCCATTAGCACCAGCCTCTGCAAAAGCTGGCAAAAGAAGTCTCCTTGCATCACAATCGCATAGTGGCGACCGTTGGTGGATAACCCAGCATATTTACTTCAATGGGAACAAATATCGTACTAAAACTCAGAACCACTCACGATGCAGCGAAAGGAGGCGATGGAGGAATAGTGAATTTCAACTCACGTGGAACACTGATCGGGGGCGACACCTAATAACCGCCGAAACTTCGTGTTTTAGTGAAAAATGGGCCTTTGTTCGTAGGGATGACCCTCTGACCAGGAATTTGTTCGGAAGCAAGAAAAACTTGTTAGGGTTCGTACCTTCTAACGTGGGGATATACACTGAAGGATCCTTTTAGGAGATAGTGAAGTTAAAAGGCTATACAAATGCTGCCTATATGGTAGAGTCTTTCAAAAACACACGCACCACGAAATCAGCGCTTCCACCTCGTTTTTTCTGAACTTCTCGATAATTCTCTTCTTTAATTCTACACCCGGAATCCGCAGGGAGCGTGTTTAACGCTGAATAATAACTGTTTTTGAGCTAGAATTGGACCGATGAAGCAATCTTTGGGAAATGTCGTCAATCGATAGTCATACTTAAAGGAATCGTTCACGGAGAAATGAGTTTTCTGCTACACATATTTATGGTGTATTCGCCTAATGTGGGCCACATGCAAAGTTTCATGCAAAAAATGTGAATTCGGCTGAGACACAGCACCACAAAGTCTCGGCCGGGTGGACGGGGCCTTCAAGTAAGTGCCCACCCTGTCGTCCGCCGTGGTTGGAGACGCATCTTAGGAACAGGAAATTACGTAAATAGTCCCAATCTCCGTTTCCAACCGCGGTGGACCACGAGACGGGGCTTTTATTCGAAGGTCTCGCCAAACCGGCTGAGAGTTTGGGGAGCTGTATTTTAGCCGGGTTCGCTTTTTCGCGTGAAACTTTGCATGCGGCCCTTATCGGGTAGATGCAACATAAATATATGAGTAGCAAAGAAACTCGTTTCCCCATGGACGGTTCTTTTGAAGGCTTACCACACGATGATAAGATTAACCCCTAACTTTATTGGACCGGGCAGATCCTTGGATAACTGCTTAAGCTGCACCATCAATGCAGCTTCACGGTGAGATTTCACAGTGTTGTGCCTACTTGAACATGGCCAAGACACGTCCACTCAACCGAATCACACCTGGCCTTAGACGAACAAAATTCTAACGTGACACCCAGGTGGAGAAGAAACTTGCGATAAGAGAAGATAGTTGAATGAAACAACCATTTCGAATGATGAAGCTGCCACGTTAGAACTTCATTCGTCTAAGGCCAGGTGATTTGTTTGGGTGGGCGTGGCTTGGTTGCGTTCGAGCGGCCATAACACCGTGACAGTCCGTTGTGCAGCCGCGATAACGGTGAAACCTGAGCAGTTATCTAAATAGGGAAGGTATTTTACTTCCCATGGAACTTTGAAATGAGACCCGGGGGGATCGATAGAGCTTCGAACGCTGATTATATCTGTGAAAACCAAAATTGCTACCTGGCATTCTGAAGCAAGTTACAATGGGTCAAAATTTGCCTGTGACACCTCATTGGCGAGGCACTTTGCCATCAAACGGTTTGTCGAAATGGCCATTTGCAATGAGACACATATCACTGTACGCGGTTGTAAATGCTGGTCTCAAATCAGTATTCAGAATCTGTCAAACAATTACCTGAATGAAGTTAGGAAGGTTTTTCTGAGAAAAAGAATAATACCATTTCATGGTATGTTTGGGAGCCCATAGCGCGCGAGCCATACGGTTTCACGCAAAACCAGTGTGATTTTCGTGTTCAGGGGACCAAATTACCCTATGGGACAAGTTTTCAGCTAATTCGAGAATTTGACCAAATCTCGGAAAAATTGATGGGCTATTGGCTGGCAACCCATTTAACAAAGGAGTAGTCGTTGACCCTTGCCCAGCAAATGCTCTTATTTGGCTCTTGTTACGTGCGTTTAGTGTGATGGGCAAGTGTGATAGGTATGTTTAGGTTATCTTGTTCAGCTTGCAGGATTTTTTGTGGATGGAAGTTTAAAAAACTCCTACATAACCCCTGGCCACCCCAAATTTTCCTGGCCAAAAACTGGATCCGGCTGGAAATTTGCACAGAGGGGTAATTCGACCCCCTGCGCGGAATATCATACAAGGAAACGTTTAGAAGTGGACGAAAAGCACTTACTGACAATGAAACACAAAATGCAAAAGAAGCCACACCGGCGGGAAGCAAATCCACGACCTCACGCCTGCAGAACCGGGCACTACCATTGAATCACGGAGGTCACTGCTAGCACTGCGCTAATCATGCTGATGACGATGCGCCTCGCCGTTGAGATGTCACAGGCAAGTCACAGGCAAACTTTGAGCCATCGTAACTCGCTTCAGAATGCCAGGTAGCAATTTTGGTTTTCACAGTTATAATCAGCGTTCGAAGCTCTATCGATCCCCCCGGGTCTCATTTCAAAGTTCCATGGGAAGTAAAATATCTTCTTACCACCCCCAAGAAAGTAAGCCACTAGTTTGACTATTGAGTGGTGTGCCTTTAATGCCAAGTAGCAACAGATATGATCATCGACTACCGGCCTTTCTAAGGAAGACGTCATGAGGGTAGGAACAGGGACTCGGAAGCATCTATCGGAAAGGGGGTCATATTTTTGAACCTGCTTTCACAATCTCATGGGAAATACTCGAAGTACCTTTCTAGACCCACGAACATTTCAGACGCTGAGATAGGGAGTGAAAGTGATGTTACGTGAGAGCATGAATAGGTAGAAATCAACTCTGCTTCCCTTCACTGGAAAAGATGAGCGGTCGGAATTTATGTAAGATGGAAAACTGTCGATAGTGGGGCTTTACGGGCTATTCCGCTATTCACATGACAAAGTACAATTAATGATTTGTTTTCCATCGTTAGGTTTTCAGAGTGCGCCGTAAGGGCATAGCCACCTTTCGAAATTGTATTGGATCGATGCATATTGACTGCGCCTTTTTACACTTTTTTGGTTGAAGAATTTCGTGGAATTATTAAGCGACCTTCAAAGAAAATTTTTTGTATTAATTTAGATAATGAATAAAGGTGTCAAAAATCATACCTTGTGCCGGTCCATTAGGAGAAAGGTTGGAAAACGACGTGATCATTTTGCGCGATATCCACGATGTTCTTGTGAGAGCCAGTCTGCAAAACCCAAGCTGAAAGATGGGTCTCTAATCGAAGCTTCTACAAACGATCATGTCAATCGTTCCCTGAAGAAACTGGCAAACGAACAAATCTTACAACAAAGTTAGGATGGGCTAGCGACCGAAGTCGAAACGTGGATTGCATTGAGGTAACGCCACATCTCTGCTTATGATAATGGATGTGGCATAGCATATGTGAAGCAGTTCTTGATGTAGGTGACGACCACACACCCGAAGAATCATTAAACCGTCCATTGCCGAAATTTTCATTTTGTTGAACAAATTCTGTTTAGAAAAGCTGCAACATTATTCATCAACCCCCATTTTTATGCACAAATACGAAGACAAACTGTGCTAATTCAGTATTCATCCGAGCATTTTGCCCAAAGCTTCATGTTGATCTTAATGTGTGCAAAACAATGTTAGACTTCCAAAGCTTGATTCATGAAAACTAAAAAAAGCGGCCACAAAAAAGCTAGTTGCACAAAGTGGTTGCAAAATAAATTTTAACCTCACAGACAAGCTTTTATTAAGTCTGAAATGGTACATATTAGATTTGATCGAGAGACTGTTTGTAAGCTGCCCGGATGCATTTCTATTTTACAGTCATTAATGCCTTTAAAGCAGCAAGTCGTTGAGGTATAGATACACCTGTGAAGCTCTCAACGGACTCTCTCAATAAGATCTAATTTGTACCATTGCAGGCTTGGTAAAGGCGCTAGGTGCCGAAAGCTGGCCTGTGGGGCTAGAAATCCTTTTACAACCACTTTTCACAACCAGTTTTGTGAAAGCTTTTTGAGTCTTTCGGAATAAAACTTTAACGCCTCACATTGCTTCATAATTGCGTATATCAGTGTTCATTATTCATTTTTCTTTATATTTCTCCAGTATGATGAATTGAATTCCAGAAGGAATTTTGGTTCATTCTGATGAGAATTTTATAGATAAGTCCAGCATAGCACTTGCTATCGTACTAAAGGTAATTAAATTGTTGATGATAGTTGACGAAAATGAGGTACTGCGTCTTTTGTTCCCGGTGACCACAACGTTTCGTCATTTTTCCTGAGCATGCTTTCATATTATCTGTGATAAATGGAATCAGGGAGGTCCACTGTTGTTGCTTGCCTTCTTGCCAACCTCATGAGCAGGGTCATGCGTGACGTCGAGGAAAATTTTAAAAAATACGACCGATAAAAGGGGGCTCCGTACGACTCTCCCCCTCACTTCTTCATGTCCCGCTATTTCTGTGATCTCTACCCAGTTAAGGCGATTGTTCAAGGAGATAAAGAACCTACGCAGAAACTCAGGTCAATCTCGTCACAAAGCAAGATTAGTAAGAATCTGGCATCATACGCTCCTATTTCAATACGAAAGCGTCACTGACCATGGATCATGTGCTCACGCTATGATGACAAAGGAGAAGATCTTACAAATTCCACGGTAAGCATAAAAAATAATGATAACAAAGTTAGAAGCTGAAATGGAGCTATGTAACGCGGCTCACTGTGATTGCCGCATCACTATTGCAACCGCGATGCGGCCATCTCGATGGAGTGCGATATCTTCCCAATTGTGAATTCGAGCATTTTTCGAATACTTGTAACTTCACTAAAACTCAGTTTTTCAACGTAGTCTAAACTGTTTTCGTAATAACTCTCTGAGCCCAATCGACCGACCACTTGGTTTCCTGGCAACGTAGTTCTCCATATGGAAAAGCAGTCGCGACAAATTTGGAAGGATTTCGAAGTGCCTTAATTCAAATGAAATTGAATTAAGGCACTTCGAAATTCTTCCAAGTTTTGAGAAGTGATCTACCTGATCTCTTATAGGTTTTGTGTGGACGAGTACATCGGCGAAACCGGACGACCTCTGTGCTCTATGTTCAAAGAGCACCTCGATGGCCTGAAACGTCCGGGTCTGAGTCCCCCCTGGAGCTCACCGGCTGCAGTGTAATGAAGATGGGGAGTGGCCGTTAGGATCCTGTCGCGGGAGTCGCAGACTCTAACGTGCAAAACTTTCAAAGCATTTTGGATTGGTGCTCAAATCCCGAAAATGAATAGGAAAGAGGAACAGTCATAACAAACAAAATTGCCTCTTTCTCAACTTGTATGGGCTAAAAACGCCATCAGCCTCGTGCCGTTGGGTCGGATCGTCTAAAGCCACCCACTGAATCAGAACAATGCTCAGCAATGGTTGCTTGTGCTTTAAGATGAGTTCGTCAGTGATTATGGTTTGCGACTCCTTCCAAATTTTTCTGGCCCATATGGAACTGTTTAGTAAGTCCGAATTGGTGTTTTGTGGATGTATCGCAATTATCTTTGACTTTACAGGCTCTGATAATGCACAAGGCCGTAACGTTAGCCGTATAAAGTTTATTAATGTCTTGGTTTTAGCTGCGAGGAACTGACATATATACACATGCAGATGTTTTGAATTACCTTTCTGAACGTGCGCTCTGCTCCGGGGATAAAATCCATTCTCAATGCCTGCCAGAGTCAGCCAACCCTTCCATCCCTCCGGGACAGGTGAATTGGTACCAGACTCGTTTGAGAGGATAAGAGCACTGATTTGACAGAATCGTATAAATTAGGAAGCCTCTCTATTTACCGCAAGCAGAGCTTTCTATTGGTACCATTTCCAAAATATTTTGGAGTCTTTGAAGGAAGTTATGGCAAAAGACGGAAATACGTTTTGCGTCGATTGACCATGATTTAGAAGCGGTATTGTATATGGGTTGACGGCCACAAGTATTGGATAGGCCGAATCGCATCCATTTTTACAGCGATTCTGAAACTACAAGCGCGCATCTTAAAGGCAGCTATAGGGGAAATTCGGATGAAAAGTAAAAGAAGAAGTGAATATGAAAGCCGAGATGCCTAGTAACAGGACAGTGGAGAAAAAACGGATGGAAATGGCCAAAAACTCGAGAAATAGGACTCCTTCCCACCGTTGGACCTTTCCGTCAAGAGGCGGGTGGTCCGCATAGGTTTTCCACTGGCATTACTAAGATGTAACATGAAAGGACGTTCGGAAATGCGCCAGCATCAATTTTCATGTGGTGAGCTTCAAGCTAAAAGTGAGAAAGCGCGCTGCGATACTTTCAATCCTGTCGATCTCCTTGACCAACCTCACCGTGACCAACCACTAATCACGTCGCCTGGAGGGGGCCTGTCTTAATTCAAGGCGGCTTGTCCTGACGAGGCCGCCTCCGCCACAGCTCAAGAGGGCGCCTTCCGCGGGGGATTTCGCCATGCATAGGTCTTTCAGACCTGTAGTTTTTAACTAAATGACTCCTTTTGGGATTTCTTATCACCCACATTACCTCTAACACTGTCTTTGAAAGGAGATTGATGATTAGCGCAAAGAACTTCATCCTTTATCCTTTGTTAATTTAACTTCACATGTCTTTACCCTTACGCTGCTCTTTCTCGTTGAATCACGTAGATCAGCTATGTAAGTAGAACCTTGAAAACAGTAGTGAATCAATCATTTTGCAGGGTGAACCCAATCACCTGAGACTCATCCCATCAGACCCGCCACACGATCCGGACTCGGGGTTCCAGGGTGTGTGCAGATATGACGGAAAATCGCTTCGCGGCGTTTTACTCGCAGCGCCACCAGTACGACTTGCGGACCGATTGCTTTTGGGAGCCCGGCAGAGCGTGGCTGCGTCACCTCTGCGCTTCCACTCATGCCACACTGCCTTGCTAGAAGGCTGCCATGCCCCACTGGCACTCGCACCCACCTCACCGCTCGCCGCTGGCGGCCACGCCATTTTCCGTCATATCTGCACACACCAGGGGTTTCAGAAAGCAGCCTGTGATTTGCTGGAGCTGGAGAATTACGCAGTCGCTTCAGACGGAAATAAATGTGATAGCCTTCATAGGCGTTTTTGCATAGGTGGATGACTTCATATTCTAATGACGATGAATCCATTTTGTCCATAAAGTGATATTTTTTATTACTTGTTCTAATTTTATCAGGTGTCGACCCTCCAAGTATTCCTTTTTATGAAAACTCGGAAATCGACAAAAGATCTGGCATTTCCGCAGAAAGATTGGAGTGCTGCCATTGCTACGTCACTGAAAACGTGTCTCGAGTGATAAGATAAAGGCAACCCTTACACTTGAAACAGAATGCATTTCTACACTTAATTCTGAGTTGGAAGGCGATCGAAATCGTGCCGTGAATAAGGATCGCCTTTAAATTGTTCTCGGACTCTCAGGCTTACCAAGCAAATCTCGGAACCTCTGGAAAGGTGTGTATTAACTCTTGCATTGCTACATTTCATTTTTTTTCCTGCATTTCTTCATTCTGCCACTTGGGCTGCGTTCTTACCCAACTGAATGGGATTTTCGGCGCATCGGCGTAAAATCAAATATACGTATCGATCGAGAAAATGAGCGCATTTGCCCATCCGCGCTTTGAGGAATTGGTGCACTCGCTTCATGCATAAGATACGTATCGATCAAGAAAATGAGAGTATTGATGCATCCGCGATTTGAGAGAGTTGATGGAACGGCGCATCCGCGATTTGAGAGAATTAGCGGATCGGTGCGTCCGTGATTTTGGTGGCTATTTGCCACGATGCAAATGAACTGACGTGGTGGAACGTAGCATAGCCGAAAATCGGAGTCGCGTATGAGCGGATGCGCCGATACGCCGATGCGCCAAAAATCTCATTCAGTTGGGTATGAACGCAGCCTTATTCTCTCGTCCTTTGCTTCACTTGCTTGTTGCTCTGTGCTGCTTTACAGCTTTGACAAAGAGCAGTTTGATGTAAAGCTTGCAGTGACGGCTATAGCACTCAAAAGGCACGTTTTCCAAGGCGATTCCCTCTACACATTATTTTTTCTTGGGTCAAACGTTCGTCTACAGGGGGTGCCAATAAAAAAAAACCAATTTTTTCCTCCACCTTTAACCCCACATTAGTCGAACTTCAGCAAGTTCTGACAAGGTATTTCCATCTTCAAATTTGAGAGCACTCTTCATACTATCACTAAACTCCGTGAGAGCCTTCTGCACGAACAGAATCCGATCAGGATTATTCTGAGTGAATATGATGTGTCACCTCGACACGGCAAAATCAGAGATTTCGTCGCCCTCGTTTAGAACTTTGCTAAGGTCCGTTCACTCTGGGTACCTAAGGGGATTCATAATTGGTGGTGTTTTTGAACATTCCGTTTTTTCCGAATTCCCAACGCCCTTAGTTTCCAAGAACAAGAACGTGCAGTTACCACTGAAACCCCTCCCGAGGTGGGTTTGAGGTATGAAAAATGATACTTGGGATCAGAGCAGCGTTGTCCGATCAGCAAGGGCTCTGTGACTCCAACGAACCGAAGGGTCAGTCCTCAGGAAGCTTCTCACAAAAGACTTACCACGGAACCTGGCTCCACTGTTTTAAGCGGACCTTAATACCGTAAGTGCTCGACTACGGCTACTGAAGGCTCCATATTTTATGAAGGTGAACGTAGTGAGCCAGAGCTTATCCATGCTTTTAGAGGAACATTTCGGAAATATTTTGCCCTAATACGTTTATCTCTTTAGTTTCCCAAAGTTTTGTATACATGGTGGATGCGAGCCGTGAGCAAAATTACTCCTTTTTTTGGCACCCCCTGTACAATGGGCAATGTCTTAAAACCCGCTTTATTACCTTGCCCTTGCCCCCCCCACCCCCTCCCTCTGTCCCCCTCCCTGCTTCGAACATGCTCTTAACCTTGTAACTCCACGTTTTGATGACTGCAATCAAGGTGCGCAAAATGATGGCTGATCGATAGTGTATGATAATGGGATATTTTTCTCAGAAATCAACACGCGATAACAAAGCTCATTGGAGTGAGGTTCATTTTTTGGAGTATCTTCTGCTGATATGGGCGACTTCAAACTGCAGCTCGAACCTTCGGACAAAATCATCTTCAGCGGTAAAAAACTCGGCGAAGAAGCAGCACAAGCGAGTATCAAGATCACAAATTCGCTGAAGGAGAGAGTAGCATATAAGGTAAGCGACGTTGCTGCGAATGTTTGCCGGTGAATCCTGATCAGCACTGTAAATGTCTTTTATTAGGTAAAATGCACATCAAACGAAATGTTTCGCATTAGGCCACCTGTTGGAGCACTAAAACCCGATGATAATGTCACTGTTTCGGTAAGTGTAACGACAGTTCCGAATTATAAAAGCGGAAGCTTCGTAGCGGTAGGCCGATATAGGCCACAGACAAAGATTCAAATCGTATGACCGCGCGTGAAAAGCACTTTGCCGCCTCGGTTGCAAATATAGGAAGCGCGCGAGGGGAGAAGCCGCCTCTCCCTTCTGTGACCATGACCCATTACGCGTGTCATGGCTTATGCCTCGGTAAAGAACAAATAGAACAGGAAATTAATGTTTAGAGTCTGCGATGCAGGCATTCAGGCAGTTAGGGCAATCAGCTGCGACTGAAAAGATACGTATCGACTAGGCGATCAGGCAAAGGCAGTGCTGATGAGCATACGATCACTTGAATAATCATTGTGATCTCCTAATCGACTACCCGATGCGAATCTCTTGCTTCCCGCCTGATCGCCTGGATCGCAAACTCTAAATAATGCAGAAAATTTCAGTCGCACGCGTGCGGCCGCGTCGCGGTCTACCTCCGTGGTGCATTAGGTTGCGTTCATACCCAACTGAATGAGACTTTGGCGCATCGACGCATAGACGTATCGGCGCATCTGCGCATACGCGATTTGGGATTTTCGGCGATGCAGCGTACCACGGCGTCACTGCGATCCGCCAGTTCTCTCGAATCGCGGAGCGCCGATACTCCCACTTTTTAAATCGATATTTATCTTATCCGTGACGCAAATGCGCCAATTCTCTTGAATCGCGGATGCGTAAAGGCGCTCATTTACTCGATCGATACGTATATTTAACTTTACGCTGATGCGCCAAAACTTCCATTCAGTTGGGTGGGCGCATAGGCGGATCAGCGTTCGGGTTATCGCAATTTGAGATTTTCGGTGCTACTACGTACCATCACGTCAGTCTACATAACATGACAAATACCCAAAATCGCGGACCTCATGCCCATGCCAAAAGTCACCTGCAAAACTTTCTAGGCAAAAAGTCGCATCTGCACGGCGCGAAGTCAGAAATACGCAGATTAGTACGGTAACATGGATAACTGTACTGACTGTCCAGCTCCAAAAAGAGACTGGAGGACACCAACGACATAGACGAGCTCTGCGCACATTCGCTCCATAAGGCAAAGGACAACCTTTGCGACACCATGCTTGACCGATTTCACCAAATACGCTGCCTTCTCTTAGCGAGTATGTGTCGTACTCCGTGCGCTCTGGCTGCGCTCTGCCTTTTGCATGATGCGCAGACAGAGTTCCGAAGTGAAGAAAAGTCGACGACGAAATGTAAAATTGGATGTGGCCAATTCTCCCCCTCACACCGTTCCTTAGCTTTACCCTCACGAAGTAGATTGTACGGTCCTCAACAGACAATTGTGGGACATGGAATTGTGTTTACGTCAAACCAGGTGTAGAGGGAAATTCTCAAAACATGTGACCCCTTCCCCAAAGTGAGTCACCGGTACGACCCCGTATGACCCCTCCTCCTTTGAAATTCATAAGGGACACAACGCCTTTCTTCTTCTTTACCGCCCTCCCTCCGGTCGACGCCTTCGGAACTGTCGGCGCACGGCTGTCTGTGTCTATACTTAAAGACAGTGATAGGTGTGATGTGGATGATGAGAACTCCTTAATTGGGTCAATGAAAACTAGGAGTCTCAGGAGACTATATGTGACGAAATTTCCTTTAGGAATAAGCGCGCCCGAGCCTTATAGGAACCGTCTTTTTCAACAGCTGCCACTTGTTTTATCCAAGCCAAGGTATACCGAGCGTCGAGGATTCCACGACAGGGGGGGGGGGGGTCGTATTTGACCGTAGGAGGATGGGGATCGATCTTCAGCGACAATTACTAAAATTTGAACTTTCAATAGCAGTTGGGAAGCGAAGGGATTTCGCCGCAAATTCGTGTGACAAAATGTTGAGTAAATATCTTTTTTGCCTCAGGAAAGGATACATAGCAATAAAACATTGCAACTATAGTATTCGGCAACAGTTACTGATATTGTAGATGTCAAAAAAAAAGGGGGGGGGGTCGTATTTGGTCGCCGTAGAGGGGGGGGGGTTCGAACTGAAGCGGCTATGTTCCTCGACGCCTGCAAGTGCCCTGATCCCAGCCCGCCCCTTTTTTTCTGTTCTACCCACCTATTTTGAGAATAAACGTCAGGGTGAGGGTATTATTTCTCGATTTTTTCACCACGTTTTCGTTTCATTACGTTTTTTGTTTAATTTCGTACTGTTAGAGACTCCAACCTTCAACTTGATGATCGTTCCATATTCGGCCCGAACTACCCCTATCACTGCCTTCAAGCCATCTTCCCAAAAAGGGTCGTCAGTCGGTCATCTGATAATCATACCACTGCTAAATAGCACAAAATATGATATCGAGTTGACGACTCTCGACCGAAATTTCCTACCCTAAATTTCCTTGGTGGTCATAGGTTCCCCTCGAGGGTGTTCCCCCTCTTAACTCCAAGTACGACCCCACCTTCCAACCTAAAAAGGGTCCCACTCTAGGAATCATCGACGGAGGCCTTAATTCTATATCAATCACATTAGTCGCATTTATACTACTCCAAAGTTAAACCTCTGCCCACTACAGTATTATCACGCTATATCAACACCCATCGAAATCCTTCAAATGTTTCAGTTGACTTTCAACGCCGGCAAAACCGTTCCTGATAGCGGCAAGCACTACTTTGCCGTGTATTATATCAAGGCACCCGATGAAAAGAAGGTAGTTTTTTCAGGGTACGCTTTTTTATACATTGCCACTCAACAAATGAGCATTTCAGGCACCGCGAGCAACGTGGGCTGATCACAAAGGAGAGCCGGAGGGCACAAAACGTCTTTACATCGACTTCAAAAAGGTTTTTCGATCTCAAAAATGCGTTGGGTCCAGGTACTCAAACACTCGTATTTTCCAGGAGGGAGAAGAGGAGAAGAAAGAGGAAAAGAAAGAAGAAAAGAAGGAGGAAGAGAAGAAAGAAGAGAAAAAAGAAGAGAAAAAGGAGGAAGAAAAGAAAGAGGAAAAGAAAGAGGAAAAGAAAGAAGAAGAGAAGAAAGAGGAGAAAAAAGAAGAAGAAAAGAAGGAGGAGAAGAAGGAAGAGGAAAAGAAGGAGGAGGAGAAGAAAGAATGTGAGATATACTACGCCGTATATATCATCACATAACTCGCTTCGATGTGTAAAAGCTTTGCTTTCAGGAGATGTAATGACGTCACCGACGAAGTTTTTGGTTTGATGGCCGTCATTAAAAATTATATAAATGATGTGCATGAGTAAATTGTTTACGTAGGTGCGAATGAAGGAAATACGGCCGGAAAAAGTTGGTTCCAGTAATTGCGCAGAACCGGCACAGAAAAGATCGAAGCACCGCGAAATCAAAAAGTATGGGATTGTGGAGCGTGGTGGTGCACCCAGGCATATGTCAAGAGAATCGCTTGAAAGATACGGGTACGGATACGCGCGGCAATGGTCTCCGAATGAAGTTTGAGGAACAGTTTTCCATGTTTGAAGCTGTGTTGAACGACAAATTCCCCGTGGTGCTCAATGTCGTACCTTTCGTCCCCTCGCGGTTCACACTCAATCCGAAGTGCACAAGTGTTAACTCTTACTCAGAAGATGCGATGTTGCAGCTACGCTCATTGGCTCGGAAGCGGCACGCTTGTCTTGACCGTCCCCTCGTGCAGTCATGCGCCCTCAAATGCGGGAACTCTTGATTAGGATCAGGTCAAATACTAAAGGCTCACTAAGACGAGAAATGCTAGCCTCTACAGTTGTGAAGCAGTTGTAAAGCACTAACATTAAAGATGCTATCCTAGTAAAGTCAGGGGCATTCCACGATAAACGATATTTCGACTCAAACATAGAAGAGGGAAGGAGCTTTTACTTCTTCCACTGAGCCTTAGGCAGATTGTTCATACGCTTGGGTATGCAGACTTATCTCTGATAGATCCCTCATAGATGTCCAGATGTGCAGCTTTTTATAAGGTACGTTCCCTCATTGCGATAGCACCACATCAACATTAGACTTGTGGGCCGATATGTCGCCGGAGAGAAGGAAGGGAACAGACAGTCGCATGTCCAAATTGAAATTTTTAAGTTCCGTGGACGTATGGAGGGACTGAGGATCCAGGATAAACGAGCCAATTAACGTGCGTGAAAGGCTCGGTATCCGTGATTCGAGACTGAGTTTGATTGGGCCACTTTCATACTTTGCTGCGTCGCTGCCGCTGCACATTCAAACCTTGCAACAGCGGTGCAGCAAAGCATGAATGCCTTTAGGACAGAAAATTGGCGTGGCAGCGTTTAGCGCGCGTCGTCAGAGCTGCGAGTTACGGACACCGTATTGGTTGAGCCCTGAAGCGATCCCACCTAGAATGAGATGGAGGGCACCGCCATGGTTTTAGGACCCATCAGATATGGCGTGCATAGCTCGCACCATTGCGTCGAACAACGAACGTCGCAAAGAGAAATCCTGTCCTAAAGCTATACATCCACGGAAATGGCATCGCCCTGATTTCGACAGTTTTCGGACTGCCCTCTTATCAACCATCCTCCCCAGGCTGCTACGAACATTTGACTCAATGTATTAGCTGAGCTGAAAAATCGTAGAATAGCATAACATAGTATAAAATCGTATTTTAAAACCCTAAGTGGAGCTCTAGCTCATCTAATAATCGTATTGGTTAAATAAACGCGATCATAAGCCATGAAAGTACTGAGTCGCTCGGCTACTTCGTTAACTAATGGTTTACGCTTTATTCCGAAGTTATTACACAGATGGTCAATCCTTAAAGCACAGTCCACGATAATATCACTATCCTGGCTCGATTCGTGAGCAGGTAGCCACTCCCGCGTCTGAGATGATTACATTAGGTTGTACCAAAAGCCATGTAAGATTTTCCAAAAACATCAATAGTTCTCGTTTAGTTTGAGACAAATCTAGGCGGTACAGGAAAACGGTAGGACCATCTCTAACAAGGGAAGGACCTCAGGTCGAAGTGGCCATTCGGAATGGGATACATATGGTCCGACGTATTTTCGGACGCTGATCTCGAATCTGTATTCGAAATTTGCAAAACGATTCTCTGAGCGGAGTTATGGAGGTTTTTTTGAAAAAACAATACTATTATGGTAGGTTTGGAAGCCCATAGCACGCGAGCCAGACCTTCTTGCGCAAAACCAGGGAGATTTTCGTGTTCAGGGAGTCAAATTACCCCAGAAGACAAGTTTTTAGCCAATTCGAGAATTTGACCAAATTTCGGAAAAATTCCGGGCTATAGGGTGGCAGCCCATTGAACAAAGGAGAAGTCGTTGACCCTTGCCTAGGAAATGCTCTTAATTGACGCTTGTTTCGTACATTTAGTGCGATGGGCAAGTGCAAAAGGTATGTGTAGGCTATCTTGTTCAGGTTTCAGGGTTTTCTGTAGAAGAAAATTCAAAATCTACCACTTTATAACCTGACCACCCCCAATTTTCCGAAGTTGGACCAAAAAGTGGATTTGGCTGAAAATTTGCACAGAGGGGTAATTCGACCCCCTGTGCACGAATATCATAATCTTTTCACGCAAGAAGGCCTGATTCGTGTGGTACGGGATTCTCTTCGACTTGGTATCCTTCCTTTGTGAGTAATGTTAGCAGTTATAAATAAAGTGGCAGAGTAAATGATGGGTGTGATAGGTACCAGTCCAAGGAAACGTCCAGAAGTGGAAGAAAAGCACTCACTGACAATGAAACACAAAATGCAAAAGAAATCGCACTGGCGGGGAGCAAACCCTCGACCCCTCTCCTGCAGATCCGGAGCACTACCACCGAGCCGCTGAGGCCGTTGACTGCTAAGCAACGGCCATGCTGATGAACCGTTCGTTCAAACAACCACCATAACTCCGCTCAGAAAATCGTTTTGCAAATTTGGAATGCAGATTCGAGATCAGCGTCCGAGAAGAGATCGGACCATATGCATCTCATTCCAAATGGCCACTTCGACCTGGGGTCCTTCCCTTGTAAGCTTTCTAGCAAAGTATGGATTGACCAGCCAGATCCGTTGGGAAAGCTGCTGTGCCCGTAGTCGATACCCACCGAACACGCGGTGTCATCTACTGTGAGCGGTCACGCGGCCCCAAAGCGATGAAAGCTTGCGACTCCATCAACGCTAAATTGAGCAAGGGATGTGTGATCTACAAGACTGTGCCGCTGATTCATCAACTTCAGCATTGACATGGAAGACCAGCCACGCTCAGGATTGTGCTACTTTTGGGACGCGGAGGAAATCCTTTTCCACGAGGTGCTGGTACAAGGCGAGACAGTCACCGCTGGCGTACACACCCACCAGCTCCAGCATCACCATCGCTGTTAGAGGAAAGTGCTGGAGAAGGTTCGCGGTCACCTTTCTTCATAAAGACGCACCTACGTCGCGAAGAGTACCCAGGCGAAGCTACAGGAGCTCGGCTGGGCTCTCCTGCCCCACTCGCGATAATCTCCACACATTGTTCCTTTCAACATCACCTTTAATACTTCTTGGCCAAGAGAAAATTCGTTGATTATGATTTGCTTGTGAAGGCGATCGCCACCTAGTTCGACTCTCACAATCAGAGCCTAGAGTTCTGAGAGAAAATAGTCGACGATTTACCTATGCGGTGGTAGAGTGTTGTCTATAACAATGGTGAATACGTTGTTGCCTATTTGTCGTTTGTTGGAATGAATAATAATAAAAAGTGATGATCGAAAAAATTCTACAAGACGTTTGGTACAGCCTAATGGGGATGGTAGGATCAGTAGTAATTAAGGACACAACCCGGGGTGCATATCGTTAGGACAGAAACGTCGCGTGGCCGTGTTCGGCACGCGATGGGATGGTGCGAGCTATGCGCGTCGTATTAGTTGTGTCCTGAAGCGATTACGCATAGATTGAGGCGTAGAGCACTGTCATCGCTTCAAGACCCATCCGATACGGCGCGCATAGCTCGCACGAACAGCATAGCCCGTCGCGTGCCGAACACGGCAACGATATACAGCCACACAACCCGTACAGTCCAGTTCCCGTAGGCTGACGGGGCGTGGCCTGCAGAGTTGGGTGAGGGTGTGTGGCGGGGTGAGAGAGATCGATACAAGTCCGTAGGCCTCGCCCTGCCAGCCGTCGGGAGATGGACTATATATGAAATGGCGTCCACCGTTTTAAGAAGGCCGGCACAGGCCATCGATTCGACCAGCGGAGCAGCTGAGGCAATCACTTCGCATAATAAGTCTTCTTAGCCATCGTGATAAGATGTATCGACAAATTCTGGTGGGTAAGTAAGCTGTCATGGGAGAAATGTAGTTTCGCTGAATTTTAGGTGATAGCACCAAGTGGAAATTTTTGCAAAAGTCTACTTATGTGCTGTGATCCCGTATAGAACGGAGGCCATGAAGACCTTATTTTCGAGGTTTTTAAAGGTTTTCCTTAAATTTCGCTCCACATTTGAGCTCTTCAACATCCAAGGAAACTTTACTGAGTACAATGACCAACGAATACAATCGTGAATGGTATCTTCAATCAATGGAATCGATTAAGCCCTAGCTCACCTGGCAACGAGCAAGTCTGATAGTCATTACAGCTGCACGCAAAGTTTTGAAAAGTGACTCATACAGAAAGAGACTGCGATTGCTCTAGCTTTATGTGCAAATTGTGAAAGTAACGTTCAACATTAATCTTTCTTGGATTCTATATACATTCATTGCCTTATAAACTCCTAAATTACTCTTGATTGAGTTTCCTACAGAATTGGCGCTGTGATTTGATCGATCCACAAAATGAGAGTGTGTTTACTATGTAGTGTTGCGGTAAAAACGTACAGAAAAAGCTTGTGTTCTTGTCGTAGTGCGGCACTTGGTGTGCCGCAACGCAGCCGCATGCTTTCGCTACTTGTTCTTCTTGCCGCGATTTCATGATTTTTTGATTTCGTAATTGATGTTCAAGCCTTTTCCTAAGATTTCACCATTTGCTCACATATTGGCGTTGCAGTTTACATGTTTATAGTGTTGCTTTTTTGAGTGTTGCTTTTTCATGACAGAAGTGTCGCGCGACTTGAATGAGGGTGCCTATCGTTAGGTGCTCGAAAGAAGGCTTTTGTTTTCTTTTCATATATCGTTTTCCTACATTTTGCCTCTTACTCTTACATTTGTATTTTTGCTCTTATATTCGCGCTTCATTTCACTTGCGTAAGATTTAGTGTTGTTTTTTCACTACACTTCACTTTCTCACGATTTAGTTGCATAGTTTACTTCATTTGATAGTTTCGAAGTCTATACTTCATAGGGAGTTAAAACCATTATGTAGAGGTATCTCCTGGCAACTACCCTGCATCCCGCAACTCCGATGCCTCCCGCAAATTCTTTCAGCTCATGGAAAAAGAGAGAAGCGGAGATCACCGAGCAATTGGTCCCCATTTTTATTACATTCGTACCGATTATGCCTTCTAAAAGTAAGCTTCTTCTGTGTGTGTTTTATCATTTTCCTTATGATGTTTTTTTCCATTTCTCTACTTCTACGAAAACTATGCCTATGTGAGAAAATCAAGGGCAGGAAATGAAGAAACCATTTATTTTACTTATCAGTTGATATTTAATGTATAGAATTGTAATTTTCCGAATGGTAACTGTTCAATTATTTTTTTCGACCACCCTATTGATCAAACCTTTGATGGAAACATTTCGATTTTTTTCTTTCGGTTTTTTCCGTGCTTGAAGGAATAATGAATGTTTGTAATATTTGAATTTCTGTTTGTATTATTCATCTACAAGAAACACTAATACAACTACACGAAACATGAAATATAACAAGCATTCAACATGAAATGCATCTTGCGGTGTTGTAGAAGACAGAAGAGGGGGTCGTATCTGAGAACCGGAAGAGGGGTCGTATTAAAGCGGCCATTTTCCTCGACATTTGAAAGTGCCCTGGCTGTAGTCGGAGTCGATGGCAATTTTGCGCTTCATATGGAGAACTAATCGCCAGAATTGAGCCACATGTCTCATTCTTCTGTTGTTTTGACGAAGAATGTGAGGATAGCGTGATAGATCATAGGTGAATGGTCAAAGATACACTGACCGTGTGTCGTCGAGCTGATCACCCAAGATCGCGCGGGCGGAAAACCGTATTCAAGCCACTCCATCAGAATCAGGACGCCTCTTCTCCTCGCCGTCGACCCCCACGTTCAAACTACCCCTGTTGTGTTGTGTTTTGTTATTTGATTAATTCGTCATTTCGTTGCCTCGTCTTCGGTCACCTACTTTGGAGATATAATTTGGGCAGTACATTAAAGCATCGAAGGAAGTAGTGCGATGCGGCCACACAAGAGCGACAAAAAGTGTCCACCTGCCAATTACCGAATTCTGTGGTTGGTAGCATATTCCAGTTCCTTCTTTTGGCACTAATCACTTCCTCTTCCCAATTTTTACTTTGTTTTGTTTTTCTAAGCACTTCTATCACTGTTTTCGCTCTTATTTAAAAATTCATTCTCTCATGGCTGTAACCTTTTCCTTGTTGTCAGCTTGTATTTTCCTTGTTGTGTGCTTCACAAAACAAAAGTCCTGAAGGAATGCGTTATGCACATGTTTCCCCGGCCCTCATCATTGTTGTGTTTCATGCTTCGCTTACATTAACACCTGCATTGCAACCGTCAATTTCTCTTGTTCCATGGTCATTCGAATAAACATCTTAATTGATGCCGTCCTTTCCGAGCATTCTTCTGAATTATTTTTCTCATGTCCAATCTTTCACACATGCAATCATCTTGTCTTATGCCATTTCCCTGCAGCATATAGAATGTGAACTGGGCCACGGGTTATGCTAGCTGCTGCCTCCTCTTTTGTTCGTCGGCTATGGGTTACGCTAGCGGCTGCCTCCTCATTGGTTGACCCCACCCCGACCCGCACTAATGACTGCACGAGTCGGTCGCTCTGCTCACCACGCTTTACTGCCCTCATGCCATTCCGCTGCACTCTAGTATGCTGCAATGGGAAGATTTATGTCGAGAGCAGGCGCCCGTGATCTCGGCCCGCTTCACTGCGGGGGTTCAAGAGAGCCCGGGGCTATAAGGAAGGCCACGGAGGTTTCAGTTGCTGCAGTTTTCCTCTCGACCACCCGGAGTCGGCAGGAACCCGGAGACGTCTACCGCTATCAGCCGTCGAATTCCCAGTGTATCAGCCGAGCGTCGCCGTCATCAGCCAAGCTTCGCCACCACCTCCCCCGCCCCCCCCCCCACCTGCTACCCGACCCCTGCATACTAATTGGTTGTATTCCATTGTTTGTTATTCTGTTACTGATATATCATTGATAATCACTGCTGTCACTCAAGGCCACTGTGGGAAAGACCGGGTTACACACTACATGGATGCCAACCCACTCCTCATAATCGTCTAGAGTGACTTCATAGTAATCAATAACCTTTTGACTTCATCGCCGTGTCCGTTACTCACCGAATAGTGAGAAAAGCGATTGAGTGCAGTCGAACTGGCAAAAGTGGATGTCTGTAAGACAACTGATCAAGCCGTGAAGGGCTCAAGCAGTTGGAGCGACAGGGTGAATTCCTTCGGCAAAGCGGTGCTGCTTGTCCTTGATGATTTGAATGTTTGGTGTTCTGAGGCTTAAAAGTGGTATGCTTCGCAGGCAAAAGTCTGCACTTTTGACACATCGAGATACAAGAGGCCGATCCTTTCTGCGAATCTCGCATCGAGTCATATAAGCATAGTAATACGTTAGCCATCAATTTATTGTTATAATTAAGAGCTTTGGTACAATAAAACTATTTTGTAAAACCTCGAACGGGTACCAAAAGTGCAGGTTTTTGACAAGTACTCCAGTTCTGAGCCTCAAAAATTTCATACTATGAACGAATTCAAAAGACAATTATTTTCTGAATTATCCCCTCCCCAACTACTATACATTGCCAACCTACTTCTTTTTGGCTTTTGCCTTTGTAGAAAATATCTGCGAAAGGAAATGAGAAGGTGGAATGCGAGGTATATCTCACATGAGTACAAGAGTAGGACTACACAAGCATAAATAAAATAATAAAATAAAATTGAATGTTAATATGAACAAAAATAAACAAGAAAGTAATAAAATAATATACAATATAAAAAATAAATAAATAATAAAATAAAATAAGCATAAATAAATAATCATGGCACGGGTTCATAAGTATATTAAGGATCAAGTCGATGATATGAAAGAAAGTACAAGAAGGAGCACTCCGATTTCGGAACTTTGGTCTTTTCCGTGAAAGCAGATTCTTTGACCATGAATTTCTGCGAAGCACTATGGTGGAAACCACTATCATGGTAGCGCAAACGCATAGAGTAGGAGTAAAACATACTGTCCAGTCCTTAACATTTATAATAGAAGATTGGCTTGAGGTTTGAAATTCTGTTCCGACATAAAGACCTAGCAGTGGACATGAAAGCCCAGCAAACACTTTCTAGAAATGGGTTTGAGAGCTCTGAGAAGGGACGGAAGCCGTGCTCTTTAATAACTCATGCAAAGGGAAATTGTGCAGTTTCAGGTGAATTGAATCGCATTGGTAAAGAATTCCAAAATTACAAATTTTTTTGTATAGTTGTAACCGGGCAAGTCAGTTAGCGAGTTGTAGCAGTAGCAAGTCAACATCCTATAGGAAAGACGTCTCGCACTGCTCGTGCTTCACGAAATATATTGTGAACGATAACGGAACCGTGGTAATGAAAGGATTCTTTGGAGACATAGGTCATGATGTAGAGCCCACTCTTCTCCTGATAAGGAGCATCTGAAGTTCTTGTTGGAAGGTAACACTCATAGGAGCATTACTACAACCTGATGCCAGTATTCGATTATGGCAGAGAATTCAGAACATTCTTTGAAATACGTCATCCTTCACCTTAAGAGCGAGATTTTGCAATAACGTCCAGCTTCACTCAGTCACCAGAGACGATCTTTAGGCAATAATCGAGCAGTACGGAGTGAGGTCAAGACTCGAAGAGGAATACGCTTTCTGGAAATGTCCTAGATGCAAGCAGAAAAGGATCCATTTTGGATACGAACACAAAAATTTCAGTTGGTTGCATGAGCAGCATTACTGTTTTCAATTCCTCAGTGATCATCGCACAGACCCAAATGCTGGCTGTCCTGGTTCTCCAGTCTAGCTATCTCATCAGATGATACAGTGACGCAAGGCGGCACAACTCGAAGTTGGCTACAGTTATGATTGGGAGTAAGCGCGACAGAGGATCAGCAGCCGGTGAGGATGAAGAATTCGAAGAACGATCGTGCCGCTTAATTACTAGGTTTGTTTTGTTTCAAGTTAGTTTCTATATTTCCGCCTTTCTATCATGCTGTATATTGATTTTGTAGACTCTATTGTGCTTAGCCGGCCGCTTTTTTCTCGCATAATGACGGTACTTGAATTGTACAAAGAGTGGCATGCGCGCACTAACAAAAGCGATGCTTGCAATTACTCATGTATCCTTACACTTTCGGATGCCGTTCACTGCTTGATTCTTTTCGTGATGTTGATGAGTTTTGCTGCACTGCTCTTCTTACTTCGATGTACTGCAACTTTGCCTTTACATCAATACTTTTTCCATTACTACTTAACTTCTATAACTTAACTAACACTTCAAAACTTTTTAGGTATACAAATTATGGAATGGGCGAAGACAAAAACGTATTGAAGGCCGGCGTCAATGGCAACGACACTGAACTGGTACGATTGAATGATTAGTGAGCAGCGCTTTTTTCGGAGGCGGGTGGAAAGAAAATGGGAAAGCGAGCGGACAGGTCATTGTAATTGTATGTTTTTGTAAGTAAAGACTTATTTCGTGGTATTTTTGTAATATTTCACTTGTATTGCTGATTACTCATAATAATTTATTGTTTGAACTAATTTCTATTGATTATTCATTTTCGATGACAGCTATTGATGTCCCGAAATTGTTTGAGGAAATTAAATCACTGATGCCAGCCGTTAATCCTGGTCAAATCGTCACCGGTGAGGCTCACTGCTTTATCAAGGATTTTTAGCTGTGCTCTCCGACTCAAATACTCACCGCAGTACTGCCGATGGCATATTGGTAAAACTTGGACTTCGAAGGTCAAGAAAGGTCTAGGAACTGGTGGAGGTGAAGAATGGCTCTGCATGAACCTAGAAAGAAAATCGCTGTCATTCACAAGGTCGGCAGAATGTTCATTTTGAGTGAACCAAATGTAGAAAGGAAGAGATGCTCGTAAGAACAGCCGTGAGGAATCGTAACAGTGAATCACAACCACGATAGCAGAAGAGTGGTTTAAGAACACATTATTCAAATTACCCTACAATGTGCAGTTGCTCCCATTCGTATTTACATATTTGACAGTGCCTGCTTGGTCTCTGTGACATTATAAAAAAATGTGAATGATTCTTGAAAAAAAATCACATGTCTAGCAAGAGTTATGCTCCAACCTGATAAATAAGACCATACACCGTACCAATATACGTGTTACTACATTTTGCATAGAACAATATCGGCTCATGGTCGCACGTCGCCAGTGTAGGCGCTGAAGTGACTACATTCGACAGTGCAGAGTCGTGCGAAGGAGGTAAAACTGCAATGTCTCCAGAGTTCTCCGATTTTATCGACCATCATTATTGCTGCAATAAGCTCTCGCCATGAAGGATCTGGGCCGCTTCTTGCGGTTCCGCCGCACTTAAAGACAGTGTTTGGGATAATGTGGGTAAAAGGGAATCCCAAAAGGAGCCATTTAGTAATAAACTTCGGGTCTGAAAGGCCTATGCATGGCGAAATCCCCCGCGGAAGGCGCCCCCTTGAGCTGTGGCGGAGGCGGCCTCGTCAGGACAAGCCGCCTTGGACAAGGACAGCCCGCCTCCAGGCGACGTGATTAGGGGTTGGTCACGGTGCGGTTGGTCAAGGAGATCGGCAGGATTGAAAGTATCGCAGCACGCTTTCTCTCTTTTAGCTTGAAGCTCAGCACATGAAAATAGATGCTATCGCATTTCCGAACATTCCTTCATGTTTACGTCTTGGTAATGCCAATGGAAAACCTATGCGGACTACCCGCCTCTTGACGGGAAGGTCGTCCGCGCCTAGAACCCACGGTGGGAAGGCGTCCTATTTCTCGGGTTTGTGGCCATTTCCATCCGTTTTTCTATACTGTCCTGTTACTAGCCATCTCGGCTTTCATATCCACTACTTCTTTTACTTTTCGTCCGAATTTTCCCCAAAACTGCCTTTAAGTTTGGCGAGCCCCATACATTTTGCTGCCTTTGAGTGTCCGGGACGGGCTTCGGGTAAAGTGGGGTGGGGTGCAAGGTAGTGTAAGCGGACATGGCGCAACCTCTCAGCCATCCTGCCCCACACCACATACCCAATGACGACTCATCCGCATCCTTTCAAAAGGAAGAACGCGTGGAGTTTCAACGAGAAATCGGTCATTAAGGCGTTGCTGGGACGCTCGCTTTACACCCTATTCATCGCTGCCTATGGCGGGGCCCTCAACAACAGCAGCCTACTGGTTATGTTACTTTTTGATATATTCTTTCACCTTGTTTGTGTCGTGTTGTCAATATCCTGTGTCTTTCCTAGCGTACATCTCTCGATCAGAGATGCTTGTTTCACTATTAAATATAAAGTGATGTGCATGAGCAAATGGTTCACGAACAAAGGAAGTACGGTGGTGGGAATTGGCACGGGGGATTCGCGCATGGCTAGCACAGAGAGGATCAGGCTTTCGGCAAAAACATAGATAATTTAGATCACTTCAACAGTGAGGAAGAACTAGCTAGCTCTACCCCGGTCCTTTTGCAGTTCATTCCATCCTGCTACTCGCCGTTATGCACAGGCAGCATGCAAGGAATCGTGGGGCTATATGAATCGACAGACACTCAGTGTCTAACAGATTCAGGTCTTTTTATGCACTCTATTCCAATGACATAATGTACATGTAATATCCACGCGCATTTGATGTGATGTGATGGCTTATCAACATTCAACAAAGCGTCTCCTCCCAATTCATATAGCCCCCTGATATTGCTAGCACTTTATTGTTTCACTAGTTTTTCTTGTGGCTGTCACCGTCGGTGTGTACAAGACACTTTCAACAGGGGAATCGGCTTTTCTCCCCCAAATAGTCATATTCAATTTATTCACCACTGGCTACCTGCAACAATCACGGAGAACTGACAACGCTCCTTCCCTCTTGCAACTACTGGAAGGTTGTGCAAAAGTAATCCAAATAATCCAGACTTTTCAAAACTTGAGGCTTCTTTTACCTTTTTTTGCGTTTTTGTTCGACTATTAATATTAAATATAGCATAGCAATTTGGAAACGAACTTGAATAACAAATTTTCCGCCCACTATTTCTTCGCTTGTTGTTAGAACAATCAGACCTGCCACGTTTTGGAGCTGGTGAGCCGTGATAGGTACACTTCTGGAAAAGAGGAAAGGTTCGTTGTGATGCCATGATGTTGAGCTTTATGCTACTGAATAGCAGCTTAAACAGTTGTTGTACAATACCCGAACGAACATGAGGATTATAATCTTGAGAAAGAAGAAAGCCATATCGAGTGCTTCACACCGTCTATGATATGGAAAAGTGTCGTAAAGTGTCATAAGCATAGGACGTTTCCTTCTTTTCGAGCGCACGTAAATTTGTCAGATTGTGGACCATGAAAGTAGGGTTGGTTATCAGTATCACACTGGACAAAGAACGGAAAAAGTTACCACAACCCCTAGAAAAAAGAAGGCGAAACCCCTTTCCTCTTGCGTTAATCAGCGCCACTAGCCGGTGGGACATCGCAGACAGGCGAGGGGTTAAATCAGTCGGTCGCGAATGTGTCCCCGCTCTCGCCGGCAACTTTTCCGGTGGATAAACGGCTGCACGACTCGCTGTGCTGCGGGATCATGGCGAGACTCCAAGCCGCGCTTTTTAAATGGGAATTTTGTCAAATTCACGTCTTCTGAAATGGAGGTGGAACATACGTTTTCAGAGAACATATATTCACAAATCTCCCTTTTTTCCCCACACCTACGGTTCCTTTATGGTGTATCTTGATTACCTTCAAAGGTCCACCACGCAATAATCAGATTAGTGACCTATTTCTATGGAGCAAGTGGTCTTTGGATAACTTCTCATGATGTACCTTTGTTTGCACGCTGCACCGTCAGGGTGTTGTGCCTGCTTGAACACGACCAAGCCACGCCCACCCAACCAAACCACACCTGGCATTAGACGAACAAATCTGCCACTGGCGCTCACGTGGAGAAGAAAACTTGTGATAAGAGATGATTCGATGAAACAGCCAACTTCATGATGAAAGCAGCTTTCACAATGGAAAGTGTTCGTCTAAGGCCGGGTGTGATTTGATAGGATGCATGGCTCGGTTGTGTTCAAGCAGGCACAACACTCTGAGGTTGCACCGTGCAGACGCAACAAAGGTGCAGCCTAAGCAGTTACCTAAGGACCTACTTGCCCCAATAAAATGAACCACTAAACTGATTATCGTGTGGTGTGCCTCTATTTCACAAAGTCTTTGTTATCTACTGGCCGATTTCGTTGCCCACAGAATGGACTGGCGCGAAAGTTGTGCTGTCGATTCAGCACTATCATCTCCCGCTGATAAAACCGCAGCGAGATCAACAAATTAACTGCCACGATCTACTGCCAATTAATCGCCAAATGCCCGAAATGGTCAATGTATGCCGGCATAACGTCGCCAAGCTCGCCATTCGCGTCTCGTTTATCTTCGATACAATGTACCATTGATGTAGGTCTCATTGTTTCTACACTTTATTGTTACTCCCATTCTCGTCTCAAGATGTCCATGTATCCTTTATAGTGATCTGGACGCTCACGATATTATGAATCTCACCTTATGAACGATATTAATGCCGTCGTTGATTTCCTTGGATAAAAGCTTTATCACCCCAATTTGAGGCGCCGTGTGATACGGTAGTTCCAACGATATCTTTCAATTTTGTATTATTCGTATTGTGTACGTTGCCACATTATAGGAGGTATTGACATCCACCGTCACTGAACAATCACCGTCACCACGCCACTACTTCAACGGCAATTTCCAGGGTCGATTTGGGTCCATCACATTTACTATTTGCCGCAATCATCTCAAATAGGGTCAAGCGTCCAGTTGAGGAAAATTTTCAAAAAATACGACCCCCCTCCCAAAAAAAGGGGCCTCAATACGACTCCCCCTTTCACTTATGTTATTGTTATTTTTCATTTTGCAATAAATAATAAATAAGTGCAATAAATGGTGAACGAAATATTTTTTATTGGTATATTACAAGAAATTTGCTCCAGCTGGACTAAACAATCACTCACGCGTGTTCGCCTAAGCCTACGCAAAGGAAATTTCCTTTCCCCAGACTCAGGCTAACACCAGGATAATAAAAAAACGAATTCGCTTCATCAAAATCATTTCATTGCAAAATTTGAACCCAATTCGGCTAGTGCTACGGCCTCTCTGCGCTCTAAACATAGCGTTAGAGACTGTTTCTAACGCTGTGGATAGAGCGCAGCATACTACTATTGGGTGTATGCAGAATAAATGGCCGAAATGTAATTGGCCATAACTTCGCTCAGACACAACTTTATTTGTCGAAATAAAATCCATTCAAATCTACAGAATTTCGCCAACGATCTGGTAAAGAAAATATACCATCACGATCAAATTCTGGATTGCGAGAATTAATAAAGTCAAGAATGGCATTTTTACCGTGCATAGTTTTTCTACCGCAGGTTTGCATCGAGAACCAGGAAAAAGTGGTAATCCGTCAGGGATAGGTCTGGGGAATAAGCGGGGTGAGGGAGAGGCTCGATGCCTAACTGCATCATTTTTTTACTGGGTGCGCAAAACAACGCAAAACCCCACAGTTCGCAAGTCACCCGGCAGAAGCTGATCGAGACTCTCCCTCACCCCCCTTATTCCCCTGACCTATCCCTGACGAATTACCACTTTTTTCCGGTTCTCGAAGCAAACCTGCGTCAGAAGGAGTTCGCCGAAACGATGCATGTTGAAAATGCCATCGTTGACTTCATTAATTTTCGCAATCCAGAATTTGATCATGATGGCATATTTTCTTTACCAGATCGTTGGCAAGGTTGTGTAGATTCGAATGGTTTTTATTTCGACAAATAAAGTTGTGTCTGAGCGAAGTTATGGCGTTTTGAAGAAAGTGATCCGTTTTGGCCATTTATTCTGCATACACCTAATACTTTTTCCACCCTAACTCCCTAAGCACCGAAAGAACATTATAAAACAACCAGAAACAAAAAGAGGAATGAATCGCCGACATATGCGCGAAAGGAATAGGTGCGGTTGCGTCGCGATCTGAATGGAGCGCGTTATCTCCCCCATATTAAATTCCGACATTTTCGAGATTCTTTGAACCTTACCTAGAGCCCATCTTTCAAACAGCTAAGAACTGTTTTCCCTAATAACTCCCTTAGACCTATCTATTGGCTGCTTGCTTTCCCTGATGGTTGCTTAGTTTTCGATACGGGTTTCCAGATGAGGATTAGATGAGGAAAATTTTGAAGTGTTTCATTTAAATGACCACAACTTCCTTCAGACTTAACTATATGAGCGCGTTCCAGTAAGGCGGGGTTCGCTGGGTTTTCGCTTTCAAATGACTACTTGAGCTATGCCATATCAAAACGAAGGAAGTTATTTTGAGGGAAGCCAGATGAGGATTAGCTGAGGAAAATTTCGAAGTGTTTCATTCAAATGTTCATAACTTCTTTCAAACTTAACCATATGAGTGCGTTTTGGTGAGGCGGGGTCTGCTAGGTTGACGCTTTCGAATGACTACCTGAGCTATGCCATATCTTCAGAACGAAGTAAGAAAAATTCAGGAAAGCCAGTTGAGGAAAATTTTTTTTCGTCGAACTTGTGAGATCTTCCCAAGATTCTTCCGAAAAATTGATTCATTGTTACTGAAATTTCTCTAGTACGCATCCGTCGCTCTCGAGCGCTTACTGGAAGGGCGAGAAACGTCGGTCAGCTTCTCTGTGGGATGCGCCATGCATGAGGATTTTATCCACATTCTCAATGAATACAAATGTTTTGCGGTCCGCTTAGTGGCCGCTAACATCAGATTACGTACTTGCAATCGTAGTAAGATATGAAAGAATTCCATATCAGCTAATTTTTTATTTTCATCCCATTGTTTCTGGAGTGTCCTGTTTCTGGAATGTCATCCCGTTGATATAGTATATCGTTTTCCACGGCTAATTTGTGAATTTCGGAAGTGTCTCTGTACGTGGTTTCGGTGCCGGCGGACCAGTGAAAGGGTTATTGGCTGGTTGGCTTCGTTGTAGATCGCGCCAGGCATGAGGTTTCCATGATGATTAAGTTAAATTGGCTTCGGGTTCAAAACCAGTTAGTCAGTTTGATCATTTCTCTCCTTACGCTTTAGACCCTCAGCGTTAGAAATTCTGTTGATCAATGCCTACCTGAACGATTACGACCCCCCCCCTTCCTAGCGGACCAAATACGACCCCCCGATTGAGGATTTCTCAACGGAGGCTTGATCCTGATCGCAAATACCAACACATACACGCTTCAGCAACGCACACAAAAGTAAGGTAAACTCGAAACCTTAACGACAAAGTTCATTTTTAAGTACATGTTCCTTTTGTTGTCATTAGCTGTGTTGTTTGTTTCTATCGTGTTCTTTACTGCCGTTTTTCGAAAACTTGTCCTTGTCGGGTCGTATTAGTGTACTTTATAGACCTTTACTGCGATTTTTCATTCATTTTACAATGTTTCGATGAGATACTGAATGTGTTGTTTTTCAAACAGGCACTTTTCATCAGAAGTGAACATCATTCACAGATATTGATTAGATATATGATATGTAAGTCAGACAGGAAGAATTGATGAAGGGCAAAAAGAGTAGCAATGGCTGTCTTGAAAAATAACTATTGCACATCAAACAATATAAACGAAGTAATAAGTAACAATAACAATATAACAAGTGCCTCTCCACAGGAAATATTTCTAAAAATTGTGCAGCGGAAATCGGAGTGGGTTGCGTACATTTAAAGACACCGGAAAGGGGTATTTTGGGTAACGGTAAAACAGACGTGGTGTGGACGAGTCTAAGTGGCCGCCATTGCACAAACTCGCCAATTTGAGGCCTTGGCATGGTGCCAAAAGGATATGTTTCTATTATGAATTTGTTTTTTTTCCAATACCTTTTACTTTGTTCTTTCTTATATTGTTTCTAGATGTACTTCCAAGTGCTAGTGTAGTTGGGAATGGCCATTCCACTGCGCTGGGAGTCAGTTGCTACAACTAACGTTGGACCGCGGCCCATCTCCTACAGCGGACAACTCGGAAGGTCTGCGTGTGGATGCGAATTAGATGCGAATACACACCGCAGCGATGCGCTTTTGAAACCGGGTTTTTTCACCGATTATCGCTTCTAACCTCCTGTGTTCGTTAAAAAATGCTCATTTCTTTGCATCTTTCTCTTGTTTCGGACCCTTCCGGTTCCTTTAATTTTTTTGAAACTTCCATTGGAATTAACATGTTTTTATATTTGTAACGTGTTTGTCGGGAACTGTATCTTATTTGCTAATTTCGTAAGACAAGTATTTCCCGTGGATGATTCTTACAAGTCTCTTTTAGCGCCATTTTCACCTGGAACGTGACACATACCGTTTACCTGCAAACCTAGCACTCATTTGGGTTCAACACATCTTCCTTTGCTTGGACGCGGATTATTGCACCCTCCATCTTCAAACATGATGAGGCCCCGCTATGATATTTGACCTTTTGCTTGGATACAGCCTTTTGCTTGGATACAGGATACAGTGGTGGAACATGCACTAGCCATAATTGGATGTAAAAAGGAAGCTTTTTCTCGAACTAAGCGTCACTTTCAACGAATTTATTACTTCAGAAATTCTGATAGTGTTCCTTTTTTCGGATCTTCAGTACTTCGAGGGTGGGGCTTGAAAAGTGAACACAGTTAACGCGAAGATTACTTGTCGATCTAAAGCCGTCTCTGATGCCGGCTGGCTCGTTCGATATGTCTTGAAAGCAAACTCCTAGCGTTATCAGAGTCAGGTGTGGACCGCAGTGCATTATCTTTTTGTCATTTTGGTCTCTACTCCCTCCATATAAGTCTTCTCACCCCATCACTGCTACCCTGTTAAATGTTGCGGATAGTTTTTTTCAGAGAATTACGGGTTTATTTTTAATACATGCATTTTAATACATACATGACTTCCTCACAGTTAACATCAGGTCATGCCTATTTGATCTTAGCTATTACTCCTTGGTTTCAGCGCTTATCTCGCTCATGCTTTCTCTTTTTCCCATGGCAGCCAGATTCCTCTGAAATAAGCGCTTCGATAACTTTTTCTATCACAAGTTTCAAACGATACAGTTCCCAACAAGTAGTAGGGCCACTATGATTTCCTGAATTCTACATCGGCTTGCCACCCTCCCCCCGCCCCGTTAGTCATTCATTGTATAGACCACATCGCATTCACCTTTCACCTGCCTTTACGATTCTGCGTGGAACTAGAATGCATGGCGCATCTCAACAAGGAGTTGATCAAGGTTGGACCACAAATGTTAGGCTTCAGAAATTCAGGTTTTCTAGATTTGGTAGATAGCCTGATTACTTTCGGTCGATAGCAAGTCAAAGTGATAACTTTCACACTGACCTGCTACCGACAACTTCATACAAGTGGTGTTACGAGTGCCCTACTTATATGATGGATTCGTAATTGTAATTAAACGCTTGACATAGGCCTATCATAGGTCTCTCCCATTGACTGGTATTTTAATTTTAACAATAACGGTACTAATTAAGCGATTTACTCCAGCAAAATCACTTTCGGATGTCTTCCTAGTGCATCTTCCATTATTCAATAGCTTGTGCTAACAAAACAGACTTCTCCCTGGACTTCAAATCTAACTCCTATCTGTGCAGCTGAGACTGATTTTTTTATCGATTCAATCCTTAGGGATCGCGAGATATAGTGCTTTCCTCAACATCGCTTAAGATGTGAATGCGGATTTGGCGTATACAATGTCCTACGGTGGTCTTCACATGTATGCATCCTTGTTTTGTTACCTGGGAGGTCAATATTCTTCCTGTAGCGTTAAATAGCATTAACTCACAGGCAGCCAGGGCAGTTGATCAAACTCCAGTGTAGCCAAACGATTCGCTATCACAGTAATATGCAAAATAATTGTTCATGAGACTGGTTGATACCAGTTAATGGCCATCCCCACGGTCTTTGGAATACCCTATTATTCACATTGATCCCCTTTTCTATTCTCATTGTTCTTGCTGACATTTCAGAGGCTCTTGTAATTTGCCTGATCAGCCATATCACCTGACCTGTACACTTTCCTATCGCCGTTCGTCCTATCTTTTCTACTTATTGCCTTCCTAAACAGTTCCATGCTACTTCTGCAAATGTTTCAATTTTATTTCTGATTTGTTTACCAAATCGTTAGGATATTATCTGACCATTGTTTTATAGCGCCAGTTGCCATAGCATTCTTGCACCATAAATTTCCCCTCTTATCAGAAAACCCTCTGCAACGACTTCGGATATTGACTTATTTGATCACTTATTTGATCCATTGATCATTTTTCGTAGACACATTTCAACTGATAAGTGATGGATCAGCTAGTGTATATTTGGTTTCTGGATAGCTGTACATTCCGAGATTACTGGAATTCGCCTAGCGGAACAAATGGCTTATCGACCATGCTGGGATCGGTAACCTGAAGACAGTGACATTGGTGGGGCCGAATATATATAGATTATTTAATATGAAAGTCAAGGTGTCTAGCAGCATGAAAACAAGGAAAAAGGAATGAGACAGTGAAAAACTTGGGAAATAAGACCCCTTTCCATCGTTGACTCCGAAAGGGGACGGGCCCTGCTGCCACCTGTTTTATCATTAAAAGGAGGCTACTACAAAACCCGGGGCGCTCCTTTTCACCGAAATTCTCGCCATACATTTATAGTTTTCCTAGGCACGTAGCTTTCATTTGGATTTTTCCTCACGCTACTTCTACCACTGTGTTTGAAGATGCCGGACAGGGTTATGAGAGAAAGTTGAGCTGCGAACGATGTCTTCTGTAAATGAAAGGCCAGTCCACAATACAATGTTTTAGTCTCACAAGAATGTTGATTTCGTCGTTCACAGTAAATTACCCTCCACGCAACGCTGGTAACCTGACCTTTTGCGCACTGGTCGGAACACTTGCACGCCACCCCTGGCATAGTCCCTTCCCTCAACATCTCCCACTGAGCGGCTAATAATGCAAACGGAGTGAAAAAGAAAGAGCGAAAAGGGGAAACTAATGTTGCTCTTTTTGGTCGTCTCATCCAGTCCTTCTCTGCTATTGCAGTACTTAGCGTGACTTTTATATCGGGTAGTCTAAAAAGTTTTTCGTATTTTCAAATACCGCTTTTTCCCTCCAAACTGCTTTCCAGCAATCTCTTCTGTACATACACACGTAGTATATGTCCACACGCATCTATAGGTATTATTGTCTTCCATCTCCCGAATAACTTTTTCGGCAAAATAAACATCAAAGGTCAATCTCATTTTTAATACAAAAATTTTTCTTTGCATGGCGTTATATAGGAAAAGGAAAAGATGGTTGTTCGATGGAGCAAGATCAGGGTTATAAGATGGATGGGGCAGCACTTCCCATTCAAGGTCGAGAATTTTTTGGCGGGCCAATTTTTTGGCAAGCCTTCCCACTATTGAAAAAGTGACTCGCCGAAAAATTCTCGAGCTTGGATAAAATTGCTGCCCCATCCACCTTATAGCCCTGATCTTGCTCCATCGGATTAACGCCTTATTCTTTCCCTGTCTAAGGCCATTCAAAAAAAAATTTTTTGTATTGAAAATGAGGTTGACCTTTGATATGTTTATTTTGCCGAAAAAGGTTATCCGGGAGATGGAAGACAATAATACCTATAGATGCGTGTGGACTTGTACTACATATATATGTACAGAAGAGATTGATGGAAAGCAGTTAGGGAAAAAGCGGTATTTGGAAATACGAAGACTTTTTAGACTGCCCAATATTTCGCGGTCGGCCAAACTTGCCCCTTCCAGTGTATTTGAGCGTAGGATCGGACGTAGCTGCATTTTGTTTGTGTAGTTTTTGGAATAGGGAAGGTCATCCTCATCAGCATTAATGAGATGCCATGATTCTCAAAGGGATCTTCACGATAACCTTGGTGGAGCAATTCCCTCTGTGGGCATATCCTTTCCGACACGCATCGGGAGCTCATCAAGTTTCACATTAGCGTAAAACAACGATATTTGCTAGATTCGGATTTTCAGTTCCTTTGAAAATCTACGCAAATCTTTGTAGAATGGTGGATTTGGAGATTCTACCGAAATTTACACTTCTTCCAAGAAATTTGTCTGGGACATCATAAGGAGTAAGTTGAGTGTTTAGAGGGCTCTGTAAATACGTCAACAGTGAAGAAAAGGCATGTATTCAAATAGACACTGAATAGCGCAGTTGGCAACGGAAGGTGTAACCTAAACACCATAACAAGGCTTATGCTATGCTAACCGATAGACCTCATATCCTACCCCACTGTAGGTGTTTCAACCAAGGTCAAGCTCAGTGTCGAGAAATTTTTTGGGAATGCGATTCCCTGGAACACGCTACTCGTCTCTATGCAGAAGGTGTCTCCTTGAAAAAGATCATCAGTCAATAAGCATTACAGCATGGCAATACTATCGAGTTCTAAGTATGGCTTTCAATTCGATCAGCCTTCAGAATATCACGTTTCGCAACCACCTCAGAGGTTATGTGCTCAAATCTGGAAGCATCTGATGTTGAGAGGGCGATCTATGAAGAAAATATAAATGAGAAGAAAACGTGAAAGCAGGGAGAACCGTAGCAGGAAGCAGTGGCTGAAAACATTAAATATCAGGATCTGCTATGTAGGAACTTACCAATTTTTCTTGAGAACCATCTCCGTTCCAACAAATGCGCAATCATTTTCCATTTTATTGCCTTATTTGACGAGTAGCGAACACTACAATGGGATTGCCTTGGTGTGTCGGAGTGGAGTACTTTACACAATGCGATTTTTGCCTTGGAATTGCTCCAGCATTCTCAACTCTTTCTTGCTTCATTCCTGCACAATCACTTTCTTTTCGGCGGAGGGCAAAACTTCGCATTAGTCCATACACCTCTTTGGAGCAGTGGATCTTTGGGTAATTATCCAGGATGCACCATACTGCGTCGCAACAATGCGTCAACAGGGCGCTACACCTGATATGGCTCACCCAGCCACATGCACGTGACCTCGTTATTTGTCAGTTGAGCTAAAAGGGCGTGGTTAGTTAAGGTTCGAAGTGTGTAGCGCCATGGTGGCGTATCACACTCGGCGCATCGTGGCTGCCCAAAGAATGCAACCTCTAAATTATCACGGGATATGCCTTCAAATTGATCACGAAATTCGCCTGCAATCTATTTTTTGACAAAGGTTCCAGCTGAAAAGTCCCTTCCTGATATATATGGTAGTGCTGGTAAGCTTGGTAAACTTCTGTTGAAGGTGAACAATGACAGAACACGTTTCAAGTGTCTACGTTGGTGAAATGGATATCCCAATTATGGGAAAGCAAAGGTTCAGGTTCAAGCTACGGTGTTGTGTTTTCCCCACAGTTCAATATTCATAGTTCGAACAGCAACTGAAGACAGCAGTCAGCAAAGCAGCATTCCAGCAATCAAGAATTCCCCAGGAAGAAACCATTTTAAGTGTCCTTCCTTTGTGTCTTGATGTTGAGATTTCTGCGGTATCTTAACTTAGAGGAGTTCATTTGAAGGACGAAGTCAACAATTTGATAAGTACTGAATCTTGATATTTTTGACATTTGATAGCTGCTGATTACCACTGCCGCCCGCGATGCGAAAGCTACTAGTGATTTGACAAGTAGTTCAAGTTTTAAAAAACGAATTAAAGTTCAAGTTCAAGCTACAAAATATTTGAAGAGTAATAAATTTGAGCAACTATTAGTGAACTTTATTGATTTGCTTGGATATGTTTCAATGTGATCATTTCCAGTAGACTCAGGTATTTCTATTTGCAATTTCTCGCCGCCTAATCACCCATGAAATCGCATCACTAACTCGGCGGCGACAATGAAGCGACCTTTACTGAGCCGACAGTTCTTTATCACTCCTCTCTCTCGAACCTTCATTGTATCCCTTTGCTTTCAGAGACTGCCAAATTCTGAAAAAAGTCATTTTTTGATAGAATTTACGTGTTAAATTGCATTTCGTTAGGTTTCGTTTCCATATGTAATTTTACGTAAATGACAACGTAAAAATCGCCTACATATATTGGGTAGTCTAAAAAGTTTTTTCGTATTTTCAAATACCGCTTTTTCCCTCAAAACTGCTTTTCAGAAATTTCTTCTGTACATATATATGTAGTACAAGTTCTCACGCATCTATAGGTATTATTGTCTTCCATCTTCCGGATAACCTTTTTCGGCAAAATAAACATATCAAAGGTCAACCTCATTTTTAATACAAAAATTATAAAAAATTTTTTCTTTGAATGGCGTTAGACAGGGAAAGGAAAAGGTGATAATCCGATGGAGCAAGATCAGGGCTATAAGATGGATGGGGCAGCAATTTTTATCCAAGCTCGAGAATTTTTAGGCGAGTCATTTTCTCACTAGTGGTAAAAAATTTTTCAAATTTTTTCTTTTAAAAAATTCTCGAGCTTGGATAAAAATTGCTGCCTTATAGCCCTGATCTTGCTCCATCGGATTATCACCTTTTCCTTTCCCTGTCTAACGCCAATCAGATAGAAAAATTGGAATTAAAAATGAGGCGACTTTTGATATTTTTATTTTGCCGAAAAGGGTTATCCGGAAGATGGAAGACAACAATACCTATAGATGCGTGTGGACTTGTACTAAATATATGTGTACAGAAGAAATTTTGTGAAAAGCAGTTTTGAGGGAAAAAGCGGTATTTAAAAATACGAAAAGACTTTTTAGACTCCTAATAGATTGGTGTGTTTAAAGGCAGTGTTAGCGGTAATTCGGAGCGAATATGGAAGCATCATCAAATATGAAGCTCGACATGCTCAGTAGTGCGAACGTGAAGAAAGAACAAAATAAATGAGAAATAAGACCCATTCTCGCTGTATATTATCAAAGGGGGCGGGTTGGGCCAGAAAAGGGGCGGCGTGAGATAAAACAAGTGGCAGTTGTTGAAGGAACAGCTCTTACAAAGCCCGGGGCATCCTTTTTCATCGGAAATATCGCCACATGTAGTCTTCTTAAACCTTAAGCTCCCATTTGCGTGACACAGTTGGAGAGTTCCCTTTACCAACAATACCTGTATCACTGCCTTTGAAAAGGGACGCTTTGTTTTCCAGTTCAAGGCTTAAAAACAATGCCTCTAGTAAAAGCAGGAGAATCCCCCCAGCACCGGGTCCATTAAACAGCTACTGGATATTCCTGGACTGAGGTTAAAAAATGAGGCATGGACTCGATTGGTCGACATGCTCGATCGGGTAGCCGTGCAGTATTATCAGTGCGAAATTGTAAGTGATAAAAGTAAAATCAAAGTATAAAAGCAAGGCAGAAGACCATTCGCGTGGTTTCCAGGACTTGTGCTGCTCCTAAGTTTGCGTCATTGAGAAACATGAGAAACTAAAGAAAATTAATTTGAAGTTTTCTTTGAACTATTTTTCTTTGCGTGATGGGTAACTCCTCCATTGTTACTTCATTAATATTGTGATTCATAGTTTATGCGTGTCCGTAGGACCCGCAGGACATCAGCGTTCTTCCGTTACCATAGAGGATTATGTGTTCGTAGAAAATGATACCCAAGACATAACGTTACTCTTCACGGTTCCATTAATATTCCTCATGTGCCCAAGAAGGCTATTTCACTGCATCGAAGCAGGCTCAACTGATGTTGGCTTCTGAACTTTCTCTGACTCGCTGCAACCAATGAAACCAAAAGACCAAACTTTTGAAATCGAGGAGACAGCAAATTTCAAAAAAGTTCGTTATTGCAAGTGGCCGACGACCAGGATTGTCTGCTCTGTGATCATTTTCCCGTATCAAAGCGCAATTCTGTCGTACTCTGACTTTCGTGGGCTGAATGTTTTTGTACCCTTCTGTTCTTCATGACCACTACATATGTCTACTGATTTCCAGATAATGATCGAGTCTGACTACACTCCAGTCAAGGTGCCTGACGAACCTTATCACGAACGTCTACTCAGGGCCATTAAACATCATATTGATCACGGAAAAAACAAAATAGCATTTGTAAGTTATTTGCACAGATCAGCTACACAGTAGATTACTAAACCCACAAAGTTAAAAGTTCAGGATGTAACAAAACGGTATACCGTATTGATTAATGCTTTAGTTATCAACTACATTGACGCCAAATAAACAGCCAAAATACATCAAACCGGACGCTGATATTCCGGAATGTACGGGCTGTTACTCCCTTTAATGAGAAACATTATTTTCATTGTCCTGGTGCCCTTTTGGCTGGGTCACTTATGGCGGTTGTGATATTGGCAGTTTTAAACTCCATTTTCATACAGAGTAAGTTCAAAATTGTTTGGAATGGTACGGTACACCATCTTATTATCAGGTTGGTGAAAAAGTCCTGGGACACCAATTTAAAAAAAAAGTTAAAATTCGAAAAAAGAATCCGTGGGCCGGTCCGATCCAGTTGATCGATACTGATCGAGGTCATTGAGGTGAAGCATCGCTCAGTCTCTCCTCATTCGATCCCGGATCAAGGAATTTCTGGGAAGGGTCGTTACAGGGGATGAATCGTGGATCTTATACGCGAATCATAGCAGGAAAGCTCAGTGGCTTCCTCAAGGAGAAGCGGCTCCGACTCAATCGAAGATGGACACCCATCAAAAAAAGGTGATGCTGTGCTGTTGGTGGGACTCACAAGAAATGCTCTACCACGAATTTCTCGAAACTGAGTGGGCCGGTCGACGTTATGGATCACACCACAGTAACCGCAAGCATCTACTCTAATCAGCTGCAGAAGTTGAGCGAGGCAATGCAACATAAGCGGCCAGGACGGAACAAAGTTTACTTTCTTCATGACAACGCACGCCCTCATGTTGCAAGAATGTCTCGGGAGAAGTTGGAGGAGCTGGATGGGAAGTACTGCCTCACCCTCCATATTTGCCCGACCTTGCCCCTTCCGATTATCACCTATTTAGGGCCCTCAAACAGAATCCCAAAGATAAGGAATTTAATGATCAAGCTCAACTTGAATCGGAGGTGACCCGCTTCTTCGACTCACAACCAGCTTCCTTCTGGAGGAAAGGTATTCGTGATCTGCCCAAAAAACGGCAAAGTGTTATCGATGCAAAAAGTGATTACTTTGTGATTTGAAATGACGTCGAAATGAAGTTTTTAAAAATTGAAAGAAAAGTTCTCAGTGTCCCAGAACTTTCTTACCAACCTAATACATCCTTTACTTATAATACCACTTAGAACGCGATGTGAAGATAGAAATTTCATATATTCTTCATCTTTTCCAGTTATTCACTAATTTTCAGATCAATGGTGAGAAACCAAGCGAAACGGTCTCATTCAAGCAGGTGTACGACAGTGCGCATTCCATTGCTGCATTCCTGTATTCTAAAGGATTTCAAGTAAATTATTTCGATTCTCTACTATGTTAAGTAGGGCACAGTAACAGAGAGGCTGAAAACCGTCTCTTACAAGTCCCGATAAACCAGAATCATAATTTCACAACAAATATGGTCATGAAAATGGACATGAACAGTCTGAATTTCAGAAAGACGTTGCATGTGCTGTGATTCCAAATTTGTGGCAGTACCCGGCATTTTTCCTTGGAGTTGCACTGAGAGGTGGTGCCCTCTCAGGAGCATCAGCGATGTTTACAGACTGTGAGTACATTTTCAGAACGTCCCGACAAAAACTAAGCCCTTTCGAAATACGGGTTCCATGAGAGGATTGGAATTCGGCGCTGTCGTTCCTAAAAGGGATTTGGGGTCACGACATTTTTGAATTGATGATGAACAATTTTAGATGAGTTGCAACGACAGTTCGTTGATTCTGGTGCCAAAGTGGTGTTGACATCTGAACATTATCTCGACAAGGTACTCAAGGCAGTAAAGGAAAGCCCCAATGTCAAGGTAATTCCTGTAACCATGACTTTCTCACTGGAACGCTGCTCTATGAGTTTAATCACCGGAAACTTAATCAGTAGAAATTATGAAAATTTTGAAATATTGTAAAAACAATGCGAAAACAAAGTGGGAGGAACAGGGATAAAATTGCTTGCGAGCTTGCAAAGGCGATAAGCGTAATGAATTGTGGCCATCACTGAACACAGTGGGAGAGATTCGTCGACACAGGGTTACAAGACAGTGCGCAGACGCGATAGTTCGGGGCAGAACTTTGCTGGCGATTGCCGGTACATTTTTGGGGTTTTACGATGGAGAATAGCTTCCGTCCCCACCGCGTCCCTAGCCGTTGAAGGGGTGATGCAGAGAGAGAGGGTAGGCCAGTCAAACGGGAACGTTCGCTCGGCGACACAACGACTCCACGTACTGCAGCACTAAAGCCCAGTATGCAGCGGGAATAGGAGGCGAGCAGATCACAAGAAGCGTTTTCAGCTCGAATTTCGCCACAGAGCTCCTGAACTCGGAATCTAACTTAGAGAGAAAAAGTCCCCCCAGTCCTGACTTCCCTCATTATCCGCGATGGTGTCCTCAAGTTTTGCAGATACACACCTCTCTCACTCACATGTTTTTCGAAGAGCTCCAAAGGTCTACCATAACCAAAATTTTTCTGTAATGACCTCTTCTCTTAGGATGCTTTCGTGGAGAGATTTATTGTCTAAAAGGGAGTATTTCCAATTGAAATTTCCAGTGCTGAAGGACTCTACACCGCTGCCTCCGAATACCATAAATTTGTAATTATTATCACTCCCTTTTATGGCTGTCGACGCTTTGCGTTAAGAAGGCATCATACCACGAACCACGGCAAATACACCACTGAATCCCTCACCTGAACGAAACCATGGGACACTGAAAAACTTTAAAAAAGGTCATAATATGTAGCACTATTTTTGGTGAAAATGAAGAAGCTTTCATTGACTGACTAGCATTCATTAACATGATAGACAATCGCAATCACCATAAACTTTCAGCTAGTGATTTACATCCCGGAAACCGAGGATCATCCAGTTCCTGACGGTGTCGTTAGCTGGAATGTCGTTATGAAGTCACAATATACAGCTTCTATTCCAAAACCGCATATCGACGTCGGCAAGGACATGATCATTCTACCGTATTCCAGGTATGTACCGTAATTCTTTACGACAGCACTACTTCAGGTGTTTGGTCAAGGGAGTACCTGTTCGAATATGGGTTTTCTATCACCAGTATGTAGCTCTAGTAAAGCTAATAATGGAATGGTTTTCGATCAATATTTAGTATATATCTCGTTTTCTGTGAAAGTCGTCCGGACAATAGTATGCTCTTTAGCTTATACTCAAATAGTGTGAGTGTCAAGAGTAATTTTGCCTTTTCATCTGATCAGCAGCACAAAACTCTTCTCTTCACTCAAATAATAGATTTCGACGAGTTTTCCATTGCATAAATAATCTGATGGCTTATTGAACATCTGTTTTCCTTCTACTTTTCGGTGTCATTTTAGAGAAATATAATGTTTCCTAAACCCTGTAAACCTTACAAAAAATGTCCTAATATTTGTGAAAAACACAAGATGATAAATCGAATAAGAGTCACAACAGGACTACAAGGATGCACCGACACCGCTTTCACCTTAAAGACAGTGTTAAGGATAATGTGGGTGATAAGGAATCCCAAAAGGAGTCATTTAGTGATAAAGCACGGGTCTGAAAGGCCTATGCATGGCGAAATTTCCCGCGGAAGGCGCCTCTTGAGCTGTGGCGGAGGCGGCCTCGTCAGGGCAAGCCGCCTTGGGTTTAGGGCAGCCCGCCTCCAGGCGACGTGATTAGTGGTTGGTCACGGTGAGGTTGGTCAAGGAGATCGGCAGGATTGAAAGTATCGCAGCGCGCTTTCTCTTTTTTAGCTTGAAACTCACCACATGAAATTAGATGCTGTCGCATTTCCGAACATCCCTTCATGTTTACGTTTCGGTAATGCCAATGGAAAACCTATGCGGACTACCCGCCTCTTGACGGAAAGGTCGTCCGCGTCTAGAACCAACGGTGGGAAGGGGTCCTATTTCTCGGGTTTTTGGTCAATTCCATGCGTTTTTTCTCCACTGTCCTGTTACTAGGCATCTCGGTTTTCATATTCACTACTTCTTTCACTTTACGTCCGAATTTCCCCTAAAGCTGCCTTTAACTCAGCTACTGAATGGTATATTTACCATAGCGTATCAGCACTCACACGTATACGTGATGAGCCGGTTGGCCAATATCGGCATTGAACCGTGAAGCTGAAAGCTTGGGTAGATAATGATTTAGACATATTTGATTTTTGATATCACAGGCTGCGGCGATAATCAGCAGCTATCAAAAATCAAAAATGCTAAAGTCACTCACGACAAGATTTCCTCAAAATTAAAGTGCGGGTCGAGTTCATCAGTTTTCTGATCCCTTAATTCATCTAGTGTGCAACAGATCTATGACGCGTTTTTGATTATGCTATGATAGCGTTTATTGTAGGTCACTCTTATCTACAGTATCATTTTGCATATCGAATATTTTGAATGTGTAGTTGGCTACGTGATTCATGCATGAGTTATCCAGTGATAAAAGAAGAAACTGAATTAGATTAAAGGAGCCGGACGGGGTCCGAAACAAGAGGGAGATGCAAAGAAATGAGCATTTTGTAACGAATACTCGAGGTTAGAAGCGATAATCGCCGAAAAAACCCGGATTCAAAAGCGCGACGCTGCGGTGTGTATGCGCATCCTATTCGCATCAACACACTGACTTTCCGAGTTGTCCGCTGTAAGAGACGGGCCGCGGGCCAACGTTAGTTGTAGCAACTGACTCCCAGCGCAGTGGAGTGGCCATTCCCACTGCATTAGCATTCATATAAGCACATCTAGAAACAATACAAGAAGGAATAAAAGCAAACGTCAAAGAAAAGAACAACTTTATAAGAAAAACATCTCCTCTTGGCACCATGCCAAGTCGTCAATTTGGCGAGTTTGTGCAATGGCAGCCCCTTAAACTCGTCCGAACTACGACTGTTCTACCGTAGGCCAAAAATTACCCCCTTCCGGTGTCTTCAAAGCAATCTTTTGTACTTGAATGGCTTGATTTTTGATTAAATTTTACAGCGGTACAACCGGATCGCCGAAAGGAGTTATGTTGTCACATCGAAACTTCGGCGCTATGATGGAGATTTATTCGCGGTATGTCATTTCCACCACTCATCGCTTTTTGAATTACTCTGCCCATCAGTACTCTATGGAATAGCAGCCATTCGGATGTGTGCCATCAGCAGATATTCGCGTAGCGACGTGTGGCGCGTGACGCAGCGCGTGCGAGCTGGAGTCGCTGTATGTGGTTGGTCCTCTGGCGATTTCGTGATTTGGTCCTTATTTCAACGTAGGACACGGTAATTGTGACCTTTCGGTTCTAGCGTCACGTACTCCCAGCTGTCCACGTGGGCCATTTATTCCGCAGTCCTCCTGAAAGTCGCACTTTTATCGATATATTCTACCCATTCGACACCACTCCCGAATTTTACTATGGGTTATTAGCGCATAATGTTGACCAGAGATCGATAATTGATTGACATGAGGCATTTATCATCTTTCCAAAGTAGTTGATGTTTAGGCACGAAGCAACCAACATCGCTGGCGTGCTGGATCCAAATTGGGATTACGAGAAAGAGAAGCTTTTGCTCTTCTTACCATTCTATCATGCTTATGGATTTGGTGAGTTGTTTTTTCATTTCTTTTTTTCTGTTGCCTTTTTGGGACATTGAAACCGCAGGGACGTCATTAATTTTGCTCCCATTAAGGTATGATTAACTACACTCTTCTTGTTGGTAGCACCGGCATTATTTTTAAATCTTTCGAGCCACACAACTTCTGTCGAGCTATTCAGGACTACAAGGCAAGTGTTTAGGATTAGTTGTCATGAAAAGTGCAGAATGACATGTGACGCGCTGCGACCCTGAGGCTCGAAAATCTCACGGCAACAGAATGACGTGAACCTGATATGTTATCCATCTTTTGTCAGTATGGTGTGAAATGTGAACTTGACAGAAAAAGCAGGAAAAAGGAAGTTTTCACCGCGAGGGTGTTCCATTGCTTCCGCGTTTGAACTGTAGAAAAGATTGTAAAATCAGGATGTCAGTGTAGTATACGGTAATCCAAATCAAGCATTTTCTGGGTATACGCAGTGATCACACAAGAGCATATGTTCGAGCTGTGGCAGGCTGCGTGCCGTAATAACCTACGAGTCTCCTAGCCAGCATCAGGTGCAGAATAAGTTAGACTGAAACGGTCGCACACAGTGCAACAGTCCACACGCGCAACTCGCCGCTAAAAGTCTTCACTCCTTTCAATTACGGATCTTTATTTCGACATTCCGCTGCCGAAACTCTACTTTCCAAAGCGCCATCGATTCATTGCACACATTTTCTTCATTTCCCCGCTTTTTAGTATGAATCGTGAGCTTAAAGACACCGGGAGGGGTAAGGAGAAAAAGAGAACTGGGAATACATGCTCTCTGGAAATGAAGGTTCTACTTCGGAGGAGGTGATGTGTGGCGAAGCTAGCTTGCAAAGTATGGAGGTTTCGAGTCCTTCAGAAACCCGCAGCACAGCGAGTCGCGCTGCCGTTCAACCGCCAGGAGAGTTGCCGGCGAGGGCGCGACAACATTCGCGGCCGGCTGACTTAGCCCCTCGCCCGTCTGCAATCTACCCATCGGCTAGCGATGCGGAGGGCCGCGAAAGAAGGGGGGGGGGGAGGCGGTTTAGGTTCCTATTTCCCTGGCTTTTCGCCGTATTAACGTTCTTTCTCCACCGTTACACTGTTGAGCACTCCGTACTTTCACGTTCCACAATCTGCCGAATTAAGCTCTTTCGGTGAATTTAAAGTTGATAACTGAGAACAAAAAAAGATTACTGTATATCATCCTAACATTCTGAAGTCATAATCCCTTAATTACATGTGCAGCATGTGCAGTTCCTTGAGATACTGTGACACCTGTAAACACAAAAATTGTTTCCACTGCGATGATTAACGATGTTTTCAGATTCACATACTGCCATTGGTACCCCCAATCATGGTATTCCTTGCCAAGCATCCTGTTTGCGCGCAATATGATCTTTCCTCCATCAAGTTGATTATTTGTGGAGCAGCACCGGCTGGAAAGGATATCTGTGAAGAATTGTCCAGGAAATATCCAGACATGAAATACATCCAGCAAGGTTTGTTGCGATTTCCAATTACGGCATTTGGCCGGGCTACTATTAATAGTAACGGAGGCGTTGGAGGGGAGGTGATTGTTATGTCGTGGAGCCAATGCCGCTTGACCGATATCGTCATGAAGAAATGCAAACAGCTGAGTAGACGTCTGTTGCTCCGCGATTTACTGGCTATTTCCGCTGGCTCATGACCGGATGAAAGCGTAAAGCACAGCTGACGCGTATGTCCTACGTGGTAGTGGTGGGTTGGTCCGTTGAGGCTTCGACCCGCCTTTCAGATCCACTAATTCGAAATCCATTTTGCTACTGTTCTGCGGAATTTCTTAGGATGTGTAGGAGGTGTCCGGTGAAGGTGTATTACCACACAATGAAGCCACATGTTGTCGTCGGTGAGTGGTTCCCGTATTTGGTCCTGAATTTCTAACCTTTCTGTTTACCCGAAAGCCGCGAGTCGATGCGTGCAAGATCCATTTCAATGTACTCTAATATTTAGATTGGGAAGCATAAGTACATGTCTTTCCATATGTATCAATTTTACATTCGTGCAATCGATACAGTACCTTTGTCGGGAGAGCTCCGTTTCTGTAAGACCTGACCAGAAGCACGGAGGCTGTTCTAACCACCTTATTGCAAGGTTTACGATATAAGCGAAAGAACTGCGAAGGGTGCTGCTTACAGAAAATTCTTTCGCGGCATTCTGCTATTTTTTGTATTTTTCTCGGTTGACAATGATTAATTCTTCCTAATGTCTCGGTGGAATTTTATTTTCAGCGTTGCTCTATTGCCTGTGATAAGAGCAGTTGTTAAAAATTTCTCATAACTCTTGTTCATGAGGAGCTTGACGCACTCCTCCGCACCCTCCAAGAAAAGTTGGCAGTGTGCCACTGCATATTATTGAGTCATTCCATAATTAATGTTGTTTTTTTAAACGAAAATTTTCTGATAGTGCGATTTTGTGCGGCATTTTATGCATCGTTCAAGAGCGATTTTGCTGCTCCACAAAATGGTAAGTCTCATTTTTGGATACGTTAGAATGGGGCCGATTTCCAGGCTGGCGAAGGGATGGATTCAGTCGACAAAAATTGATCAACCCGGCACTTAAGTGAAACACATATCTTCAGAAAAACCAACCGATTATGGGTCCCGTCCCTGACTTCGAACTCTTCTACAAATTCTATTAACTGGATGATCGAGTATACGTAGTACTTTTTTTCTGAAGAGGCTAATTCTCAAGCAACGGGGAAACTTATAGTAGAAGTCGTTGATAAGTTGAGGCACACGCTGAATCGACTTTTCCGGAGTGAAAGCAGTCTTTCATGTCATTGGCGGTTTGGTCAATTTTTCAACGAAACCGACCACTTCGCCAGCCTAGGGTCGGCTCCATTATGATGGACCAAAAAAGACTGAACATTTCCTTCTGTAGAAAAGAAAAATCTTTTCCGAATGATATACAAAATCCTACATGAGCTTGGAAATCTAAGAGAAAAAAATCGTTTGAAAAAAAGCGATGCCACTCATGGAATGACCCAATAATTCAGCGAAATCATGCACGGAGAATGAACCCTTTGTTTTCTGACATACAGGGGTTGCTGAAGAACGTGCAAGTTTGTGATCGCAGAAATCATCATCTCATGTAAAAAAATTATTTTTTGTAAATACCCTACTACGTGGACAAGTTGTGGACACGTGGGCGGGATCAAATGCTCTAATGCACATGCACAGTAGGGAAAGACCTGGAGGGTGTGAGCCGCTAAAAATTCCCGTGTCTGCGTGCGCGCCACCCATTGAGTGTGAGCTAGATTAGCCTTTTTAGGTGGGTAATACAACTGCGCTCAGAATGAGGCCTAGACCACTGGTATCGCTTAAGGACCACGCTGTTATTGCGCCCCCAGCTTGCACACATCACGTTGCTTAGCGGGCGTCGCAACGCGACGCGATTTTCTCTCCTAACGGCACCCACTCTTGACCCGGAACTATCTTGAATCTTGTGAAAGTCCCATAGCAGGTGAATATTTTATTCAGTTTTGTATTTTCACGTGGGAATAACCATGAAAATCCTGTTCAATTTTGTGTCTTTGGCAAATCGCGGGGTAAATTATACTATATCGCAAGAAGAATTGTGACATATAATGAATGGTTTATGATGCTTTCCAATTTGAGTGATACTGGACTGCGATTGAGCTGGCTTTGCTAAAATTAGATCAAATTCAGGCTATGGTATGACGGAATGTGTGATGGCATCACATTTGCCAGATCTCAAGAACAGCGTTCCATTTGGAAGTGTCGGTAAATTGTCATCGAACCTACGCATGAAGGTATCTGCTTTGTCCCATTCCTATTCTCTTCTCTGTTCTCGGGTATCATTATCATTTCCAGATTGTTGATCCTTCTACTGGTAAGGAGATGCCTGTTGGCATGAGTGGTGAGATTTGTATCAAAGGCCCCACGGTCATGTTGGGTTATCTTGGCAAACCTGATGCGACAAAAGCTACGATAATCGATGGATGGCTACATACCGGTGAGTAATCGATTTCTCGGATCAATGAGAAATCTATGAGGACTGGATCCAGCAAGGCGCTGAGTAGGAGGCATTTTCGTTACACTCGTGACAAGCTGGAAAGATATCAGATTGATGATGAACCTGAGAGAACTTGGAGGAGGGCGATTTTGAAGCATAGGTAGTTTCTAGTCGTTTTTCTCGGTGAACTATTTGTACTGAATTTGCTGTTTATAATCGAAATTACTACTGCGAAATTATTTTTATTTTATTGTTTCAATGTTGAATTTTTATTGAGACTGAAAGTGACCACGTTCTAGATGCTTATCCAACATTTTTATTTATATTTTTTTACCATCATGTTTTGGTTGAGCTAATACAGAATTATTGCAGCTTTTTTTCGACAAAATTTTGCTGAACAGAAACAATAAAAACGATTAACAAATATACAATACCGCTCACGTCGCGTGATTAAAAAAGCCTTGCGACGGTTTGTTTGCGAACAAACCGTCGCAGGGCTTTTTTTAATCACGCGACGTGAGCGGTATTGTAGGCTTCGCTATCTAAAATACCTAGAAATCTTTTTTGAAAGACACAAAGTGCAACACTATTTTTCAACCGAAAAAAGGACGTAAATACCTTCATAATCACTCATCAATCTTGGCGTCTCTGTTGTATCTGTACCGCCCACGATCACGTGTGGTGTACACCTTGAGGACTATCCGAACATAAATATCTTCCTTTTTATTTCCACGAACATATCTCATTCATTGGTAAAGATTCGATCATAGTCTACAACATGCACCTGTCTCTCTGGTGAGTTTTTGGGCAAGAAGGACCATCAGTAAGACTTCTGTGAGGACAAGAGGTGGAAGCGTCAGTTCGTCTTTATACTGTCGGAGTTTTCATTGCGAAGATGACGCTCAAATGCGCTTAACAGGTGGTAGCCGAAACGAGTGAGGTGTGAGGAATAAGCAGCATGAAATAGCTTTACTCGTTCTTGTTCGTCTAGAAATTTCTTGGTGGATCAGCTTTGCATATTACGCATGGAATCCGTCATGTATCAGGTGGGGATTGTTGAGATACACAATTGCTAACGGAGCAATTCGGTCACTTGGAGGAAAAAGAATTTTCGTGTTACACATAATTTAAGTTGTATCTGCCTAATAAGGGTCGCTTAGCAGTTCCGCGCAAAAAAGTGGAGATCCGGCTAAGATACAGCTCCTCAAGCTGGCAGACGGTGGGGCAGGGTTCCGTGTGATTGCGCGGCCGTCGTCCGCCGCGGTCGGAGGCGCCAAGTGGGAACAGAGTGGGAACAGTCCTACTCTACGTCTTCGACCGTGGCGAACAACGGGGCGGAGCACTCACTCGGAGGCCCCTAGCTTTCGTGCACACTTTGAGGAGCCGGATTCTCACTTTTTGCACGAAACGCTGCATGCGGTCCTTATTGAGCAAATGCATCATAAATATATGAGGAACAGAAAAACTCACTTTTACGTGTACATACGCTCTCTTTGGCCTTTACTCGTAAGGGCCATTAACACATGTGGTTACTGTATATCATTCACGAAGAAATCGGACTTTGCATTCTTCAAAGCCCACACATGTAATTATGCAGACTGATTCATTCATTTGTAAAACTCTTCTGGGCCCGTTCTGAGCAGTGGTTTGTTGCAGTTAGTAGCGGTACGGCGTGTAGCTGGAATTCCGATCCTTGGCCTGTCTTCAAAAAGGAATCACTACTATGTGTGCGAAAAAAAACAAAGCTCATAAACCGGTCATTTACATTACTCGTTTCTCGTTCCCCAAAAGGCACACCTCGCGATAAATTGTGGGCGTAATCGCGCGTATTACAAGAACCAGAGACCATGGTTTACTCACCAATGATGAAAAATGAATCAAGACCCCTCACAACCACGAAAAATAAAGCTCCCTGCCCTCAGTCTCAGTTCTCGTACGAGTATTGAAGATCAGAAAGCAGTTCTTGCTCGATGGTATCGCGCAAAATGATACGATATCACCTGTTCTTCTCTGTTGAAGCAGCCTTCACCATTGAAATCGCTGCCTTATCTTGTTTTATAGCAAGTTTCCTTCTCCACGTAATAGCCACTTTGGAAATTTGTTCGTCTAAGGTCAGGTGTGATTCGGCTCCGTGGGCTCGGCTCGGTTTGGGTAGAGCGCGCCTATCGCCGCGAGGATGCACTGCAAAGCCGCAACACGGTATAGACTGAGCAGTTGTCTGGGGACCTACTTCTCCGAAAAAAGTGAGCCACTAATGTGATTATCGCGTGGTGTGCTCAAACTCAAAGACGAAGGACGTCGTATAGGAACTACTTGAGGTGAGATGTTGTATCCATACCGTGGATTTTCCGACACCACGCTCTACGTTCTCTGCTCTTGGTTTGGCCGTTCACATACGTACATAATCTACGTGATACGGCCGAGTTTATACTGTGCGGTGCCGGCGGTAGGGCGGCTGCTTGTTTCTGCGTCTCCGGATTTGCCACCCTGCCTCGTTGCTTGCGAAAGCGCTGATACCGTTTGCGTTAAAAATGGTATCCTTCCTGAGCGCGGCAAAGCCGATTTGGCGATGGCTATAGTCAGACAATGACCTTGCTTGGATTTGAAGCAGAGTATCACCATAGAATTCGTGGATTCTCACGATAAATGGATAATTTATGTCCTGTCGTATCCCTTCAACAACTCTCTACCTCACAATTTTCCGATATTTTATTGCTTTTCTTTCCACATCCTACCAGTAATGGACTTACACTGAAAAATTCAAAGCAATCATATTCATTCACTTACTTTATTTCCTCTCCAAAACCTTTCAATCATTGGAAATTCTCTTTCATGCTGCTAGAAAATTTTTATGCTACCAAAATTTGTATCATACTTATGTCACATGAGTTCTCGCACTTATTAGAGATTTGCAATTACTGAAACACTGCTGTTGCTTGTTCTTCAAACATCTGCTGTGAACTTGCAGTTGTTAACGATATTTTTCTCAGCTTTATGTGCTGTTAGTGAGATCACTGATATAAAATGACAAGCCATGCACTTCTGGTTAAACGATTTCAGGTGATATCGGGTATGTCGATGAATACCGAAATTTGTTCATTGTCGATCGACTCAAAGAGCTTATCAAAGTAAAAGGATATCAGGTTTGTGTTAACAATTAGTCCATTACTTCCATTACTGAAAATTCGAATTATCCAAACTATCCCTTGTGATGGACTCTATGGATTAGAAATCCAAGAACCGGAATCGTCCATTGATACGTTTGCTTAAAATACATTTATACATAGTAATATAGTATTGATAGCAGATGAGCAGCTGCGAAACCTTTTTTCTCATTGATTTCTGTACAATTTCTGCACATCCAACCGCTCCAGCCGCTTCTTATCATGTCTTATATTACTATTCTTCTACTTTTTTTTTTGAAATTTCTTATTGGTATCTTTGTTGAACCCACCGAACTGCAAGGAAGTTCTGTGACATTTCAAAACTTTTTTTTTGAAAGATTTCAAGGGTCTCTACAACATAGAGCTAGGTCTACACATAGATATGGCCTCTTGATTATTGAGTAGACCTGTAAATTTTTTTTCGGTCTTAGCACCTGTGAAAAATCCCGAGTGGCTTCGGCTGCTCTTCCAGGACTAGGGTCTAAACAGGCTCAATCGCGTACGAGGCCACCATGCTATACTATTTCACGATAGGTTGATCAGAAAATGAAAATTATGCCTTTTTTCAATCTGGAAGGTCATCTTTTTTATTTCCGACCCTCAGATTTGTATGAATTTGGAAACCATTTTATGAGCACTGCTTTTTCCTGTTGAAAGTATTGGTCTCATTTTGCTCAGAAATGCTTGCTTATTTCTTTTATTTCTATAAGGAGGCTGTGATTTCGGACATCCCATTCGCTTACAAGGCACCTTTTGACCCGTCAGACATGCAAATACTGCCAACGGAGGATCGAATGGTGTAGTCTAGATGGGGTGAAATAGCCATGATCTTCAGACACCATGCTAAACCACCTTATCTCGTTTCCTGTTGTACGATTTGCCTAGCTATTTGAAATTTTAAAATTCTCCTCCCTCCAGGCTCTGCTATGAAGAGATTGAATGGCAGAGATATGTTTCTCTCATGAACTTGCGCTTTTGCTTTCAACCCTCGTACCACCCAGTGTCACCATCCGGATTCTCCTCGCAGATTTCATCAGTTTTTTGATCTCGTTTACTACGCTTCCCTCATCTTCCGAATGAGTAACAATGCGGAAAATTCTAGGTCGAAGAAAAATTCATTTCGATGAAGACCAAGACCCACTGGCGTGTCGCACCTATTTTACACTATTTTCCGAGCTGAGCGTTTGTTGTTGACTGGTGATGATCGGGGATCAGACCACTTGTCCCTTAAAGACACCAGGAGGGGGTAATTTTGGCTTACTGTAGAGCAGACGTAGTGTGGACGAGTTTGAGTGGCCGCCATTGCACAAACTCGCCAATTTGACGCCTTGGCATGGTGCCAAAAGAAGGTGGTTCTATTATAGATTTGTTTTTTCCTTTTAGTTTTTACTTTGTTCTTTCTTATATTGTTTCTGGATGTACTTACGGGTCAAATAAAGTCGGGGAGGGGGGGGGGGGAAGGGGGAGACGCAAAATTTTCACCCACGTTAAAGCTTCTTTCCCTTCCTAGGGTTAGGCTAAAGCAGATGAGACCTATGCTTTGACAGATGCTTTTTAATGTGGGAGGAGGGGATGTTAATTTTAGCCTAAGCCCAGTAAGGGAAAGGAGCTTCGACGTCGACGCAAAGCTGCGTCTCCCACTCTTCTGAGATTTTCAGGTATAGAAATGCACAATTAAGAAGATCCATAAGTAAACAAGTAAAATATGTCACTAGAAAACAGTCTTAAGAGGAAATAATTCAAAAATAAGGTTACATCAGGCCGAAGACAAGCTTTAAAAGAACGAAGCGTGGCTCGGCCATGGAAGCTTGCAGTTCGGACGGAAGCGCGCCCTGGGGGCAAATAGCGCCCTATGGCGCGTTTTTCAACGCCGGTTTCGTTACACATTGTATCTATCGAACCCATATGTTTGTTTTCAGACGCCATTGTTTTTGTAAACGTTATTCCGCCCTTGCTCCCCTCCCGGTGCCTTTAACTCACGAGTAAAGCCACGTGGATCATCCTCTTCCGTTCTCAGGTAGCTCCAGCTGAGCTCGAAGATCTGCTGCTTGCTCATCCTCTGGTCCGCGATGCTGCCGTTATTGGGGTACCCAACAAAAAAGCAGGCGAAGTACCCAAGGCATTTGTCGTACGAGCTTCAGAAACGTTGACCGAAGAGGACGTCAAGGTCTGGATCAAAGGTATGCTTAACCATATTAAAGGTCCCAAGATACTGTTTCTACCGACGCCTCTTCAGACAAAGTCTCCTCCTACAAGCAACTTGCCGGCGGTGTCGAGTTCATCAACGAAATCCCAAAGTCAGCAGCTGGAAAGATTCTACGACGCGAGCTACGAGATCGAAATAAATCGAAATTATAAACAAATTTCAGCGGTTGATGACAGAAAAACAACCACTGTGCTCGCAGAGATTGCTTAGAAAAGCTTGAAGAATTCAGCATTACTGTATTACTACGGTAAATCACAGCAATCCGACGAGCGGTAATGTGGTTGTTTTTTTGGCATCGATTTTTCCTATACTTTTCCATATCATGGCAGGCTAGCAGCCAACATGCGCTATCAGGTGATTGCTCATACAACTGATATCAACTCCACATGAGGATTCACTCCCTATGCAGTCATACTTCCTACACCTTCACTAACTATACATTCCGTGTCAAGCACATTTACCCCTTCCATTGGTTTTATGAGGCAATCACACTTGTTCGCCTTTTGTTCTGATGTTGTTTTTGGTTGTATTCATATGATGATGCATCGTTTGCTCGCGTTTGTTTTTGCAATTAATTGGTAAACTCATCAGAAATGGCAAATATAAAATATAATGAAGATGAATATCTTGAAGAATTCTATTTTTGGACTCAGTCCATTAGAAGTGGCGTATATTCTTCAGGAATATGCTATTAGCGGTAATTATTTCTTTTTCTGAAATTGTCAGTGCTTACTAATCTGAAGAGTGTATTTTTTTAGTGTCCGCTTCACAGTTCCGACCTAAGCACATATTCAACTCTATTTGAATACCCGCGTAACCGCACTCAACTATCTGCTAGCTGCGTCCTCTTCAAGTGGCTGTTCGCTATCTTTTGCACTCTAGCAACCGGGGTGTGGGCGTTTTTTTAAAGACACCGGTAGGTGTAAATTCGGCAAATTGGAGGATTACGAAAGTAGAGGTGCCAGCAATATAAGAGTAGAGAAAAAACGACATAAAACGGCGAAAAAACCGAGAAATAGAAACCCAAAAATCCCCCTTCTCTCCCTCGTCCTCTGCGTCTCTAGCCGGAGTGGACTGAAGGCAGGCCAGAGTCTGAACCAGCCGGCCGCGATTATTGCCCCGACCCTCTACGGCGACTCCCCCGGCCGCATAACCGCATAACGACATGCCGTGCTGCGGGGTCGTCATAAGACCCCAAGCCGCGTTTTTCAAATGCGATTTTCGCCACATATGACCTCTTCTGAAGTAGAAAGTTCGTTTTAAGAGAACATGTACTCCCAGATCTCAGTTTTCCCTTACCCCTACTGGTGCCTTTGAAAGTTGTCTTTTCGTCGCCTTACGACGGTATGGACGTCTTTCTTTTTTTGAAAGTGGCGCCCAATGGTGTCCATTTATTTCTGTTCTCGTCTGAGCCCTTCACACACTCAAAGAATCCCCTTTAACTTATGCTATGCTATGATTTTATCGCCTGCTATCTATTATCCGTCTGCGTCCTGGCCAGTTGGAATGAGATCTAGCCGAACAGTTTGAAGGCACATTCCGCGATGATCATATGGGTCGATCTACATTCTTGAAACAGTAGATCCTCGGGTAACTAGTCAGGCTGCGTCTTTTTCGCGTTGCCACGGTGCGCCTCCACAGAGTTACACCTGCTCGAACCCACTCCGACGCCACTCATTTTGCGCAGTTGACCAATAGTGGAACTCGAGTGGGTGGCATCGGAATGGGTTCCACCAGGTGTAGCCCGTGATAGCACACCGTGGTGGCGCGAAAAAGAAAAAAACCTGACTAGTTACTTAAGGATCTACTGTTCCAAGAAGGTAAATCGACCCATCTGATTATCGCGGAATGTGTCTTCAACTAGAGCCGTGATTGGATAAGGGCGTCTGACAGAGACGTATAAATATCTTCTAATCCCTACATTTCGTTGATTGGAAAAGGCGGAGAAGCTCAATTAGCCTACATCCGGGTAAGAGCTAACGGCTCTGGTAAATGTAGCTGTTTTCAGTAGGAGAATGGTCAGAGAGGAACATGGCTCTACGAAAAAAAAAACTCCAGGCGCGCTCATGAAGCGCGTGCTGTGTGACGTCACAACACCTCGCGAGCGATGTTCCGCGTTGCCCATCGTGACTTCCAATGTAAGTAACCTTGCTGGCACTCCCAGTAGACAAGAGGCGAGTGTATCATGCTACGGTAAGCTTTGCTATGTGATTCCTGCGAGAGCTGGTCATATCGGTGTGATTGACCTAATCAGCCTTCTGGATTCGCCAAAGCCTACAAATGTAAGAGTTTTGAGATCAGCCATTATAAGAGTTCGGTAAAGCGAATGTAATAACCCACATTTGAGCGCAACTGTAGCAGCGCAGCGCCGCGCGGCGGCTGTAAAAACCCTCAGTATGCCCCGCATGCGCTCACCGGTGACTTTATCCTTCCCTCCAACTTCCAGCACTGTATCTCGTAATGACGATCAAATGTTATGTACAAGATCCGAAGCATTGCTAATGGTACTCACTTGGGGAAATCTCCCGGGCTTGTCAATTCATGCTCATATAGTAATACCAGTGGACACCCGTTGCATTTCGGCTCACTGGAGTTTTCCGACATTTATTCCAAGCAGATGTAAATCTGTAAAACGGCTCCTCCTACAAGAACACAGCTGAACAGTCAATCTTGCTCAGAACTGTTAACAAGTAGAAAGGAACTGGTATAAAGTAGTCTAAAGATGTAGTGTAGTGCGGTGGTGAACTGAACTATGATAAAAGTTTTTCTGAGATCGCTGAGTACCCTGAGGAATAATTTTAATCCTTTCGTCCAATGTTCCAAAATCACGACTTCATAATCAGTCTCACACACATTCTGGCTCCACATCACATTACCTGACAATCGTTTTTCGCTCGTATCCTCAAAGTATGACGTCAGCTTGCCTGTTAAGGCACTGATATGTTTTTGTAAACAGGAAACACTGTTCAGAGCTTTTTCATATATTGACTAAGCAATATGATGCCTCAGTACCCAAGACGGCTGTCTAGGGGCAGCACCACTGATTTCGTCTCCTACTTCAGATGACTTTACTTGTTTTGCACAGTTTTTATTTGATGTCTTGTGCAATCCGTTTCAGATGGGCAGGTGGAACAGGAACGTAATACCTAAATGTAGTGAGCTGCCGGGAAAGATTTTTCCATATGTTCCTAGTGCAGAACTTAGCATTTGACTTGTTCTTTTCTGCGGTTAAAACGCCTTCACAAAGCTAGTCAGCCCACTAACTCGATTTTGCTTCCACAGCTCAATACGGTTCATGGTCATATTTGCTATGGATTGTTACGCACAACACTTGCGTCCTCACCGTAAGCAACCGACTATGCTTCTTGTCATAAAGCTTCGTAGCTACTATTCCTTTCCTTATGCTATCCTGAATACCCAGTTCATCATCTTGGGCCTTTAATTGGGTGCGATTGTGAAAAAATGGGAAAAAAAGCACCCATAGATGAAGTGTTATGTCTGCGGAGTTGGTCAAGCCAAGGATCTACAATACCGCTCGCGTCGGGTGAATAATTTTCGCCTTGCGACGGTTTGTCCGCGAACAAACCGTCGCAAGGCGAAAATTACTCACCCGACGCGAGCGGTATTGTATGTCCTCTATGAAATTCGTATCTTTCTTTTGTATTTTTCTTTTTTCCCTCTTCAGTGTGGTACTTACGATATCACGTTTTCCACTTGATTGTTGCAAACAGGTATGTTCCTTGTGTTGATGTTGACAGCTGGACCAAGGGTATTCTAACCCAAGCTGCCTCGCTTTGTTTGGCATAAGTAGTTAAGTCTATTCTGCTTGAGAAGTAGTCTGTGCCTAATGGATGCATATATTGGGTTCGGGAATAAGTCCTTGCGGTTTTTTTTCAACCAAGTTCTTCACATCGTTCCCTGCATCTTTCGACAAAGCTTATATATGTTTTCGATAAAGCTTTTTTTGCTCTATAAACTGCTCCTATCTGTTTTCTGATTCCTTCGACTACCTAATACATATTTCCGAAGTTTGGAAATGAAGTAAGCTGAAGTAAAAAAATTGGCACCTGCGTACCTCATCTTTCCCGTCTACCGTCGAGGTCAAAAATGTATGTGTATATGTTTTCGATAGAGTTTTTCCAGCTCTACAGAATGGTACTACCTTTTCTTCGAATCGCTCAACTTTTTGCTGTTTTTAAGACTCACAAATGCAGTACTAGCGAAAGTGTGGACTTTCGTTATCTTCTCTTGCTCGCCTACCATCGAGCTTGGAGAGGATGTGCATATATGCATTCGATAGAGCTCCTTTTGCTCTACAAGACGATATGACTCTTCTTTTGTATACTCTCATATTTTAGCTTGTAGGGGTACCTTTCCACCTTTTTTCAACTCAAAATTGCGTAAAGAAAATGAGTTTTTTGCCACAACGTTTCACACCATTCGATAGAGCTCTCTTCGCTCTACAAGATTGTGTTTACATTGTATTTCTCCTTGAAGCCGTAACCAAGATGTTAATTTACTTCATTCGGCTAACGTTTCGGCCTTGTCGCCTTCGTCAGAGCCTGGAAAGTCAAGGATAAATGCGATCTATTCCCCCAAACACCATTTCAAGCTTACAAAACAGTTCTACCAAGACCAGAGGAGTTAGGAAAAGAGTCGCAAACCACAACCATAGTGAGACCAACCTTTTGAGCACAACCGGCTGTCGCTAAGACCACCGCTATTCTGACTTAGTGGGTGGCTTCAGGTGACCCGACCCTCCGGCATGAAGCCGATGGCGTTTTTTAGGCCACACAGGTTGAGAAATGGGGCAAGCTCGTTTGCTATGGCTATGCACTCATCTTTCCTATTCATTTTAGGGTTTTTGGCGTTAATCCAAAATGCTTCCAAAGTTTTGCGCGCTGGAGTCTGGGGTTCGCGTGACAAAATCCCAACAGTTACCTCAAACTCCGCACCCCCATGGCATTGCAAGCGGTGAGCACCTAGGGGGGTCTCACGCCTCGATCTCTTTAGACTATCGAGGTGCTCCTTGATTCTCGTGCACAGAGGCCGCCCAGTTTCCCCAATATACCCATCTCCACAGAGTTTGCAAGATATCAGGTAGAATGGTACTACCTTTTATTCAAATCGCTCAACTATTTGCTGTTTTTAAGACTCACAAATGCAGTACTCCCAAAAGTGTGCACTTTCGTTATCTCCTCTTCCTCGCCTACCATCGAGTTTGGAGAGGATGTGCATATATGCATTCGATAGAGCTCCTTTTGCTCTACAAGACGATGTCACTCTTCTTTTGTATACTCTCATATTTTAGCTTGTAGGGGTACCCCACCTCTTTTTCAACTCAAAATTGCGTAATGGAAATGAATTTTTGGCACAATGTTTTATACTATTTGATAGAGCTCTTTTGCTCTACAAGACAAGGCATACAGTTTCTGTTCAAATTAATTTTTTGCTGTTTTTTAGATCATTGAAAAGGAGTGCCAAGTCGACGAAATCGAGCCTGATCGACACAAAAATGCTCGATTTCGTCGACTTGGCACTCCTTTTAAATAATCTAAAAAATAGCAAAAATTAATTTAAACAAAAACTGTAAACACAATAAGTGCCCAACTCGATTATCCATAAATCTTGGCATTCTGTTTATTTTCCGGTCGGCCCACCCTTCCAAAACCAAGCGGGCGATCATAAAGAACATGTTCAAAACGGCAGGAAAAATGTCATCGGACACTCAGGATAAAGAAGATTCTTTAAAACTAGCCCGTAAGATAGCGCAGGCGAATGGCTACCCCACCACCACCAAAGATCAGCCTCTTCCTGGACCACCCATGAGAAGGCATCCGATGTCTAGAGTCGACGAAGGCGAAAAAGTACCGTTATGCATGCCTTTCATAACGGATGCCATCAGCTCGGCCGTTAGGAGGGCTTTACGCAGGTGTGGTCTCGACAGTGCAGTCAGGGTGGTCGAAGTTCCCCCAACGTCCCTGAGGCAACAGCTAGTCCGGAACCGAAGCTACGATCGCATGTGTGCAACCTCTCATTGCGTGATCTGTCCTAATGGACGAGAAGGTGACTGCCAGGAGTCAGGTGTGGTCTACCTGATATCTTGCAAACTCTGTGGAGATGGGTATATTGGGGAAACTGGGCGGCCTTTGTGCACGAGAATCAAGGAGCACCTCGATGGTCTAAAGAGATCGAGGCGTGAGACTCCCCTAGGTGCTCACCGCTTGCAATTCCATGGGGGTGCGGAGTTTGAGGTAACTGTTGGGACTTTGTCACGCGAACCCCAGACTCCAGCGCGCAAAACTTTGGAAGCATTTTGGATTAACGCCAAAAACCCTAAAATGAATAGGAAAGATGAGTGCATAGCCATAACAAACGAGCTTGCCCCATTTTTCAAACTGTGTGGCCTAAAAAACGCCATCGGCTTCATGCCGGAGGGTCGGGTCACCTGAAGCCGCCCACTAAGTCAGAATAGCGGTGGTCTCAGCGACAGCCGGTTGTGCTCAAAAGGTTGGTCTCACTATGGTTGTGGTTTGCGACTCTTTTCCTAACTCTTCTGGTCTTGGTAGAACTGTTTTGTAAGCTTGAAATGGTGTTTGGGGGAATAGATCGCATTTATCCTTGACTTTCCAGGCTCTGACGAAGGCGACAAGGCCGAAACGTTAGCCGAATGAAGTAAATTAACATCTTGGTTACGGCTTCAAGGAGAAATACAATGTAAACACAATCTTGTAGAGCGAAGAGAGCTCTATCGAATGGTGTGAAACGTTGTGCCAAAAATTCATTTCCATTACGCAATTTTGAGTTGAAAAAAAGGTGGGGTACCCCTACAAGCTAAAATATGAGAGTATACAAAAGAAGAGTGATATCGTCTTGTAGAGCAAAAGGAGCTCTATCGAATGCATATATGCACATCCTCTCCAAGCTCGATGGTAGGCGAGCAAGAGAAGATAACGAAAGTGCACACTTTCGCTAGTACTGCATTTGTGAGTCTTAAAAACAGCAAATAGTTGAGCGATTTGAATAAAAGATAGTACCATTCTGTAGGGCTGAAAAAGTTCTATCGTAATCATATACACATAGATTCTTGATCTAGTTGGCAGACGAGAAAGATGAGGTGCGCAAGTGCTATTTTTTTGCATTCAGCTTACTTCAATTCCAAACCTCATAAATACAAGGTAGTCGAAGGAATCGTAAAACAGATAGTAGCCTTGTAGAGCAAAAAAGCTCTATTAAAAACTCATATAAGCTTTGTCGGAAGATGAAGGAAACAACGTGAAAAACGGGGTTTAAAAAAACCGCAAGGACTTATTCCCCAACCCAATTATCGACTGAAGGATCTTCCTCGTCCCAGTTCTGAACACACTTCAGCTCCTGAAATCTGTAAGTTTTGGTATCCTGCTTTTACCTGGTCTGTCTATCCCACGTTGGCTGCCGGCATACTCGTGCTTCGGGACTCAGACGAATTTCCGTGACCCTTAACTGTGCGTAGGGCATCAGCACAAATTGGTGCAGGTATAAGGCTCGGTTCCAGCTAGCGATTGCGCCTTGTTCGAAAAGATGATCTGTTTTCCACCAGAAATGATGTTCATGGTTTTTGTGAGTGAGTGAACTCTATTGGTTGTCCGGAAAGTAATGAGACAAATGCAGTGGTGAGATTCGACAGCATATGGACGTCGAAGTCGTGAGAGAACAAAACTGGAATTTTGTGTTGAAGACCAGTACATATACGTCATCAAGGGAATGTGGTCCACACTGTCTTCATCTTTCACAAATGTGCCGGAGATGGACGAAAAGAAAACGTTGTGTCGGGCAACTCTCCTTCTACACTACCGTTCCAGCAGATCCACGGATGAGGCCCACCGGCTCTTGCTGCAGGAAATGAAAGATCAAGCATTCTCGAGCGACGTGCCACAGATGGTATGGCAAGTTCGAAATATGTCTCGAAACTACAGTCGAACGGGACGTCCACCTACGCAAAAGAAGCAGCTCATAGTTGCCATTTTTGAAGAACGATCTGACGTTACAGTGCGCAACTTGCGGTCCCCTCAGGTGCTCCTAAATCACAGTACACAATGTTCTTCGTGCGTCAGATAAAGTGGTAGTACTACGTAGTACTACGAAATCTGTCTTATTACTTTTCGGAGAACCTATACCATGACCCTATGTTACCTTATTGGCTTGCCAGCTAAAAGCTATGTTACCTTTTCATATTTCTGCACTTAACTGCAAAAAAATCGGGCCTCGATCCTTCCGACCATCCTGCGTGTTTTGTTTTAGTCATTTTTTTTTCGTTTTCTGACGCGTCTATTTGGTGAATGCAAATAAATGAATCTCCTAATCTTCTGCCGATAAGAGGTGAAAAAGTATGCTTTTTCACCTCTTATCGGCTACATAAACCCTCCCACATCGTTTTTTTCATTTCATGGGCTGGCTTGTCTGTCTGTTTAACTACTTATACATATGCAATATTGTGGACGTGATAGCAGAGATGATAAAGGGAAGGGGTGTGGTGCAAGAGCAGCCGGCGCGCCAGCACCCACACCGTTTCAGATAATCACGTATTTGCGAGGCTGTATCGGCTCCTTTGCACTACCGCCCGGAGGAAATCATGAGAACTGGGGGTGATTCGCAGTATCAAATAAATAAGTAAAAAAATCATTCTGGGCGGTATTACTTTAGTAATCCTACACTTCTTCTATTGGGTCATTCTATAAGTAATGTCGTTTTTTTTTTCAAACAAAAATATTCCTTTGAGGATTACAGCTTTGTGCTCCATGTCATACATCTTTCGGGAAACATTAGACACGAAAAGACCTCAACACTTTTTGGAAGTACAAAACATTAGGAGCCCTTTCACTATATGTAGATTTCCCCCTGAGTGACATCAACGTGAAAAGAACCCTGATGAGATAACACGTCGCAACACTAAACAGGTTACGATCAGTGCCAATCAATTCAGCGCCGCTTGTATATTGTGTAGTTTCATCAGTAATCTTATCTTCTTCGACGAATATGATATCCGTGTGAGTTTCAATTTATCCTTAAATTGATAAAGTAGTTGCTAGATTTTTTGAAATACTGAGTCATTATCTGCTCCGGTAGGACTGTTAAACTGAAAGTTAGAAAGTATTTTTATATATTAGGTTGATTCATAATAAATCGGACAAGTGGTAGTGATGATTTCTAGAGATCATAACTCAGTAACGAATTAACGAAAATGGACGCGCGGGGTACCGTTGGAATGAGTATGAAAAGCTCTTCAAAGTACCGCAAAATAATCACTCCAAGGTAAATTCATTCCGCCACAATGCCGCACGATTTCAAGCGGTCCAGAGACCATATCCGCAACGTCATACTATTTATATCGCTATCTGGCCAGGAACCCGCGGATATCGGCAGACGTCTGATAGAAGTTCACAAGGAGCATGCCCCCGGCAGAAGTACACTGTAGTTGTAGCATTCGAAGTTTGCGTCAGGCGACTATTCCATCGAAGACGAAAACCGCGGTTGGTGGAGCGTACACGGCGTAGAGTACTGGGAGCTGCTCGATGAAGGCACCACAGTATCCGCCGACGTCTACGTTCGTCAATTACGAGAATTGAAGGCCAGTGTCCAAAGTTCGCTACGGCGGCGGTCACATGTCTACTTCCAGCACGACAACGTGTCTACTACCACAGACCGCACTTCGCAAGATCGACCAAGGCCGAGCTGCTGTCGTGCAGTTGGACCGTACTTCTATACCCACCGTACTCCCCAGACCTGGCCCCTTCAGATTTCCACCTTTTCTCCCACAGCCAACGCCACCTGGACGGCCAAGACTTCAAAACTCGCGACGAGGTCAAGGCGGCACTCGGCAACTTCTTCGAGCTCCAGCTTCCGGCCTTCTGGAGCAAGGGCATCCATGATCTGCCTATACCGTGGCAGAAGGTCATCGATAAGGATGGAGTATATTTCAAGTAAATCCCTGTTGTCGTAAAAAAGTTGTACGACAATGATTAAAATTGGTCAATTTGTCCGATTTATTATGAATCGACCTAATAACTTATTTGTGGGAATCTTGCAAACTTCCTAGCAAAGTTCAAAGGATGTACGAAATATATACTCTTTTTTTTATCTCTGAAATTCATCTGACTGTACACATATGGGATACTTTAGAATACAAGCAAATTATAGAAAATAAAGCACTCAGTGTCGATCGTCCTCTTTCTGGGACACGTCACCATTCTATTTCTACTCAGAACTTCTACATAGTCGTATCTGAATGATTTAGCTGAGCTACGCTAACATGCGACGGCAGCTGATGTGCGAGTTATCCTATCATAAGGTGTTTTATCCTCCCACCAGTTGGGCTGGCGCACACTACTGCGCGCGTCACACATGGAGGCATGCTGATTGGGTTCGATCGATATCGATCGATCAGTATCACCATTCGAACGGTTTGCAGAAACAGGGAATTCGCCGGGAGACGGAGATAAAATCCCTCCCTGTCAATCTCGTCCTTCCGCACCAATCGATATCGATCGAGCTCATTTTGCATGCTTCCATATGTGACGCGCGCAGTTGTGTGCGCCAGCCCAACTAGTATCTAAAATTCATGATCCCAGCTTTGCTGCAACGCAAGTTACGAATTCCCGACATTCATCTTTTGAGGCCTCTTATCAGCCCTTATCAGTTGCTATCACTTCCGATCTTTCACCATTAATGATCCCTTATCACCTCCTTATATCATATCCAAAATTCAGGGTCCCAGCTTTGTTGCGCTGCGAGATATCACTTTCCCGCCATTCGCCTTTCGAGCTCCTTATCACCTCTTATCAGTTGCTATCACTTTCGGTCGCTTGCCATTAATGTTCTCTTATAACCTCCTATATCACTTAAAAAATTAGGTTCTCAGCTTTGCTGCAACGCGAGATATGAATTTCGTGACAAACAGTACACACAGACAGACAGACAGACAAACGGATTATATATAGCAGTGATACCTTATGCCTGATAGCACCTCATGGACCCATATAATGGAAAAACTACGGAGTTTGGCAGTCATTGGTCCGGAATCTGATCTCCGGAACATGCAAATGGGAGCGGTCCCACATGTCGCTGCACAAAACATCTTTCTATTACATAAACCACTAACATTGTGCGTCTGTTTGCTGGCTGATCTAACAAAATAAGGGTAGAAAAACGTTGGGAGCGATTCGGCAAGCTTAGACTACTTTCTTGTTGCACTTTTGCCGTGGCAAGCTGCCCATTATGTAATGGATGAAATCAACCGAAACTATCATGAATAAAAAAATAAAAATAATATAAGGTGAAGAAGTAAACAACACAATAAAATAAAAATGGATATAAATAGGTAATTATTCCGGGGTAAAGGCGGTGAGATAACACTGGTGTGATCAGAAAGCGTCGGGTACATGATGTTCTAACGGCGAAAATACCAAACACTAAAGTACACTTTTTTCTCTTTAGATAAGCCCTTTTCAAGAATGCAAGAGGTGCACCACCCCACCTCATCGACCATGCTTAACGACGGCGTCGACGTGATAGCCACCATTCAAAGCAATGCCAAAGCTGGACGGATTGCATTTGTAACCTTTTCCACCAACCGTTTTCCCACAATCATTCTGTCGTCTAAAAGGGCTTTTTAGGTCGATGGAGAACACTATGACGAGACCCTGGCTTCGATACGATTGTATGACGCAGCACAAGCAATCGCCAATTACCTTGCCACTCTTTGTGTTGAGGTCTGATTTCGCACTTTTTCTTGAATAGCACAAAAATAATTTGATCGATTGTTGGCTGTGAAAATATCGGAAAAGGTGCGACAGTGAATAAAAAAGCAAATAAAATGGGCAAATCATCAGAACTGGGGCTCCCATGTTTTGGGCACCCCATTGCCGACGTATCGATTTGAGCCACGTGAGTTTGTATCGTACAGCGGTGAGACGCTTTGCATGCCCTACCAAGCTGTGGGGGAGGCTCGCTCACAAAGGGTCCGTGGCTAACACACAGCTCTCACGCATAGCAGTCACTTGTGGTGATAGAGGTTCTTTTTTAATCTCACGTCAGATTTTCGCATCGTACCACGCGACACGTGGTGCGTGACGCGATGAGTGCGAGATGGGGCGCCATTTGTGGTTGGGTCCTGAAGCGGCACCATTCCTTTACATTATTTTAGGCTCTGGACACGATGATCGCCTTGTGACCGAACTATTACATGCGGCACCTTTGGCTCGCAATTTTTGCGCTGCAAACTTCTAACACAAGAGTGTACATCCAATAATTCCCCCGCTGTCATGAAACTATTCTACACGTTTCAGGACGTCTCCGCCTACGTCTTCTCGGAGAATCGATGGGAGGTTATCGCTTTCTACCTAGCAGTTCGACTTCATGGAGGATCTGTAAAAATTCTAGACTACACTGCATCTGAAGGTCTGAGGCAAGCTCGGCACTTTATTTCGAGTTTGTTACGTATGGAGTATTTTTGAAAAAAGCTTCTCCGACAAGTTAGGTCAATCAATGCAAATATGAAAATGTCAAGTTGCCGTTTACAGATAAACTTTACGACGACTTTCGTGGTTGTCAAGTTGTGTTATGTGCAGGAAAAGATGTGACAAAGGTGCACCTATACACAGTGGAGAAGAATGTGGTGAGTATTCAAAGCACTGATAACAAATCAGGTTTTCGCCGTCGTGATTGCGACAGTGTAGGACCTATCCTCCCTAACCTATCCTCCACAGCCGTTCTTTAAAGTTATCCTGTTTGAATTGACACACGACTGACGTTTTTGTTGAAAAAATGTATGTGGCACTGAGTAGAGTGGCAGTACTAGCAGGACAACTAGCAAAGAACACGGCACGACGTGGTCGCTCATTTCAAATTTACATAATGCGATGACGCGATTGAAAATTAATACTGACAATGAGGTCAGAACACCCAAAGGTGTGTGTCGCGCGCGGTAAGTCGCTCGCGGAGAGCAGTGGTCGCCAGAGACTTTGACTCGGTTGTCTCGAGTGTCCTGACCTACACCTATTGAACCGTTACTCAGAAAAGGATAAAAGAGAACTGGAATTTAGGCTCTTTTCTATCAAGGAACTGCACTGACAGTCTGCTGAAAATTCTGAATATGAAATCATTCAAATCGATCGTGGTACATAGCTTTGACTCTAGCAATTGCCCGGATAACTTCAGAAATATATCATCATGCCTCCAGCGCGAATACCTTTCAATGCAATTTCTATGGATCAAGTTCTACAGATTCGCATCAATCGTGGATTATCACTGCACAGAGTGTGCTATTCAGAAAAAACCTCGAGGTGGGCCCTTAACTGATCTCTGAAAAAGCTCCTTTTTTCAAATAAATACTAGGTATTTATTTGAAAAAAGGAGCTTTTTCAACTCAATTCATTGATATTGATTATGATGTTTCTGATTTTGATAGCTTCTATTTCGCAGCAGCTCCCAATGCGAAAGTTGTTACAAGAATACTGAGCTATTAGTAAAAGCTTTATTTTCGGACTAAACCCTGAGAGTCGACTCAAACCAAGTTTACATCACTGAGATCTCTTTCTTCTTTAGCACAGCTTAATGGTATATCTACCATAACTTATGCAACCGAGGGTTTCGTCCATAACTCATCATCCTTTTAACAATTTTCAGTTCACCAATACTAAATGTACAACTAATAAGCCTTATTGATAAATGATGAGTGAGCTCGAAGAGGTGAAAACGTAGCATTTCAGCGCAGCAAGAACTTGTGAACTTTGTGCTATTAATAAAAGGGTCAGAGTACGCAACCAGAAAGAGTTAAGGTCATCTTTATTCGAAAAAAAAAAAAGATTGGTGACAAAAATGAACACAGAAAACTTTGGCGAGCTCTCTTATCTCGGAGAATTAGCGTCACTTGTTGCAATCATACAATCCTGAACGTAGTTGGTCGCGATGAGGAGGGCGTACCGATCAAAGACAACTTTGCACTGTTGGGGGTGTGTACCCTTACGCGGCGTACGAAGTGAAGCGTGCTAGCCAGGAGCGTCATTACCTACCGCCGGGTCCTGAAGCGGTTATGTAATGCTTGGGGTGCCATACGTAGTTGAAGCACAATCGCTTCAGAACCCAAGTGCGCCCACATCTCGCACGCCACGCTTCATATTGGGCACGCTGCGCTGCGAAACCCTGAAGTGAACACCCTTTTGGCTGGCAGTGTATAATTCGAGTGGGTAATGAATGTAGAGAAAAGAGCAGAGTTGGCTCACACGCATGACAATTGGTTTCTGTTAAAACGTGTCGCTCTATATTTATGACCCCTTCGACGGCTTTGCGGCACTGGCGCCGGCACCGGCATGGACGGCGGCAGTTGAGGTACCCGCCGCCGACAATGGCGGTACTAATGCAACGTGCTCTGTTTATAATGCTCGACCGAATCGCACTGCAGCATGATGATCGATGGGGTGTATGTCGTTTGGCGCGGCCCTTGCAGGTAATTTGCCAATGGGGCGCATGGGCCGTCTGGACTCTCCCAGATTTACCTGAACCTTTTTAGGGGAGGAGCTTTGGCAGTGCCCCATCGGCAAGTTAGCTCCAAGGGGCCGCGCCAAACGACCGTCTCCCTGATCGATGCGAGAGGCTGCGCAAATCTGTGGCGAAAGCGCGCGCGAATGTTGCTACGGCTAGGGCTGTACCAAGATCCTGGCTAACGCTCGAGTCTCGCCACAAACGCACGGGCTCTCGCCGTTAACATTATATTACAGTATGTAGTATGGCTCTAACGAGCGTCATACACAGAGCGCGTCGCGTCGCGGGGGTACTGGCGTACTGGCGTTGGTGCGACAAAGCATGAAGGGGCCTCCGCTTGCTTTCTCTTTAATATCCTAAGATTTGTAGTTTTTTCTCTCCTGAGGTACTTTCCTGTTCATTTACTGGCCTTGAAATCTCTAATGCATACAGATTGATTCGATCAGCATTACAACGCTCTGGGCTCGCATGGACTCCACAAAACAGCCTATGTGCTGTGATTGCACCACTTCATCAAAGAATACATTTAGGTAAGCTTTCCGACCATAAACCCATTTGACAGTGAGATGAACAAGGGCTAAATTTCGATTAAATGCCCAGTCAGTAGCACGACCTTTCCCTAATTTTAGATGTTGCCATAAGCTGCATCTTGCTGGGCATCCCGGTTCTACTCGCCAATGTGTGTAGCCTTGATGGATTTATGCGATGGACTCGTAGTCATGGTGTACGTCATTTATAGTGTTAAAATATTTGTTCAAAAAGCGAGCGGTGATGGTGTAATGACGGGTGGTGAGCATTCCGATTCTCACGGTCTGGCCTCTCTCGCCTGGGCAAAAGGGAGACGACCGTCGCTGATCGTGAATCGCTGCGCGCGGCAAATTTAAAACGACTTCAATTCCATGGACGGTTCTCGCTACGCGATTTTGCACTGAAGCGTAATCATTCCTATTCCAGAATACTTATTCGTACCATCCGCTTTCCTCATTTATTTCATTGTATCTCCGTATTTCTCTTCTTTCTCTGTAAGTCAATGTTGAGTTATTACTAGAGTCACTTTTCGTCCTATTTTCTTTTATATTTTATATTGGGTAGTCTAAAAAGTTTTTTCGTATTTTCAAATACCGCTTTCTCCCTCCAAACTGCTTTCCAGCAATCTCTTCTGTACATACACACGTAGTACAAGTCCACACGCATCTATAGGTATTATTGTCTTCCATCTCCCGGATAACCCTTTTCGGCAAAATAAACATATCAACGGTCAACCTCATTTTCATACAAAAATTATAAAAAATTTTTTCTTTCAATGGCGTTAGAAAGGGAAAGGAAAAGATGATAACGCGATGGAGCAAGATGAGGGCTATAAGGTGGATGGGGCAGCAATTTTTATTCAAGCTCGAGAATTTTTTAGCGAGTCATTTCTTCACTAGTGATAAAAAATTTTTCGAATTTTTTCTTTCAAAAAATTTTCAAGCTTGGATAAAAATTGCTGTCTTATAGCCCTGATCTTGCTCCATCGGATTATCACCTTTTCCTTTCCCTGTCTAACGCCGTTCAAAGAAAAAAAATTGGAATTGAAAATGAAGTGACTTTTGATATTTTTATTTTGCCGAAAAGGGTTATCCGGGAGATGGAAGACAACAATACCTATAGATGCGCGTGGACTCGTACTACATATATATATACAGAAGAAATTTTCTGGAAAGCAGTTTTGAGGAAAAAAGCGGTATTTAAAAATACGAAAAGACTTTTTAGACTACCTAATATATTTAGTTTATTTTTTGCTTAGCAGGGTGTGAAAAATGGCATCAGTGGGTACTGGGCCCGAAACAGCTACAGGTCGTAAATATTGCCCAAACATGGAAGAGACGACCCCAGAACTACTTTACGAATACCGTTTCGAACGCCGTATTGAATTGCCCGAAATTTGCCGCGCGCGGCGACTCACGATCCTAGCGCTATGTACACACCCAGGGCAAACAAGCCTTCTATCCGTTCGGTGTAGGTGAATGGGTCCCGGACATATTTGGAAAGTTAAAAGCACTGACTTGGCCCCGTCAACTACTGCATAAGCCAAATCGCATTCACCCACCATCTCGATTTAAATGGTAGAATGCGCGGCACAGCCCCTAGATGAAATTAAAGACAGCATTAGGGGTGATGCGGTAATGGAGAAATCTCTACAAGAAGTAACTCACATGGTAGTCCTGGGCCTATGAAGGCTATCTGTGGCGAAATCCGGTGGAAAAGCGCCCTTTTGAGCTGTAGAAACGCCGCAAAACGTCGCAACCGCTTGTCTGTTCCGCTTCTTTGATCTGTCGATCCGGCCTCCCGATGACGTAATTCCCGATTGACTGGGGTGGGAGCGGCCAAGGAGATGCGGCAGGATCGAAGGTTTTGCGGTGCGCTTTCGCAGTTTAAGCTTGAAGCTCACTCCAAAAAATAGATGCTGTCATATTTCCAAACATTTCCTTGCTTGGCAACATGCCAATGGAATACTAGATCAGACTACTTCCCTCTTGACGGACAGGTCGTCTGCGTCGAGAATCAACGGTGGGAAGGGGGTCCTATTTCTCGGGTTTTTGGCCACTTCCATCCGTTTTTTCTCCACTGTCCTGTTACTAGGTATCCAGACTTCCATATGCACTACTTCTTTTACTTTTCGTCCGACTTTCCCCTAATGATGCCTTTAATAAACGCTAAAAACATTGCCCTTTATCCTCCATGCAAGACACATTTCACGGTAATAAACACGGACAGCAAATTCTGCATCCCTAGACATTGGACATTTTTCGTAACAAAGACCTGGCTGAGTGTCATTGGAACAGAAACTTCGGGACTTGCCGCACGCGACGTGAATTAGCGTTTCCAAGCTCACTCCCAGATCAGATCCGCTCACCCATCGCGATCACAACGTGGCAAGGAATCTTGCGACTCCTTGATTAAGGAACTATTGGGTCATTCCATAAGTAATGTCGTTTTTTTTCAAACGTAAATTTTTCCTATGAAATTATAACTTTTCGCAGCATGTCATATATCGTTCGGAAGAGGTTTTCCTGCTCTACGAAATGACATGTTTAGCTTTTGAGTTCGTTAGAATGGGGCCGACATTTAGGCTGGCGAAGAGGTAGGTCCAGCAGACAGAAATTGGTCAAGCCGGCAATCAACTGAAACACTATATTTCGCTTCAGGAAAATTAACCATTCATGTGTCGCTTACTTATTCTTGACCTCTTCTACAATTTCCAATATTTAGTTGATCAAGAAGTGGTGTCGTTATTTTTCTAAATCTTTTTTTTCGAAAGCACCCACATTTAATCAAAATAAAATTTTCTCTTTCAGACTTCTTGATTGGAGTTGTTTCATGAACCACTTCGAAGGACTTTTTCTGCTCTATCGAAAACATGTTTCTAGTTTGTTTTGGCTGCGATTCAGATTGAGTTTTAATACCATGTGATAGGGGTCCAGTTGACATTTTTCACAATTTATTTTTTCCATGAGAAACTTGAGGAATCCAGTCAAAGGTATTTCCCTGTTCCTAGGCACCACCTGTTCTCAACATTTCACCACTCTTTCAGCTGATTGGTTGAGAAAATTTTCTTGCCTTTGTTCGAAGAAATTGTCAAAAATCACCGAGTTGTGGCGGAAAAACTAAATGTGGAAAAAGACCGACGTGACTTTTTAAGCAACCGACTGGTGGAACTTACAGGAGAGGTCGGGGCTGAGTACGCAACACATGGTTGGTTAGTTTTCCTCAAGAAAAATATAGTGTTTTAATTGATTGCCGGTTTGGGCCCATTTTCGTCTGCTGGACCTACCTCTTCGCCGGCCTAAATGTCGGCGCCATTCTAACATACTCGAAAACTAAATATGCCATTTTGTAGAGCAGAGAATTTTCTTCCGAATGATATATAATATGCCGCAAAAACTTGTGGTTTCGTGGCAAAAATTTTTGCTTGAAAAAAAAAACGACACTACTTATGGAATGTCCCAATAAATATGGCAGAAGCTAGTGATCACCCTAGCAACGAAGGCCTTGTTTTTGGTGCCTCTGTAAAATTCCCTAAATTTGTTATTCATACCTGAGCACTCCTGAATTTATTATTTTGCGTGATGCGAGCGCAAGATTATCGTGGATTCTGATTTACCTCCTCTTTCACAAGACTTATGAGAAGAGCAAGCACAGGTAAGGGCAATGGGTCTAGCCGGTCATCCCGGAAAAGTTTAATGAACTTTGACAATGGATACGGCTTTTACTATGACCTCTTCAGATAGACATCGTCTCGATCGATGAGCCCACGTTGCTTGAACTTCATGCAAAATGTGAAACACCTTCATCAACTGTTACAACCGTACTTTTCGAAGGACGTCTGACAACAGAAGTGAAAGAAAAGCTTTCTAATGTCTTTCCACAAGTACGAACCATAAGAGAAGGTGAATCTATAACAATTCGTGTTCTACTATTCAAACTATCACGGTTTCAAGTTTCTATCAAAACCAAAGCGTCTCGCGGAATCAACTCCACCATGAACGCGAGGTTGAGAGTGGAACGTGCCAAAACAACCCACACCACGTTTCTATATTTTCAATTGGACAGCATATTTCAACGGAAATTCGAGGTGAAACTACATTCCATTTGCTGCTTTCAGTCAGTGACGAACTTATGGCAAAGCTGTGACGGGGGCTCAAAGCGGACCATGTTGAGGCTCTCAGCAAACGACGACTACTTATTCGAGGAGCAGAAAATCCCTGATAAAACAACAACCCTGCCTATTATTATTATTGTTATCTCGATATGATGCATTTATTATAGCTGACTATCATAATATGTAGTATAATGTTACCTGCACCACCATAGAACGCGCTTATTATTGTTTATTTAATCATTCATTTATTTATTTACTTCACCAAGTGCTCCACTGGACAGTGAAGGGTGGAACATGGATTGGTATAATAGGGTTGACGTTCAGAGCAGAGAAATAGGTTTGATACCGAGTTACTCGAAGGTATTGCTGTTGGCTGCTGTTTGCTCATAGGTACTGCTCATGTAAGAGCTGAGCAACACCTCTGAATAAACTTGTTCTTCCAACCGATTTGAACCCTAGTTATCTATTTCATCTATTGAGTCACCACGAGTCGTTGTGACATGATTTCGATGGCAGTAATGGGTACGTAGGACAGCTATGTGCTTGGCGCATTCCATGCGGTTAATCGATGCAGTTAGTACCCACTTTAATGTTTCAGCATACAAATTCATAATCAGCATAAAAGCTCCTGAAAGTGACGTACGAGGGGGTGGGCCGTCCGGAGAGGCGAGGCCGCGAAGACTTCATGAGCAAGGAGGCTACAGTCAAGTGGTCGGGGACGCAGTCTGGGAAGCGAATCAATATTATATCATGCGCGAAAATTCGAACTGCGTTCTTCTCTACGACAGCTGCTCGAATGTTATTCGGCAAGAATTCAAACGAGCCTTTATTTTTTTTTACAATTTTTCGATTTCTGCATTGGAACAAATGAAAATTATCAGTCTCTCGTATTGCTGTTCATGTTGTATCTGTTAGAGCGAATTCAATGGAATTGAAATCATGAAAATTCCGTGGACGATTCGCTTATTTCCCTACAGCGATGCCACCAGTGAGCCGCGGGTTGCCAATGCTCCCAGCCCGCCGACAACGAAAGGTCCCGTCCTTCCTGTATCGAGCGTGGGATGCACCTTCAGGTAGCAGTCTGACCGGTAAGGTCCGCTCACCCTATTTTTCTCATTTCGGTAGCTTCTTGCATTGTGTGCATGGATAATACATATTGCATAGATAAAAATCAGGTCACCTTTGTTCAGAACTGTGTGGATAAATAAAACAACCAATTATTTATTAATCGAGCTCCTACACTACATGGTACAAACAAGATCACGATTTCTTCCCTTGCCCAATGGGCAGTTCCTCATTGAGGATACTCAACTCTTCCTTTGTAAGCTTCCGTTGAGACTTCATCAATTCTGAGATCAGCATTTCCTTTTTGATTTGCAATTCCAACTGTTTCATTGCTATGTCCGGATTTTCCAGTTCCTACAAAAAATAATCAATGGCTATGGGATCCTTCAAAAAACACTATACGACAAATATTTATTTATTCTACGATAATATCTAGCAATATATTAAGGGATCGTTCGGAGCAATTGATTTCCTGTTACCCATAAATTTCAGTTATATTTTCATACTACAAGTCAAATATATGACAGTACAAGAGCTAAAACGTGCATTAGCGCAGCGGCGGACTACCACCCATGGCCGCTTCGCCGCCGCTCGCGTCTCACACTCGAAAACATATATTGGTACGTTGAGTAGGTAGTTGAAGTCAACACGGTCGGAGCAGAGTTCCTACCAGTTCTAGGACTTTTACGTACCTCGTCACTTAATGGTCTCATACAGCTTATTAATTGATATTCACCAGCTTTCTCATCTGACTTGTAATCAACCTGGAAACCAGTCAGTGAAATAAATGAAAACAACACATAAAAAATTCACGAACTTTGATATTCGTGAAGCCGGCAGGCTCCAAGCACGTCATGTACCGCATCGGGTCCCACTGCGTCTCATTCAGAAGACCCCATTTTGTCAAATTTTTCAACCTGAAACAAATTCGATTTCTTCTTCAAGTGATGATCATTTGGATCACAGGCCACTCGAGCGCAGCATTCACAGCTTGACTTTCCAGGCACTGTAAAGTTTTTACTATGACAGAAAGCCAAGAGTGCAAACAGACGGACAGTGTGAGGCGTGCTCTTCCGTTCTTCCGTAAGAGGTGGAACCGCAACGAATTCACAGGACTCTACATATGCAGAACACCGCCCTGAATGAGTGATTCATGTGCTGCGTATGACAGCCACACATCTCAGATCCGCAAAAGACCTAACGGCATGTAGGGATACGACGCGTCGGTACGTACTCATTGACTGCATCTAGGTGTAGAAAGCTCCACTTGCGAGTTTTCCATGATCTGATTCCCTTCTTGGCATCACCTAGTACCTCTCCTATCCTTTTTGACAGTCGTCCAAATTATCGTACTCACTTATCTTGATGCTCTCCTTCCTAGCATCACTGTCGAACCCGTGCCACTTTATTTACCGGACTTGTAGAATGGCATTTCATTTATGCGATACCGACAATTCGTTTGCACAATTCTTGGACTGATCTTAAGGAGAGATATGGCGCAAAAAGAGTGAGAACTGGGAATACACGCTCTCTGTAGGAGAACACTCGAGTTCAGAAAAGATAACCTGTGGCGAAATTCGCTCGTTTGCTTCCTTTTCGGGTTAGCGGTTGCCGAAATGCGATTTTCTGCGAGGGTGGGGCAATGATGGCGGTTGCCAGGGACGGCCCCTTGCCATCATATATATGTAACTCGTGCCCCTCAGCGGCTAATAAGGCAGAGGGAACAGGGTCAGCCATGGCGTCGAAGTACGACCCTCAAAAGGGCCACCATACACCCCCCCCCCCCTATTTTCAGGTTCGGCTATTTCTGGCGTTTCTACCCAGCCGATGCGATTCATCAAAGATTAAGAGACTACGGTCAAAAAAACACTGAGGCTAAACTCCTGGCGAAATAAAGAAAGAAGTACCTAACAAGACTCAGTTCTAATATCCCAAAGCAGAAGCGCCTGAAAGAAATAAGAATCGAACAAAATTCAATATTTATATTCCGAAACGAAAGTGTCGCCGACCATGGGTAGTGTGCTCGTCCCCTGATCACAAAGGAGCGCGAAAAAGTCACACAAGTTCTGCGACAATGATGAAGGATAAAAATCATAGAAAAGTTAGAAATTAAGTAGGAGTCGTTAATGCGCCTCACTGCGATCGCCGCGTCGCTATTGCGGTAGCGAAGCGGCGACTACGATGGGGCGCGTTATCTTCCCAGTAGTAAATTCCAGCGTTTTTGAGTACGTGTAGCTTTACTAAAACTCAATCTCTCAAAGCACTGTAAATAATTTCTCAAACTTTCTTTGACCAACCTATTGGCCGCCTTGTTTCCGTGGAGGTTGCGTAGTTACCTATATGGTAATCCAGTTGGGGGAAATTTTGAAGTGTTTCACTTCAAATGACCGTAACTTCCTTCAAACTCAAACTTATGAGTGCAATCTTCTTGCTCGAGATCTGCAAGGTTGCCGGGTCTCATTTATATTTTGAATTATACCATATCTTCAATATGGAAGAAGTTATTTTGAAGGAAGCCAGAGGATGAAAATTGTTTTCATCGAAGTGGAGAGATCTTCCCACGAATCTTTGGAAAAAATAATTCATTGTGTTCGAGATGGCTCCGATACACATCCTTTGCTCTCAAAAACCCAACGGGATGGCGAATAGCGTTAGCTGGCCTCACTGCGGAATGCGCCATGCATGAGGATTTCATCCACATCATTGGTAATACAAACTCTAATCCGGTTCGTATAGTGGCTCGCTAGACCAGTTTTCCTGTAATCGTACTAAAAAATGAAAGAAGCCCATAACAGCCGATTTTTCATTTTCATCCCATAGTTTTATGCGTATTCATCCACGCTGGTACCCGTGGATCCCCTTTTACACTCTGAACCCTCAACCTGAGAAATTCCGTTGATCACTGTCTATCAGCGATTACGACCCCTCTCCTCTCTCAGCGGACCAAAAACGATCCCCCCCCTGACGAGGATTTCTCGACGGGGGCTCGACCCTGAGAGGAGGCAAAGGGAAAGAGTGTAAAGAGGGCCTCCGTGTTCCTATTCTCCAGGTTTTTGACCGTACTTTTGACCGCTCCATCCCATACTTTCTCAACTGTTGCATTCTAATTACCTCGACGTTCATACTCCACTAGTATTTCACGATATTCCAGAATGATCTCTAGAAATGTTTTCGATCGCTTACATTTCCGTAATTATTTTTGACATCTCACATTAGGAAAGCCCTTCCTCCGAGCGAAACTATACCTTGCATCTCTCGCGATTCACATCTTGGCTTTCACTTGCCAAAAACTGGATGTGAGAAAAGCTTGCCTCGTCTCTTGGAACGCACGCTTGCGATTAATCAGACACTTATGCGTAACAATAAATGATATTCAGATTCACACACCTACTAAAATGCATGCCGCAAACCAGTGTTCCGCCAGGTTTTAATACTCGACGAAGTTCTTTACAGATATCGAACATATGATCTTGATGAATGAAATAAAATAGGTCCACATGATAAATGTGATCGAAAACTGCAGGAGGATAAGGTAGATCGCGCAGATCAGGAGCCTGAATGGGGAAAAACAGCGTCAAGATTCTTGGTAATGGGAAGACAGGACTTACGTGATCAAGCCTAATCTTCGACGTCTCTGCCAGTTCGAGAGCAAATCGATGCCGAGCGCAATCCTCCATGTAAGGCGATCGATCTATTCCAAAGACCTGAAAATTCCACACAGTTACCCGCCCAATTCTCACCAGCAAATTCGCATGATTTTGTACCTGCTAGCGTTTTAGGCAGCATCAGCAAATTCAGGGTCCCAGCTCTACTGCGACGCGAGATATGAATTTCGTGACAGACAGACAGACAGACAGACAGACAGACAGACGGACAGACAGACAGACAGACAGACAGACAGACAGACAGACAGACAGACAGACAGACGGACAGACAGACTAAGCCGATTATATATAGTAGTGATTATTGACTCACCGCACCATCTCCGTCAACCACTCTCTCGAAACAGTATTGCAGTCCATTTCCGCGACCATATCCAAGTTCCAGAACATTGTCATCTTAACAGTACAGAATAATAAGGACTTACTGAAACTTCTCGCAATCTTTTATTGTATTTCGAAAACAGTGAGTACCACAATTTAGTGCTATATCTGGGAAAAGATTTATGTTTTCTATGAAGGAGAGCTGAGGTCCAAGTGGATGCATGTGGTGCCTTTGGCACTGAAAAACGCTCAAATCTACGTCTCAAGATACTACGCAAATTCCACAACGACAACATCATGCGCGCGCTATGCGAGACTGCTACAAATCACAGATTCCCGTGACATCGATCGATAGGTCAATGATGCGACGTACCGGAGAACACGTCAACATTAACCAAATCATCAAAATCACCATCTCACAAGATTTGACTATTTTCTGAATTTCCTTCACAGGCATACCACTTATCATCTCTATCTTTTGCACACTGACCAAGTAATTACAACCTCTGTGTGTACTGGGAATTTTACAATAAACTGAGGCAGCTTCACTGATTCCAACGTTGTTGCTCCATTTTCTGGTTACAAAAACGTTAGTTTCGTCTTTCACACGTAGGGTAGGAGAACAAGTAGGAAATCAAAACCCGTCCACTGTCTCAGAATGGCAAAACCAGAACAGGTTGGTTGGTCAGTTGCAAAGTTGACTCTACGTCTCAACCAAGCCTGGGTGCGAATCAGTCTACAACCGTAAACGGAATGAATTCACATGCAAATGAATATTTCGGAACGATACGGTAGATCTTGTGGGTCAGCCACGCATAGGTGAATGGTGAGGGGGGGAGGGAGCTTTCGTCTAATTCCAGAAGATGGCCTCAAAGGAAATGACGTGCAAATTTTGAATAATATTATGTTAACATGACTGTGAAAAGGTTCTAAAGGCATGCACATGTTTTGAGCCAAATTCGTTTCAATAATATGCAGAAATCACGTTTTCGGGGATTTTCCTGATTACGTTGGAGATAAAAGATTCTCTTAACTATAACAAGTTATAAGACCAATCCAAGACTTTTCAAAAAGCGAATATCTGATCTTTGACGCTTCTTAAACCTGGTCACTGCCACAGAAGCACTAATGATGCAAATTTCAATTTCCTCATGAGACCTTTGCATACATATTTCGAATTTCGTAACATGGACCTCAGAAGAGTTTTCAGTATTTTCGTATATGAGAAAGAAAAAACTTTCCGTGTGAGCTTTCCGCTGTCGACAATGCTGTTCTGAAAAAAGTCAGAGTCTTTTAGGTCCCGCGACTTTTTTCGGCTTTCGAAGAGATAAAGTGACGTTCATACTTGGCACCGGCTGCATTCAGAAGCAGCGAGGCAGAGTGGCACGGGGGAAGTGCAGGGACGACGCAGGCAACGACACAGAGTGGCAGAGGCGGAGACTCAGAGATCACGCCCTGACGCAGGCACCGCAGAGTCTGAACGCGGGCTTAAAGGAATCGTCCACGGAAAATGAGTTTTTGTGTTACCCATATGTTTATGTTGTATTTGCGTAATGTTGGCCTCATGCAAAATTTCACGCGAAAAAATGTAAATGTGGCTGAGATCCAGCACCACAAAGTGCGGTCCAGGTGGGCGGGGCCTCCGTGTAAAAGCCTCGTCCCGTCGTCCGCCGTGGTCGGAGACGCATTGTAGGAACAGAAGGTTACATAAACAGTCCCACTCTCCGTTCCCAACGGCGGCGCACGACGGGACGAAGCTTTTACACGGAGGCCCCGCCCACCTGGACCGCACTTTGTGGTGCTGTATCTCAGCCAGATTCACATTTTTTCACGTGAAATTTTGCATGAGGCCAACATTAGGCAAATACAACATAAATATATGGGTAACACAAAAACTCATTTTCCGGGAGGATTCCTTTAAGCACGACTCAGGAACGGTACGCCCTCCAGCAAAACGTACATTCCCTCCAATTTTTTACGTTGATCGCAAGCGAATTCAATTACGAGATGCGGGGTCCAACGAATGGAGCCAACTCACAACACCTCACCAACAAGGAACTTATATTAGTTGAACAGTCTTGAAGCAGTTCCCCTACCACCGTCAAGCGTCGTATCAGAAAGGCTAGCTGGTAACCTTTTCCCCAAGGCCGCGATCATACTTTACGTGTCTGCGTCAATTGACGCAATCATGTGCCTGCTGCAAACGACGGCGTCAATCTGATAACGCGCACCGTTTGTAAAACGCTCGACTCAGCGCTACTGTATGGTGATCGTGGCGTGAGCTCAGGAACTGAAATTCGAATATGGCATAGTATGGCACTATGCCAAGATTCGAAACCGAAATCGTGCGATCTCGCCACGATGCTATACTGTAGCGTGGTTGGGTCGAGCGTTTTGCAAACGATGCCCGTTATCAGAGTGACGCCGTCATCTGTGGCAGGCACATCACTGCGCCAATTGACGCAGACACGTAAAGTATGACCGCGGCCTCAGCCTCTCAAAGAAGTGTAGTGTTTCTGATAAGGACTTCGCCTCTACGCCGTCGAATGTAACGAGCGGGAAAAGGGATTGGACCTGCTAGGAACTTCTCCAAAACGTAGCAAAGGAACAATAACGTATTATCTTGTGCTAATCTTTTTCACGAACCTTTTTTTCCCGCTTATAACCACTTCCTCTGCTACTTAATACGATCCTACAGCTCCCAGTGGAACAACTCCTTGCGATTCTCTTGACTAGTTCAACGACGTGAAGGACAAAAAATGAACTGCTAGGCATCGTCACGCAACTGCGCACTTCGTTTGACTCACTAAGCTTTACTCTGTTGCACCTTGCAAACAATTTGCAGTTCGCTTGCAGTTGAGATTAGGATCCGTATAGAGGCTATGATTCTACGATATGGGTGTGGGTCGATTCTATCGTGACCCGACCGCGATGCCGCGCCAGTGGCATGCGGCATCCCACTCATTGCGGCCGGGATGGCAGGAAACAGGCTTTGACAATAGAGGGGGACAGTGAATGATTATTGCTCAATAAGTGAGAGTGTATTCTCAAAATACTGTATTCAGTCAGCTATTGTCTTGTTATGAAGGCGGGAAGGCTCTTCAATTGAAAGCGTCTGCCTAAACAACTGTTGACAATCCGTGTTCTTTCATAGTTTTCACCCCACTTCTGTTTTGTTTATAGCTTCCGTATAAGTCTTGAAATGGCGAATGTACTACAAGGGAAGCTGACATCAACCTTCGCGAACTCACTTTCATGAGAACAACTGTGGGCAAAGTATTTGGCTTAGAAAACTGCCGTTTCACTCGTTGCGGTTATACTGAATGGTGTAGAGGAACGTATTCGTCTTAAAACGACATTCAAAACAATAAACTCGCAATGCCTAAGCTCTCCATCGTCATCTGCTGCGCAAGTAGCCGCGCGCGGCGTGCGCGGCGCGGCGCAGTAGGCGTGACGATAGAATCGACCGTCTCCCCTACGATATCACAAGATCGTGAAGTGAACCATCAGAACACATGGGGTGCAAGAGCTGTATGTCATTAGGACACCCTAAGTGATACAGGAGCAACGTTGCAAAGGGAAAAGTCAGACATTAAATTGGTGCCAATCTGCAGCCCCATACATCCGTGAGGCACCGAAGACGGCGATTTGAGAGTTAGCCAATAAGTTGTATAGCAATCTCGAATACTAGGCGATAGAGCATCATTGATTCTACTGAGAATTACGAGATTAGTGCAGAGTTGTTAATGGATCAGACAAGAGTGCAGACATTGTGATTCGCGTCGCGGTCAATGCGATTGAGCAGAACTGCACGGTAAAGCCCCGACATTAGTGGCATTATTTCATTAGAAAGCGTAATGAAATACCTTAACCAATGACTTCTTACCTTTTCCTATATTGAGATTGGCGATCACGGCTCTGTTTAAAAAATCGGTTTTTCGAGCACAGTACTTCGTTAAGATGTAGCCTGTCATAGATTTCACTGGGAACGCATACTAAGAAATAAATTAATAGTCAATTAAGAGTTTACTCTTTTGTAAAAGAGCATACATGAATCCAAAATCTATTCAATGCACACAACATTAATCTCACTTGGTTAGCGACGTCCTTCACAGCAAGAGTGAAAAACTTTCGTAAATATTTGGCCATACAAAATCTTAACAAAAACCAAACTAATGTAATTGAAGAATGTGGTCGAAGCGAAAAATAAATGTGGGGGAGAACCGTACACTTTGTCGGCATTTGATCACACTTGAATAAAATTCATAAGGATATTATGACAACAACAAATGAGACCCAAAAATGTCAAACAACCCAAAGATATATACTACTCTAGGTATCTAATAGGTAGATTCCGAGCCAGCCACCTTGATATTAGAAGTATATCACAATAGTATAAATAAATACATATAAAAGACATCATGATAGAATGGACAATTTTTGTCAACTGCAACAATAGTTACTACAAACCATAATTTTTTGTGTTCTCAAGCAGTATATTTTTTCTCCGTCGTTGTACCAGATGACCAAGGAAACCTGAATTCGCAAAAATTACGTTGTTGGGATTAACTGTAGTAAATGAGCTCGTTCAAAAAGTAATACAAGGAAACTAGGTGACCAACGAATGGAACTACTCCTAACTTCTTTTCATCCCATGTTGTCTGAGCTCGTTTGAAAGCGACATAAGTCATTATGTCGCCTTCAAACAAGTCATTAATTATTCCAAATTGATTTCAGCTCAAATATTCATTACAAAAAAGTAACCACATCACCAACACGTCACACATACCACAGAGTTCCTCGATATCACAGATATATAATTTTGCACTACTTAATGGGTGCAGAAGCAATAGACCGCAGTTACCATAAGGCCACACACAACCTCTTCAAAATTACATACCGTACATGTGCACCTTGTAACACACAAAAACACAGGAGGGGATATGAAATATAAGCAACAAATAATAATATTAGAGATTCGCAGGAACTTTCTTCCCTAAGAGACCATCCAACTTGACGAAACCTTTCCGCTTAAAATGACGTCCTGTGCGCGAATCATGGTAAAGCTGATGAAGTGTTTATACTAGGCGGCGCATCGCAGCGATCATTATGTTGTCACGTTTCCGCGTAGCGAACTCGCTGTGGCAATCGGAATCCTTACGCTGTTGCCGAAGATTTTCATTTTCGCCGAGGTGCGACTTCTCATGCGAACCCGTAGGATCGAAAAATCTCACACTTGTAGCACGAGCCTTACGGTCGCGTCACCAAGCATGAATGGATAACAGGTCTGAATGAAGCACCCTATAAGGGAGCATAGCCACCGTGCGGATATGGTTCGAGACTAGATCGTAATATTTCACTTTATACGCATTTATAGAATGCCATACCAGCCATCCCAGGCTACCGACATCACAAGCGATAAACACCCTGTATATTAGCGAATTTCGGAAGAAGCGGTGTCCGGGCTATTCTGGTAAGGCCATGTTCACGCTTTACCCAGGGTGTGACTGCATTCACAGGCAGTGAAGCAGAGTAGCACAAGCGGAGACGCAAGACACGCGGCCACGCCCTGTTTCCGGCACCGTAAGGCCGCTTTCATACTTTGCGCACCGACGCCGTCACCGGCGGCGACGGCGTCGATTTGAGGCCGTCACCGCCTGTGCGGCGTCAGTGCGCAAAGCATGAAAGCAGCCTGAAGATGAACACAGCCTGAGGATCGACAGCAGGTAAAGGAACCAAAAAGGAATGGCAATAAAACACAAGAAGCCCCATGTTCATATTGTTTCGCCTCATTTGGATAGTACCTTTGGAACAAATGAAGGTAGTAAACATCAACAAAACTACATCTTGTTACCATAGGTATCAACAGGACGGAGGTGCGAGAGCATGCATTCAGATTAGCGGTAGATAGTGCAGCATAATTCTTCTTCCTCGAATTTGATCAAGAAATTATACACCTGTGGTTCTCATTATGGGTGTATAACTAGGGCAAATTCCAAATTTTGCATCACCGGTAAACGAGAAAGGATGGAAAGCTGAGCAGCGCATGCAAGAAAAAGAGACGAAATTCACAGTTTGTAGTCGCTATGATAGTAGAACGTCTTCCAGAATTTTGATCGATTCCGTCGATATTTACAATAGGCGAGCACAATAACGATTCCGATGACTGACAACCATACAAAGAAGAATTGCGATCGATCATTGTAGGGAAGATTTTCTGAAAACAGAATTGCTTGTTTGGCGTTGAAGTTAACAAATAAACCAATAATTAATTCATTGCAGCCCATACAGTAAGACTCAGTTGTGCTTCGGGAGCAAATTGCATTTTGTTGGCAGTCTGAGAGGAAGAAAATACCAGAAAGGAAAGATAAAGCGGTCCTGCGATTTCACAAAATCGCAGGATCGTTAGATCAATCCTACCTAATCTTCACTCGAACTACAGGCAAACTGCTTGTAGGATATTACGTGTCTACAGCGTTATATAGAGTGAAATGGAAATATAAGGATGATTTTCTATGCTATATACGTCTACTTAATCCTGTACCTCTTCTCAATAGCACTACTACGCGAGTAGGTATGTTGCTTAAAATGCGAGCTTAGGTTCCGAGAGGAAATAGTTCTTTAGAAAACAAGTGCATGTAAAAATGGAAAAAGAAGTTTCGAGAAGTTTTTGAAGATTGGTCGGACTCACCATAACCCTCTATATCTTTCCATTCCCTCCGCGGACTGGCATCCAAAGCTTTTCGTAACCGTTCTTCTGTCTCTTCCAATTTATCAACCTGATGAAAAGGAACACTTCAATGAGAAGTATACAGTAAGAATGATGCGTTACCTGTTTCGCGTGAACGGCAAACTTTGGATTGAGGTGACGAACTCCAGCGGCCTGAAGCTTCCCATCCTTATACTCGCTCAACTTGTACTCAGGTGGATCCTTATATTAAATGATTTTCTGCTTGAATTTTAACAAATAATATGCGGCGTGATCAGAAGGATTGCTGAGAGCTTCTGGTATGGCGCAATATAACAGTTTATCGCACTTTTCCTGGCATAGGCTACATTCAAAATTACGAAAACTGTCATTGAAAAGTGCTACGGACAATGTACCTGTACAGAGTCTTGTCGAATATCGCTGTAGTAGCTCAGCATGAAGTTAAGAATTTCCTTCTCATCGAATGTACCGGACGGGTCGTAACATTGTGAACACACGACCTAAAAAGAGAAAATATAGCAAGGTAAAAACAGCCAATCGCTTACGGCGTGCGCCACATGGAAAATCGTCTCTATATTTCTCACACTCTGGCATGTCAGTATGCGTATTTAGACAAGACATGGGAGAAAGTATTTTCGAAGAACGACTATAATTATACAGTTAGATATAGTGGAAGTGCACATGGATTAGGTAGTACAGTAAGGCCGCCGTCACACTTCAGGTTTCTTGGTGTCGTGGCTCCGCTTGCGAAGCTGCGGCAATGCAAGATGGCAAGGTCGCAGTATCGATTGAGAAAGCGCGACGCCGCAATGTCGCCGAATCGCAAAATCGCGAAGTCTGACAAGGGCCTAAGTTCGTGCCTTTTCTAATCCTCTACAGATAATGCTATGATTTTTAGTCCTTGGATTTTATAATATTCATAAGGCTTGGAAGTGGAGTAATTTGAAAGCGAGAACTCGTTTCCCTTCGGCATTTCTCTTCTTCTTTGTCTACCGTCTGGGTGGAAAAATGTAAGCATTTTTTAAGTCTAATAGAGCAGATCAGCTCTACAGAATGGTAATTTTGCTTTATTAATCACATGACGGTTTCTTGTTTTCAAGGCTCAAGAACGGAGTGCTCGACAAAAATATGTGCTTTCGAAGTCTCTTCTTCTTCGCAGAGGTCAAAAAGGATATTTATATATGCATTCGATATTGCTTTTTATGCACGACTAGAAGATGCTACTCATATTTTGGAAACTACCATGGTTTTATATTTCTGAGGTTTAGAAATGGAGTACTCAACAAAAATCTGCACGTTCGGCACCTGCCCCTTTTTCGCTAAAGTCCAGATTTTATCAAGTAGTTTCACTAGACAACAGAACATCAATTATAACAGCAAATTGATGGACGATGATCTATTCCCCCATATGATTCAACCGGCACGAAAAAAGCTGGTTTTTTGGACCACGATGTGCCAAAAGTGCAAATTATTGCCTAGGCATTACTCCAATTCTAGACCATAAAAACAACAAACTAAAATGATCGAAAACAGATAGAACCTTCTTGAAAAGCTGAAGAAGCTCCATAAATACACAGACAAACTCCGAAAACTTCAACGGAAAAGAGAATGTTGTGAAGCACTAAGAAAAAACGGCACGGATTTGCCAATCTTACAATTAGGGTAAAAGAAAACAACCGAATAACTAAAAAAGGACTTCTATCTAATAAGTGAGACATACCGATGGTGGAAACTGTCGTTTTGGAAAGCGCGGGTCATCAGTACGTGAACCTGATAACCGCGCGTTGACGAAATTGTGAACTCTCCAGAACCACATTACCATTTCTTCTAGAAAACATCAACGATGACGCGAAATTCAAAAAAAAAAATGCGATACGGGATCACACACCGCAGGGCTCACCTCTAGTAGAGACTTTTAGTAATTCATGCTTTTCAGCCTCTTTGTTGAAATTCTTTGCACATTCACCACAGCTCAAGAAGCGAAATATAAATTGATGGAAAGGCTCCATTACTTCATTCACTGGACTGAATGACGGATCTAAAGATCAAACAATGGGCACTATTCCACTATCACTACCCCAGATACCGCGAGTTCAAAAAAATAATTTTCGCTGAAACTTTGCCCAGAGCGGTTATTTGGGGTGCTGATCACGAATATGACATCCGTTTTTGGTGTTTGCGCCAATTTGGTGCAATTGCACCATGATGGTGCAACAACTCGTTTTCACCAAAATCGCTGAAACTTCGCCCAGGAGGGTTATTTGGGGTGCTGATCACGAATATGACATCAGTTTGAGGCACTAGCGTCGTTTAGTTCCATTGCAGTGCAAGTATAGCGAGGGCACCACACTGTTCCCGCAAGTTTTGCCTAAGCTTTGAGGAGGTAGGAAACCTTTCCTTCCCCTTCGAGGCTTAGGCGAAAATATACACTTGAGTGAGCAATGATGACTGTAGGATAGTATCAAATGAAAGATGATAGCGGAAATATGACGCTCTTCAGCTATATAAGCACTGTAGCAGAAATGAACATGACTGGCGCAATCTTGAAAGGCGCAGAAAACGACGCTCGCACTGAAACAATGTCATATCCGTGATCAGCACACCAAATAACCCCTCTGGACAAAGTTTCAGCGATTTTAGTGAAAACGAGTTGTTGCACCAACATGGTGCAATTGCACCAAATTGGCGCAAACACTAAAAACGGATGTCATATTCGTGTTCAGCACCCCAAATAACCCCCCTGGACAAAGTTTCAGCGAAAATTATTTTTTTGACCGACTCGCGGTATCTGGGGTAGTGATAGTGGAATAGTGCCAAACAATGTTTTTACAAGCTGCTATTTTCGATTAAATACAACCCCTTTAAACGGTTAAAGATGATTTCATCTTGATCACTCACTCTTTGCCTCTGTTTTGTAAGCCTCAACACTGATCGCATGGGCTAATGTCCATAATCCACATGTGTAGCCTCTTAAGTTGGGTTTGGAACCGATACAGGCAATCCATTCGACTTTCTCCGGGATAGGATTTCCGAGTGCTACCTGAATATCGAAAAATGCTACAGCTCATCTTCCTATACGGACTGAAAATTGGTACGATCGAAACGTAATGGTTGTCATTATACCACGTAGTGAGTAACCAACTATACGTTTAAAACCATTTCTCGGATAAAAACACCTGCATAAAGAGCAATTTCTACAAAATCGAATGAAATGAACAATTCCTACAAAAGTCAAATGAAAAAAACGGAAACGGGAGTTTCTCACTTGTACTTCGTCCAATTTTTTGATCCAATCTTCAATTGCTAAACTATCTCCTACAGTCCATATCCATTCATTCATTCGATAAAGGAGCCTTCGCATTGGTGTAGTGCCGGGTGCGTACTTAATAATATAAACACATTGTAAACCAGAAGAAAACAATGCGAACAAGAATAGAACGGGCAGCAGGAGAAGAAATATATTAAGAAAGAAAAACTTACTCACCTTGGACAAAGTTCGCATCCACTGCTTCAAAGCTGCCAGATTTTCACCATCGATAACTGATCGACGAGGAATTTCCTGATGAGCATTCAGTGAAAAAATATACTCTCAATGTAAATCCAGAATCAACCTACCTTGAATAACATGTATCTGAGAGTGCTCTTCAAATCAACAAGCTGTACTTGATACTGAGTCATGTCGACATTAGCGACTGGTGCTGGTGCTTGAGGTTCTACGGCAGCCGGCTGGAAAAAAATGTAATTGGATGTTGAAAACGATATGCGAAATAGTTGAAACTACCTTTCCTGGAACTGGACGGATTGCACCCGTATCGGTTATGAAGTCGTTGATCTTTTCCTGCATCTCAAACCACGTAATTTCAGCACTAAACGTAACGACGATGAAGCAGAATTACCCACAAACAAAAACAAAATCATGTCAAGCTGAGGTTAAAGCGTGCTGCATTCAATGCGAAGACCAAAACCCATCATAGTCCCCATACTACATTGCATGACCTTCTTTGCGTGACAGCTTTCCGTTTCAATAACCCAAAAGAATGACACGAGAATGTGATGAGCAACATTATTACCACTTTCATATTAATGTGGTACGTTACAATAGGTAGCTTTCACAGCTAAGGCAAGAGGAGAAAGTTGGATAGGGAGGTAAACATTAGTAAGAAAAAATAGTGATATTGTGAACTATTATTACCTATCGGAATTCCGGTCAAGACTCAAACAAAAGTACAAGATGACAGATGCCGATGAGCCCCTTTTTGGGAAGCCCCAAGCACCCTAAATTCATTCGAAAAAAGGATATATGGAAGACATTTGATACATGCACGGAAACAGTACGTATCTGGACCATGTTTTCGTCCTCCCAGACCACTAAGGCACAAATCCATAACTTGCAGAAGGATGGAATCATCCAGGTAGCCTGTGTGGGTCCGTTGATGGATCTCACATTCGGAACATGTTGAGGGCAGGGTGGACACGACGCGATATCACCTTTCGTCAAAGCAAAACAGTGAATGAAACTACTCATACATAAAATCCGAGCAAGAAGAAGTGACATAGCATCTACAAACTTGCGAACAGTGCTGATCAAGCCACAGTCCCCATCGTGCCCACTACTTCCAACCCTTCCACCCCTTCGGTGGTGACTGATTCAAGCTCAGTTTTACACATAACGGACCGACGCTGCTTCTGCCTTCTTCAAACCATGCAACACCACATGTTGCACATGGCCACCCGGCACCGTCTTTTTTGGGCCATATATAGGCGTCGATTTCTGAGAACTAGATCTGTTAGGATACGTTTTCGAATTTGGGGAACAACATGTCTGAGTAACTGTACCACTGCAAAAATTGTTCGTGTTTTAAAACCTTACTTGATATAACCCAATAATATAACCCATCAATCAACACCAAGTATTGCTAAAAGGAGACTGTTATTGTTCAGACTGTTTAAAAAACATTATAAGAAGTGTGTGCACATGTATAACGTCACAAACAATGAATATGTTTTGTTACTGCTTACTGCATATGCTGTTCAAAAACGTGTAACCAAATCTTGTCTAATTTCGGAGGAAGATCCCAGAAATAAAGCTATCCTCCATATTTGAAAACATATGGTAGTAGCATTCAACCATGATACCTTTTCGAATACTCAAAATTGTGGTTAGAATCTCGTGCAACACCATGTGTTGCACGTTATAGGTTAAAGCCCCACAGCAACATCAACTGTCTCCATGCCTTCCATTTCACTGCACTAGCCGAGTATTCATTCGATACCTCTATTGTTTGAATGGATGCCAAATGTGGATTCCCAATGAACTGATCCCCACCGACGTTATCGGTGTTGCATTAATCGCTTTACTTCGCAGAAACCAGAAAACACTCACGGACTGGTCCAAAATGGTATCGAATCGCCACGCTTAAAGAGCAGGACTTTGCCATTTACATCAGCACCAAGATGTTTCACAACTTCAGGGTGTTGAGGACGAGCCAAGACCATTTTCACATGTCGGTCATTGTGGAAGTTGATGATTAACTTGAAATTATGAATCTACATTGTTAAAATTTACAAGCAGATGAAGAAACACTGATGTGCACCGCTTTGACTCGGAGCAGGCAATAATTTTTGCAATGCTGTTTGATATTATTCTGATTGCACTATATCATAATGATCCTTCCGAAAGTATATATAGCTGCAAAATCGTTAGATGACGAAGCTCGCATCTATCGATCGATACGATGAAGAATTGCCAGTATGACATTATGACTGATAAATTCAACCCTAGCAAAAACAGAAAATCAGCAAATAATGAGAATCTGTCGAAAAGTGGAATGGTTCTTGGGCACACGTGAGTACGCTGAAGTGTTGTAGGGCCAGTGACTGCCTAAGCCATCCTTAAAGGGAACTTGCACGATATGTCACTGTTCTGACAAGGAAAACCGTTCACCACAGCTAAAGAGTAGGAGTGTAATCAGACGGCATTTGATGCATTTTTATTGGAAAGAGCACAAGGCAACCAATAAGTGCACTACGCGAGTCGGGTCACGCCTTTTGATCGAGTTCCACCTCACTCACACGCCGTTCTTTGGCCGACATAAGAGTGATGCTACCACCAAAATCACTGGAATGATAGAGAGGAAGAACGATGCTTATCTGTGGTTCGAAGGAGGTTATGAGAATAATAACTGAAGCGATCAGGCGAACGCCCTAGTGTGAATGAAATCAGTGTCAATGATCAGACACTGTTCAGATGGGCATTTCCCTAGGTCTTCAACTTCCAGGGGACAACATGACCTTCGAGAAAATTTTATGAACGTTGCCGATGATTGAGTTCACTTATAGTGGCACAGTGAATTGCACGAAAACGAATTTTCGTACAAACAAGTGTCTTTAGGTGCGTCAGTACATTTTTGGTCATCCCGGACATAACACAAGAAATTCACGAAATAGTTGGTGTAAGAGCCTACCGAAAGGGGAAACAACAACGACAACAGAAAATATTATTCAGAAGGAATATCCAAACTCATTGCAAAAACTGAAAGCAACCAGTGAACTTACCGCCCAAGCCTTCAACGCTGGATTCTCTTGAACAGCAATGCCAAGAATATTTGCGGGACCAGCACTTGCCCAAATGTCTGTCAGTGACTTTGAACTGTAAACAGAAATCACAGTGAAGATAGATTGAATCTGAGTATCATATTACGATAAAGAAACTGATCGAAGTATCAACGTATGCATGAGATACCTCTCGACAGGTAAGAATATGTTCGAAACTTGATGACTCTGCCTTCCATAGTCAGCCTCGATGTAAGCTGCGACATCGAGTTCCATTTGTGAAAGTTCATACTTGTTGCCTTGGTACAGCATGGCGTCATCCTTGCTTGTAGAACCTTTTTTGAAAAACTGAAAAAAACAAGATGAAACAAAACGCAAAATAAGCCAATGATAGAAATCACGTTATGAACATACTATTGTTCTTTCTGATCTTTCTTATGGATTAAAACACTCAAGAAAACAACTGCATGAATCCAAGCAAAGGTATGTATAAACTGTTAAGGCATTTTTAAAACAACATCTGATGTTTTCCACATGAGGATGGGTACCCTGAGTTGCAATCCAGTCATTGTCAATTTGAAGCACCTTTTGTGTTCCAGTTATCATGAAATTAAACTCACTTTAACTAATTATTTTTTCGGAAACTAATTCTTGATATACACATATGCGAGGAGAAAAAGTGAAAAAAGCTTTTTGAACAGGTTATCTTCACCTGGGGAAACACCACAAGTGTCCTTAAAGGTTAAATAACCTGACATGGTCGTACTCACGACTGGTCACAGTAGTTCAAAGCGGGAAGTAAGGCACATCCAGTGGCCCCTATTTCATTCGACAAAATACGGAAGGTACTTATGAGAAAATTACCTTGATAGTCGGGAAAGAGTTCACTGAATGTTCACGACATAAGGGCATATTTTTGTCATCGGCGCAATTCACCACAGTAACCTCCACGAACGGTTTCCATAAGGCTAGGTGTCTATAAGAATAAATGATATTAGATAAAAAAGAGAATGACCAACAAAGAAAGAAAGAAAGAAAGAGAAGGGAGTGTTCAGCATACCTGGCGAACTGTTTGAATGTTGGAGCATATGCTATACAAGCGCCGCACCAACTCGAATAGAATTCCACAAAATGAGCTTTGTCCTGAATATCAATTTCTGTTTAGCAGACTTTGCGTCATGAAAGAAAAGAAACCTTCATGACACATTTCAAAGGCTTGCGATTATCGTTATTCTCACACTATTCCAAGACATGACTGAAGTTTTTCAACAACGCTGGCTTTATATTCTAAGCTCAGGCTCATTCACCATCAATGTAAGGATAATAAATCTTCGACACTTTATGAGGTAACTTTTATTAAAGACGAAGCCATTACGACTCCTACTGAAATCCCATTTCTGAACCAAATCCGACCTTTACGTCAGATCGACGGAACAGATATTATTCTGACCTAATTCTTCTATTTTCACAATAAGAAAATGGATCAAAGTACAAATTCTTTTTGCATTTTTGCAGTGAAAAATTCAGGGTATACAAGTCTGATTCTACATGCCACATTGAGATAAGCCGTGAACTCGAAAAGCTGTGCAAAGGATGGAATTCCCAAAGTTACGTTAGATATGAAGGAAAAACAAAACTTCCAAGACAGAAAAACGGAAGAAATGGCATCTATTTCATTGATGGTCTCCTGATGGATCAGCTGTAGCAATTCGCTGGGCCGTTTCTTCTCTTTTTTATCACGCAGCACGTTTATTCCCTGCTTAGCGCCTACTATGACAACAGAACAAATACATAATTAAGCATTTCTACCATTCTTGCAAAAAACAACGGAGCGACTGATCTGTGTGTGCCGTACGCAGCAGAGGACCATGGTTCATTAAATCAGACAACACAACTATATGGGCAATTCTTTTCCTCTTCTCATCTTTCACGTTTACGCTTCTACCTGCTTCGCCTTCTTCAAACCAAACTTCCACCGTTCAACACCTTAATTCTTTCATAACCCTACGCAGCGTCTCACAAAGACAGAACGCAAAGTGGCACTGGTGGTTAAAGAACTACCAAAAATGATCTCATCAAAGTGTACATCGTATCTGCCAAAGTTCCCACGCTCGTTCTTCATTTTCCCCTCGACCAGCTTGCAGCGAACAGATGATCCGCCCATTAGAGACTAATAGATTTCGTTCAACGGCACCTGAGTTATCGACAATATTTGCTTTCGAGGCATTTACGCGCCTTGTCTCTCCTGATCAAATATAGTCAGCAAAGATGATCCTGAGATGTGAGCACTCGCTTAACAGTGATTAAACATTTGTTACCCTTTGTGAAAATTAAGCACTATAGCGCAACCGGTCAATAAGCCAAGCTGATTAGAACCAAAAAGGTTCTAAACAGGACCACAACGTGTTTTGAAATGAATGTACTATTTCGCCCATGAGTAAATTCGAAAATGAAGTTTCATGAGAAACTACTCACTCCTTTTGCGTCACTTTATAAGAAATTATTTGGGTCATATAATATTAGGAAATCGGTAACGTCTTCATCTCTCCAACAAATACGAAGATATCACAGTTTAAAAGGTACGGAACCAGAACATATTCCAATCAGGAAAATTATGAGAGCTTTGCACTTGAGAAAGTTAAGCATCCAACGTAAAGGATGAATTGGGGCTATAAATATTGTAAAACATCTCAGAGATATTCACAAATTAGAAAAACAATGGAAAAGGCTGAGAAAAAAGTAGTTCAAACAACCAAAAACCGTAACATCAGAGAACACTCACTGAATTATAAACAGCTGCATTGAAAGTGTCCAGATCAAGTTCCAGAATCGGATCATTGGAATCATAAAGCGAGTCGGCATTGACGTATCGGCATAGAATCAAACAAAGCACCGTTAACAAGCACCTTATCAACATCCGAACAGCTGCCACCGCCGATATACCCTATAATGCGCTCATTGACTCACAGGATTTTGAAATTGCAGTAATTAATTAATCGAACGTCAAAAAAAAAACAGAATACGTCAATTACAAGGGAAGAATGATGTCGGCGGAAGTCCGCAATTGACCTGTACTACAGGCTACAGTATCCTAACAACTTCCAACTGTACTTGAGTGTAAAAACGGAACAAGTTGTTAAGAAGACCCCTCAAGAAGAAAATCTCAAAAAAAAAAACTTTTGGAATATATTGCTATCCCCTCAAAGGTTTCAAATGTCTATTTGGAATATTTTGCTAAATGTCGGTGCTCAACTTCTTCAGGCCCTACAGAGCACAAAAGGAAAGTTTCCAGACTTTTGTGAGATTTTTAAGCTTTTTTTTTGAATAAATGTTTTGGACTGCTGTTGAACACTGATGGCATGGCATAATATTTGCAAAATTTTCACGCGATCAGTTTTCCACGGAAGGGGATTTCTTCCGAAGGTAAACAATTTCCGCTCTCTGCTGTGATTTTCGGATAGTTTTATAGGACTATCAATCCAGCTACGAGCGTAATTAGATGTGTTTTCTCCGTGGAGGAGCTCTTGACGATGCGAAATGAATGTCTTTACCAAGGATACCCTATTGTGGGAACGGAGTCCGCCTTCTGTGGAAAAGTTTCAACTTATTATGTAGTATAATCACTCAACTTAATGCAATATAATCAAAAACAATCAATACTATTTAAAAGAGAGCATAATTACGGAAGAAAACTTCTTTGTGAATTAATGGTGATAGAAAGATTATTTAGTGTACAGGGTACTGGGCCAAATAATGCGTTATATTTATTTTTCGAGGAGGGTTTTGAGTGCATTCCTTTGAAGGGGCAGGGCCTTATGTTGATCACTGGAGTTTTTTGTTAATTAATCCATGCACCCATCCGAGGTTAAGGATCTGAGGATGATAAGCTATCAGATGATACAGAAAGAAGGTTTAGAAGTCGGTTCGGCTCTAATCGATGAGATTGGTGTTGTTGGACGATATGAGGCCGGTTTTGGAGCCCCTCCCCCGTCCGCAAACCGCTACACCCCTTCTACGATGTGGACGCGGATGGCTATAGTGCCTTAGAGAACAAAGACAACTGTCAGATCAGGATCGCTGCTGGCCAGAACAGGATATCGCCCATGGCTGTCTGTCAACGCAAGCAACAGGTGTCCCTAACCCTCGAAGGGATTATGTATGCGATGGTAATGAAAGGGAAAAGATGAGTGGGGCTGTTGTCCCTCCCAGATTCGCCACGTAATTGACTCACTTTGAAAATAATAGTGGCTTCAGGGTACAATACGAGGGTGCCAAAAAAGAAGTCATTTTTTCTCCATCACTTCCGATTTTATTTTAGTCAAACTTTAGCAGATCCTGAAGACGTATTTCCATCCCCAAATTCATGAACACACCTTACACTATCACCAAACTCCGTAGCAGCCTTCGGCACGAACAGGATCAGGAGCTTATTGCGGGTGAATATGATGTGTCTCCTCAACACGGCAGAATCCTAAACTTCGTCGCCCTCGTTCACAACCTTGTTAAAGCCCGTTCACTTTGGGTACCTTATGGGATTCATACTGGATGAGTAGTATTCCCCTTAAGCGTTCCGTTTTTTCCAGGCTCTCAACATCTTCCGTTACCAAGAACGAAAACATGCCATTACCACAGAAAACGCTCCGGAGGGGGGTTTGAGGTATGTGCGATGACACTTCGGGCAATAGCAGCGTTGTCCGAGCAGCAAGGGCTCTGTGACTTCCATGAACCGCAGCGCCAATCCTTAGGAAGCTTCCCACAAAAGACCTAACACGGAATCCGGCTCTACTGTTTGAGGCGGACCCTGATAGAGTAGGTGCTCTGAAGCCCGAACATGCCGACTGAGTCTCTATATTTTCATGACGGCGAAAGTGGCAAGCCTCAGCCTGCTCCTGCTTCTAGAGGAACATTCCAGTAATATTTTGCCCCGATGCTTTTATCTCTTTCGTTACCCTCTGCTTTGAGTACTTCATGTGAGCCGCTACCAAAATAACTTTTTTAGCTTCCCCAGTAGATACTAAGCAGATATAGAGGAAGAGTTTAGGCTCAGTGCACATAAAACTACGTCCCAAAATGGCAAACAAAGAGGGAGGAGGCCGTTACGAGGAGGTGACTGCGAGCCAAGTGCGCGTACTTCACCTGAGCTAAAGAGGAGAAGAAGCTCCGATTTTGGATGACCCACTTCTGTCCCCTCCCCTCCCCTCCCACATCCACACGCGCCTGCTCATTCATCTCATACTATGGCTTAGAAATCAGTATATTAAGTTCATGCTTCACTCATTTCAATTTTAATTTCCCAACTGAGGATCCTGCTATCGGTAAGTTCGTGGAAGGGTAAGGACTCATTTGCGGGCAGAGGTGAGATTTGTTGAGAAAACGGAAACTATGCACGATAGCAAAATGGTTAAAGAATAGGTACATGTGCACGATATAATAAGGCCTCCATAGATAAAAACAATTTCAAATGCCAAAGAAATACACGTTCCTGCATAATGTATACGTACAAGGAATTAAGTTGGCTCATAAAATATCGACACCGAAAGGATGTTCATTGATTCCCGACTACAAAAAGGTCTCGCGAACCATCGGATAGATTCCTATCTGTAGGTACCTTTTATGGAATTATGAATTTTATAGAATATATTCAAAAATAATCAATACTACTGTAAAGAATTAAGATAAACGAATTAAAGAAAGCTGATTAAAATCGCGAGGATCATCTTCAACCGTCTTAACCACCAAGTCGATTTGACAACTAAAAACTGAGTTTTCTTTTTCTTTTCTTCCAGACAGTTAGTTCTATTGCTATGTCGAAAGTAAGACCACCTCTTCTTTCCAATACCCCCCCCCCCCCCAACCTTTCTTGATACTTCCGATGGAAAAACTCACTTTTCAAGCTACGGCAGGGTTCTGAGATGAAGATAGCATATGTGTTTCACGCGATCAAGGCGATCAGGCGATAGCTGATCAAACGACGACCATATGCATCATTTTCGTAATTGATACGTATCTTATCCTTTTCTCCTGATCGCCTAATCGCCTTGAGCGCATATGTGACGCCAACTCTGAACAACTCCTAGTCTGCATGATCCTCGCTTGAAGGCAGCGGGTGTGATAATACTGTAACATTGATTATATTAGAACCTTTGCACCCGTCTGAGGGGGGTGTTACGCGAAGGCGCCACGTTATTTCAGTGCACAGTGGAGTTATACCATACGACAGAGATGGCTTTTCTGTCGCTTCTATTTTACCATACCTGGATAATGGACCGGGCAGACGAAGTCCCCCATGCATGCACGGCAAGAAGAGGAGGTGTCAAACGGGAGTGACTTCATCTCTGAGGCTGCCTTCATACGTCAATGTGACGCCGACACCGGCGTCAGTTCGACGCCGACATCGGCAACAACGGCGTCAAACTCACGCAACCATAAAACGCTCGACATAACCACACTACAGCATGGTGATCGTGGCAAGAGCCTAGGAATTCAAATTCGAATACGGCATAGTATGGCACTATGCCAAGATTCGAAATCGAAATCGTAGGCTCTCGCCTCGATCACCATACTTAGTGTGGTCGGGTCGAGCGTTTTGCAAACAGTACGCATTGTCTATTGACGCCGTCTTCTGCGGCAGGCAAATGGTTGCGTCATTTGACGCCGTCGCCGCCGGTGTCGGTGCGCAAAGTATGAACGTGGCCTTAGGCCGCGGTCATACTCAACGCCAGCAGGGCGTGGCTGCGTTCACAGGCGGCGAGAGAGGGTGGCACGGGAGAGGTGCAGAAATGACGCAGGCAACGAGGCAGGGTGGCATAGGCGGAGACGTAAAGTTACGTAGCCACGCCCTGCCGCCAGCATCGCAGAATATGACCGCGGCCTTACAGACCTCCCTGCGCAATTTTCGTAGCAAATTGCACCGCGTAATCTTCTTAGACCCCTAGAATCTTCCTGAGGAGCTATGTTCGGTCTCCTACCTCGAACTTTTGCACCGCATCCACTATCGGCAAGATGGTACCGTTTAAAATAGTGACTTGCATAGTCACCCGTGTTTACAGACAAGAGGCTATAAAAGGGAAGTAGATAAGAACAGGACAGCTTCGAAAGAGCTCGGCAATTGTTTTCGCATGACTGGCGAAGTGGAATAAGGCTGTAGGATTTACACTGGCAATGTGTCGTTGCTGTCGTAGGAACACCACACTAATATGTACCAAATCATACCCTTGATTGAATTCATACCAATGATTTTGAATGGAAGACGAATATGTGGCGCATTATGTCGTTTAAGAAACATCGATATCCTTACGCTTTAATCCATTAACCACTGTTAAGTGGGCTTCATAATGTTCGTCAAATGTAATTACGGATGTCCACAATCCAAGAGCGAGAGCACATGAGAGAAGCGATTAGTTTTCTTTAGAAAAAATGGTTCAATGTTTAAATAGCCGATAATGTTTTTGATTGTGAATACTGTGCAGACAACCACCCAACTTCCTGGTTCCGGTCACTCTTGTGGCGATGGACCGCGAAGGAAGTTTCTATGACGGCGCGTTCTGGTTTGTAGCCAGAAGCTCCATAGAGTACTGGGATAGGACATATATCAGGACTGGGATATGCAACATATTTTGTCACATTTTTTTGCACTCACAAGGATAAATTTTATATCCGCTGAACCACTGTACTAAAAAAAGAGATAATATCTCCCGTCTATAAAAAGGCGCCACCCTTGCGCTTAGTCACCGCACGGGGCTTCAGATTCTTGTTCGATCAGCGGTTCGCCATGATCTTTGTAAAAAATAACTAAGCGATTTATAGTTAGTTTGCTGGACTGCTCTGCTCCTCTGCTTATGAGAAATCCTACGGTCTATTATAAGACCATTTCTATCCAGGGTGTTGACGTCATGGAGAACACCTGTTGGATTTCCAGTAACCTGAGATGAACCATGTGTTCATGAAGCCTACAGCTAATGAAAATTTCAGTGCAAGTATTTCAAAGTCACAGAGTTGTATTGAGAAGGAGTGAGGTGCAAGTGTTCCAACAAGTGTTGCGAATGGCCAGGGCACCAGTGTTGTGTGGTGGGCAATTCACTATTGGAACGACAAAGTTATCATTCCATCATACCAAAAATACATATTATGACTTCTGTAGAACTTTAGTATGGAACTTGTATAGACTTCTCAAATCCCACGTCAACACCCATCCAGCCAACCAGGCCTCTCATCCCTTCAGAGTCGGTGAATAGTTGCCAAACTGGTCTGCTGGGATAAAGACACTGCATTGTACACCCCGCAAGTCACTCTATAGGCCAAATCGCTTTCACCTGCCACTACGATTCTGAATGGAAACGAATACGCACATGGCGAGAAGGGATTGATTAACGCAAAAAAACTTCATCCCTTACTGATTTTGATATTTTTGATTAAGTAGGGTAAAGTAGGTGATCTTGAAGTTTGGGCGGATCCTTTATCGTTAATTCAAATATGAAGAGCCCGCTGCTTTGAAGCGATTGCACGTGGCCATCATTTCCACGGATATCGCGTCTGGTAAACACAACATACTGAAGAAGAGCAGTTTCCGATCAGGCTATTGTATCCCGGTAGCAGGTCTACAGTATGCGACGATGAACCGTCGACAACGGCGATTGGGCAGGAATTATGATTATGCATCGAAACAATCATCAAAAAGGCTTAATTGGCTAACACAGAGACCAAGCTGTTCTTATGGCATATCATGTGGAGCACAGGTGATCTGCAAATTAGAAACAAAGATATACAGCAGCACAAATGAATACTGACAATTGCAATGTAATCGCGAAAATGCTATGAACCGATAGCAAAGGGCATCCCTGGTGCGGGCTAGTATTTCGAAAGTGTACATACACATCACTATTTGACGTGTACTTGGCTTAGCGAGGGTCAGAGTGTACCAGTACGCAGTACAGAGCTTTGTATTCAACACCCAGCTCCTCGATGTGAGTACCTTTATCGAACTATCCAACCCTTCCCTCAAAGGAAGGGAGCGAAAATTTAAAGTATCTCTTGAATAGCAAAACAAAATGGAATATTCAATGATTGTCTAAATTCGAGATTCGAACAAGGACATAAAGAGCATAAGTATGATCATGAACCAAGCGTAGCATTTAAGACACCGATGGCTCAGGCAGGACACTGCCTCCCTATTTATGTACCTGTGCTTTTAGTGGCAGATGAGCGACTTCTGAGAATGGAAGGCCTAATTTTTCGCTTGAACTTCATTGTGTAGGCATGCAAGTAAGTCAAGTCTGTGGTGCGTTAAAAGTAAAGCAACCATTCAACCACCATTGTGATCACAATATGAGCTAAACACGGCCAAATAGAGACATGAATCTGATAGACAGTGTCTAGTGCGCGGCGTGCACCTAAAAGATCGATCAAAGCTGAATGCTCAGTGCATATTAATACCACCTTTTTGAAGCTCATAGTGTAAACCTCAGACCTTGGAAGGACGTTTGAGTTTAATAGGTACCGAGTCATAACGGAAGCGATTTATTCGTTGCTCTCATGCAGGTTAACGGAGAAAAGTGAACAAAAAAGCGGAATTTAGAGGAAGCAATGCAAAAATATGGTTGCCACTTCTATGCGCAAACACACAGGAGCGCACAGATGCAGTGAGTCGTACAACTTCGCAAGACACCGTTGTTCGTGCCACTCAAAACGCGTCCACTCATATTCGCACACAACTTCCAGAGACCTGGAAAAGATGGTCAGGTCCAAGAGCAAAAAGTGTTATGATAATATTTCATGCTGTTTTGTTTTTATACATCTTGCACATATTGTCTTGTTTTTTCATATCAGATACCACGGATATAACGCGCTGATTGGGAATTTATAAATAAAAATAAATAGAAAGCTATAAATATAAAATTGAGGATATAATGAGCTGTTTAGGAGTACAAAGTATAATAGTAAGGAAAATGTGTCCCAGAATGGCTGGAAAAGGATCTAGCGTTTCTACCTTCAGAACTTCCTAATCTTCACAAATGTTACTGTTACTATTAGAGTGAAGGGGTGGAAGGGTTTTCTGACCCGAGCAAAGAGCTGGACGTGACTTAGAATTTCGTTTCCATTTATTTAAAGGCACGTTGCGATAATTAGAATGGTTGAATAAGTATTATAGTATATAAGGAATTGCATCATGGCCATTACTCATTAGTGCGATGCGGTAACAATCCTATGATACCTCGTCCCCCTTCTTGATCAAGATGAATGGTTGAAGGGTTTAATCACGTGGTTTGCGTACCAGTCGCTCTTCCCTCCTACTTCTGATTTGCTCCTATCTGCCACTTTTTGGGGCCTTGAGTGCCTTCATGGATTTGTGCAAGGGCCGATATGAAAATTACCAGGGGCCTATATATCGATACTTGAAGCGATTTCTGGAACTTTCTTCACTGGTTGGTCACCTAGACTCCGACTGTCATTATATAACACGATAACCGACCCAAAATCACCACAAAAACGTTTTCAAACAGTGTGGGCGTGGAGGTCTACAAATCACGCAGCGCTAAGGCAGAACAGTTTTTTTTTGTGTGATTTTGAATAATATTTTCTTTATTATATTTCATTTGTGGCTGTATTTTTGAATGTACTCTGTATGCGGCACAAGTGATGAAACAGTGCCGATATAATTTACGAGGGGAAGTTGGGAATTCAGAAAAAAACTTCGCAGCAAAGCAGAATAAACAAGGTGTGTCATACAGTGGGGTTACGGAAGATCAATTCCATGCATGCACAAAATATTGAAAACTATAATGTCTATGTAGGGCTGCTGAAATGGAAAGCGAATTGTTTGCGCTGATTTTTTGTAGCGTGTGAGGCTATGGATTTTCCCTATTTAGCACTGTACAAGTCGATTTATTGACAAAGGAGGAGGAGAGGGGACTGAAGAGAAAGCTAATGACCTAAAGTCAAACAGTACACAATCAAAGAAGTGAAGGCAATATTTTCCACTTGATGAAAGTTGGGAATTCAGAAAAAAACTTCGCAGCAAAGCAGAATAAACAAGGTGTGTCATACAGTGGGGTTACGGAAGATCAATTCCATGCATGCACAAAATATTGAAAACTATAATGTCTATGTAGGGCTGCTGAAATGGAAAGCGAATTGTTTGCGCTGATTTTTTGTAGCGTGTGAGGCTATGGATTTTCCCTATTTAGCATTGTACTAGTCGATTTATTGACAAAGGAGGAGGAGAGGGGACTGAAGAGAAAGCTAATGACCTAAAGTCAAACAGTACACAATCAAAGAAGTGAAGGCAATATTTTCCACTTGATGAAAGTTGGGAATTCAGAAAAAAACTTCGCAGCAAAGCAGAATAAACAAGGTGTGTCATACAGTGGGGTTACGGAAGATCAATTCCATGCATGCACAAAATATTGAAAACTATAATGTCTATGTAGGGCTGCTGAAATGGAAAGCGAATTGTTTGCGCTGATTTTTTGTAGCGTGTGAGGCTATGGATTTTCCCTATTTAGCATTGTACTAGTCGATTTATTGACAAAGGAGGAGGAGAGGGGACTGAAGAGAAAGCTAATGACCTAAAGTCAAACAGTACACAATCAAAGAAGTGAAGGCAATATTTTCCACTTGATGAAAGTAGAAGTGTAAACCGTCGGCTACACACGATCCTCCGTATTCATTGCATTGCCGTTAGCTGATCTGCGAAGAAATACCAGTTCATGAAGATGGATAACGACACTGTGACGGCAAAACAACTACCATGTAGTTTCAGCTGTTGTTTAGCAGAGAACATGTATGGAATTCGGTAGACCTGTTTCTGAGAGCTTCGTGGTTTCAGCCGTCATCTCCATGAAATCTGAAAGAAATTATAGTTGAAAGTGCGTTGCACTCAGAGCCCTCCGTTCAACCAATCAAGCCCAAATCCTGCATCGCGGTGCATCGGTTAGCCCAGTCAATATTTGCTTTGTCATATTTTCGTCTGACCAGCAACCCTTGTGAGCCGAATTGCCGAGCCCAAAGGGTTACGAATCATGGCATAATAGAACGATGCTTTCCTTTGCTACGCCAGGCCTTTAATGACCTCTGCAGCATCTCCAGCAAAAGTATTAGGTTGTTGCAAAATTAATTTCGGAAATGGACCGCATACTTCAAACTATTATAACTCAGCTTAAACACAAGTTTATTAATCGAAGTAAAAACCATCAGAATCTACACACTTTTGCCAACGAAAAGGCAATAAATCTAAGCCTTCAATATAAAAACTACTATCACGAGAATCAACGAAGTCAAGGAAGGCACATTCAACATCGTCTAAATTAGTAAATTGTTTCTGACGCAGATGAGAATTGAGGGCTCGAAAAAAGTGATTGTCTGTTGGGGAAAGGTCGGGAGAATACGCTGGGTGAGGGAGAACTTCAATACCCAAGTGGGTCAATTTTTGCCGAGTGATTTGTGAGGTGTGTGGCCTTGCGTTGCCCTGCAACAGGATCGGCCCTCCTCTATTCACCACCGCCGGCCACAATTTTTGCAACTTTCTATACATTTGCTCCAGATCACAACAGTAAGACTCTGCTGTGACTGGCTGACCAGGTTGCAAGAAACTGTAATGGATTACACCTTCACAACACCACCACACAGTAATAATAACGTTTTTAGGGTGAAGGTCGGGTTTAGGAAAAGTCTTTGGAGGAGCATCCTTATCTACCCAGACTAATCCCCGCTTCCTGTTATCATAAAGAACCCATTTTTCATCTACAGTCATAATACGGTTTACAAATGGCTCATTTTTATGGCGAACTAGGAGATTAGAGCAGGTGTCGAAACGTGCCAGACGCTGCTCATCGGTCAGGTCATGAGGCACCCACTTCGACATCTTCTTCACCTTGCCGATTGTCAGCAAATGTCTGGCCACTGTAGAGTAATGTACGCCTAGGTCTTCTGCTAACGTACGAGTATTCGTCTCCGGATTTGCTTCGACGGCTCTCCTTAAATCTTGATCATTAAGCGATGACCTGCGGCCGCGACCCGACTTCTCTTCGAGATCAAAATCGCCAGAAGCAAATTTTTTAAACCAGAGCTCCACTGTTCGTTCGCAAGGATAATTCGTCCCAAAAACACTGCTGAGATTACGAGCTGCCTCCGCTGCGGAGTGTTCCAATTTAAACTCATAAAGCATGATGACTCGATAGTCGCGTCGGTTCATGATTACATATACGCAGCCCTGGAAAAGGCCGGCTGGAAAACTTAGAGCGACATTCATAGAAGTTTCTGAAAGAGCAGAAAAAACTCACCAAATGGTATGCCTGGCGTTCCTTTGAGGCAGCTAAATTATATTGTTCAGAAGATGGTGAGTAGTCCTTCGATCTTTCATTTCACAGCGCTTATTTCCATCTACAACAAAATTTTGAATGTATTTGAAGCAAGTGTCAATAATTTTTTAGTTTCCCGACCGGTGCCTGGATGCTCCTAAGCCTAAAAGTTCCATCATTACTGTTTGAGTTTGAATTTCGAAGAGCCAAATGATTCCAAAAGGATCGAGGAAAGGTTCCAGTGAGATGTAGGGGAAGGGGAGGTATGGTCAGTGTGGCGCCGTGAGCTATCGCACTCCCTGCACTTACATCCCCGAGCACGGGAAACAACATGAATTGGGCATGCCTGTGAGGGAGAGTGACTATCACCTTTCGCCTTTTTGTAGGTAGTCACTGCGAGCTCACGAAAAAGCCCTGTGTAAACGTCAGTTACGTCACTGCACAGTACTCTTCATCCAGCAACTTCCCGGCAGCAAAACTCCATCAACTTTCAACCCGTCCTCCCCACTTTACGGAAAAGGATTGCTCCAACTTCCCACTTTACAACAGAGAAAAGGCAGCTTAGAAACAAATCTGATGGTAGCGGAGTAGTGTTGAGATGGTGCAGTCGTCGAAGAGCGTAAGCATAGGAAATCGGCAGATGATGAGTTAGAAGCAGCATTATCAGCTCTTCAATGGCAGAGTTTGTAGTGCCGTCAAAGTTCGAAAAGATGCGCACAAATGCGTTTTCGCTGTAAAACGATGTACGTGTATATGCTTTTTGTTGGATCAACTCGTAGGCCTTTACTATGTGATGCTACACGGTTTTGTTTTTCTATTTACAAATAAGCCATTCACACATTTTGAAAAGTTTGTGCGAAAGTTTCGTCGACGTCTGACCAGCTAACAATGAAATTCTTCGACAATAGCAGTTGAAGTCCGTAGTTATAAAGGAATCTTAGAATTTTCGTCATTCCAGACTAGCCTACATATTTTCATTGTTCTAGCGTCAAATCGTGCATTTCCAGATACTCGGCTGGAAAAAGAAACAGCGTAAATCGTACATTTCCAAATACTCTGCTGAAAAATTATCTTTTCCTTCAGAACTACTTTAAACGACTCCAAATTGCGATGACGATCTTTGCAGATCTTGCGATCTTTACAATCTTCAGTAACGAGTTATCGGAAGGTCATGTGAGCTAAGTTGTGGCGAACAGGTTGGCCACTATTTGGTGTTCGTGGAGACGGGGCCACCGTCGACACCTCCTTAGGCAGCTTTAGCTATGTGAGCTGGAGCACTGTCAAAAGCATGGGTTGTTCACGAAAAGGGAGTCGGACCGAGCCTTCGGCACGCTTACCAAAATACTGAACAAGTGCACGTTTTTGTTGATCTTTCAGCTGGAGTCGACAAAACCAACGGCGTTTCGCTGTTCGCCCTGATTCCCCCTTCCCAAATTGTCATCGAGCCGCCATTGTTGTGCTTTCAACAAGCTTTTCTTTTGAAACAATTTGCACAATGTTTCCCGCTATGACACGATCGTTTTGACAGTTGAAGATGGGTTGCACGGTGCGAATAAATGACTTCGTGGAAAAAAATGATTGAAGGGTTGTATCCTTAGTGAAGCTAACCAGCAACTACCAGCATCTTTCCACCCTCTCCTACGAAAATCAGAGAGAGATAAAATAGCACTTCTGCAGGTGTCCTCAACCTCTTTTCGGACAAAGCACCGTGGATTGCAAGCAATTAGGGGTACTGCTTCGATAATTCTCTTCGTGGAATCGCTCACGTTTCTTCCCCCATCGAGCCTATTCGCAGTTGTTCCTCTTTCCCTGTATCGCTTGATAGTATTCTCTACTGCCCTAATGTAACACAAAGACTTCAGCAATGCTTTTCGTCGTACTTCCAGCCTCATGCATGCGAATGATTCCATGTCTCATTGCCTCACCATCTTAAAGATACTAAGGGATAGAATAAAGGAACGAAACCAAAGTAAAAGCTAGTAAGTATTGGAAGCGCACTACTTTTTTTCGAGGTTGGCAACGGTCACGTGGTAGGAAGACAACATCGATTGGTTTGTAACTCCCTATTTTTCCGAAGTGCTGAATGGCTTCAAATGCTTCCATCTGAAATACTAGAACCATTTCTACTTTCGACTTTGAATATTCCAGATTCTCGAGTGCCCTGAGTATGTTTCCCTCCAGCTTTTCTTGATGTCAAATGCGAGATGACGATGTGGGTCAATGTCGGTACGGATTAATATCCAATTACCTGTATCATGGATCAACGAGGCAGCAATCAACAACGCGCATCTCTTCATCTCTGCAAAACTTGTGCCTCCAACTTTCCTTCTAATACATTTTTACTTGTATTGTATTTTTTACTTGTAGTTGACGAAATAGAGTGCGCTGTGCACATTGTGCTAACTTTTCTTTCCTGTTGATAGAACTTTTTTCCGTTGAAAGAGAAACTGAACTTTTCTTTTCTGTTTTTTCTAATCAAGCCTTGTCCTCCTAGTACTGGCTCGTTATTGAATATTCACATAACTGAAATCTTCGCTATACCTATTCGATGCTCTTTCCGACACTGACATTACAGTCTCGTGACCTACTTCTACCTGTTTTGTCTATTCCACGAGGAACGTCGGTATACTCGTGTTTTGGAGCTCAGACAAGTTCCCATGACCCCATCTGTGACGGGGTGTGTTGCAAGTGTTCCGGTGATTAGTGTAGGATCGGGTCACTCATGAATGGGTTTACATCACGAGACGATTGATTTACTACCAGTTTCATGATCTTGGCTACGCAACTGGTCTACTTATATCAAAGATCAGGGCCGAAGAATAAAGGCAGATATCTGTGAAGTTAAATATATAGTAAAGTTATATATTTGTTACCCAATGATTGAGTCAGGGCATCTTCTATTATACAGCGTCTAACTGAAAGCAGATACGATCTATGATGAAGGTGGAAGCTAGTTACTGAACATTCAAATTCCAATGTTTTAGCCTCATAAGAATGTCAATTTCATCTATGATGAATTACCCCTCACCCAACACTGGTGACCTGACCTCCTGGAACACTGGTCGGCACTTGCACTCCATCTTCTGTGGCGTAGAAGCGCCATTGACGGCTGGAGCAGGTACAAGGCTGGTGTTACCCGTGGTTGCATCAGGTTCGAGGAGCTTGACTCCTTCTGGGCGGAGGCTTGCTTTGTCTTCTTATTTACGATTATCCACCCTCGATGTGGACGACTAGAAAGCCTATTGCTTATATTCGGTTTTTTCAGAGCACGAAGAAAAGAGCGACAGCTCTTTCGACCAGTTTTTTTCAGTATTCATCATTCTTTTCTCATTTCTTATCCCTGCCGCCTCCACCCGGCGCATATATTGATAAATGCATAATCAACTTTGGAAACAAAAAGAATACCGGAAGGTGATATAGAAACACTCCAACAACAATATGCCGGGAGTATCAACTCATTTCTCACTACTGAACAATTAACTTCAGGAACTCTTCTCAGAGTAATTAATTCTTTGACGTCGTAAATATTTACGAATCCATCATACGTCTTCCCTCTGGTCTATGCCACACCGAAAATCTTTGATCCCGTCAGCTCGGAGACACAGCTTACAGATTCAGAATATTGTAATGAAAGTGACGAGAAGCAATAACCTTAAGGTTTACCCTGATCATGAAGAACACCCATACCGTTGGAAGCTCTAAAACATTGGGATACACCATCTCAGCAACGAGGAATAAGAAAGGCACATTACTGACCATTTTTACTTGTGTGGAAATTCGTAATGGTGAAATATACGTCAAGCTTCCTTGGAAAAGTAACAAAATAATTTGACTAACAACTGCCTCTCCTTGAGTCGACTTCATCATATGTAGAATGATTACTCATAATCCTAAATCATGGAAGTCGTACTGTGGAATAATAGATCAGCTCCACCAAACATTCGTGGAAGACGCTACATTGAAATCGAAAGGAGAAAACATGTTATTACATCCCTAAGCAAGCGGTAATCAAAGAAAGCAGCGAAACAACAAAGATCCGTATCATACTCGATGCGGCTTCCAAAAGGGAAGGCGAACTTCCTCTCAATGATGTCATTCGTCAAGGTCCGATCTTTCTGCCAAACCTGCGTGCCATTCTGTTACGGACACTGATCGGATCAAAGGTAATGATTGCAGACGTGGCAAAGGCATGCCACAGATTCATCTCAATGAAAGTGAACGGGATTCATTCAGATTCCTGTGGGCAAAAGACATTAACAAACCACCGTCAACAAAAAACACACGAATTTCACGTTTCTGCAGACTACCCTTTGCAATTTATGCATCACCAATTTTACTTGCCATTTCTATCCAATACAGAATAGAACAACAGAAAACAACTGATAAGAAAAACAGCGAAGAGCTTCATCGAAACCTTTATGTAGACAACGTAATGATGACTGACACCTCCACCGATTCATTGTATAAAAAGTCCAGAACATGTAAGAAAACGTTCGCCCTTTTGTCAATGAATCCACGTCAGTTCATGACTAATGACGAACAATGTAATAGAGCCATCAAGAAAGCAGACCTATCTGAAAGCAAAGCCCAGAATAGTCTCGGAATCTCATAGTCACCTTCTCAAAACACCCTTTAATGTGGTTCAGTTCCGTTATATATTATATAGATATATCGCTATTACTAGCTGAGACCACCACTTCGATTACGGTTTCTATGTCTACACGTTAGCGAATTAATTTATTATAAACTCGAAATCGATAATCTGAAACTTATTACAGTGCAACATGGTCATAGAACCTTTATGATCGATAAAAAGGCGAGAAGACTCTCCTTGTCTGTCTGTCTTCATAGCCATTCTCGCGCACGAACAAAGTGGCAACGATCCTTGATCTTATTAGGCCACCCAAGACCATGACGATCTCGTCGTCGCTCCGGCCTCATAGTGAGCTTCTTCTACATTCATCTCATGGGTGGCTCGGCCACCGAGATCCACAACTCTCTTCGAACCTCTTCTACTTGTGCTCGAACTATATACTTGGAACCCGATTTCGGCTTCCGGTCCTGAAATACACTGTCACTTAGTCTTTGGCAATACCAGTACTCTCTCGAGCGGTAGCGGCAGGAGTGGCTACTCGTGGCTTCGAGGCAACACTCACACAAACCCACTATGTCTCAACGTGTATCTCCGTCTCACACATGGGGTGCACAAACACTCCAGAAGGTATTCTCAAGGACTCGTCTCTTCTATCTCAAAATTGAAAGCGTTTTTAATCCTACTCTATTCTTAGTAACTGTGCCCGTATCCCTGCTATGCGGCCACCAAATATTTACTGAGTTCTTCCATCTTTCAAGCTTCGGGAGTCTGTTCGTCCCTTTCCAACTAGTACTCTTCACTGTCACTGTCTTCATTGTCTTTATCAAAGGGCGTCCCCACCAAATCCTCGTGCACTCCTTGAGAGAATCAATCTCTGCCCTCTGAGCATCAACCTTTTCTTTCAGGCGTGAAGACCCATACGCAGGTGGAGACTGCCCTGTGCTGACTCAATTTTTGAGAATTCTCTGCACATGGGGACTCGTAAGATGATCCCTCTGTTTCATCTCCTTTTCTTGACGTTCTAACATTATCACGATGGCAAATCTCGTTGTTGGATATTTGAAAGGAAGGTTGTTGTATCTTTAACAATGAAACATCGACAAATAACCACTGGGACTTGCAATCGTAGCTTTGGAACCCAGTAATGTTGCCGGATTTGGGCCATCGTATAACTTGTAGTAGGGTGTCCCTTACGCGTATGAATCTATAAACTCGAATATTGTCCTGAGAGGGCGGTTCGCTGTGATTTCGTACTCACAAGAAACGTGTCGCATCTCTATCATTCTCTTAGAGTTGTACTTGTAGAAATACTTCCGCCACATCCGCTATCATGGTATCCGTCCAAAACTTGAGCGAAGTACAAAACCTTGTAAACTCGGAAGTATAACCGGCCCTCTATGAAATGCATCGTTCAACGAATTAATAGAATTTCTGTAGTGAGCTGAAGCCTCAAATACAATCCGTAATTTAGTTGTATTCTTATGAGGTGTAAGGTAATACCCGTCAACTCTTTTTTCAACAAACTCTTGAAAGCGATCCCATACTCGTCGGTCTAACACCTGCTAAACTTTTTCCTCCGACTCGCTGAACTTCTCCGTGCCTGCTCCATCGAGCTCCCAGTACTTATTCCAAAGCTCCTATTCTCCAATTGGCTTTGATGTCTGATGTACTGTGCTCACATTAGCGTCGAGGGCCCAGCCATTCCCATTTGTTTGACAAGGCAAGCATGTATGAGATAATAGTCGTCCCCTTTGATACTTGGGGTTCTCAAGTGATCAATTGTCCTACACGCGTCGCTAGGAGATAGAGTTCAGAAGGCAGTCCAGTATGGGCCTGACCTTCCTCAATCAAAATGCAGGCTTGGTCGCAGCCTAACAGTATGAGTGGTTTTATCTGCGTCTCTCTCTTCCTCAATCGAAAAGAGATCTCCATTGATCCAATACAGTGTAAATCTTGGAAAGTGAGCGGAAACGCTTATGGCTTTGTCAGAATGATGTAAGTGTGCAAAATGGAAGATCCCCATCACTATCCCAAGAGTCTGAGTGCACGCGCAGTTTGGTTTCCTCTCGGACATTGTTCAAGCCAAAAGTGCAGCCTCAGTTTAGTTGTCTCCAATGTGACTAACTCGAGTTCATCAGCCAACGAATTCTCAATGAAAAACAATTTCGCCCCTGTGTCTAGCAGAACAGCAATCTTTTGAAAATTGACAATCCCTCGGTGGGCACGAATGTACACTCGGACTTCCGATCCCTTGGTGCCGATCGAGGCTCGCAAAATCGGCGTGTTCGTTGATTGTTCCTGTGATCGGTCGACTATTTCATGTCTTCCCCGAATCAATGAGATCTGTTTGACAGGTTTGTGCTTGAATTAACTTTTGGCGTGTGCCTTGAGTTTGTGACCGCGTCGTACATTGAGAGGTTGACTGACCCCGCTTCTGCGCGGTGGTCGCTGAAACACTCCTGAAGCAACATAGTGTATAGTAGCTCCTTGACATGGAAACTACAGCTGGAAATTGTGAGAGCACTTGCTTGAGCAACCATTGACTATTCACGTTCTCGCCTTTTTGTTTCAACTGGGAAACTATTACTTGTATACTCACAATTGAAGAGAACGTGCTGGTCGATCAAAGACGGAGATCGTAACTGAATCCTGTCTACCCTGTCTATGAGCTGATTAACTGACCCTTCTGGCTTTCCATGCTTGGACGTCAAGAAATCCGCAGCCCTACTACAATTACCGATTGAGAAACTTTTTAATGGTAGGTCGTGCCTCACCCTTGAGGGCATTTAATAAATAGTTAGATTGGTAGAAGTGGCGTAATGGCTGAAAATGGATGTTGGTGTTATATAGGGACCAGAAATTATCCCATTCCCAAATAATTCCCCGAAATATAGGGATCGGTAGTGTTGGAAGCTCCAACTCGCTAGTGTACGGTGTATTACTCAGCTGGATTTCGTGTGATGGGTGAGGTCACGCTTGTGTTTTGATTAAGTTGAATACTACTACATGAATGGAAAGCCCGTGATTTGGCTTCTTATGTTACTAGATAATCGAAATCACTCGAGAGTCCCTGCTCCGCCTTAGTTGCATACTCGTCATACTCGTCGATTTCCTTTTTGTCTAAGGTCGCTGCGTAGCTACCCATGAGACTCCTAATATGGGCGGTAGAGGTCTGAATTGCCTATATGGCTTCCTTTAGTCGTGAGCGGCCAATTCGGCAATCAGTGAAGGGTTGATCTCAGTGACTCGTAGTGATTCATCCCTTTCCCTCTTATGCTGCTGTGATAGTGTGTTAGGTTTGATAACTGACAGAGTGATTTGGCGTTTATATGGGGGAATTCGAGCTCACATGGTCTGTCTATGAACCCTTGGGGATTATGAAAAAAATGAATCTTGTGCTTCCAAAGTTCGCTACTCAACCGACACCACGAGGAACTATTTGCCACGAAACTCAAAATGAAAATGAAAAGAAGAAATACAACCCGAATTTATGCTTCGAATTCAAAAGAAACTCGAATTCTCAAAACTCACTGCTCCAGTCTGGATTCGTAATTGTGCCTATGCACCGTAATGTGGTTCAGTTCCGTTATATACTGTGTAAATATATCGCTGTAACTCACTGAGACCATTAATTCAATTACTGCTTTTCTTACCTTCACGGTAGCAGATTGATTTATTATGAACTCGAACTCGATAATCTGAAACATCTAATATTAGTGCTACACGGTGATAGAAATTTTATAATTGATAAGAAGCTGAGAAGACGCTCCTCGCTTCGGTCGGGCCTTTATACCCATTCTTGCGCGCGATCAGGGCGCGATCAGGATCCCTGATCTTGTTTGGCCACCCAAGATCATGACGACCTCATCGTCACCCTTCCAATAACTTGTAAAGCAAAATATACGGTAAGTGCCAGGAAAGACAGATTCTTCAGATGGCACACTATATGTACATTCGATCCTCTCGGTCTTTCACCACCACTAACAGTGCCAATGACAGTGTTTTTGCAAGGTTTATGGAAGGCTGACTAACTATCGATGGGAAGATCTCATATCATACGAGCAAGATAAGGATTGGAAGAAATCACAGAGAGCGTCAATGAGCACCAAGTAATACTTCCAAAGGCAATAACTTCAGATACTCCTGGCAACTTATACGAACAGCACACGTTCGTGGAAGCCCCGGAAAATCATACGCAACTGTATCATATCTGAGCAGAATTCATTTAAACTCCAGCTGTCTCTCCTCATTTGTAATGGCTCGGCATAGACTGGCTCCTATCTGAGACAAAAGCAAAACTATGAGAATCCTGGCCCTACTAATAGGCGTCCCGCTAACCGAATTGATATTGAAAGAAATTCCTTACAAAGAACAATGTACGAATATACAGTGATTTCCAGGTAGTCCTACAATTAGCTTCAATCCAGATCGAGAATGGAACCTTCATCGACAACAGATGCAAATAAATAAGAGAGGGACTGGAGTGTGATAAGAGAATAGACATCTGTCATTAACACCACACTTCGTCAAACCTTGATCCGGCCGAATACGCAGCTGGAGGTCTTGCGAAAGACCAAACGTACAACCATGTTAGTGGGCCAGCTTTCCTGACAAAGAAAACCTCCGAATGGCGTACACTATCAGAATGCGAATAGGCAGAAGGAATGTGGTTATGGAAAATCTTGGTGACATACAAATAACAGTATTAATACACTCAAGCAATGTAAAAGAGAAAGGAAAGGTCTAGAAGGAACAACAACATAATTGTATCTTCTTTGCATAACCCACTCGAACTATTTTTGGAATTCGATTCAAGAAAACGATATTCGAACAAATCAGAAAAGTAAGCACAGCATCGTCTAATACCTATATCGTCTAATGCTCAATACCAATATCGTCTAATGGAAGCCATACCTGAACTATCAATCGATACGACGACCATATCATCAAGCATGGTCGCAGATAAGACCGGGTTCAGACTTCGCGATTTCGTGATATTGCGATTTTGCGTTTGTTGCAGGATTTGTTTAGTTTTTTTTACTGTGAACGTGCTCATCTTGTATTTGTTTGTGTTTTATTGTGTGTGTTGTGTGTTTTAGCATACATGTTGTCGATTGTAATTAATTCATAACACTATGCGTCTACCTATAATGCGTTACCCAATGCTGTTGTTAATGTTTAGTTCTTTTTTGCAACCATATTTTATTTACCTTTTTCAGAGTTGATGTATTTTTATTGGGGTGGTTCGATTTCATGCCGATGTCCTGCCACAATTTTATTGTATGTGCGAACTTCTGACCGGGTTTGTTTTAGTTGCATCATTTTGTTTGTTTCTGTTCTCAGGAAAGTCTGTTCTACTTGCTTCACCTTTCTTCCTTTCGTTTTCCTGATCTGAATTACGTTCCCTTAGCTCTATATGTATCAGCTCTTGTTTTCCGAATGACATCGGGCATTTTCAGTGTCGGCCAAGGAATGATGGTAATAGAGGAAATAAAATGCATGGATCACGTCGGCCATACCGAAAAGACAGGCTTGCCTTGGAGTGAAGAGCAAAAGGCAGAAGTGGGTGAACTGTTGTTGAGTAAGTGTTTCCTTTTTCATTGATTTATGTTTTTGGTTTTACGTATAGTTTCAATGGAATTGAGATAGTGAAATATACCATGTTCTGATCATTTTTCTGCTTGTCTTTTTTGGAGGCTTTTCGCTCACACTTTTCTTTGGTTTATTTCAAGAGATATTACTTTTTCGTCGTATGTTTTTCGTTGAGCCGCTTTTTCAGGTGGAATCGAAAAATCAACATAGTGAAACAAAAATATGGCAGTGATCCTAGAATATGTCACATCAAACGCTCAGATATGCGTACATGGTGCCGCTGCTTTGCTTATATCATTTTTCTGTGATTTAATTGACTGATGTTGTCATTTATGGTCCATGATGCGGTTGACGTGGAAGACTGAGATTCGCAACTGTGAAGGCTGTAGAACGTGTGCTAGAACTTCTGCTTTTTCGACTTGACTTTTTGATGTTTTTTCTTTATACCACTCCTTACGTCCATGACCTGGGATTGACACCGTTCAAATAATTAGATATTGTTCCTTCGCTCACCTATCTTAACCATTTGCCATTCACTATTGTAACTCGCTTCGAAAATTGAGGACTTTTTTACCAGTGACAATTTTCACGTTTCTTCTGTAAACCTTCATTCTGTAAACTTCCCAGAGAACAGAAGCAAACAAAATGAAGCAACTAAAACAAACCTGGTCAGAAGTTCGCATATACGATAAAATCGTGGCAAGACATCGCCAAGAATGCGAAGCACATCCAATAAGGCTACATCAACTCTTCAAAACGTAAACAAAATATGGGTTGCAAAAAAAGAACTAAAGTTTAAGAGCATTCGGTAACGCATTATAGATAGACGAAAGTGTTATGAATTAATTACAATCGACAACATGTACGCTAAAACACACAACACACACAATAAAACACAAAACAAACACAAATCTAAGACGAGCACGTTCACAGTAAAGAAATCTAAACAAACGCAAAATCGCAGAATCGCAAAACCGCAAAATAGCAAAGTCTGAACGTGAAAAACGCTGAAATACTGATCATTCGCTCTATGATGAAATATTTGACACTCGATCAATATAAGAGATGGACAGATCTTAACCTTACCTAAAACAAGAACCACATACTGGAGGTATAAGATGAAAACCTAATATCTCCTACAGAAACCTTAGAACCTATCATTCTCCCCCTAAACACCTGCGCACAGCGCTAATAACATAAGAAATACAGAAGCGCTTCGGTCTTTGAAAAAAATGCTCAAAGTTAGACAGACGGCAAAGTAACACGTTAGTAAACGCAGCATTAGTAAAAGATGCAACGAAAAGCCTTGCTTCCATCCAGAATCACCTCCGCTACCGTGTTGAACTATCCCGCGCTCTCCATAACACCGAAGCGAATTTGACAATGGTGAAGGAAGTATCGCCATAATTGATGAAAAACTATCGATCAAAGACAAATCTCTCAAGTGTTTCCTCACTAATGAAACTATTACTTGGAAATTCATAAGGCTCTTCTCACCATGGAAGGGAGGATTTTACGAAAGGATCATCGGAGTAATGAAGTCAGCCCTCAAGAAAAGCATGGGAAGACAACATCTAGACGATAGCAAATTTCATACCCTCGTAATCGAATGCGAAGCAATGGTGAATTGGCGACCATTTACGTACGTAAGAAGCACATTGGATGATACAACAGTATCACCTCCAATAGATTTCCTCATTCCTCGAACATTCCGACGGCATTCGTGCCGGCAGTTTCCTTTCCCTTTCCCTGTGAATTATAACATAATCTCGTCCTAGGGCTGCAGACTATTCGAGCAGAAACGACGACAACGTTTTTCTCCCTCACATATTGGGCTTGATTCTTCCTGGCTTTTGACCATTCTATTGATCTCCGAACCTACGAAAGAAGAATACTGCACTGTTGACAGAGCGTTCTTCCTACTAAAATCCAATTCTTGTGGGTATGGCAAGAACCGTGATCCTGAATCGAGCTAGTCAAATCAGTAAGCTTGGGGCCCTTCCAGAACTGTGTTTTATTATGTATGCCTCCAGCGATAGGCCCACCTTTTGAATTTTCTTCTGCACAGGGCCTGGGCAACCGAATTGGCTGCAGTCGAAATACATGAGCCGGAGGTTGCATTTGTGGTCCCGATAGGCGCCTTGTTGATGACCTCTATAGCATGAGCTAAAATACGGAAACATGGGGTTACGACTGGTATCCGCAGGAAAGGCGAGGGCCCAGGTCGCCTTCCCGACCGAAAGGGCTGATATGCCATAGAGTATGGGTGCGGTCGGCCCCATGCGACCTTCTTCTCAGGTCCTTCATCCTGTTTCTTCTTTCTCCGTGGAAACGTGGCCAGATTGACGACATCAAAGCTTTCTGCTTCACTATATTGGTCGAAGATCTCCTTGTATGCCACTGTCAGCAATCCGTTCCTTTGTGTGAGCAATGTTACAGCCGTGGCGAGGTTGGTTTCGAATTCGAATTCAAATTAAAAGGTTTTGAGTTCCGATGCTATCTGTGCGCTGTGCGATAGGCGAGGATGATGTCCAACATGCTCACGTTGAATTCGAATTGCCTTTGTAATCGCGGTTTCGTATGTCGGTTTCATCAACGACGATGGGGCCTGCTGAAGTGAAGGGTCTAGGATGACGGGTGGACTCGCTCGGGCTAGTAGGCTTTCGTACACTTGGAGGCTTATTACTACTTGTTCTTGATGCACATGTGGGACCTCGTTTTCCTGTGCCGCCATTGTGATGAATTGCTGACCAACGAGGAAAACCAACGACCGTACGTCGATTAACAACGAGCGGAAGTGATTAGAATTGGAAGCTGCATTTTACAATAGATATGCAATAATGGCAAATAGGACTTACCCTGTGCTAACTCGAAGGAAAATAATAACGAAGAAAAAGGTCAGAAAGCGACACGAAAATCGAAATGGGAACGTCCCCTCAATCCGGCGGGAATAGCACGGCCGCGACGCTAACCGCGTCTCGTTGCTTTTGGCCGACGGTTAAGCCGAGCTAATAACGTACAAACTTGTTTGCGCGGAATCCGCCTCGACCATCAGAGGTTGCGCGAAAAACCAAAACACAATATTCTTCCTTGCATCAAGTCTGGAAATTTTGAACGTCGAATTACTAACTAGAACTGCGAAACTATCATCAGAGCCGAATAAATCAATACACTCATCCCAAAACATCCAAGAGTGGGCGAAATAATCTTCATTGTAGTTGAAGACGTCCCAAGGAATGGCAACCAGGACTCGCGCCGGCACTCATAAAGGATCCAGAAAATATAGTTCGCTCAGTTAGAGTAAAATCTAACGCTCAGTTAAAATGAAATCTAAAAAATTGACAGCAGAAAGAACCGTAAACATGCTCATACCATTGGAACTCGGTCAGACAAACGTTCAAGGATCGAATAACAACAATGATCAACCGCGAAACGACGAAGAAGATGAAAAACACGGTAATATTACATCAATATCAGAAAATAAGAGTCGTGACTCACCGTCACAACCCCGCAATGTATTTAACAGACAGAGAGTGTTCCCACCTCGGAAGGCGAAAAAGAACACAACATATAAAAACGATGCATCTTCATTGACATATCGATCGAGAGCATCAATACTTTCACAGTAGAAACATTGGGTGATGGCAGCCATCATGCTTAGCTGCATAAACATAGCGCAATTCAGGTAAACAGAAGCAATAATAAAATGCGTAAAAGAGGCCACGGTACACCACTTGAAAGCGACCCTTCGCCTGTTTGTGATCTGCCTCAACCCGAATTCACGCTCGCGCTCAGCGGACGTTACATAATTGCAGACATATATGCCTGATAATCATGCCGTGCGCAAGCTATAACTATTTGCAAAGGCAATAACCCAATGACTCTTACATGGGAGAACAAGTTTGAGCAAGCGCGGATGCTCACTTCCCATACGGTACACTTGCACCGGTCGACATTCTACCCCGAGCAGTCCCGAATTTCGCTGACTTTGCCCTTAAATTCACGTTGTCCTGTAGACGGAGCTGTCTCAGTGGAAGACTGGGGAATCCCGAGAATAACTAGGTGACGGTCCCTCTGGTCTGGCTCAACCGCATCTGCGATCGTTTGGGGTAATTTGGCCACAAGAGCATCAGAATATTTCGCCATAATAGGCCATATTCAGCCATTTCGTCATTTCTTTTCCTTCTTCTCGCTGCGCTCAATCATAGCGCTTATAAGCTCGGGCATAGACATTCTTGAGACGGCTTCATCTGACGGACAGGCATTTAGCGAGTTCGAAGAGAGATCCTTAACAGTAGTAGTTTGACGTCCACGAGATTTGCTCTGTGACATGATGATTCAACGGAAACCACTTGAGATTATCGAACTTAGCTGAACTTAGCTTAGTTACTAACGAATTCCAGTCCACTCCATGGCACTGTTCGAAGTTGGCGATTCGGGCGAACAGGAGACAATAATAAATTCATGTTGTTTAGGCGGAAGGGAGACGATACGTATAAGCTCTACTGATTGCGCCCAACTTTCGAAAACGCGTAGAGTAAGCCAGTTGATATGTGCCTTATCCGTTCCGCATATTGGAATGTTGAGTGCGATACAACCATGTGATCTCAGCAGGATCGATACGTATCCTTCTCTTTTCGCTCGCGCAGTCGATACGCATCTTATTCGTTTTGCGAATTCGTGCTATATAAGAATAGGATAGGTTCACCCATCTTTATTGATAGCAATCTTCGACATCGTTGCGCAAACGAAAACGAGCCAAATATCAGGCTACAACAGCAAAAAGCGCTTGTAAATCATATCGCCTGCCAATTTGAGCGAAATCGAATTCGGCATGGCATGCTTGATCTCATCAGTGCGGTCACAGTCTTATTGTTCAGCTGGATCGTAGTAGTAATAATGGCGGCTCCGAGTCTCTTGCATCCAACAATACCCAAAAGGATTCCGAATGGTCAACACGAAAGATAGCAGGTGGCACCTTTTTATTATTAATGAGATACATATCTTTCCTCTCTACTTATTACGTTAATGGTTCATTGGTAATATCCCATTTTATATTTATTATACATACATTTATTTTATACATAATATCCTATTTTATAAAATCGGCTGAGTGTGTCTGTTGGTGTGCTTTTGCATGTGTGACCGGAAATTCATATCTCGCATCGCAGCTAAGATGGGATCCTGAATTTTGGATATGATGTAGGTATTGTAAGGGGACATCAATGGAGAGGAAGCGGAAGTTATAGCAACTGACAAGGGCTGATAAGAAGCCTCGAAAGGCGAATGACGGGAAATTCATATCTCGCGTCGCAGCAAAGATGGGAAACTGTATTTTAGATGCCAATTGGGCTGGCGCACACTACTGGGGCGTCACACATGGAAGCATGCGAAATGAGCTTGATTGATATCGATTGCTGCGGAAGAACGAGATTGACGGGAGAGATTTTGTTTCCTTTTTCTGTGTTTAAGAATTCCCTGTTTCTGCAAACAGTGCGCTTGATGATACTGACTGATCAATATCGTTCAAGCCCAATTAGCATGCTTCCATGTGTGATGCGCGCAGTAGTGTACTCCAGCGCAACTGGTTTATTATATGACAGCAGCACACTTCATCTCGAACTGCACGCTTCAGACGGGACGACGTTACTGCCATTTGATATCATGTAGAGCGAATTTGATTTTATTCAGAATGATGTTAAACATGTGAAACAAACATATCATGTCATGTCAGACTTCTTATTTTGCGTTCACAGCCGCTTTGAAATTTTTGGCTTTTTCACGTCAAGAAAAAGATACGTATCGATTGAGCAAATGAGCGCATCCCCTTACCTGCGAATCTGGATTTCCGAAGCATTCGCAATTTCAGACATCTGTCATAATGCAGAAAGACTAACGTAGTAGTATGTGACGTTACCAAAAATCCCAAATCGCGGATACACCGAGAATCCCGAGAATTCATTGAGAATATATAGAACGCCAGTACGAAGAACAGAAGAACCAGGCACCGTCAGTATCAGTGGTTGCGTTTTTTCGAGTTCATGATGTTCCCACTTCGTTTTTTCGAGTTCATGATGTTCCCTTAGGGCTGCTGTATACATGGCCACGTTCATGCTTTGCGGATCAACGCCGGCACTGACGGCGACGATAGCGATTTGACGCCATCGCCGCCAGCGCAGGCGTCGGTGCGCAAAGTATGGATGTCGGATGTGGCCTAGATAAGTTAGCGGATGTCGGACAATGAGTGCAGCGTTGAAAAACGGCAATTTTCCTAACCTCTTCGCGTGTCGGAGATTTAATGTTAACTTGCTTAACAGAGCCAAGATTTCACATTTCTGCTTCCCAGACAATGATGTTCGCGTAGGGCAGCTGTCTACAAGGCCGCGTTCCTTTGCGAAGTGTAATTTCAATAAAAAAAACCCAACGAATTCACACTCGAGGTCTTGATAAGGGGAGACGGTCGTTTGGCGCGGCCCCTTGGAGCTAATTTGCCAATGGGCACTGCCAAAGCTCCTCCCCTAAAAAGGCTTAGGTTAATCTGGGAGAGTCCAGACTGCCATGCGCCCCATTGGCAAATTAGCTCCAAGGGCCGCGCCAAATGACATACACCCCTTGATAAGGTGTCGTGTGTGCAAAATGACGAACTGCAGGCCAACCCATACCGTAAGCCACATTGCTCCTTCCCGGTATAAATAAAAATATTTTACCATTTAGCTTTGTGACTTGTACAACCAGACTTCTCTTCGGAAAACGAATTTTTGGTTGGTTTATCCGTCAGAATTGGTTGATTTTTCACAATTCTTAATAAATGTGACAAAATTCTGAACCAATCCGCTGGAAGAGTAACGAAATGTTAACCAGGAGGTAGTGAGTAGAGATGGGGACATCACTGACCGGATTCTTATCTTTCTACTGCGAAGCTTAGTTCATTGTTCTAATCAGTTGTCGATTTGGTCAATTTTTAGCGAGTAGCCCTACCATTTCACCCGCCTGGAAATCAGGCCCATTCTGGGAGACTCAATAAGTGCACATACCTAGCTGTAAAGCAGCTGAATCTCTGATCATATGCTGCACAAACTTGTGAATCTAGAGGAGAAATTTTCCCTTCAAAAAAGTGAAATCACCTATGGATTGACCCAGTGAAAGTGAATTATGTTGCAACAATTACTAATAAAGCGCTCAATATTTAACCGATTGCATAGCACTTCGAAAGCACCGCCGTGGGTGAGGAGAATATGAGAACTGGAAAAAATATTTTCTCTGTGAACGAATATTTCAGCCCAGAAGATGTGTGGCGGCGAAACCCCCACTGAAATGCGTGCAGTTAACAAGTTCCGCATAACCCATACTGCGGCGCTTACCAGCAGCTAGCAAAATCCAAAACTTCGTTAGTTTTGCTCTATGAAGGACTTTTTTCAAAGATATCTTTTTCAGCAAGCTCTAGAAAAATAGGATACGTTTGGTGCCCTTTCAGATTAACTTTTCAAGCAACTGGTATGCGTCGGTGAAATCGTAAATGCCATCTCAAAGTCACAATATGGCGAAATTCTTCGTCGGCTACTACGGGATCAACCCGAACCCAAAGTATTCTGAACATCTATGCATAAAGATCTCTTTACCAACCAGCCTTGAACTTCCACCCCCGGCCTTCTTTTCAAAGGAAAAGACACGCAACCATGAGAGAAGGCGAATATTTCTAATAAGTGATAGCGTATATCTTGGAGCAGTTTCGCTTCGATAAAGACGTGCACCACTACAAGCATCTTGCAACGCCGCAAATATGAGCAAAATGAACCCATAAGAAAAGTGTCAGTGTGAAAAGACAGCAAGAAATTGAACAGACTTTATTTGCGAACCTTGTATTCTTAAACATTATTCAACTAAGTAGCAACCTAGTCCTCTCTATAAAGGTCGGAGACTCCAAATTGAGCCACTCCTTCTTCGAATGGAAGATCCACAACCTGAAAATGTGAGATCAATTTCAAAGCGGGAAGATTACATTGCTTATTCGGTGACACCATACCTTCATCAAGTAGCGCATCTCCTCTCTAGACAGCCACTTCTTCCTCTGAGCATCATCAGCAGCCTTGGCGACAGCCTTCTCATGCTCCCACTCACGGATGTCAGCGTGATATTCGCTGATTTGGCGCAGACGGATCGCACCCCACAGAATCCCAAGACCAAGCGCAGTGTACCTGTCACGGACACTACAGTGCTCACCGAAGAGGTTGGGTAGCACCAAAAATCTAAACTATGAAAACACGCACAAAATTGGTAAATGAGTTACCTTCCGAATCGGATCAGTGGTGAGATTGTTTGCGTTGGTGGCTTTATAACTACGGCATTGGGATGACGGGGATAAGACATCCTTTAATATCGATATTATCTCAATACTAACAAAAAAAAAAGTCACAACGAGATACCTATAAACAATAGGAGACAACATCAAATGGACCGCAAAGGTACCATATTTTGTGGAACGCATATCAAGGTATTTACCACATTTATTAAGTACTTCACTTCAGAAATTGCAAATGTACACGACGAATGAATTAAAAACAAGACCCCCACCGGAGGCATAAAATATGGAACATATGACAATGTTAAGCAGCAAGGGTGCTTCCTTTGATATCTTTGAGGATATTTCGATAGAGCGTGAAGAACGTCTTTCTGTTATGCACACACAATCGCAGCAATCTATAAGGGAATCCAGTTTGCTTTTTCATCCATTTTTCACCCATAAGACAAAGAATGCCTACACGAATGTCCATGACAAAAGCAGATCTCTTTGAAGTTAAACAACGGAACGTACCTCGCAGTAAATGCACAAAGCTCGCTTTGGATAACAGATAATCCGGGTAAAAGACGATGTGGAACTTCGGACGGTGAACGGAGTATTTCTTCCACGAACGTGGCAATACGCGACCCTGAAAATCATTCAATTAAGTTACAAAACGGGGCGAAAAATGGACAGCTATTTCCATTTGGAATTTGTAGTAAGTTCCTAGATATGCCCTGTTTTTGTGCTACAAGATGTCATTGTGAAGAAGTGAAGAGTAACCGAGGACAAGAATATAACATTGAACGGAGATGAAGATACTGAACGACGAAACGCCTAAGAAACTCACGGACTAACGCTCTAATAGCATTGCTTTCGTCAGCAATCGCTTTGATCTGCTCGCGGAGCGCTCTTTCATGGTCACCAGACAGCTCTACATTTAAGGAGTCAGCGCATTTACGAGTGGTTACGACACACTGTTCACAAACAGCGTCCAAGTTGTCAAGGAGATTCCTAAACATCCAAATAAGAGTTACAACAATATGACCCACTCTTTGATACTCACTTTTCTTCTATGTCGTTAGTAATTACAATGAGTTGATCTTTCAGAGATTTTTTGAAGTTTTCGCTTTCGGAAACCTAAAAACTCGTCTATGTGCAATTTACGAGCTCAACGAATTTACGAATTCAGGAGAAAATGTCTTTTTACAGAGTTAAGAAACTTCTTGAACTGCACCTATCCAAAAATAACAGGTTCAAAGTAGAAATACCTGCTTTCCGGCGAGATTACATGTAATGAATACAGCACTGGTGACAACATTCATTTGTAAGAACTTTTCCGCTAATGCTGCAAGCCGCAGCCTGTCTATCCGCAAGGTTTCGGGATATGGCTCTGGGTTTTGCGATTCAATTAATCTAAAAATCGCCAGCTATAGAGAAAGTTTAATAGAAGGAAAAGTTGTGAGAACTTACACTTACTTTAGATAACCTCTGCTGGTTGTCTTAACGACTTCATCGTCTTCAGGATCCTCAGAAACTGGTTTCTCTTTCTTCGGTTCAGGTTGTGAACCATCAGATGAAGTAGAGGGATAAACTTCCAGATAAGCAAGCTTAATCCATTGCTTGGTTTTCAACGAACCATCTGTAACGAAAGGATACACTTTCTTCCACAAGAACAAAAAAAAAAACGAAATCACCAGGAAATTTTTCCAGATACTTCAAAAACTCTTTGTACTCGAATTTGGAGCTGTATTCTTCTACTGCAGCACGATTAGTCGACAGTACGTAATTCGTGAGATCATCTTTCATGATATCCATCAGGTTGAATATACCCCTGAAAACATACGCACACGTTCAGCAACACGAGACAACTCTAAACGAATTATGACTCTCAATTTACTTGATCATCTCAACAATGCCTTCTTCGTGGCGTAGTTTTTCAACGAGAGTATCCCGCTCAGGAGCACACAGCCTGCCCAACAAGTCAATAATGAAGCGCGCGATTCCATGAACATCCATGCAGTTTTGCTCCATCTTATTGCGTAGGGAATCTGAAAGACATTGCTAGAGAACAATCGCGCAAGATCACTGCCACTTTCTGGATATCATCACAGAAAACACAAATGAGCGACCTTTCTACAATACCCACTTTCATCCAAGACTGAGTTCACTTCCGCTCTCAACCGAACATGAGCTGATGACAATATATCGTCCAAGATAGTCTGAAAAAAAGATCAACCGACTGTGAAGAAAGCTCAGTATGCTAGCAAGTGAACCTGTTTTATTTCCATAAGAAGATTAAACGCATGCGTATAATCGGGAGGATCTTTTGCCAAATCCTCGGTGAGGAGATCCCAGTAGGCACGATGCATATTCTCTCTGGAAACTGACAAAAGAAATCATACAAAAATTCTGCATTAACTGTACGAGTACTATATATTAGTGCTGAACGCTAGGATTGACAACATACTTAATAGCGGCTTGGATCGGATTCGACGGCACGTTAGATACTGAAAAGTTAGGATCGATCGCAATTTCGTGAACCAAAGCAAGATTATCCATAGCAACTGACATTTTGAGCAGTTCGTCAGGAGCTACGAATCGAGCGGGTGAGCCACCTGGAAAAGTTAAATTTGCACTGCTTAATTACTCGAGAAACTAAGTGGCTAGCACTCAATGCTTGAATCACATAAAACAGAGGAAAACGCCGAATTCAGCACAGGGCAAGGCAAGGGATTCAGATTTGCCATAATTTACTTCATGACCTCTCAATAAAGGCAGACGATTTTCACTCGCAAGACTCACCCTGATAAACCTAATCGTGATCAACACAATCAGCATAGCCAACGACTATATATGACTCAAACCAACTCCGCTATTCCGACGTTTAGGGCTTCTCAATTCAGGTAAATGGGTAGGAACAAACGATTCATCTTTATCCAACTGCATGCACTATACGATTTCTTGACAACTTCATCGCATATCATTTCCTTTTCTTAATTAAGTCACTTTCTAAGCATTTACAATTGTTTGGGACGAATGGAATCATCGCAGCTGTAAATGAGATAATAACAGAAAAACACAGAAAAATCGAACGTCACCTGCAACCCATGATGGGAGGTGAGAAGCAGATTGTTCTCCAGAGGACGAAGGAATATCGACCCCACTCGATTCATTCATTTTCCTTTTCTTTGCACACATGTCTGTTTGGTCTTCAGATTTTTCGTTGTTCGAATCCGACACCTTTGACCCACGACTCTCCTTTTCATTGTCCATACGAGCTAAAACACTACTCAAAGAAATACGCGAACACAGTAAGTTAGATAATCATGAGAATTGCCTCGTAAAAACGAAAAGAAAAATAAGTCAGCCAAGCAAGTTCAGCGGAAGCATGCCTCCTACGTCGAATTCAAAATCTCACAGTCTTATACAAAGCTGCCAAAAGAAGAGAGAAATGCCAGTATCAACAGCCTATCCATCAAGACAGCTGAAATTGTTAAACGATAGGCCGTTTGACAAAGATCACAGGCGGCGTAGGAGGAAACTCGTCCATAAACCGTTCAGTCCCGTTTGCCCAGAGGGCAATCTACGGAAGCTTCCAGTCCTGGATGGAGCCTTCTTAGAGAACTTGCCGTATACTCGGGTATCTCACGCTCACTCATCACTGCCCTTAAAGTTTTTGTTTTTCCTCGAATAAAGGGGTAGCTGCTGATGACCGTCACGGCGAGGGAAGCGATGAAATCGAGCATGTTCGTTCACTGGTGGGTCGTTGCGCCAAAGGAAATTGGCAACTGTCCAAAGATTTTCTACCCCTTTAATTTTCGTGGAACTCTCACTTTCCGAAAAAAAGAAGTGCACAGTTCCTCTATGGTTTTGTCTGTTCATCAGATTATGCAAGTTTTCCATCCTCGTCGATATTATTTCCTAACAATTCATTCACATTTTGTGCATTCACATTTATTCGTTGTACTTATTAGGAAGAACTATTTAAAGCGAAAAAATTGATGCGTAATTGACCAGATACTTGTGAACTAGGATTTTATGACTTTTTCTCGACCGAATTCAACTCGTGTATACTGTGGTGTTCGTGAATATCATAGTGATGTTCTAGTTAAAAATATGGTCACAACGCGTACGGGTACACCACCTCCTCAAAAGAAAACTCTGCCACTAGAGTGTCTCAAACGCCTACAGAAGTTTGATGAGGCTCTGACAGCACTCGAAGTGGCTATTGCTCCAATTCTCCAAGTTGGCTTCGATGACCACATGAAGGTATGGAACATAAATTTCGTTGACATTTGTATGTTTATGAACCGGGAGACAACAGATCTATGGAGAAAGAGCTGTCGAGTAGCTGAACCATGTGAAGTGAAGACCTTTTCGAGCATTCAAGGAATTCGTCCGCTTTGGAACTCTTTTCGTGTGGAAAACTCATGCTGTCGAGCCGTCGTCTCCCGATTCATGCCAGATTTCATATTCCTTTTCAGCGATCAGCGTTGGGATTGGTGCGTGTCGATGTTATGACGATGTTTGCTATGAATTCCCTAGGATGGTGCCTAGCAGCATTGCGAGGGATGGATCCGAAGGATGATGTGCAATTAGGCGATGAGCTTGTAAGCCACTTCAGTTCGCTTTCGAGTTTTTGAAAAGGAAATTGTACGAATATCGTATTACCTTTTTAGAGGCGCACGAAACAGTATGTGGAACGTTTGAAATCAATTGAAACACGGAAGAGCGCTCCAGGTCTGAATAAGCGAGTCGCAAAGGTATACAAATCCGTTACTTCGGTCGAAATTGTTTTGCTTTTCCTCGAATCCACTTTTAAGGCATTTGTTAGAAATGCGTTGTGGGAAGTACCTAGTAAACGCCCACGCGAGACAGGCCTGGAAGAAGGCGAATCTGTGAATCAAGGAGACTCAGATGTATGTGATGAAGCTGGTTTAAGTTCTGAAACCATTTACTTCCATTCCTGCCTTGATTAAATGTTTTGTTTAATCAAGATCTCCGATACTGAAGACATCGAGCACAATTCGGTCTCCGATAACGACGATATGGGAGGTGATGATGAGATGGAGCCAGCGATGCCGCCTGTCGTTGAGCAGCCTTCATACTCTGTCGCGAATATTAAATTTGAAGTAAGCAGTTATTACTGCATTGTTAATATCTCCATCCAACACGATGATTAAATAATTTAGTACAAAAAATGATCCTTCTGTAATATATTACGCTCGGCATACAGTCCAATCATTTTTTGTGCGCAGTGATAAACTCAAATGATAGAACGTCAGCGTACGTTGCCTGGTGAAGGGGACACAGAGCGCGTAGTCTTATTTGCTTCTTCTTGAATTTTTGTTTAATGTTATTGTTGGTTGCTTTCAGGATATTGAGCCTCCCCAACGACCTGCTCGAGTGAAAACAGGGCGAAGAAAATAGCTCGTATCGCAGTGGTTGTTTGTTTGTTTGTTGATTCGTCTTCGTTGATAGTCTTTGATAGATTTTCTTTCCCTGTCGAGCTCAGGTTTCTAGCGTACGTAGAAGGGTAGTCAACGTCCAATCTTCAATTCCTCAGGAAAGGGTCACTCTTGAAAAATTATTAGTATGAATTGCGTGTGTTTCTGGTGCTTCATACCATTTCAAATTAAACGGATTGCAGTAACATTTTGGAATGCCTCCTCGGCGGTACTAATCTCTGAGATTGGTGTTATACTTTGCGATGTCGTATTTTTCGTGGTACCTCTGCGTCCCTGAGATTCTGTGGGGCTGCGACTTTGCATGCGAAGACGATATAGCGAATTATGATAATGGTCTACTGTGACCTTTGCACTTCTCAAATATTTCTAACCAGTTTTGGCCACGCAAGCCGCCATCCTGTATGCTGCGAATGTACCTCTGATATTAACAATAAGGCCCACTATCAGTTCCCGGCCCTCTGCGCACATTATGATAACTAACTGAGCCAACATGCCTTATTAAAAGGTTGTAATCATTTCCATTTACTCGAATACCCACTCTTTTATTGGTTTAGCCCAAACGGTACTGTTCCTATGACAGCCCGACATCGCACACCATCCCAGTGAGCTGACACTAAGTATTGCGACATCAGCTCATCGCAGAATGATAGGAGGGCTGCACTACGACAAAATCTTCTTACAATGATACTCCAACACCCATCGATTTCTTCCTACCTGAGCAGTTGCTTTGCTCTATCGACTCCCTTATCATAATGTCTTATTTGCGGTCGGACAGGGCAACAGCCACACAGTCATCCAACATGCAGACAAGCAGACACACAAAATTAGCGGTTTGTGTAATAGATGGATTTTTAGAGGCACAAGGAACTGGTGGTAACAGCTCTCTCTGAAAGGTTGAACTGTTTATAAACCAGAAGTATTTTTGTAAACAGTTCGACTTTTCAAGACTGGTTCGGTAAGTTTTGAAATCAAGTGTATCGCTGGTCAGTGTTATGATATGAAGGAGACAGTGTCGCGGAACAGATTTATTCGTTAATAATTTGTGGATAGGAGTGCTATCATACATTTATTGTATCGCGAGCAAAAATATGTTGACCATTAATTTTTCGATTTTGTCAAAATCCATCGTCTTCTACGACAACTAGCTGGTACCGGTAACAGCATTATAGTCGCTGACAAACTTTGCATATTTAGCTTTATTTTCCTCAGTCAAAATAAATTCGTATCTGAAAACAAGAGCTGTTTATCTCTACTGAAACTGTATAGTGGACAAGGTTACTATAATTAGTTAGCCATTTTCACTTGAAAGGAGGAGCTGCCTTTGTCTTTGGTAACCGCCCGCTGGGTGCATGTTGTTGGTTACCGTAATTCAATGTGACGGCTTCAGGGATGTTAGAAGACTTGGGTTGCGATATTCAGGGATGTTAGTATTTTCACGAAGCTGGGTCGATGCTCACCTTGCTTTATGTTTTTCAAGAAAATAACAGAACATGACGCGATGAATATAGAGGTACTGCTGAAATTAATTCTCTGAATCAGTGAATGAATACGTTTCAAGAAAGCTACAATAACGCTGTATGTGCTGAGTTAATAGGTGATCGTGTCGGAATAATTAGGTGATCGGGGAGGTTTGAAGGTTTTTTTCTACGCAGCGAACTTACGTTTTTGTACAGTGGGAATAGAAAGCTGGATGGATCATGATGTGAAGCGTTGGGAACGCAAAGACATCCTGTCCTCACTATTTAAATCGTATGACAGGGCAGGCGCCTCAGTACCCGACTACGTGAGGCGCCCTCACCAGGGTACGCCGAAAGCCGAGGATTCTTCGACAAGGGGATCGTATTTGACGAGCGGGTCCTAGGCAAGATGATAAGCGGGAAGTGCTGTAAGGTGACCCGGTTATGTGAGAAAATATGATTGAATTTGAGTGATCATCGCAACAATTACAGTAATAAAATATAGTAATACTATGTAGTCGTCGATAGCTACCGGTATTGCAGAGGTCATGTAGATGTTGTATGGGAGGTCATATTTGGGTTCCTGTTGGGAGGGCCATTTTCTTCTACACCTCTCCGGGCTGCGTCCTGTTCGCTCGCATCGCACCCGCAATAAATAATCGCCCGAGAGTCATGCGCTCCGCCAAAGAAACCACTTAAAGACAGCATTAGGGGCAATGCGGTAATGCAGAAGTCCCTACAAGAAGTCACTCACATGGTAGTCCTGGGCCTAAGGCTACCTGTGGCGAAATCGCGGTGAAAAAGCGCCCCTCCGAGCTGTAGACACGCTGCGAAACTCCGCAACCGCTTGTCTGTTCCGCCTCTTCGATTTGTCGACCCCGCCTCAGTGGGAGCGCCCTAGGAGATACAGCAGGATCGAAGGTTTTGCGGCGCACTTTCGCAGTTTTAGCTTGAAGCTCACTCCAAAAAGTAGATGCTGCCGTATTTCTAAACCTTCCCTTGTGTTTACTTGGCAACATGCCAATGAAAAACTAGATCCGATTACCCGCCTCTTGACGGGAAGGTCGTCCGCGCCTAGAACCAACGATGGGAACGGGGTCCTCTTTCTCGGATTTTGACCATTTCCATCCGTTTTTTCTCCACTGTTCTGTCACTAGGCATCTCGACATTCATATGCACTACTTCGTTTACTTTTCGTCCGACTTTCCCCTAATGCTGCCTTTAAGGAGCGGAACCAAAATCTAAGTCTTTCGAAACACTGTCAATAATCACAACAGCAGGGAGTGCCTGTCAGTCCGCTTTCTCATATCATCGGCCTTTTACTCTCATGAGGGCGTAACTTCACAAATTACAGAAGGTGCCAAAGAGAGTAATTATTTCTTTTTCCCTTTCACTATATTAGGCAAATTTCATCAGATTCTGGGCATTTCCATCTCCAAATTCGAGACTCACACTATCACTGAAGTCGGTAACAACCTTCTGCACGGGCACGATCGGGAGCTTCTTCTGAGTGAACAAGATGGGTCACCTCTACTCGCCAAAGCCCGCGATTTTGTCTCGTTCGTTCACAACCTTGCTAAAGTCTGTTCACTTTGGATACCCGTGAGAAATCATATGGGTGGTGTTTTCGGACAATTCGTAAATTCCGGGTTCTCAAGGACCTTCTTTTCCAACAGCCAAAACGTTAGCCAAAACGTAACATTGCCATTGAAACCTCTTCAGACGGGTTTGAGGCATGAAAAATGACACTTTGGATCATAGCTGCGTTGTCTATGCAGCGAAAGCTGTGAGACTTCTGTGAACCAAAGGGTCAGTCTTTAGGAAGTTTCCCACGAGAAATTGACCACGGACGCTGGGTCAGCTAATTGAGGCGGACCCTGATACCCCGTAGCTGCTCCAAAACCCGACTGTGCTGACTGAATGCTGTGTATTTTGTGACGGTGAAGGTATCCAACATGGCAAAGAGCTTGAATAATCTATGAACATCATCTGATTAAGCGCAATCGCGGAGGAAAAGCGAAATCACTTTTCATTGAAAAGTTCAGATGATGGAGAACTTTTCAAAGAAAAGTGATTTCGATGGCGAAAGTGGCAGTAGACGCTATTGTGACAGAAGGACGATCAACGGGAAAAACGAACCAAATCGTTTTGTATAGAGAAGGCACGGAAATTCCGAAGCTCCTTCAGTAAATCGCACATATTTGCACATTCAACTCCAGCTTGCATCCGTTCTAAAGCGTCTCATATGTTAGTAATCTTATAGATTTTTGCTAAGTGATACACTTGTACCTAAGATATATTCAATGGCGACAATGGTTCCTGTCCGTCCGATTCCCGCTGAACAGTGCACAATTATCGGTTTTTTAGTACCACGTATCCGCGACAAAAGTTCCTGCGAAACAATTTGTTACTTTTATTTAGCACTGAACGCATGCATAGATAGTGAACATACCATACTGGTGAGGCGACACGGTGGCACACCCCGATCGGGCCAATCTAACCATTGGTAATGTCGGACTTCCCGCGTTTCGTGATTGCCGTCTGGTTTAGTAAATTTGATGGCAAGTATACTAAGGGCAATAGATGGCTCTTCAGGAGACATCGGCCGTATCTGAAATGGCGTTAAGTTTGTTGGACCGCCTAACATCGAAAGTGTGGCGCGAGACATGGCGAGGTGGTGCAGTTACTAGTGACTTAATATCACTGGCATAATTCGGGGATCGAATCTCGGAACTACGCCCAACTCATCCAGTGCTTTCATCCTTCCGGGGTCGATGTTCCAGACAGACCAGGTAAATAAGGACATTGAGTGGAACGTCGCTTGACCCTGCAGGCGATTTTGAAAGCTTAATTATACGAGTGTACCTACCTGCAGGTTAGTAATTTCAATTCCAGAGAACGTTTTTGTTTGACCCACACTGTCTGGCCAATATGGGGAGCATTTGATTTTACCCTGAATTTGAGGGAATCACCAGAGCTCGGAAACGTTGAGAGCAAGCATCACCTCTGTCAAAAAAGCAATTCATAAGTTGTGGAAATTGTGTACACACATGCAGAGGAAAGGCTCCACCGAAAAACTCACAGGTCCCCTCATATGGCGGATGGGGTGTGTGCACTCATGGAGATTGCCGGGGTAACGGTGAGTCTGAGTCTCATGCTGTAGGAAGGTATGCCTGTATACCACTTCTCTTTCACACTGTTGGTAACTGGTAAGCTCCACACTGCATATGAGGGAGCATCCCAGGATTGTCCGTAGCGTGATTTTATAATGTTGTGGCTTAGATTGAATTTATTTTGACAAGATTCCAAAAACTTGCAGATACCGAAAAATCAAAGTCTTAGTGGCGTAATGAATAGATAGGGTGCTTGGCAAGCATGGGTACGGTACGACTTCCGTCACAGACTTGAAGACAGCATTAGGGATAATGTGGTTGAAGGCTATCTGTGGCGAAATTCCGGTGAAAAAAGCTCGCTTTCGAGCTGTAGGAACGGAGTAGCGGATAACAGCCGACGCCTTGGATGGCAGACTCCGCCTCCAGGGGACCTGATCCCTGGTAGGCTACGATGAGAGCGGCCAGGAATAGGCGACAGGATCGAAGGTATTGCGTCGCACTTTCGCATTTTTAGCTTGAAGCTCACTTCAGGCAATAGATGGTGTCGTATTTCCAAACATTCCCTTGTGTCAACTTGGCAACACGCCAATGTAAAACTAGTCCTGACTACCCGCCCCTTGAGGGAAAGGTCGTCCGCGTCGAGAATCTACGAAAGTAATGGTGTCCTATTTCTCGGGTTTTTGGCCATTTTTATCCGTTTTTTGTCCACTGTTCTGTTACTAGGCATCTCGAGTTTCATATTCACTACTTCTTTTACTTTTCGTCGAACTTCCCTTGATGCTGCCTTCAGAGCTTTCCCCAGAGCTCAGCATCTTGGTGACAACATTACGATTTCAGGTTCGGCCATACCGTTTCTAAGCAGTGACAAAGCATAACAATCGTTTCCGACTCTTCCTGCAGTACCATCATCCAAAACTCCGTAACCGTGTTGTCAAGAGGTCCCTTGAAATAGCAAAGGTTACTCACTTTCAGCCACGAAACGATTGCTAAATTTATTGGGACCTGAGTACAGATAAACCGCTTGTCTGACACTGGCGTTCCCACGTAATTGGCATGGATGTAATCAGTGGGAGCACCGGGCCACTTTATGATGATTCGATGTTGATCCTGACACGGCACATCCTGATATCTAAATAAGTCGACGACTGCAAAAGTCTCAAGAGGTTCGTCTGCGAGGAGTTTGAAGGGGATCGTCCACGCGGAGCGCCATACCTATTCCTACCGGCTTCGTGATTGTTTTTGAAAGCTTCCCAAGTCATATCCGGAAGTGTGTATTTGGCCAGCCCTCGATACTCGTTTCGTAATGCTTCCACTCCCATGTCTAATGCCCGTTGAACCCATTTTGCTACCTGGAATTAACTCCGTTGAGCTGGGGGTTGACTCGCTGACGAAGGGCGATTGGGACTTACCACTTGTTGCCCACTTCTTGCACACTGGGCAACTTGCGGTTGTTGATTGTATACTTGCGCCGGTGCTTGTTCCTGAAATAGAGAAAAGCATGTTCAGAATACTCTTCTCAGACTCGCTCTCCTACCACGTCAACGCTTTTCCCGCGTAAATCCTTGTGAATCTCAACCGAGGACATGAGGTGTGTACCCTTGTGTTAGGATTTCGCACCGCGGCGTGTCGCAAGCGAAGCAATGCGGACGAGCTAAAGGTGCCATGTTGTTGGGTCTCGAAGCGATTACAAGTCAACTGCGCATCTCGCCCCCAGAATTACCATGTAATCATTCTATGACCCAGCAACAGCAACGCGCATAGCTCGCACACACTGCGTCGCACGCTGCTCGTCCTGGTGCGAAATCCTGACATAAGAGTACAAACCCGAGGACATGTGGTCACCCATGATACTGGGCGTAGCTGTGTTGATGCGGGAAGATTGGCCTATGCGTGTGTAGGGAAATACCTACATTCATGTAGAAAATACATTCGCCTATCATTATACCGATGTGCATAAGTAGCGTTCAGAAATCTTCTGCCAAACCCTTTTTGGAGTTTTTGATATTTTTAATTTTTGATAACTGCTGTTTATCGCCGCAGCTCGCGATGCGAAAGTTACCACAAGGATGCTGGTTATGGGCAAAAGCTTCGATGCCGAACGGGACTCGAGCCCGCACTTCATCCTTTCCGCGGATATCTGCTAATCCACTACACTACCGACACCACCTTCACCTTAACTCAGCTTTTTGATGGTGTCGGTAGTGTAATGGATTAGCACATATCCCCGGAAAGGATGAAGTACGGGTTCGAGTCCCGTCCGGCATCGAAGCTTTTGCCCATAACTCAGCATCCTTGTGGTAACCTTTTTGGAATATTTTTTTTTACCGAATCGAATTCCACAAGATTTAGTTAAACCTGGAGAAATAGCGAACATTCCACATCACTTGACAGCTGTTTGATTGTTTTCATGGCCTTTTACAAGCATCGATTTCCGAGGAAGTGCCATACAGGAAAAGCGTGATCAAGAAAAATCGATAAACCCTATAGATATGGATGTCGAGACTGAGAATTTTGGTATTTCCGGAAGAAAGAGTCAGACTTTTGACAGAAGCACTGGGGACGGGATCGAGTCGATAACTTGTTGAATAACATCCATCTTCTAATGTTGTAGCGAATTTTTCTTTTCCTACTAGGGTTCTAAAGGATTCAAGTGCGGAGATCGCTTCGACCACTCAATTAGTGTATTGCCAGCAGTTGGAAGGCCTTCTTCACGATATCTAGTGTTGGTTACGGATCACTAAAAAGAATAGAATCAAAGGAGCCAAAAACTGGAGAACTAGAGCCCATCTCCCACTATTCCTCACTAGGACGGGTGCATGCTCGCCAAACGGTGGGACCAGACAAGCCAAGACATTGCGGCTAGTGAATCGGCGGCACTAGGTGAGGGCGATCAAGAGCCTGAGACACCCTTTGCAGCGCGACTTTCGCCATGGATAATCAATTTGAAAGTCCTCTGACCGTTTGTTGAATGTCTTACTGGTTCTGATTAGCATGTTATTCCAACAGAGCTCCCAATGGCACAGCTAGCCTTAACTGGAAGAGGGGGAATGAGCCTAAATGTGATTAGTGAGAGAGCGTGGAGGGGGTCTTTGCCACATCTGCAGCCTGCAGTGAGGCGGGAAGGACACACCAACATTGCTGTCTAACCAAGGACGACGTAATCCTTCTCTCATCTAATATGGAGTGTCTCTTTAATCAGTGATTGATAATCAGAGACAATGAAGTTCAGCTGAGGTATGGAACATTGGCTCAGCCAGATCGTGCCGTATGGAAAATATGGTTAGGTGATGACTCAGCAGTTACTGATTACACCTCAAAGTATGGAAATATCGTGTCTTTCGAGAGCGCGAGAGCAGCTACTCAAAGAAATCGTCCATGGAAAAATTCTATGATTATAATTCCTCTTTTTCACCTCACCAGATAATTGCATGAATAGACACGAAAAGAACCGAAGAGTTTTCCTGCTCCGAAGCGCAAATCGAAAAGTTGAAAGAAGAGCAACGGCACGTTACCGACGCCTCTTGGCTCCTAAAGCCCTAGCAGCCGCGCCCTCTCAGACAGGCCATACTTCGCAGGCGTCACTCTGAAGAGGCAGTATTTCAGCCGAATTCTCATTATGCATGTTGCGCTTAGCAAGAAAATACGGCATAAATATATGGGTAACAGAAGAACTCTTTCCGTAGACGAGTACTTCAAGCAGCTCAAACGCAGATAATGATAAATTTTTCAGATAATCTGAGTAGAACAACATTGTAGGGTGCATAAGATAAAGAGCGGTTGACTGATTGAACGAGCTTCACAATCAAGATGTCGCTCAGAGTCTGCGATTCAGGCGACAAGGCAGCGTTCATACTCTTCAGTGCCGACGGAAGTTCATGGCTATGTGCGTCTGCATCTCCGCCCATGCCACCCTGCCTCGTTGCCTGTGAACGCAGCCACGTCGTGCCGGCGCAGAGCCTGAACACGGCCTAAGACGATTAGGCGGATAGGAAAAGATACCTGTCGACCACACAATTAGACAATAGAAGATTGGGCGACTAGGCGAACAGGCGATTGGCCGATCAGGGGCGAATGATATATCTGTTTCGATAAGAGGAATGATACGTCTGATCGCGTGGTCGCATGATTGCTTGATCGATACGTATCATACCTTTCACACCTGATAACCAGATCGCCCAATCGTCTAGTCACTAAATCGATTTGTCGATTGAATCGTATTCTTTTTGCCTAGTCGCTTAGTAGTCACCTCATCGCGTTAAACGCAATTCCGATCGTCAACTCTGGACACTATCTAAGGAAGAGATACTGATCACTAAAGAAGAGGGAAAAGGGGAGACATGGTATCTGATTACCTTTTCTTTTTCACTACTTTTAAAAAAATGGCCATGCTGCCACTTCAATACGGTAAACGGTGTAGAGTGACGCAGACTTCTGTCAGAGCAAACATACCTTCTTCCGAGCTTCTTTTTTTGTACCTGCCTCTGCCTTTGCGGACGCTGGAGCATCAGATGAGTCTTTGCTATTTTTCTTCTTTGCTTTCTTCGAGTCTCTGCAATGAGAGCAGTTAACGCCATGTTCAGCAGAATTTGAAGACTCGAACCAACATAACATCCACACATAAAAGCCTCCAGGGAGAAGCGGTCCAACAGAATGTGTAGATTATACAGAACGACGCTATGATGATCATAATGTGGGGCTTTTCATATTCAACAAAATTGTGACACTCAAAAACGTACGGTCCAGCTTTCTTGAAAACCATCGAAGGTCGTGTTCGGTACTGCAGTAGCGTCCCAAACTGAACCATACCTTCATTTACAACTGCAATACAAACATCTACTAACAGCGAATGATAACGTCTGCTATCAAATATGGCTATTTTTCATGTGGAGCATTGGCACTTTGTATAGATTTTTGAAGGGGCCCGAAAGCATCTCTCGTGGTCAACAGATTAGTCGACTCACATTCTTGGAGTAGTTAGTAGTCCTTGGATGATTGACTACCCAACTGCACAGGTCTTCTGGCGTCACGGTATGTCATTATGACGTTCCGCTTTTTCATACCCGAGCGAACCACGCCCGCCCGAGGTAACAGCATCTGGTACACTGGACATGGGTTTATGCAGTGCTGCGTTTGCACTCGCTTGTTTGCTGCGTGTGCCATGAGGTAAGAGTCGGGGATATACTATCGGTTAAAGAACGTTAGCAGGGAGAAAAGTGATACTGTGAACTCTCCGTGATACCATTAAGCGAGTACTACTATCTAGGTAACATCTTTAATACGAGTATTGTGACCAGCGGGCCTTATTTATGGCTAATGTGGATCTCATTACCTTCATTCTTCCTCGATGACTGAATCAGCGCTTTCACTTCCATCAATACAGCTCGAGGGCACTCAGATTTACACAAGGTGTCAATAACAAGGCAGTAGTGAAGTTGCAGCATAACGTGCACGATACCCTACTGTGACATTGGTACTACTGGAGTACCTGCGGTTGCCTAACGGAATTCCAGTATGGCTGGCAGGCATCGTAGCCAGATGATGCCCCTGCTGAATACAGTGTAGCTGTTAAAAAACCAACGTCGCGTAATAATCCACATGAACTGCAACAGTTGGATGCGCGCCCGTCATACTGAAGACCCGGAAGGTGGGGCCTGCCACATCCGTAGTAAGCAGCCGAATCGACACAACCAGGAAGAAAGTGGCGCCTTGGCCCGGCTGGGCGCTTTTCACCCACACCACGAGAGTCTATCACATCTGGGATTCCCAAGCCGATCCAAGTACTAACCAGGCCCAACGTTGCTTAACTTGCCAGATCGGACGGGATGGCGTGCTTTCAACGTGGTATGGCCGTAATCAAAGACACGGCCTGTGGAATGGGTAGAAATTGAAAGATTTTTCCAAAATTCTCTAACACAATAGCACCTTTGTATTCACATATTTGGCAAAATGACAAAAGCTTACGACACCTGGGATTCCCAAGCCGTCTCCGATCCAAGTACTAACCAGGCCCAACGTTGCTTAACTTGCCAGATCGGACGGGATGGCGTGCTTTCAACGTGGTATGGCCGTAAGCAAAGACACGGCCTGTGGAATGGGTAGAAATTGAAAGATTTTTCCAAAATTCTCTAATACAATAGCACCTTTGTATTCACATATTTGGCAAAATGACAAAAGCTTACGACACCTGGGATTCCCAAGCCGTCTCCGATCCAAGTACTAACCAGGCCCAACGTTGCTTAACTTGCCAGATCGGACGGGATGGCGTGCTTTCAACGTGGTATGGCCGTAAGCAAAGACACGGCCTGTGGAATGGGTAGAAATTGAAAGATTTTTCCAAAATTCTCTAACACAATAGCACCTTTGTATTCACATATTTGGCAAAATGACAAAAGCTTACGACACCTGGGATTCCCAAGCCGTCTCCGATCCAAGTACTAACCAGGCCCAACGTTGCTTAACTTGCCAGATCGGACGGGATGGCGTGCTTTCAACGTGGTATGGCCGTAGGCAAAGACACGGCCTGTGGAATGGGTAGAAATTGAAAGATTTTTCCAAAATTCTCTAATACAATAGCACCTTTGTATTCACATATTTGGCAAAATGACAAAAGCTTACGACACCTGGGATTCCCAAGCCGTCTCCGATCCAAGTACTAACCAGGCCCAACGTTGCTTAACTTGCCAGATCGGACGGGATGGCGTGCTTTCAACGTGGTATGGCCGTAAGCAAAGACACGGCCTGTGGAATGGGTAGAAATTGAAAGATTTTTCCAAAATTCTCTAACACAATAGCACCTTTGTATTCACATATTTGGCAAAATGACAAAAGCTTACGACACCTGGGATTCCCAAGCCGTCTCCGATCCAAGTACTAACCAGGCCCAACGTTGCTTAACTTGCCAGATCGGACGGGATGGCGTGCTTTCAACGTGGTATGGCCGTAAGCAAAGACACGGCCTGTGGAATGGGTAGAAATTGAAAGATTTTTCCAAAATTCTCTAACACAATAGCACCTTTGTATTCACATATTTGGCAAAATGACAAAAGCTTACGACACCTGGGATTCCCAAGCCGTCTCCGATCCAAGTACTAACCAGGCCCAACGTTGCTTAACTTGCCAGATCGGACGGGATGGCGTGCTTTCAACGTGGTATGGCCGTAAGCAAAGACACGGCCTGTGGAATGGGTAGAAATTGAAAGATTTTTCCAAAATTCTCTAATACAATAGCACCTTTGTATTCACATATTTGGCAAAATGACAAAAGCTTACGACACCTGGGATTCCCAAGCCGTCTCCGATCCAAGTACTAACCAGGCCCAACGTTGCTTAACTTGCCAGATCGGACGGGATGGCGTGCTTTCAACGTGGTATGGCCGTAAGCAAAGACACGGCCTGTGGAATGGGTAGAAATTGAAAGATTTTTCCAAAATTCTCTAACACAATAGCACCTTTGTATTCACATATTTGGCAAAATGACAAAAGCTTACGACACCTGGGATTCCCAAGCCGTCTCCGATCCAAGTACTAACCAGGCCCAACGTTGCTTAACTTGCCAGATCGGACGGGATGGCGTGCTTTCAACGTGGTATGGCCGTAAGCAAAGACACGGCCTGTGGAATGGGTAGAAATTGAAAGATTTTTCCAAAATTCTCTAACACAATAGCACCTTTGTATTCACATATTTGGCAAAATGACAAAAGCTTACGACACCTGGGATTCCCAAGCCGTCTCCGATCCAAGTACTAACCAGGCCCAACGTTGCTTAACTTGCCAGATCGGACGGGATGGCGTGCTTTCAACGTGGTGTGGCCGTAAGCAAAGACACGGCCTGTGGAATGGGTAGAAATTGAAAGATTTTTCCAAAATTCTCTAATACAATAGCACCTTTGTATTCACATATTTGGCAAAATGACAAAAGCTTACGACACCTGGGATTCCCAAGCCGTCTCCGATCCAAGTACTAACCAGGCCCAACGTTGCTTAACTTGCCAGATCGGACGGGATGGCGTGCTTTCAACGTGGTATGGCCGTAAGCAAAGACACGGCCTGTGGAATGGGTAGAAATTGAAAGATTTTTCCAAAATTCTCTAACACAATAGCACCTTTGTATTCACATATTTGGCAAAATGACAAAAGCTTACGACACCTGGGATTCCCAAGCCGTCTCCGATCCAAGTACTAACCAGGCCCAACGTTGCTTAACTTGCCAGATCGGACGGGATGGCGTGCTTTCAACGTGGTATGGCCGTAAGCAAAGACACGGCCTGTGGAATGGGTAGAAATTGAAAGATTTTTCCAAAATTCTCTAATACAATAGCACCTTTGTATTCACATATTTGGCAAAATGACAAAAGCTTACGACACCTGGGATTCCCAAGCCGTCTCCGATCCAAGTACTAACCAGGCCCAACGTTGCTTAACTTGCCAGATCGGACGGGATGGCGTGCTTTCAACGTGGTATGGCCGTAAGCAAAGACACGGCCTGTGGAATGGGTAGAAATTGAAAGATTTTTCCAAAATTCTCTAACACAATAGCACCTTTGTATTCACATATTTGGCAAAATGACAAAAGCTTACGACACCTGGGATTCCCAAGCCGTCTCCGATCCAAGTACTAACCAGGCCCAACGTTGCTTAACTTGCCAGATCGGACGGGATGGCGTGCTTTCAACGTGGTATGGCCGTAAGCAAAGACACGGCCTGTGGAATGGGTAGAAATTGAAAGATTTTTCCAAAATTCTCTAACACAATAGCACCTTTGTATTCACATATTTGGCAAAATGACAAAAGCTTACGACACCTGGGATTCCCAAGCCGTCTCCGATCCAAGTACTAACCAGGCCCAACGTTGCTTAACTTGCCAGATCGGACGGGATGGCGTGCTTTCAACGTGGTATGGCCGTAAGCAAAGACACGGCCTGTGGAATGGGTAGAAATTGAAAGATTTTTCCAAAATTCTCTAATACAATAGCACCTTTGTATTCACATATTTGGCAAAATGACAAAAGCTTACGACACCTGGGATTCCCAAGCCGTCTCCGATCCAAGTACTAACCAGGCCCAACGTTGCTTAACTTGCCAGATCGGACGGGATGGCGTGCTTTCAACGTGGTATGGCCGTAAGCAAAGACACGGCCTGTGGAATGGGTAGAAATTGAAAGATTTTTCCAAAATTCTCTAACACAATAGCACCTTTGTATTCACATATTTGGCAAAATGACAAAAGCTTACGACACCTGGGATTCCCAAGCCGTCTCCGATCCAAGTACTAACCAGGCCCAACGTTGCTTAACTTGCCAGATCGGACGGGATGGCGTGCTTTCAACGTGGTATGGCCGTAAGCAAAGACACGGCCTGTGGAATGGGTAGAAATTGAAAGATTTTTCCAAAATTCTCTAACACAATAGCACCTTTGTATTCACATATTTGGCAAAATGACAAAAGCTTACGACACCTGGGATTCCCAAGCCGTCTCCGATCCAAGTACTAACCAGGCCCAACGTTGCTTAACTTGCCAGATCGGACGGGATGGCGTGCTTTCAACGTGGTATGGCCGTAAGCAAAGACACGGCCTGTGGAATGGGTAGAAATTGAAAGATTTTTCCAAAATTCTCTAATACAATAGCACCTTTGTATTCACATATTTGGCAAAATGACAAAAGCTTACGACACCTGGGATTCCCAATCCGTCTCCGATCCAAGTACTAACCAGGCCCAACGTTGCTTAACTTGCCAGATCGGACGGGATGGCGTGCTTTCAACGTGGTATGGCCGTAAGCAAAGACACGGCCTGTGGAATGGGTAGAAATTGAAAGATTTTTCCAAAATTCTCTAACACAATAGCACCTTTGTATTCACATATTTGGCAAAATGACAAAAGCTTACGACACCTGGGATTCCCAAGCCGTCTCCGATCCAAGTACTAACCAGGCCCAACGTTGCTTAACTTGCCAGATCGGACGGGATGGCGTGCTTTCAACGTGGTATGGCCGTAAGCAAAGACACGGCCTGTGGAATGGGTAGAAATTGAAAGATTTTTCCAAAATTCTCTAACACAATAGCACCTTTGTATTCACATATTTGGCAAAATGACAAAAGCTTACGACACCTGGGATTCCCAAGCCGTCTCCGATCCAAGTACTAACCAGGCCCAACGTTGCTTAACTTGCCAGATCGGACGGGATGGCGTGCTTTCAACGTGGTATGGCCGTAAGCAAAGACACGGCCTGTGGAATGGGTAGAAATTGAAAGATTTTTCCAAAATTCTCTAACACAATAGCACCTTTGTATTCACATATTTGGCAAAATGACAAAAGCTTACGACACCTGGGATTCCCAAGCCGTCTCCGATCCAAGTACTAACCAGGCCCAACGTTGCTTAACTTGCCAGATCGGACGGGATGGCGTGCTTTCAACGTGGTATGGCCGTAAGCAAAGACACGGCCTGTGGAATGGGTAGAAATTGAAAGATTTTTCCAAAATTCTCTAACACAATAGCACCTTTGTATTCACATATTTGGCAAAATGACAAAAGCTTACGACACCTGGGATTCCCAAGCCGTCTCCGATCCAAGTACTAACCAGGCCCAACGTTGCTTAACTTGCCAGATCGGACGGGATGGCGTGCTTTCAACGTGGTATGGCCGTAAGCAAAGACACGGCCTGTGGAATGGGTAGAAATTGAAAGATTTTTCCAAAATTCTCTAACACAATAGCACCTTTGTATTCACATATTTGGCAAAATGACAAAAGCTTACGACACCTGGGATTCCCAAGCCGTCTCCGATCCAAGTACTAACCAGGCCCAACGTTGCTTAACTTGCCAGATCGGACGGGATGGCGTGCTTTCAACGTGGTATGGCCGTAAGCAAAGACACGGCCTGTGGAATGGGTAGAAATTGAAAGATTTTTCCAAAATTCTCTAACACAATAGCACCTTTGTATTCACATATTTGGCAAAATGACAAAAGCTTACGACACCTGGGATTCCCAAGCCGTCTCCGATCCAAGTACTAACCAGGCCCAACGTTGCTTAACTTGCCAGATCGGACGGGATGGCGTGCTTTCAACGTGGTATGGCCGTAAGCAAAGACACGGCCTGTGGAATGGGTAGAAATTGAAAGATTTTTCCAAAATTCTCTAATACAATAGCACCTTTGTATTCACATATTTGGCAAAATGACAAAAGCTTACGACACCTGGGATTCCCAAGCCGTCTCCGATCCAAGTATTAGGTTGGACGGGAAGTTCTGGGACACTTTTTGTTTTTTCCTGTAGAAACCTGTAAAGAATTGTGGGACAGTCCATGGTAAGGGTATATAGATGGAGTGTGAAGGACTCTTCACTAGTCTGGTTATCACCACTATGGCTTCGACAAGCGGCGAATCTGAGCCTATTTCGCGAGAAGGTCTTCGACTGCTGATTCTTCATGAGTACCGCCTTGGTAGTTCTGCGCGCCTGGCGGCCGACAGAATCAACCACTCGATGGGTGCGAACACCACTTCGAAGTCTACGGTGATTCGGTGGTATCAGCGTTTCGGTGAAGGACAGACAACGCTAGAAGATGAACCACGCTCAGGACGTCCTCCGGTCTTCGATGTCGACGCCCTGACAGCTGCCGTTGAAGAAGATCCCCGTCAGTCGAGCTGGTGCCTCGCGGAGCGACTCGGATCCTCCCACTCCACGGTGCTACACTACCTACATGCGCTCGGGTTCGCTTGGAAAATGCCCGTCTGGATCCCACACCAACTCTCCGCTGCACAGCTCCGATTGAGGTCTGATATCGCGGCTTCTCTTCTCTCGTTCAAACGGACGACTGCGTGGCTCGACAACCTGGTGACTTGCGATGAAAAGTGGACGCTCTACGTTAACTACCACCACGGTCGTCAGTGGCTGAAGCCGAGCGACTCTGGAATTCCGACGCCGAAGAGCGGCCTTCACCCGAGGAAAGTACTTCTGTGCGTCTGGTGGTGCACGATGGGTGCGATACATTGGGAGCTCCTTCCGTCGAACACAACGGTCACAGCGGATCTCTACTGCAAGCAGCTTGACACGGTGGCGTCGAAACTTCGAGGAAAAATGGACCGAGTCTTCTTTCTCCACGACAATGCACGTCCACATGTGGCAACGTTGACGCGCCAGAAGATTCTGGACCTCGGCTGGACGACGCTTCCCCACCCACCATATTCCCCGGACATGTCCCCAACTGACTACCACCTATTCCGGTCGTTGAGCCACTTCCTTGACGGGCGACAGTTCAAAGATGACGACGATCTCAAGAGCGGGCTCCAGAACTTCTTTGACCAGAAGTCTCCCGAATTCTACCGGAAGGGTATCTACGATCTTCCTGAGCGTTGGCAGTACATTGTAGATCACGATGGTGCATACTTTGGTGACTGAAGTTACATGTGAATAAAATTAAAATAAATTGAATTTTTCTCACAAGGTGTCCCAGAACTTCCCGTCCAACCTAATACTAACCAGGCCCAACGTTGCTTAACTTGCCAGATCGGACGGGATGGCGTGCTTTCAACGTGGTATGGCCGTAAGCAAAGACACGGCCTGTGGAATGGGTAGAAATTGAAAGATTTTTCCAAAATTCTCTAACACAATAGCACCTTTGTATTCACATATTTGGCAAAATGACAAAAGCTTACGACACCTGGGATTCCCAAGCCGTCTCCGATCCAAGTACTAACCAGGCCCAACGTTGCTTAACTTGCCAGATCGGACGGGATGGCGTGCTTTCAACGTGGTATGGCCGTAAGCAAAGACACGGCCTGTGGAATGGGTAGAAATTGAAAGATTTTTCCAAAATTCTCTAACACAATAGCACCTTTGTATTCACATATTTGGCAAAATGACAAAAGCTTACGACACCTGGGATTCCCAAGCCGTCTCCGATCCAAGTACTAACCAGGCCCAACGTTGCTTAACTTGCCAGATCGGACGGGATGGCGTGCTTTCAACGTGGTATGGCCGTAAGCAAAGACACGGCCTGTGGAATGGGTAGAAATTGAAAGATTTTTCCAAAATTCTCTAACACAATAGCACCTTTGTATTCACATATTTGGCAAAATGACAAAAGCTTACGACACCTGGGATTCCCAAGCCGTCTCCGATCCAAGTACTAACCAGGCCCAACGTTGCTTAACTTGCCAGATCGGACGGGATGGCGTGCTTTCAACGTGGTATGGCCGTAAGCAAAGACACGGCCTGTGGAATGGGTAGAAATTGAAAGATTTTTCCAAAATTCTCTAACACAATAGCACCTTTGTATTCACATATTTGGCAAAATGACAAAAGCTTACGACACCTGGGATTCCCAAGCCGTCTCCGATCCAAGTACTAACCAGGCCCAACGTTGCTTAACTTGCCAGATCGGACGGGATGGCGTGCTTTCAACGTGGTATGGCCGTAAGCAAAGACACGGCCTGTGGAATGGGTAGAAATTGAAAGATTTTTCCAAAATTCTCTAACACAATAGCACCTTTGTATTCACATGTTTGGCAAAATGACAAAAGCTTACGACACCTGGGATTCCCAAGCCGTCTCCGATCCAAGTACTAACCAGGCCCAACGTTGCTTAACTTGCCAGATCGGACGGGATGGCGTGCTTTCAACGTGGTATGGCCGTAAGCAAAGACACGGCCTGTGGAATGGGTAGAAATTGAAAGATTTTTCCAAAATTCTCTAACACAATAGCACCTTTGTATTCACATATTTGGCAAAATGACAAAAGCTTACGACACCTGGGATTCCCAAGCCGTCTCCGATCCAAGTACTAACCAGGCCCAACGTTGCTTAACTTGCCAGATCGGACGGGATGGCGTGCTTTCAACGTGGTATGGCCGTAAGCAAAGACACGGCCTGTGGAATGGGTAGAAATTGAAAGATTTTTCCAAAATTCTCTAATACAATAGCACCTTTGTATTCACATATTTGGCAAAATGACAAAAGCTTACGACACCTGGGATTCCCAAGCCGTCTCCGATCCAAGTACTAACCAGGCCCAACGTTGCTTAACTTGCCAGATCGGACGGGATGGCGTGCTTTCAACGTGGTATGGCCGTAAGCAAAGACACGGCCTGTGGAATGGGTAGAAATTGAAAGATTTTTCCAAAATTCTCTAACACAATAGCACCTTTGTATTCACATATTTGGCAAAATGACAAAAGCTTACGACACCTGGGATTCCCAAGCCGTCTCCGATCCAAGTACTAACCAGGCCCAACGTTGCTTAACTTGCCAGATCGGACGGGATGGCGTGCTTTCAACGTGGTATGGCCGTAAGCAAAGACACGGCCTGTGGAATGGGTAGAAATTGAAAGATTTTTCCAAAATTCTCTAACACAATAGCACCTTTGTATTCACATATTTGGCAAAATGACAAAAGCTTACGACACCTGGGATTCCCAAGCCGTCTCCGATCCAAGTACTAACCAGGCCCAACGTTGCTTAACTTGCCAGATCGGACGGGATGGCGTGCTTTCAACGTGGTATGGCCGTAAGCAAAGACACGGCCTGTGGAATGGGTAGAAATTGAAAGATTTTTCCAAAATTCTCTAACACAATAGCACCTTTGTATTCACATATTTGGCAAAATGACAAAAGCTTACGACACCTGGGATTCCCAAGCCGTCTCCGATCCAAGTACTAACCAGGCCCAACGTTGCTTAACTTGCCAGATCGGACGGGATGGCGTGCTTTCAACGTGGTATGGCCGTAAGCAAAGACACGGCCTGTGGAATGGGTAGAAATTGAAAGATTTTTCCAAAATTCTCTAACACAATAGCACCTTTGTATTCACATATTTGGCAAAATGACAAAAGCTTACGACACCTGGGATTCCCAAGCCGTCTCCGATCCAAGTACTAACCAGGCCCAACGTTGCTTAACTTGCCAGATCGGACGGGATGGCGTGCTTTCAACGTGGTATGGCCGTAAGCAAAGACACGGCCTGTGGAATGGGTAGAAATTGAAAGATTTTTCCAAAATTCTCTAACACAATAGCACCTTTGTATTCACATATTTGGCAAAATGACAAAAGCTTACGACACCTGGGATTCCCAAGCCGTCTCCGATCCAAGTACTAACCAGGCCCAACGTTGCTTAACTTGCCAGATCGGACGGGATGGCGTGCTTTCAACGTGGTATGGCCGTAAGCAAAGACACGGCCTGTGGAATGGGTAGAAATTGAAAGATTTTTCCAAAATTCTCTAACACAATAGCACCTTTGTATTCACATATTTGGCAAAATGACAAAAGCTTACGACACCTGGGATTCCCAAGCCGTCTCCGATCCAAGTACTAACCAGGCCCAACGTTGCTTAACTTGCCAGATCGGACGGGATGGCGTGCTTTCAACGTGGTATGGCCGTAAGCAAAGACACGGCCTGTGGAATGGGTAGAAATTGAAAGATTTTTCCAAAATTCTCTAACACAATAGCACCTTTGTATTCACATATTTGGCAAAATGACAAAAGCTTACGACACCTGGGATTCCCAAGCCGTCTCCGATCCAAGTACTAACCAGGCCCAACGTTGCTTAACTTGCCAGATCGGACGGGATGGCGTGCTTTCAACGTGGTATGGCCGTAAGCAAAGACACGGCCTGTGGAATGGGTAGAAATTGAAAGATTTTTCCAAAATTCTCTAACACAATAGCACCTTTGTATTCACATATTTGGCAAAATGACAAAAGCTTACGACACCTGGGATTCCCAAGCCGTCTCCGATCCAAGTACTAACCAGGCCCAACGTTGCTTAACTTGCCAGATCGGACGGGATGGCGTGCTTTCAACGTGGTATGGCCGTAAGCAAAGACACGGCCTGTGGAATGGGTAGAAATTGAAAGATTTTTCCAAAATTCTCTAACACAATAGCACCTTTGTATTCACATATTTGGCAAAATGACAAAAGCTTACGACACCTGGGATTCCCAAGCCGTCTCCGATCCAAGTACTAACCAGGCCCAACGTTGCTTAACTTGCCAGATCGGACGGGATGGCGTGCTTTCAACGTGGTATGGCCGTAAGCAAAGACACGGCCTGTGGAATGGGTAGAAATTGAAAGATTTTTCCAAAATTCTCTAACACAATAGCACCTTTGTATTCACATATTTGGCAAAATGACAAAAGCTTACGACACCTGGGATTCCCAAGCCGTCTCCGATCCAAGTACTAACCAGGCCCAACGTTGCTTAACTTGCCAGATCGGACGGGATGGCGTGCTTTCAACGTGGTATGGCCGTAAGCAAAGACACGGCCTGTGGAATGGGTAGAAATTGAAAGATTTTTCCAAAATTCTCTAACACAATAGCACCTTTGTATTCACATATTTGGCAAAATGACAAAAGCTTACGACACCTGGGATTCCCAAGCCGTCTCCGATCCAAGTACTAACCAGGCCCAACGTTGCTTAACTTGCCAGATCGGACGGGATGGCGTGCTTTCAACGTGGTATGGCCGTAAGCAAAGACACGGCCTGTGGAATGGGTAGAAATTGAAAGATTTTTCCAAAATTCTCTAACACAATAGCACCTTTGTATTCACATATTTGGCAAAATGACAAAAGCTTACGACACCTGGGATTCCCAAGCCGTCTCCGATCCAAGTACTAACCAGGCCCAACGTTGCTTAACTTGCCAGATCGGACGGGATGGCGTGCTTTCAACGTGGTATGGCCGTAAGCAAAGACACGGCCTGTGGAATGGGTAGAAATTGAAAGATTTTTCCAAAATTCTCTAACACAATAGCACCTTTGTATTCACATATTTGGCAAAATGACAAAAGCTTACGACACCTGGGATTCCCAAGCCGTCTCCGATCCAAGTACTAACCAGGCCCAACGTTGCTTAACTTGCCAGATCGGACGGGATGGCGTGCTTTCAACGTGGTATGGCCGTAAGCAAAGACACGGCCTGTGGAATGGGTAGAAATTGAAAGATTTTTCCAAAATTCTCTAACACAATAGCACCTTTGTATTCACATATTTGGCAAAATGACAAAAGCTTACGACACCTGGGATTCCCAAGCCGTCTCCGATCCAAGTACTAACCAGGCCCAACGTTGCTTAACTTGCCAGATCGGACGGGATGGCGTGCTTTCAACGTGGTATGGCCGTAAGCAAAGACACGGCCTGTGGAATGGGTAGAAATTGAAAGATTTTTCCAAAATTCTCTAACACAATAGCACCTTTGTATTCACATATTTGGCAAAATGACAAAAGCTTACGACACCTGGGATTCCCAAGCCGTCTCCGATCCAAGTACTAACCAGGCCCAACGTTGCTTAACTTGCCAGATCGGACGGGATGGCGTGCTTTCAACGTGGTATGGCCGTAAGCAAAGACACGGCCTGTGGAATGGGTAGAAATTGAAAGATTTTTCCAAAATTCTCTAACACAATAGCACCTTTGTATTCACATATTTGGCAAAATGACAAAAGCTTACGACACCTGGGATTCCCAAGCCGTCTCCGATCCAAGTACTAACCAGGCCCAACGTTGCTTAACTTGCCAGATCGGACGGGATGGCGTGCTTTCAACGTGGTATGGCCGTAAGCAAAGACACGGCCTGTGGAATGGGTAGAAATTGAAAGATTTTTCCAAAATTCTCTAACACAATAGCACCTTTGTATTCACATATTTGGCAAAATGACAAAAGCTTACGACACCTGGGATTCCCAAGCCGTCTCCGATCCAAGTACTAACCAGGCCCAACGTTGCTTAACTTGCCACATCGGACGGGATGGCGTGCTTTCAACGTGGTATGGCCGTAAGCAAAGACACGGCCTGTGGAATGGGTAGAAATTGAAAGATTTTTCCAAAATTCTCTAACACAATAGCACCTTTGTATTCACATATTTGGCAAAATGACAAAAGCTTACGACACCTGGGATTCCCAAGCCGTCTCCGATCCAAGTACTAACCAGGCCCAACGTTGCTTAACTTGCCAGATCGGACGGGATGGCGTGCTTTCAACGTGGTATGGCCGTAAGCAAAGACACGGCCTGTGGAATGGGTAGAAATTGAAAGATTTTTCCAAAATTCTCTAACACAATAGCACCTTTGTATTCACATATTTGGCAAAATGACAAAAGCTTACGACACCTGGGATTCCCAAGCCGTCTCCGATCCAAGTACTAACCAGGCCCAACGTTGCTTAACTTGCCAGATCGGACGGGATGGCGTGCTTTCAACGTGGTATGGCCGTAAGCAAAGACACGGCCTGTGGAATGGGTAGAAATTGAAAGATTTTTCCAAAATTCTCTAACACAATAGCACCTTTGTATTCACATATTTGGCAAAATGACAAAAGCTTACGACACCTGGGATTCCCAAGCCGTCTCCGATCCAAGTACTAACCAGGCCCAACGTTGCTTAACTTGCCAGATCGGACGGGATGGCGTGCTTTCAACGTGGTATGGCCGTAAGCAAAGACACGGCCTGTGGAATGGGTAGAAATTGAAAGATTTTTCCAAAATTCTCTAACACAATAGCACCTTTGTATTCACATATTTGGCAAAATGACAAAAGCTTACGACACCTGGGATTCCCAAGCCGTCTCCGATCCAAGTACTAACCAGGCCCAACGTTGCTTAACTTGCCACATCGGACGGGATGGCGTGCTTTCAACGTGGTATGGCCGTAAGCAAAGACACGGCCTGTGGAATGGGTAGAAATTGAAAGATTTTTCCAAAATTCTCTAACACAATAGCACCTTTGTATTCACATATTTGGCAAAATGACAAAAGCTTACGACACCTGGGATTCCCAAGCCGTCTCCGATCCAAGTACTAACCAGGCCCAACGTTGCTTAACTTGCCAGATCGGACGGGATGGCGTGCTTTCAACGTGGTATGGCCGTAAGCAAAGACACGGCCTGTGGAATGGGTAGAAATTGAAAGATTTTTCCAAAATTCTCTAACACAATAGCACCTTTGTATTCACATATTTGGCAAAATGACAAAAGCTTACGACACCTGGGATTCCCAAGCCGTCTCCGATCCAAGTACTAACCAGGCCCAACGTTGCTTAACTTGCCAGATCGGACGGGATGGCGTGCTTTCAACGTGGTATGGCCGTAAGCAAAGACACGGCCTGTGGAATGGGTAGAAATTGAAAGATTTTTCCAAAATTCTCTAACACAATAGCACCTTTGTATTCACATATTTGGCAAAATGACAAAAGCTTACGACACCTGGGATTCCCAAGCCGTCTCCGATCCAAGTACTAACCAGGCCCAACGTTGCTTAACTTGCCAGATCGGACGGGATGGCGTGCTTTCAACGTGGTATGGCCGTAAGCAAAGACACGGCCTGTGGAATGGGTAGAAATTGAAAGATTTTTCCAAAATTCTCTAACACAATAGCACCTTTGTATTCACATATTTGGCAAAATGACAAAAGCTTACGACACCTGGGATTCCCAAGCCGTCTCCGATCCAAGTACTAACCAGGCCCAACGTTGCTTAACTTGCCACATCGGACGGGATGGCGTGCTTTCAACGTGGTATGGCCGTAAGCAAAGACACGGCCTGTGGAATGGGTAGAAATTGAAAGATTTTTCCAAAATTCTCTAACACAATAGCACCTTTGTATTCACATATTTGGCAAAATGACAAAAGCTTACGACACCTGGGATTCCCAAGCCGTCTCCGATCCAAGTACTAACCAGGCCCAACGTTGCTTAACTTGCCAGATCGGACGGGATGGCGTGCTTTCAACGTGGTATGGCCGTAAGCAAAGACACGGCCTGTGGAATGGGTAGAAATTGAAAGATTTTTCCAAAATTCTCTAACACAATAGCACCTTTGTATTCACATATTTGGCAAAATGACAAAAGCTTACGACACCTGGGATTCCCAAGCCGTCTCCGATCCAAGTACTAACCAGGCCCAACGTTGCTTAACTTGCCAGATCGGACGGGATGGCGTGCTTTCAACGTGGTATGGCCGTAAGCAAAGACACGGCCTGTGGAATGGGTAGAAATTGAAAGATTTTTCCAAAATTCTCTAACACAATAGCACCTTTGTATTCACATATTTGGCAAAATGACAAAAGCTTACGACACCTGGGATTCCCAAGCCGTCTCCGATCCAAGTACTAACCAGGCCCAACGTTGCTTAACTTGCCAGATCGGACGGGATGGCGTGCTTTCAACGTGGTATGGCCGTAAGCAAAGACACGGCCTGTGGAATGGGTAGAAATTGAAAGATTTTTCCAAAATTCTCTAACACAATAGCACCTTTGTATTCACATATTTGGCAAAATGACAAAAGCTTACGACACCTGGGATTCCCAAGCCGTCTCCGATCCAAGTACTAACCAGGCCCAACGTTGCTTAACTTGCCACATCGGACGGGATGGCGTGCTTTCAACGTGGTATGGCCGTAAGCAAAGACACGGCCTGTGGAATGGGTAGAAATTGAAAGATTTTTCCAAAATTCTCTAACACAATAGCACCTTTGTATTCACATATTTGGCAAAATGACAAAAGCTTACGACACCTGGGATTCCCAAGCCGTCTCCGATCCAAGTACTAACCAGGCCCAACGTTGCTTAACTTGCCAGATCGGACGGGATGGCGTGCTTTCAACGTGGTATGGCCGTAAGCAAAGACACGGCCTGTGGAATGGGTAGAAATTGAAAGATTTTTCCAAAATTCTCTAACACAATAGCACCTTTGTATTCACATATTTGGCAAAATGACAAAAGCTTACGACACCTGGGATTCCCAAGCCGTCTCCGATCCAAGTACTAACCAGGCCCAACGTTGCTTAACTTGCCAGATCGGACGGGATGGCGTGCTTTCAACGTGGTATGGCCGTAAGCAAAGACACGGCCTGTGGAATGGGTAGAAATTGAAAGATTTTTCCAAAATTCTCTAACACAATAGCACCTTTGTATTCACATATTTGGCAAAATGACAAAAGCTTACGACACCTGGGATTCCCAAGCCGTCTCCGATCCAAGTACTAACCAGGCCCAACGTTGCTTAACTTGCCAGATCGGACGGGATGGCGTGCTTTCAACGTGGTATGGCCGTAAGCAAAGACACGGCCTGTGGAATGGGTAGAAATTGAAAGATTTTTCCAAAATTCTCTAACACAATAGCACCTTTGTATTCACATATTTGGCAAAATGACAAAAGCTTACGACACCTGGGATTCCCAAGCCGTCTCCGATCCAAGTACTAACCAGGCCCAACGTTGCTTAACTTGCCACATCGGACGGGATGGCGTGCTTTCAACGTGGTATGGCCGTAAGCAAAGACACGGCCTGTGGAATGGGTAGAAATTGAAAGATTTTTCCAAAATTCTCTAACACAATAGCACCTTTGTATTCACATATTTGGCAAAATGACAAAAGCTTACGACACCTGGGATTCCCAAGCCGTCTCCGATCCAAGTACTAACCAGGCCCAACGTTGCTTAACTTGCCAGATCGGACGGGATGGCGTGCTTTCAACGTGGTATGGCCGTAAGCAAAGACACGGCCTGTGGAATGGGTAGAAATTGAAAGATTTTTCCAAAATTCTCTAACACAATAGCACCTTTGTATTCACATATTTGGCAAAATGACAAAAGCTTACGACACCTGGGATTCCCAAGCCGTCTCCGATCCAAGTACTAACCAGGCCCAACGTTGCTTAACTTGCCAGATCGGACGGGATGGCGTGCTTTCAACGTGGTATGGCCGTAAGCAAAGACACGGCCTGTGGAATGGGTAGAAATTGAAAGATTTTTCCAAAATTCTCTAACACAATAGCACCTTTGTATTCACATATTTGGCAAAATGACAAAAGCTTACGACACCTGGGATTCCCAAGCCGTCTCCGATCCAAGTACTAACCAGGCCCAACGTTGCTTAACTTGCCAGATCGGACGGGATGGCGTGCTTTCAACGTGGTATGGCCGTAAGCAAAGACACGGCCTGTGGAATGGGTAGAAATTGAAAGATTTTTCCAAAATTCTCTAACACAATAGCACCTTTGTATTCACATATTTGGCAAAATGACAAAAGCTTACGACACCTGGGATTCCCAAGCCGTCTCCGATCCAAGTACTAACCAGGCCCAACGTTGCTTAACTTGCCACATCGGACGGGATGGCGTGCTTTCAACGTGGTATGGCCGTAAGCAAAGACACGGCCTGTGGAATGGGTAGAAATTGAAAGATTTTTCCAAAATTCTCTAACACAATAGCACCTTTGTATTCACATATTTGGCAAAATGACAAAAGCTTACGACACCTGGGATTCCCAAGCCGTCTCCGATCCAAGTACTAACCAGGCCCAACGTTGCTTAACTTGCCAGATCGGACGGGATGGCGTGCTTTCAACGTGGTATGGCCGTAAGCAAAGACACGGCCTGTGGAATGGGTAGAAATTGAAAGATTTTTCCAAAATTCTCTAACACAATAGCACCTTTGTATTCACATATTTGGCAAAATGACAAAAGCTTACGACACCTGGGATTCCCAAGCCGTCTCCGATCCAAGTACTAACCAGGCCCAACGTTGCTTAACTTGCCAGATCGGACGGGATGGCGTGCTTTCAACGTGGTATGGCCGTAAGCAAAGACACGGCCTGTGGAATGGGTAGAAATTGAAAGATTTTTCCAAAATTCTCTAACACAATAGCACCTTTGTATTCACATATTTGGCAAAATGACAAAAGCTTACGACACCTGGGATTCCCAAGCCGACCCGACCCTTCCCTCTCCCCCTTCTTTACTACTCGAACGACCTCTCCCAAAAAAAGGTCGTCAATCGATAACCATAATACAGCCACACAGACACAGAGTCAAGAAGGCAACAGAGCAAAATTACAAAATTACTAAGTGTGTGACTTTTTTTGATTGACATTTTTTTTTAGGGTTTCAGAAGATGCAGTCAAATAACCAGCTCGAACCCATTTCAAAATGGAACAAAAGGAAGTGAGCCTATAATGGGCAGAGTTAAGAGATATGATTGTAATCGGCGAAGTCAAGAGGAATAGGATTTCGCAGGAATCAGGCAGGGGCTGAGTAATTGACGTTTCACGTCAATAGGTGAAGTAGATGAAGAAAGAGACCCGCTTCAGCCGTTCCATTAATTACTGCACATGTATATCCGTGAATTGCGAGGTTTACTGGTTTCATTGCCATCATTTCGCGAGTTTTTCACACTTTCCGCCCACGTGGAATGATATGCTGCGTTAATCTACTTTCAGAACGCCGCACTCCTTTTTTATAAGGGAAATCCAAAAGGACCTGTCAGTGGTGATTTGTACATGCATTACGGACCGAGGCCGATTTGCTTTTTACCCATTTGGATTGACGATTTTGTTTGACCTCGACATCGTGCTGCCCGCTGTGCGTTGTGGTTTAGAGAGAGGCGGAACAAGTGGTGGAGTCATTTTAACACATCGGGTGACATTGTGAAGGCATAAAAATTATGAAACATTTTTATACAAGTTCAGTATCATTCGTTGAGGAGATCTATTTTTACGAAGCGTGGTTTCCCATGGTGCCTGACGTTGTATATCTCCCGAGCCATATGGCTGCCAGTGATATGTTCTGGGCCAATGTATGGGCGAAATGCTGGCAGAGTGGTCGCTGAAAAAAGTCACATAATTGCCATGTCGAGTTCTCCAATATTATTGTTCAGTAGCCTTCTAAAAGAGGCCAGGTCCTTCTCAAGATCCTCATGAAAAGGAAGACAGGTCCCTTAAAAACAATTTTCTTGTTGTGAAGATCTTATCCCTGCTACTATCTCGTACTTCAGCACTTTGGAAACAGGTAAGTATTGAAAGGCTGATGAGGAATAGTGACGAAGTTTCAACCTGAAGGGACCTATGGGTTCAAATCAGATTTTAAAGGGAAAACTCTCTCCAGAACTGCATAGTGAATAGTGCAGTCAGAGCACAGTAAGGGACTTTAGCTGAGTAATGGGTAGCGTCTAAAGCAGTGATATGAAATGTTTTATCAAAAATAAGTTTAAACATGACTAACTCATCTCTGGAAATGTAGCGACGGAGGGAAGTATGGGTGGCTTGGTGGTCCTTTCTTGGAGAACTGAAATGGTGACACTAGAACTCCAAAACTGCTTGATCACACTTTTGAAAGTTGAAAGAGGCTATCGACTCACATCGAATCCCTAATATAAAAGGTGTGGAACCATCAAGTGAGCTTCGTTTTTAAAGGCACCGGAAGGGATGAGAAAAAATTGAGAGCTGTGAATACAAGGGGTGCCGAAAAGAGAGCACTTTAGCTTACGGCTCACATCCAACAAGTTTACAAAGTATAGGGAAGCGAAAGAGATAAAAGTATTGGGCAATATATTCCTGAAATGTTCCTCTAAAAGCAGTAACAAGCAATGACCCACTACTTTCACCTTCATCAAAATACGGAAAACACCTACTGTATCGAGGTCCGCTTAAAACAATAGAGTTATGCTCCGTGGTAGATCTTGCGTGGGGAGCTTCCTACGGATTGGCACTTCGGTTCATGGAAGTCGCAGAGCCCTTGCTGCTCGGACAACGTTACTATGATTCGAGGCGTCATTTTTCATACCTCAACCCCCTTCAGAGGGATTTCAGTGGTAATGGCACGTTCTGGCTCTTGGGAACGAAGCTCGCTGTGAACCCGGAAAAAACGGAATGTTCAAGAACACCACCCAATATGAATCCCCTCATGTACCCAGTGAGAACGGACCTTCCTTGCTAAGCAAGGTGAATGGCTGGGATCAGGACAGGGAGCTCTAGTTCTGGATGGCCCCTGGATTGCACAAATTCGTTATCCGAATCAGAACCAATCAGCGCGACTACCAGCGATATGGAACTCATTTCGAATGGTTTCTAGCAGGTTACAACTTCGAATCAGAAGGTGCGAGCAGTACAGCAGTAGCCTCGAAACAGCCTCCACGACTTCACCGCGTCGCAGCAATTACCATCAAACAGCATGAATAATAACCCGTTCGACTATTCCTTTTGATGCAGTAACCATCACAAAACCTGCACTGTTCCTTACAATCTGCACTGCATTTGCAATTTATTCGATTCTCTGAAGCTCACTCCAGCGGAAATTTAGAACGATTCGCACAGCAGTCACCTGCGGCCAAGACACACGTTTTTTCAACATCTTCTGCAGTGTGTATACAGGCCAAAAATATTCCTATGGAATAATGGCCACATATTGTTAATTTTTCCCGAGTATCCAGAATCGACGCTCCATAAATCTTGGCATGGTGTTTCTTTACACATGTTTCTTCTTTAACCCGCAACCAAGGTGGTAATTAACCTCATTCGGCTAACGTTTTAACGCTGTCGCCTTTTATGTCTCGTGGAAAGCCGAAGACACATGCGATTTGGGTTCCATATAGACCTGAAGAATTTGATGGGATGCAGCTGCAGTCGAATTGACCTGTAGGCACAACTGGCTGTCGCTGGGATCATCGCTAATCCGACTTGGGTAGCTTTAGATGACCCGACCCATAGGCATGAGGAGGGGCAAGTTTTTTAGTCCACATCCGTGGCAGTACATAGACTTTATTCAGCGGTCATTACTTCCTGTTCTATTCAACTCGAACGATTTATCGTGTGATGAAGCACACTTTGCGTCGTTTTCCTCTTACTTTACGACGCTTCGTATTGGCTAAGGTATGCTAATATCGAAATTACCCCTGGGACTTCATAATCTTGTACAACCAAGAAAAAGTGAAGTGTGTAAATGAGCTGTGCGAACCTGCTATCACGGTGGTGGAGTCTCGCTTTGGTTCAGGTGTAGGATAACGTGGTTCTTCCTTGTCAAATCTGCCCATCGGCCATGATCCCAGACGATCCGTCTCCAGGAGATCGTTACCTACAAATACTCACATATCACGAGGACATTACCAGTGATAGCACAGAACAAGTTGTGCTGCACGAAAGAAAGGATTCTTGGCAAAGCTACTGTACGACGAATGGTATAGAGGGAGTAGTTGTGTAGGGTGGAAAACAGATTGGAGAGCTTCTCCACCAAACCATCATACAGCAGACAAGGCCTTCGAATCATTGTGCATTTCACAATCATTCACAAAAGAGGAGCTTGTGTCGGGTAAGATCTCCTGCGCTTTTTGTTCCATTGTTGCTCTACTACATTGGGTTCTTTTTCACACGGTCCACTAACTCTCATCAAACTGCCTTCATTTTGAGTTCAGATTGCACCTAGGTAGCTGGAGAATGTGCTTCGAAAACCTCCCACTTCGAAACCGATGCCCTCATTTTTCTCACAAATTCTTTACAAGTGAAAACGAATTCAAAAAAATTAATTGGCGAGCAACTTCGATGAATTCTTGGTCGATATAATGTCCAGAGTCGCTTCCACAGAGCACGCATTTTTTCAAGAACGAAATCTGCCAAATCAGCCTCCTTAAAGGCACCGGGAGGGGTGGGGAGAAAGTGAGAATGGAAAAATATGTTTTCTGAAACAAACCTCCCACTTCAGAGAAAGTGATGTATGACAAAACTTGCATTGAAAAAGCGCGCCTTGAGGTCTTATCGCGATCCCGCAGCACGGCGTGTTGTTTTGCAATTCATCAGCCGGGCGAGTTACCCACTAGGGCGGGACAACGTTCGCGGCCGGCTGATTTATCCTATCCGTTCATCTGCAGTCTAGCCCCGGGTAGTGACGCAAAGGGACTCCAGGAAAGGAGGATTTTCGGGTTCTTACTTCTCGGTTGTTTAGCACCTTTATTTCGTTCATTCTCTAAGTTTACACTTCTGGGCACCACTACTTACATATCCGCAACGTGCCAAATTTACCCCTACAGATGGCTTCAAAGACACCATTAGGGGTAGTTTAGGCAGATTGTGGAATAATTGTGATTATGGAAGTTGAGGTACTGAGTAGTGCAATAGCAAAAAAAAAGAACGGAATGAAATGGTCAAAAACGGAAAAATCAAAAACTCAAAAGCTCTTTTTTCTCACCCATTCCATATCACCCCCTCTGCATGTTAGCTGGTGAGGGATAGATGCAGACGGCGAGGAAATGACCTAGCCTTGTACGAGCGCTCCGCTGCCTCTTACAGGAACTCGCAAATAGGCACCCCGCAACCCAAAACGCATTCAAACAAGGCCGCTATGAAGTCCGATAGCGCAGTTTTGGAGCGAGTATCGCCCACATATGCCCTCTTCGAGATTCGGATTTCGCTGCATTCGCAATGAGGGGGGCTTCCACTATGGACACTATTTTTACCTGAGTCAGATAATGGAAAGTAACCCCTTCCTTCCTCCTTTGAAGCTTAGGAAAAAATCTAGGCTCGAATGTGCACAGCGACCCTATAAAGAACCCTCAGAAATGCTCAGGTGTTACTTTTGTGAGATGCTCCCTCCTCATTGCGATAACACCCGAAGTTCCTTTAGAAGCACATTTCCTCCACCCTCATCCCCTTTTTTACCTCCAGCGGTCTTTAATGAGACGATGCTATGCCACCATCTCTCATTAGCGTATTTACTTGTGGTAATCGAATTTTGACAGAAGCACTCCGAACTTGTTTTACAACGTGTTCAAACCATATGTCCAGGCGAAGTGAAACCAATTTTTGATATTTTGGAAAACCAAGAAGTTTGCCACACAGCTAAAGGTTGATGAGAGAGGTGTATAGCTTGAATACGCCACCTGGTATGATGGGAAAATGAGAAATGAAAAGACTTGTATTCTGAAAACAAGCATTCCAGTTTAGAAGAGGTAGCGTGTGGCTAAATTCGCATGAAGAAGTGCGCTTAGGGAATGAGTGAGAGTAGCGTTTCGGGTTTTTCGTCGTATTCATTCGTTATCACTCTTCTGTTACACTACTGAGCACCCCCTGCTACTTTCATCTTCTTCAATTATTCCACAATTCCTTAAATTTACCCCTCGAGTGTTTACGAAATGCGCTACTACTAATCATTAGTAGGAAATAGTGCTACTGTCCAGCTGTATGAACGTTACTGGTCCTCCAACGAAAAGTGGATACCTATGGTCTGCTGAGGTCTCGGCGCTGCTGGCTCATACGGTGGTGGAGGAAAGTTCTCGATCAGCACGGTTCTGTGATTCGTTGACGACTCTTCCTTTCCTTAAGGACTGCATAAGCTTCTCACAAAAATCCGATTCAGGTATCTACCTGAATTACCTGGCAGATCGTGTTGATTGGGCCAGCTGATGGAACTTGCTGTAGTAGCAGTTACTCGTGGTGGCTCCAATCGAGCTTGGTTTACAATTTCAGGAAAAAGGCCCTCTCTGAAGTCAACTCGAAAGCAAATATCGCAATATCGTCTCTACCGGTTTTTTGTGTGCATACTCACCTGTGATCTGGATACGTCTTGTAGAGAGGCCTTTGCGGTCGTATTGATTTCGGTAGAAGGTGGCTGTGATTGGGTGGTGTCTTGTTTGGCTCCATTTCTCGAACGGGCACCGCCGGAACAGAAGGCAGGAGCACGCTGAGATCACTCGTAAACAAAATGTCAGTTTTGTCATAAAGTGACGCTACCTGTTAGCCACACCGCCGGCGAAACGTCCAAGATTTGTGTCATATCCATCCAGTTCTATTCCACTTCTTGCGCTGTTAGCTGGATTCACTGGAATCGTCGCTGAGTGAATGGCGTCGTCTCGAAGAGGAAGAAAAAGCTGGCCTGTAATATAGCACATCGTGGCAAAGGTGTCAGTGTTCATAGTCACATCCATTCAGAAAACTTCAACCCGGGTGGGGGTAATTACGCCAAAAAATCGCGTGGCCGCCCGCGGCGAGCGGCGCGGCGGGTGCGAGTGCCAGTGGCAGTGCTGGCAGCCTTCAAGCGAGACAGTGTGGCAAAGGTGGAAGAGGCAGGGTGGCGTGGGTGCAGGAGGCAGTGTGGCATGGGTGGAAGTGCATAGGTGATGCAGAGGTGACGCAGCCACGCTTTGTCGGGCTCCCAAGAGCAAAATCGATTCGTAAGTCGTACTGGTGGCGCCGCAAGTGCAACACCGCTGATGCGATTTTTTGGCGTAATTACCCCCACCCACTTCAACCCCCACGAACAAACGCATTTCATTATGATTAAAGGCACATTTCGCGACAATCAGTTGGGTCGACCTACCTTCTTGGAACAGTAGATCCTTGGGTAACTAGTCAAGCTGCACCTTTCTCGCGTCTCCCCGGTGAGCTGTCACGGCCCTACACCTGCTCGAACCCACTGACGTCGCCTATTTTGCTCAGTTGACCGATAAGAGAGCTCAAGTGGGTGGCGTTGCAGTGGGTTCGAGCACGTGTAGCGCCATTATAGCTCACCGCGGAGACGCGCAAAGGTGCAGCCAGACCAGTTACCTAAGGATCTATTGCTCCAACAAGGTAAATCGGCCCATCAGATTATCGCGAAGTGTGCCTTCTAAGGCACCGCCTGGGGTAAGGAGAGTGTGGGAACTGGGAAGACTTTTCTCTGAAAACAAACATTCCGGTCCAAGAGAGGTGATAAGTGGCGAAACTCGCATTGAAGAAGAGCGGCTTGGGTTCCCGTGAGGATACCGGATTCGCAGCACTGTTGGCCCCATCCCCCAGAGGGGGGGGGGGGCTCTGCATCTAGGGTGGGACAACGTTCACGGCCAGCTGACTTGGCTCTCGCCCGTCTGCATTCACCCCACCGACTAATAATGCAGAGGGGTGCGAGGGGAAAAGTGAGAAGGGATCTTTTCTTGCTCATATTTTTCGGGTTTGGATAACTGCTAAGGGTGAACTTCAAGCAAGCAAGTCGTAATATAGCTGCAATTTTAGCCTCAACTTTTCTAAGCAGAGTTGTATGGACACAATGGACATATGATCTATTATACCACCTCAGCCTTCTCGATAGCACCGACATGACCCTTACAGAGGTATTAAGAGATGACAGGAGTGCGAAATCGTAAATTCCTTCTAATTTACAGAGATACAATATGGTGACTACACATGTATAGGAAGCAAATAAAATCGAACCATTTTGACTGGACTGTTGTGATTGTTCAGGGAACGGGAACGTGTATGGCGAGGAATATCTGAATTATTGCAGTGAAACTTTGATCAAGATTTGAGGATTCGTGGAAAAATACTCAAGAATTTCTACCGAGATCGTAAAAGGCTGGAAAAACTCGACCTAGGACCATTTGAAGCCGAAAATGGTGGTGGAGGTGGTTTCACAAGTGGTATGGCCGGAGGCTGTTGCACGAGTGGTATGGCCTTTTCCAAAAAATCAACAGCATGTGACAAAATCGATGCTCCGGGCTTCAAGAGGTCCGAGTCCTCCATTTCAACAGTGGATGATCTCGGCACCTTAAAACGGTTTTCATATTATTCAATATCGTATAGAGGAAGAAGCCGAGCTTCACAATGATACCTTACCGTAGGCTTCATAACTATTCCTACAGATTGTGGTCTGCCATTATTGGAAATCACTGCTCTAATGGGAGCATTGAATGTGCCCTTATAAACAGTGCTTTCTGATGAAGCACGATGATTCTGAATCACATCAATTTACACTCTCACGTATATGAAACATATCATACTTTATCATTTTTACTACAGTTAGATTTACCAGTATTTTTGTTGATGATATCCTGTCTTTCCAAATTTTAGGTCATGCAATAACGGAAATGAAAAAGTAGTAATTCCGAAGTACAAACAATAGAGATCAAAAAACTAGAAGTGCGACAAAAAAATGCTAGGGGCTTCTGGGACAAGTCAGATGAAGTGAGTCTGCGTCAAGACCGTCCAGGTAGGTGAGGTCAAGCTGGTTGTATGCAGATATGACAGTGAATCGCTTCGCGGCGTTTCACTCGCGGCGCCACCAGTACGACCTACGAATCGATTGCTTTCGGTAGCCCGGCAGAGCGTGGTTGCGTCACTTCTGCGCTTCCACCCATGCACACTGTCTCGCTTGAAGGCTGCCATGTCCTGCCACTGGCACTCGCACCCGCCGCGAACGGCCACGCGATTCGCTGTCATATCTGCACACACCCGGTCAAGCGAGCACGCTCCAGTTCTCAGTGGGATGCAATGCACCAGGCGCAGAGGTGTGTACTCTGATGTCACGATTTCGCACCCGTCGCAAGCGAGGCTATGCTGCCGAGCTAACAGCACCGTGGTGTTGGCTCCCAAGGCGGTTACTAGCCAACGGTGTATGGCACTCCTAGCATCACCGTGTAATCGCTCTGTGAGCCATCTCAAGCGGGTGCATAGCTCGCACGCATCGCGTCGCATGCCGCTGTCGTGGTGTGAATTTCGACATAAGGGTAGACACCCTAATTGTAAGAGCGCACGACGACTCCGCGGTGACCTAGCTAGATAATCGTGACACGACTCTCAATGAGGTATTAGTCTGTTTGATTCAGACAGAGGGTTCCGGACAGGAAATGACTGCAGGTTTCATTTTAAGGACTAATGACGAAAGCGGCCTCTTAATCAATGAAACCCTGAACGACTGTGCCATAGCATGTGACGGTTTATTTCTCACCACACACTACAGCACGCCTAACATCATGGGCGGTCGATCGAAATTTTTTTCTACATATAAGTTTACCCAGTACCCAGTATCACATCAGCTCCGCTCATTGTGAACGGGTCTTCGCTCATTCCAAATGTGGTTAAGATAACTTGGACACTGGTCATTTCTGCCGTTTTTTTCTGGTCTCAAGGCTGCGATGGGACCGAGTTGTGATTTTTGTTGTACGGACCGCCGCTCATTCGTTCGGTCTGGAATGGAACATTTCAGTGCACGCTCTGCCGAACGCGGGCGGAGCTTAACTTGGTCCATGTAGGCTCTTTACTTCTTGTCCCATGTCCCACCTATCCCAAACTTGTCCCCTTCTCCACAGGTCGTTCTTGGAACGTATAGACTCCACCCAACTTCTCCAATGCTCCGCCACTCTTCCCACGCCTTTTCCATGACCTTCAAAGACCCATCCCTGATCTAATCTATCTCTTCCCCACGCTTGGGTCATATTGGAATCCAATCAACAATTTTCAGTCTGGAAGCGGAACATTCCAGTGCTCGCTCCGCCCACCTTTACTTCTTGTCCCATGCCCACCCATCCCAAACTTGTACCCATTTACACAGGTTGATTTTCAAGACGAAGTGCGTTATATATAGTTGTAAGGCTTAGTAGTGCTATCGTTACTCGGTGTGTTTACCCGGTCATCGTATTGCGTACTATCTCTCTCTTCTGGCAACCTTCTCCCCACAAGCGAGAGCTCGTTCACCCCTCCTTATTTCTAGTGCTCTCAGAGGTTCTCTCCTCTTCCCTTCTCGATGATCTGCTTACACGACACAACGGTCAAAATTATATGCGATTTACGTTTTACCCAAAACTCTGATAAACGTATACATATCTCGTTCTTCTTTCGTTTTTTCGGCAACTGCTGCACAGTGAAACAATTATCTCAGCTGAGTAGGGTACAAGGTAGTGGCTGAAGATTTTATTCAACTAGAAACTCTGATGATGTCCAACTTCACGCCTCGTGCTGTAATGCTGCCATGATTGCAAATCACGTCTGACAACGTCTTAGCTCGTTTTACTTTCTGCTCATTTAGATTATAAGCTTTTTAAGGTCAATTAAATTTCTTGAGAGGCTTGCCTCTACCGTTAACCCTACTCAGCTGAAATGTTTTGTTTTAATGGATAACATTTGCCTCCAACCACAAAAAGTTGAACAAGATGTGTAAACGTTGGCCAAAGTTATAGTTGAATTCCAGAACCGCTCATATTTTTGACCGCTACGGCCAGGGTACACCGAGAGTCGAGGAATCCTCGACAGGGGGGTCGTATCTGGCCGGGTGCAGGGGGTGGGGACTCGTACCTTCAGAGGTCAGCGACAAGCACGTAAATGTAGATTTTCGATAAGCAGATGGGGAGCAAAGGATATCCCACCACAAATCTGTGAGACAAAATGTAAAATAAATATTTTTTTTGCATCAGGAAAGGACATATAGCAGTAAAACACATTGCAACTATGCAATCCGGCAACAGTTATCGGTATTTAGAAGTAAAAAAAAGGGGGGGGGGGTCGTATTTGGTCCCCGTAAAGGGAGGCTTGTGCTGAAACGGCTATTTTCCACGGCACCTGATTGTGAGAGTGCCCTGGCTACGGCACATCTACTGGTACAGGGCCGCACTTGAATAACCGTATAGTGTGACTTTGAGGGCAACTGATAAAATCCCTCTTGTTCATTCATCGTGATATTCCTGCAGGTCTACTTGTGATAAGAAGACCGTGATAAAACATTTTTGGCTATTTGCTTACATCTAGGAGGATTTTCCGCTTTATAAGTTGTCCTATATTCCACATGCACTTCAGGGATCGTGATTTTTACATTGTTCTGCGGAAAAATATTCTACGAAGCAACTTCGGTCAACAAACAAGCCTTCGTCATGACGTCAATCAATCTTCCGCCCGTACTGTATACATTGGCTGGTGGAATGCCAAACCACCTCTGCCCAACTGTATTTTTCTGTTGCATGGACTGATCCTGTATGTCTCTTAATGGAGGCATATCATTTTGCCGAATCACAGCATTTGATAGAATTCCTAAAAAAGTACATCTTCAAGGAAGCTCAGAAAAGCATTACTAAGAACATGCCAGTAGTTCTTCTTTCACTATCAAGACCGTTCTCCGCAATACCTCGAGATGGATCCTCATTCTTCTCCATAGGGAAAGATCTTGGCCTGATATCCTTGTGATCACTACTGCTCGAGGGGGTTTCGATAGGAAGGATGATCGATTCGAGCGCATCTTTAGAGCTGTTCGGATTCATTTGGGACGGTGTGGCTTCCCGATTTAGGAAGTCCTCAAATATTCGTCGATGATCTTCTGGAAGCGCTCCAATAGTACTTGTTAGAGGCGTCAGTTTCTCATTTCCACTGAGAGATATATTCAACAGAATGCGGCTCACGTCATCTATGGTCTGAAGTACGAAATTAGAACAAAATAGTCATGTAATTAACTGGTAGGGCATTACTTTTCTGAATGTAACTGGTGTCGTCTTCCGCAATTGCTCCAGCCTCTTTCTCCTCTCGTCTGTAAGCATATGAGCCACATGTCGCATATCATCCACCACTTTCGTAGGGAAAACACCATTGTCAAAAAGTAATACCGACGTCTCTGTCATCTTCTGCATCTTGGATTTATTACTGAAAAGATATATAAGAATGCGTTTTTTTGAGAGCGCTGTATAAAGGGTTTTAATCGCTACCATGAAGAGAGAATGGCTTCAATTCGGCCTAGCCTTAATGGGTCCCTCACATATGGCTGCAACAGCTCTATGGCGTGTGAAGCGAACTCCAAATCGCAATCAGGAATTACCTAGAAAACATTGCTTTTACAAGAGAACTTCATAAACTCAGTGTCAGGCCGTGCCGCAGTGATCCTTCGTCACCATTTCCTGAGTGTGTTGCAAGTGTTTCGGAGATTAATGTGGGGTCAGGTCACCCATGCGTGGTTTAACTTCATCAGACGGTTGATTTACTACTCATTTCAAGATGTTGACTACGTAGGTGGGTAACTTATATTATAGATAAGAGTCAAAGAGTGAGGGCAGATATTTGTGGAGTTTATATATGTAATAAATTTGAATATTCGTTGCTTTGGTGATTAAGTTGGGGTATCTCCCATCAAATACAATCTACAGCTGAAAGCAGATACGTATATGATAAAGGTGGAAGCTACTGTAATAGTCCATAATACAATGCTTCGGTCACACAAGAATGTTAATTTCGTCGTTTCATAGTGAATCACCCTCCACACAGCACTGGTGAACTGACCTCATTGAACACTGGCCGGAACAATTGCACGTCACTCCCATTTCTTCGATCCTTGCGACACTTTCTTCGTGAAAATATGACCTGATTCGAACGTTTCCCCATTGTCTGATTGAAAACCCCTATTGCCTTTAGTCCTTTTTGTCAGCGGTCCAAGAGTCTCTCCACGATGTCTCCATCACAGGGTAAAACTTAGTATCAAGCGAAATCTCAGAGAAATATGGCCCCTCACTCCTTTGTCGCCATCTGTTCCAATATACAAGGTGTCTCCCTAGGTCGTCATCGATAATCGTATCACTACCTTACCAAACACGATTATTTATTGATAGCCTTTCTCAAGGACTACAACATGGAGAGACGTCGTCGAAGACCTCAAGGAATTTTCGAATGCACGATCATCCAGCCCAAAATACAACCCCTCTGAAGATTTCGATCGATTAAAGGAACCGGAAGGGGTCCGAAACAAGAAGAAAATGCAAAGAAATGAGCATTTTGTAACGAACACTGAAGGTTAGAAGCGGCAATAGGCGAAAAAACCCGAACTCAAAAGCGCGACGCTGCGGTGTGTTTTCGCATCCCATTCGCATCCAACACACTGACTTTCCGATTTGTCCGCTGTAGGAGACGGGCCGTGGGCCAACGTTAGTTGTAGCACCTGACTCCCAGCGCAGTTAAGGCCATTCCCAACTACAATAGCATTCATGTAAGTACGTCTAGAAGCAATATCAGAAAGAACAAAGCAAAAAGTAAAAGGAAAAAACATATTTATAATAGAAACATCTCCGTTTTGCACCATGCCAAGGTATCAAATTGGCAATTGTGCAATGGCGACCACTTAAACTCGTCCACACTACGTCTGTTCTACCGTAAGCCAAAATCACCCCCTGCTGGTGTTTTTAATGCTCCAACACTTCAGCAATTACATTCAAAGGCAGCGAGAGGGAAGGAGAGGAAGGAAGGTACTTAAAAACGTCCTCAGAGGGATCTATCGCATAGTAACAATCGAGTTGAAAAGCGCGCCTTTAGGGCGCTGTTGCGGTTTTAGCGCGCTCCACCTCAAAGTGCACGCTTCAGGCTTGTCAACGCCACTGTCATCTAATGTCACGTAGGGCGAATTTGATTTAATTCATGATGATGTTAAAATATGAAGCAGCACACAGAAACAAACAAGACAAGTGAAACAAGCAAGCGAAACATCGAAAGGGAGAGTATACGCAAGAGTAAGAAAAAGATGTGAATACAGTGAAAAACCCAATGAGTTTACACTCGACGTCTTGCTAAGGAGCTGTGAGTGCAAAGTAACGAACTGCACGCTACAGTAATTCATTCTGTAAGCGAAAATTCCCCCTCCCGATGTCTTCAAGATGGCGCCCGAGCAATCGTAGAATTCCTTTTCCAAAGATTATTGAAAGTTAAGACTGTTTGAATGTTCAGCTTCTAACCAAGATTAGTGAAAACTTTATTTCCGAATGACGTTTCGGCGTCGTCGTTAATAAAAAGCCGGGAAATGACGCCGATAAGAAACATCAGTGGTATATTTAAGGAAGGGAGGGATCAGGAAATGATATTTTGATCAGGAGGCGCCGCACTAGACGTGCCACCAGGAGTGATTCAAAGTTCTAGTTTAAAATGCATCGAACTAAGGGAATGGATCTGGGTACGAGATGGATATCATTTTTTTCATTTGTGTTCGGAACAATGAGTAGACGCCGGGTATATTTCGTGTTTCCAGTGAAAGTGTGAAAAGAGAGGTGAATCGGAAAACCCACAGACCTGATTCTGTAAAGCGATGCATGCATCAAGAAGTGCGAGGCTAATTAGTAGAATCATCGTTATAACAGCGATGACAACGTTTTCATTTAAGATCCTGAAAATGATTTCGATTTCCGTCAGCGAGGCTGCCGTCATACTCTGCGGTGCCAGCCGCCGACTGGGAGTGGTTGACTGAACGCAAAGAAGCAGAGTTGGGGCAAACGGAGACGCCAGGCAACGCAGCCACACCCTGCCCACGGCACTACAGAGTATGGAGGCAGCCTGAGGAAATCTACAACATGATATAGTGCCAGACGGAAAGGCGCCATTGTCAATGTAACCTGTGAACGATAATAGAAACTAATGGCTTAGAGATACTCAATGTACAACTAGGGAAATGGTTAGCTGCTTTTGGAATTTTTGCAACCCAGGTGAACTTCAATTGAAGAGTCCTAGAATCCTCATAAGGAGGGTCATGTTTGAACTGTCTGAAGGGAGAGAAGGAGCGGTGCTAGCAATTTCGAGATGAGGCAAAGCTGAAAAGATGGAGAGAAAGGAAGATTGTTTCCATTGGAATAGTAACAGAGGGGGTCCGAAAGTCATGATGCTGTGTTAAGTAAAATCTCTTGTCAAATCGAACTTTTTGCAAAATTTGCAGAGCTCATTCCTTCTACAGCACTAGCCCTCTTGGTCGAGGAGTGTGAGGGTGGTTATACGGCAATGCATTAGAGAGGCATGTTCCTTAACACAGAATCCAATAACGGGGCCAGTTCTGTCGACATGGCCTAACCCTGCTTATAAGAAGTACCAATTTTGTGTAGCTGACGCTGATATCAACGACGGTTAGCCACTGGAAATTGTTGCGGAGAGAGATTACGCTATAATTGTTTCTTTTTCTATGAAAAATGAAAGTAAGGGAGCTGAGTCAGAAAAGTCGAAAACATTCCAAACTTTTAACTCTTATCCTTACTGCAAAATATAAAATATGGAATGACGTAGGATAGGAAAGCGTGCGTGGTATACAAATAATTGTGTGCTAGAACTGAAATGGAAAGTGGTACATAGACAGTAAATATGTAGAGAGCGACATTGCGGGCTAATCGGGGATGATGGGCCTAGTATGGACTAGTTCTATTGGTCAGGTAAGCCGGTATAGGACAGGGTTCCATTTAGACACGCTGTTGCCTATTATCCATTTGCGCACTGAGCACTTTGATCAACAGTATTGCTTGGACACGTGTTCGCGAAAATATGTGGGTGTAGTCGGGCTGCAGATTTTATAGAATTAATGACCATGTCGTGGTGTCACAGAGTCTCTTCCGAAACTCAGGAGGAGTGCGGTACGCTGAAGAAAAATCTGCCGGGTTGAGAATTGTGAAATCAATTTTCTATTGGACCGTAATTGTTTACTACTAGTAAGCGGCGCGGATCATGCTACATCACGGAAATTACGACAAGAAAAGCTACAGTCACATATGCCTATCGTGCTTATTTACTGCCATGCCTGAGTGAACATTGGTGAAATTCCAAGGCAAAAGGCAATTCCCGAGATTTAGGTCTCGAAACATCAATCTATTATTTGAACTACATACTTTGCAAATATATTATAATTGTATGCGTGTTTACAAATATATTATAATATATTATAATGTATAGATATATTGTAATACCAGTTGGGCCGCCGTTTCAGAAACGGGGAATTCGCAAAAACGGAAGAAGGAAACTAAATTTCTCCCGTCAATCTCGTCCTTATTCACTTTAGAAATTCAGAGTCCCAGCTTTGCTGCGACGCGAGATATCAATCTCTCGCCATTCGCCTTTTGAGTCTCCTTATCAGCCCTTATCAGTTGCTATCACTTCCGCTATCTCACCACTGGTGTCCCCTTACCACCCCTTATATCACTTTAAAAATTCAGAGTCCTAGCTCTACTGCGACGCGAGATATGAATTTCGTGACAGACGGACGGACGGACGTACAGACAGACGAAGCCTTTTATATGTAGTAGGGATATTATAATACAATAAAAAATAATTAAATATTTGTATGCATGTTGGTGTTGTTGGTCAGTCTGTCTACACAAATGTCTATTCGTCAGCAAATTAGTGATTATTTCAAAAGAAATGGTGGAGAAATTCTGCGGTTTCATGGAGAAAAGACTGATTTGTCTGAAAGTACATAAAGCTGAGTTGGCACTACGATTGGCTTACGTGGAATCATTATGTCAGCATATTTATGGAGACTATGGGTAGCACAAGCAGGAAAAGAAAGGTTGGGGACCACAGTATTTCACGTCGAATTATTAGTATTATTATTGTAATTATAATTATAATTATAATTATAATTATAATTATAATTATAATTATTATTATTATTACTGTTATTATTACTATTATTTCTATGATCATTATTATTATGTGATCGAATGGTTAGATTTGACGCCTCTCAGTGTGAGAAAGACTGAGTGATGGATAATGTGCGATGTGAGACGAACGAAGAATGGTGAACAAAGGGGTAGCATCCAGGGGAGTGAACGCCTGTCCGACCGAGTTACATGTCAGATGAGGAGCTCGAAAAAGAAGATCGCAATACCTTTAGTGTCGTCACCACAATACTGAAGACAAGAGGAATAATTTTCAATGGTCGAATCCACATTCGAATCCAATGAAAGATACCGGAAACGAGATAGAGTTTCTACCTACTTTCAATGAGAAAAAGGATTCATATTGTGTGTTTCTAGAGCATCGATTTGCTGTGATATAATCGATGCCAGCAAGGGCAAATAAGCAAACTGTAGATGAGAAAGGCATCTGGAAATGTAACTCATTTGGTATTGGATTCGTATAGACTTCAGCGAAACATGTCTCAATATAACTGCAAGGGACGCGATATGAAAAGCGACTCCCTTCAAAACTTAGCGAGTTTTGTGCGGATACTCTCCATTGATTTGGGAATCTGTGAAACCAACGGGCTTCCAGAGCACCTAACGCAACTTGCATCGTGCATTAGAGCCCACTCGTCACAGGGAGAAGGGTGGATCTTAACGACATTGCTGGAATCTCGAAAAGTCTGTTTTTTCACTATCGAAGCGAATTGCTCCGAATGTAACATAAGATTTGAGATTATCAAAGTAGTTGACTTCATGTTCTATGCACGGTAGAGATGGGGGAATGTGACCCCGTTCTATCATATGCATAAAATTGTATATCGGAAAATTTTTGCTACGGATCCAAAATCTCTTCTGGCGGTGACCGTTTGTTCACTTCCTTTCCCTCTCCTCTCTCCACCTGTAAGGCCGCGGTCATACTTTGCGTAGCTGCGTTAGTTGACGCCGGTGCCGGCGTCAACTCACGCAGACACTTGCGTGAGTTGACGCCGGCACCGGCGTCAACTAACGCAGCTCCGCAAAGTATGACCGCGGCCTAAGCGCACCACATATATTTATTAACCTGTATTTCACAGCAATTTATTCATCTTTGGACAAAGCTCACATATGTATTCGATAGAGCTTCTTCCGCTTTGAGAAATTATATTACTTTTTGAACTCTTTGATTATTTAACACATAATTACAAAGTTCGGAAATCAAGTAAGCAGGAGGGAAAGTTTTTTACTTTCGTCTTCTTCTCTTCTTCATATACTGTCGAGGTTAAGCAACATGTACATATGAGTCTTCGATTTTCTTTTTTTCTTTTTCTTTCTTTTTTTTTCGAGCTTTTCTGCTGCATAAGCTGGTTTCCTTTTTTTGATTGACTGTTTATTCTTAAGGCTTAAAATGGGGTACTCAGCACAAAGAACACTTCTGGGTCCTCCTCTTTTTCGCCTTCCATCGTGGTCGAAAATTCCCGTATATACATCCGATAGTTTCTTCCGATTTTCATTCGATTTTTCCGCTCAACAAAAAGTAACATTCGTTTCCGAATCTTTTCGTAGGTCAATATTTTTGAGGCTTAGAAATGGCGTATCCAACCAAAATCTGCACTTTTGGCATGTGCCCATTTTAGCCAAAAGCCAAATGTCGCCAGTAGTCTTTTAGACCAAAAATCTTTAATTATGACAATGCATTAATCAACGATGTTTTGTTCCCCTTATATGATTTGGTATGACGCCAACAAGATCAGCTTTTTTGAGATTCCATGTGCCGAAAGTACTGATTTTTGCCTACAAGTACTCCCTTTCCAATAAATAAAAACAGACAATTCGATGACCAGAAACAAATAGCAATGCTTCATATGCTTTTTTCAACCTCGATGGTAGGAAGAGAAGAGGAGACGGCGAAAGTGTAAATTTTTGATCCTGATTACCCCATTCCAGAGCTTTATTAATATTGAATGATCAAAGAATGTGAAGGAGACCAGTACCGTTCTATAGAGCAAAAAAAATTTCATCGAATACATGCATAAACTTTGCCGAAAGACGAAAATTTTGTGAAACACAGGGATTAAAAACGGCACGAACTGCTTGAGGTCCAGTTAGAGCTTCCTATTCTATTTCAGCAATGTTGCCACTGACATCCATGCATGATTGAGACATCTGCTGTTTGTTATGAAGTTATCAAAGGTAGCGCGACGATTCAAGGGAGAATCTTGCAAATGGAGCTCGGTTATTTCACGGTTCAGTAGCTGTGGTAGAGTCACGAACTCCCCACCTTTTTCACTGACCGAGCTAGCTGTTGTGCAGTTCGATCATAACTCACGCAGTTCTCTAGATACCTGTTATTGCTCGTAAGTCAAGTTGTTGTCGTGAAGCCGTCCATATCTACAACTGTGGCTAGCACACCCGATGTCAATATCCTGAATTGCACCTCTGCTACGAGCATCGGCTCAGGTTTTTATAAACCGTACGTGGGGTTGGTGTACCTGGTAACGACTTCTGGTAGAGATAAAAGTGGATTGCATGTCGTTCTCTCATCGAGCCTTTGGTCGTAGCTGATCTCGTAACCTTTGTAAAGCTCTCAGATCATAACGGAAAGTTAATGCGTTGCTGTTAAGTAGTGGCCCAAATGATATTCCCAGACTCAAGGAATTTATAGCATTATGGGTTAAGTTGAGTATTTCCGAGAACACTGACTCTTGCCACATGGTCAACATTTCCAGTGCGAATGTCATTGAAGCGGCAACTGGTTGAGATGCTACCATCATTACTTGAGCTTGCGGAGCGAACGCATAACATCTATCTATCCCGTCGACGGCTAGTAAACGCCTTACGAATGTGTCAGCAAATATTGTGGACGAGTGCATTACAAACAATTCGACCTCAACGCTCCTGACCGATCAGCTCTTTTCAAGTTTCAAGCACCGAAGCAAATGTTTGAGCAACGAGACCGTGCGTCAGAGGTTCATAATTTCAGCAACGGGGAGATTGACATGGAAGCAAACCAAGCTTAGGACTGTGATACTTCTGGGACGCGGGAGGAATGCTTTTCCACGGAATGGTGGTACAAGGTGAGAGAGTCACCTCTGCCGTATACATCAAATTCAGCAGCTCATCATCGCTCTTCGAGAAAAGCGCTGGAGAAGGTCCGCGGTCACCCTCCTCCATGACGACGCCCAATCCCACGTCGCGAAGAGTACCCAGGCCAAGCTACAAGTGCTCGACTGTGATGTCCTGCCCACCCGCTATACATTGTCTCTGTGCAAACATTGTCTCTTCTAACTATCACCTTTCCCTATCCTCTGAACTCCTTCGTGGCCTGGAGAAAATTCGCTGATCATGACTCTCTTGCAAAGGCGATCGCTGACTTTTTCGACTGTCAGAACCCAGAGTTCTGGGAGGAAGAAATCAGCGATCTTCCAATGTGGTCGAAAGGTGCTGTCGGTAACAATGGTGAATACGTTGTTCTCCTCTAACGTTTTGAATTTTTGTTATCAACTATCACCCTGAGGTGATAGTTAATAACAAACAGCAAGTCGTTAGAGGCATCGTTTTACAGGTTTGATTGCCATCAATTCAAATTTACAGCATATTGCTTCAGCGATCTTTTTCTCTGTTACAGATTACAGTAGGCTTGGTGGTTCAGTGTTTTTCTCCAGGCTCTTGAGACAGTCGAATATAATGGGAAGCTTCTACGGTCATCTGCATTCCTCATCGCGAGAGTTGAATCAGAGGACCACGGCAACGTAGTGATCTTATTTTTCACTTCGTTCCAATTCTCTGGCTTTGCTACACTGTAGCTTTAGCAGTGCACTGCGCATAGCTTACTTTTTCATCACTGCGCCGCGTCTGTTCTCTTAAGTTCACCAGTAGATATTTATGATTTTATGTCAGTTTACACTACCGAAATATCGAGCAACCCATTTAGCACTTTGTGCAATATTGTACTGACCAAAGCATTGAAAAACTTGGAAAAATGTGCGCGATGAAAGTATCGCAGCATTTAGTTTTCCTTCTCTAACTAGCAGCTGATGAATCTATCAACTTTTCGGTGTCCTTCTCCACTTCCGCTGCTCCGGTTTTAGATATCGATGGAATGGAAAGGAGTACGATGGGGTGCATGTGAAAAGTGGAGCGTATCGGAGTCGATGGCAGCGTCGATCATTTGAAAAGATCATGTCATGCAAGTGTTTGTTGTTAATGTTCGGTATGTGTTACGTAAATCAAACTATTTCACTAGACTTGCTTCTCACAAAACAGCTCTATGTAAGCTCGATTGTGCAACTCTAGGAACATGAGAGTAAGCATCGTAAGAGGTCCGCTCCTCATAAAATAGGGAGTGAATCCTTTCCAGAATGCAAACACTCCCTCCTTTTTGAGTAGCTGAAACATAGAAATGAGGAGAACCCAATAAAGTGTCGACAGCGCAAGCAAGAAATTACCTTCAAGCATACATCTACAGGACCACTGTATTCTGGAACACCATCTATAATCTTCATTGCTTGGATTCTGAATGTAAGTATGTATATACTGATGGGGGCTGCAAAATCCAAATGTATCCTACGGACCGTGTTTTTAGGATGTCTACAGGCATGGATGCTATTGTACTAGCCAAACCGGAACACATGGATGCGCAAAAGTGGCAGAGTAATCCTAAATGTTGTGAAGCAGATATGTTCATATCCAAGCTCGAGAGGCAAATCCATGCCACAACCAAAAATTGGTCCTGCTGAGAATTATGAAGTGTAACGTGAAGGATCGTGCTGTTGATTAATGTAATTACAGGGAACAACTAATTAATGTGGTTGAAGCAGTAAGTTTGAGGCTGCGTCCACACCCAGTATTTGCAGTTCAGCAGGCAGTGGACAAGTGGTGTCCACAGAAGTGATCTCCGATAACGACCTTCCCCGTCTTTGAAAAAAATGACAACTGTTGGCAGAACAGTGCTTGTTATGCTTCGATATGCTTCTAGCTAGCTGAATTTAGAACTCTAATCTCATTGAGTATTTTAGATAAATACCTCCATGGCAGTAGAAGAAAATGATAGCTTAGCTAACCATCGTGGAGCTTTCCTGTTCCTAGGATCATTTGTTTAGCTTGAGAATAGGTGGACAGTTGTGCTGCATTATGTACCATTGCGCGAAGAACGGTCGGCATGCAGCCCTTTAAAAGTTACAGCTGAATTGAACTGTGTGTACCCACCAGCAGAGTGTCAAACACAAAACTAGGATGTTACCCGGAAGAGAGCAGGAATTCCTTCTTCTTTTATGACACGAGTTAATGCATCAACTACGCACTTGTAGTTTCGCCGTTGTTCTCGTGGCAAATGCCCGTCGCCTTTAATATTGAAAGCATGTAAATTCGCAACATTCTTACGATTCGCTATTCTTTTGCTGTCTCACATCACTTTGCGTTGGAGATGAAACAACTGCTGTATCGCTCTAACCTTAAGGAGATGGTCTACGATGAAATGCTTCGGAAGGCGCACCTTAATCTTTTATTGCGGCATCGTCATAGTGCGTCCTGGTGAAGCGATGGAGCAGCCTAGAGTAGCCGTGGATGGCTGGACATTCTACACTGCTCGGCTTAGTCGGCCTTACAGCTTGCGATACCTCTTTCAGTGATGCAGAAGGCGCGGATAGCTTTAATACCTACATGGGCCACGTGAAGTGTGCACAGCAGCTTTTGTCCAATTGAGCGAAAGTATCATGAAGAGTTAAGTACGTCCTTGATGAGTGCTAAGATAGGAGGACAGTTTTTCTTGTTTCTCTCTGCGCCATTCCTTTCTCTTTCCAGTGTTATACCACCTAGCAACTCGACTTTCATATGGGAACGGGACTTTGGCATAGAATGCTCGTTAGCACCTTCACCTCTCCGTTACCTCACACTTCTTTCTCACCTACATTGCATCTTTGCAGGCTGGTTGACCCTGCTCAATTGATTGCACTGTCTGTTGACTTCTCCTCAGAAATGACAGTGACACAAAAGATGAAGCAAGTTTAGTATGGTGCGGATTGTGAATGAACCATAAGCACTTTAAGTATTTATTTAATATACAGGTGATTAAGTTGCATAAAGTGATGAACACCGTGTTACAACGTTAACACAGCGAACTGCAGATTAGTACCTAATACTTTATTCACAATTTATGCTGAGTGCAATGATGGTAGTTGATTCTTTTTCATAACGAATCCTTTTTTTTGTGATTGTTTTGCATAGTTATCAAACTGAGGACCATCTCACATATCTTAAATGACAAAATTTGGGTGATAGATATCATTCATTTGTTGCTGACCATTTCTTTGCAAAGCTAGCTGCAATCCCCATCCTGGATTCATTGGTATTACAGATCATTATTGTTTTATTCTCAATCCTGTAGATGAGAGAAACAGTAGGCAAGCTGTCAATTAGGCGAGGTCACTCAGCATGCCAAGATGCGAGAAAGATGCGAGAAAAAGGTGTTAACGAGTATTCTGTACAAAAGTAGCACAACCTTTTCATATTGCACCACTACCATCTAATCCTGTCGGCATTTGAAAGTGATTGCATGATGAATAAGGGTAAGCATACAATGTTCGCTTGAAGCCGCCACACTCAAAACCATTAGAGAATCTACAATTTTTGCAAGTTTTCATGATGTTGTTTATCACCAAACCTGTCATACGAATCAAAGCTAATTCCGCAGGTGTTCCTACCAACGCTCCACATGCACCTGCTGTCATTCCAAACAATGCTTTTACAGGAAATGATGGAGGCTGATTTTTCCTGCAAAAGATTCCAGCCATAAACGGGTTAGTGGAAAATTCGCTTGATATGATTGCCGTTTACCCATGGTCACTTCATTTTTCAAGAGTTTAGCAAACACTTTACTTCGGCGAAAATTAGCCGGTAGATTTACGCCCACGAGTGTCATATTATGACCGGAGTGCCTTACTTCTGAGCTACCCATCTAATCGCTGTACCATCAGAACGCTGGTGTCTTTTAAGGAAGCCCCAATGAACGAAAACAAATCGTTTCCATATAGATTCCATCATATACATATCATCCTACTTTCATAAATAATGACGCTTATCACTGTACTATCTTGCTGCCTCTATGAGATGAATTCCTTTGTTTTTATGTTCGAGGATCGCCCTGACACATGTGATACAGTTGCTTAAGAAAACTCTCACACACTCATCTCACTTTCATTCAGAAAATCGACCATTAATTTTACGAATACATTCGGAAACAGTGTTAAACAACGGATTTAAGGGTTATTGTCTCGCTGAGATTGCCCTTATCGACCTTAGACCTTCCCTTGATCGCTCACATTTCTTAATTAACCGGCGTTTTGCTAAATATTAGAGAAGCGAGCAGCGTCACATCCGCCTATGGGATTAGAGTTCAGTTATTTGATGCGTGGGTCATTAGTTTTTCCCCTTTGTTCCTTTTATTGAACCTGTTTTAGCTAGGTGATGCACCTCGCGTGTCACACGGTACTGCTGGAGAGATCTAGACGATAATCTGAAAAGGAGTTGCTGTGCGATATGGTCTAGCAATTACAGCGTGCAGCTTTACTAAATTAACACTTATGCGAGCGTACCTATTTGTAAGTGAGACAAATTAGTTGCAAAGTTTGAATTCCTGTAAGGCTATGTTTTTTGATGGTGTGGCACACTCGAATCTGGCCCTGTGCGCACATCATGAATAGTCATAGTAACCGATCCATTGATAAACTTAGGCGAGATCGTACAGTTGCTGCCAGCTTCCAGATCTGCACACTTTTCACTTTTCGTTTAGCTGGCACCTAGCGCGCCGGCATACCGCAGAATGACAGCAGGCGCACTAGCCAGGAAGGGCCTTCAACTTCCCATGGAACATTGATTAGGGAACCGGACAGGTCGACAGAGTTTTGAAGTAAGTTCTGACTGCAAATATGGAAATCAAAAGTGCTACGGGCCGCTCTGGAGCGAGTTAAGAGAGGTCAAAGTTCGCATGTGATGTCTCATCGACGGGTGCCCTGCCGGTGGTTACTCGTCAACGCGGCTAATCGTGCCCAATGCAAGAGTCGCGTTGGCTCGGTAGTGATCTTCATCTCCAGGGTTGAGATGCGGGGTTTGCTCCCTGTGCGGAGTTTCGCATTTTGTGTTTTACCTTCGATAAATGGTTCTGTTGCAAGTTTTGACGTTTCTTCATATTGGCGGCTTACCATAGGCACCGATTCCACCTGTTACTTTATTTCAATCAATCGATCTGCGCGGTTTCATAAAAGTTTTTCATGTGTCATCACCACTCAATAGGGCTGTGTTTGTATCAACAGCTCTGTTAACGCTTATGAAACAAAGCAAAAAAAAACGTTTTTTTTTGGGCTAAAAAAGAAAACATCCAAAGGTTGGATCAATGATGTCGCACCGGGAGGAATATTGTAGACAGCAATTTTACAGCCTGTAATTATATGCATACGAAGAATTGAAGTGGACTTCTCCAATATACACTTACATATCGTAAAACTCACCCCCAGGTACCGCCTTGTTGTCGGTATCAGTGTCACGAAAGGATGACCATGAGTCCACTAAATGTGCATTTCCTGGGCTTTATTGTCGTAAAATACAAAGATTTTGATCCAGTCGACCATGAGCTCCTTGGTCATTAAGTGGGACGTGCCCGCTATCACCAAAAGATTTGGAGCTCGAAGCGCCTCCGCCGCTGAAATGCTCCTCCTTTTTCTTGCAAAACCACATACAGTTTTTTGCCTAGCTGTCGTCAGCATAAATTGAGGGTAAGATGGTAACGAATGCGTAATCGCTGCCCTGCTTCGGCGATCCTTTCAACTTGAAGAACTTAGTCATCTTTATATAGACAGCTTAGCCACGGCCTCGATTGACCCACCTTTTTCGCTTCTACTGGTGCTAGTGATGTTCCTGCTGTCATTTCTCGGACGAAAGCTGATTGGTCGCCGTTGAAAAACAACGCAATGATCTCATTTCGATTATCTTCCTTACATTGCTCACAAATGCATGCGCTTCAAATCTATCTCCGCACGGCTTGTTGAAGTTCTTCTTTGTACAAGAAGCCGTTATCCTCCTTGACACCACTCGGTAACGCCGTTAAGTATTTTATCCAATATGGGCTTGCCTTAAATCTCTCAATCCCACGTTCCGGCATAGATCGCCATGAAGCAGAGGTTCTCGTCGTGCTATGTTATACCTTGAAAGAAGTCGGCTACCAAATAGGCTCCAAATCAGTCAAATACAAGGTTATATGGACATGCTACCAGTTTTGTCTTCACTTTTTCGTGGAGCAGTTTCCTACCATTCGATAACGCGGATCGACGGTACTTCACCTCCATCGTCAGCTGCCTTTCATGTTCGGTCTTGCGTAGCTTCCTCACATCTTCGTCATCCCTGATCCATCTGAACCTTCTGCTCAAGCTCGATAACGGGCGATGTCTTTTTTAGGAGCTTCTATAGTGCTCGATAGCCCTCGTCACTTGACCAAAAAACGCAATAAGTAACATGCTCACAGTAAACACGATGAAACGCGCAGACAATCTTGTTTGCCAGTGACCGAGAAAGCAAACAACATTATTATCGGCAGTAGTGCGCCCTCTAGCATCTTCATCACAGTAGTGGCAGTCGGAATCAGTAGAAACGTCTGACTCCAAACTTTCTTAAGTTTCGACCTCGACTGTAGCTACAACGCTGTCACGAAGTACCGCAGAAAATCTTGCGGTTACCTTCCTCTTTTCGCGAGTTGTGGCGCTGTAGTCTGCTGAAGTACCGAACTCGGCAAGAAGTATGGCGACTACCTTCGCAGGTGAAAATGGCACGATGAATAAAGATGTTTCAATGAAGCAGTACATATATGGGGCACAATTCCCGGCAACATGTAAGCACAAGATGGAACATTAATACCTGGTGAAGAAAGCCCTCTGAGCAGTGCTGCCTTCACTGCCACCAACCGTTGATCCCAATTCCTGACTCCAACTTTTTAAGTGCACTAGCTGAAAACTCTTTTAGCTTGAGTTCAGCGACTGTTTCGACGAGGGTGAGCAGCATGTCTGCTTCATACATTTTCTGTTTTGCTTCATCAGTGTTAACAGAGCTGCTGATATACGCAGTCAGTTGCCTTGTTTCCTCCAGTGGTTTGACATATGAAAGCTTTCATGAAACCGTTCGGATCGATTGAAGTAAAGGGACAGGTGTAAGCGGTGTCAATGGTAAGCCGCTAACATAAAGAAACATCAGAAATTGGAACAGAGCCATTTATCGGAGGTAAAACACAAAAAGCAAAACTTGACATTAGCAGGGAGCAAACCCGCCACCTCACACCTGGAGGCATAGAGCACTACGGGTGGACCAATGTAAGTGTTGCGTCAGACTCGATTAGCCACGTTGAGTCATCGCTAGCATAGTATCGTTTATAGGTCATCGCATGCAAACTTTGCTTCTCCTAACTTGCTTTAGAGCCGCTCGTAGCACTTTTGGTTTCCATATTTGCAATCAGCATTCAAAACTCTATCGACCTCTCTGGGTTCCTGTTCAAAATTCCATGGGGAGTTGAAAGTCCTTCCTCCCTGCTTTTTTCTCCGTAACAGAAAAAAATTCTTTCAACTGTTTGTAACTTGCATGCACGTACAAAACATAAAAACGAAATATGGAAATTGAGGATGGTGATCTACTCATGGAATTACAACTTTTTATATACTACATGATTAGACTCACCGCATACTATTCAGTGCTGCCCGCTTCTTTGATCTAATTTAAAAAGTTGATTCTGATATTTTTGATTTTTGATAACTGCTGTTTATCGCCGCAGCTCGCGATGCGAAAGTTACTACAAGGATGCTGAGTTATGAGCAAAAGCTTCGGTGTCGGACGGCACGAAGGCATTTTTGATGGTACGACGGCAAGACATCGATCAAGCAAAGATGAGAGCGGTTTGTACTTCACTCCGCTTTAATATAATAGATATAGTAATGAGCATGATTGGCTTACTTTGTGAAGTTTTCAAGCAAGGAAGTGTAAACTCCGAGCCTTGTTGTGGTATATGTGGCCTGTCTCAACAGTCCAGCGCTCAAACCATTGTAAAGCGCCAATATGCCTTCGTTTTTGATAATGGATGATAACACATGGAAGCTTGTTTTGAACTTCTTGCCTAAAATTTTCAGGCTGCTATGAATTATCTTCAACCATGAAGAACATTCTCGTCCCATAGTCTCTTGCACTCACTGTCGTGAATATTGGCATATTCATGATAACACCCTACGATAGTCCCTCGCCTTGGTGATGACTCATCTTCCAGCTCGAGATCGACCGGCGCATGAACCACCTTTTCGCAATTCGGCTGCTGCCTTGAGGGGTGTGGCCAGCCGGGTGGCTACGGCCACAAGAAATATAGGCGGCGCCCGCCGCCAGTCCGGGCCAGTCCTCGAGGTGGGCGGACAACTGGCCAAGTGTCACGATCATGGGGAAGCAGTAACAGTACTGCGACCGCGTCATCCAGTCAGAGATGAACAACAGCAACAGACAACAACAGCGACAGGGTCGATAGACACGGCAACGAGCTAGTAGACAAATGAACAATGGTGCAAGCAGTTCCGGGCATTTAGCAGCCCAGTGGCAAGTGGTTTATGTTCCTCACTACGCTCCCTCAATCGTTGTATCTTTTAGTCGTATGTGTTGTAGTTGCAGATTGTTGGAATAATGAAGATAGTTTGAACACCCGTTCTCCACAAACGAACCACCAAACCCTATTGAAAAGTGATGCAATCCAAACACTCACTACTTGGGTACTCTCTTCCTAACTCTAATTGGCCATCTCTAATCGTAAGCCTTTGTGCCCAATTCGGTACCAACGGCCCAATTCGCACATGTCGTGTTATATAGACTTTTTAGCAGCCGCAGAATCAAATGGAGCGTAGCTCAAGTTTTTCTTTAATTTTTCGTCAGAAGACCTTTTGCTTCTTTCTCTTGTTTCTGCCATACCTCCATCCCTTGCACCACTAATATTCGTGAGGCACGCCCGAAGAAACATGTTGAAATGGTATCTGTCTATTACATGAGATTGGTTTGGCTTTATAGGTCTGTGTGTCGGTTCCCATCAAAGTAGTTCGTGGACTGCACCGATCCATTTCGGAATATGGATAGCTGTACTTCTGTAATAGGTGCTCGTGCAGCGCAAGAACGAAACATTGCAACGGAAATGTACGGCGGATATTATACGCGGCAGTTTGCAAAGAATTTGATGTCTACCTGTGTAACTGCGCATTCTAAGCGCAAAACCCGCGAAAATCAGACTTGCAACACACCTTCTTGGGGCAGATAGGTTTTCGGTCAACTGTTCAAACTGCGCACTTTTTGCTGCGTCGCGGAACGTCCTCGCGGCGCTAAACAGCTCGAAACCCCTAATCGTGGAATGTGCCCTAATGCTTCTTCATGCTTAACTCCATTGCTGTTATCGCTTCGCTTTAGTAATAAAAACAAATAGAAGGATTTGGCGTCAAGGTCTTAGTACTCACTTAGTACTCAAGCAACGCCTCACTTGAAACAAAATGGACCAAGCTGTTTCCGCCCTCTTCGAATCGGGCAGCACCATGTGTTGACCCAGTGGGACTGTTCACGTATATTCTGTTCCCACTACGCGTCTTCAATAGCGACGCACGACGGGATGGACATTTACGCTGAGGCTACACCCCGCCTCTTCGACCACCACTTTGAGGACTGTATATTAGCCGGATTTTCGTGCGTGAAACTTTGCATGCGACCTTTATTAGGCAAATATAACGTAAATATACGGGTAACAGAGAAACACGTCTTTTCATGCACGGCTCCTTTAACTGTTCCCGGAATCATCATGAAAAATGCACATGTAACGCTGTTTATTTTTCAGTAAAAATTACGGTTGCTCAGGTCATTGACAAAACCAACACATGGAATACAGAGGGTGCCAAAAAGAGTAATTTTGCTCGCGACCCACGTTCGCCAACTACACAAAGCACAAAGATGAAAATGGAAGAAATAAAAGTATTAGGGCAAAGTAGCCCTAGAATGTTCCTCTAGGAGCAGGAGCAGGCTGAGGCTTGTCATTTTCATCATCATGGAAAATTGGAGCCTTCAGTCGGCATAGTCGGGCTTCAGAGCACCTGAGGCATCAAGATGCGCCTCAAACAGTAGAGTTCCTCGGTTTGTGGAATCCACAGAGCTTCTGCTGATGGACAACGCCACTATGATCCGAAGTGTAATTTTTCATGCCTCAAACTCGCCTCTAGAGGTTTCAATGGTAATGAAATTCTTGGAAACGAAGGACGTTAAGAACTCGGGAAAAACGGAATGTTCAAGAACACCATCCAATATGATCCCCTCAGTTATCTGGAGTGAACAGACCTTGTTGTGATGTACATGTTGTGTTGTGCAAGTTTGTGAAAGAGTGTGACTGAAACGGATTTTGCCGTGTTGAGGTGACACATCATGTTCACTCGGGAGAAGGTCTCGATCTTGTTCGTTGTTGTTACATAGTTTAGTTATAGTATGAGGTGTGCCAGGTGTGGCCTTACATAAACCTCAGAGCAACTTGTTATTCTCTTTTACTATTTAACTCTTTACGAGGTTTTGATATTTTTGACTTTCGATAGCTGCTGATTATCGCCGCAGCCCGCGATGCGAAAGTTACTACTAGGGTGCTGACTTATGGGCAAAATCAATCAAATCAAAATAAACCGGCCAATCCTTTCCAGGGATATGTGCTAATCCATTACACTACCGACACCCCTTTCACTCTACCTCAGCTTCTGAATGGTATATTGACCATAGCTTAATGAGCAGCTATCAAAAGTCAAAAATATCAAAACCAGTATCTACTTAAGCTTTCAGCATCACGGTTCGATGCCGATATTGGCCAACCGGCTCAACACGTTATACGTGTAAGTGCTGATAAGCTATGGTAAATATAACATTCAGAAGCTGAGGCAGGGTGAAAGGGGTGTCGGTAGTGTAATGGATCAGCACATATCCCCGCAAAGGATGAGGTGCGTGTCGAGTCCCGTCCGACGCCGAAGCTTTTGCCCATAACTCAGCATCCAAGTAGTAATCTTCACGAGGTTGTTAGTATACCTCTAATAGCTAACGTTTCGGCGAAATTGCATTCTTCAGTTTCGCAAACAGTTGAGATCCTTGTGCCAATACCTTAACCCTGACGAAGTCGCCTCCGTCAGTTTTTGAACCCCGTGGGCTCCAAAAGCAGTTGATGTACGTGACCTGGTTTTACCGTCTATGTGCTCCTTTCAACTCTTGTGCGGAGGCCTCGCCGTTTCGCCTATGTACTCATCCCAACAACTGTTACAAGTAATTTTATAGACTACACCTGCGATGTTGCAGTCCCTTCCCTACTCGTTGGACATACCACACATACCACAAGTGGGGGTCAAACACAATCGGTCGTAGAGTCGATTGCGTGCGAAGCGATGCTTTGAATTCCAAGGCGGTACATTTACAATGGCAACTGTATTTTGATAGGAATTGAGGCTCTATATAAGGACCAGTTGGCGGGCGCACACTACTGCGCGCCATCCATGGCGATATTGTGTAAAATGGGGTTAATCGACACGACCACAGTTGTGCATGGAATTAAGTGGAAATTCCTATGCTTTCAGCTGAGCTATTGAATTGGAAAAAGCAGAGAAGAAGGCGTGATAAAAAAGCTTTAGGCATTGAGAGTCGCAGCTTTGCTGCGACGCGAAGTATCAATTTCTCGCCATTCGCCTTTCGAGGCTCCTTATCAGCCCTTATCAGTTGCTATCACTTCCGTTCCCTCACCACTGATGTTCCCTTACCACTCCTCATATCACTTTAAAAAATCAGAGTCCCAGCTCTACTGTGACGCGAGATATCAATTTCTCGCCATTCGCTTTCGAGGCTCCTTATCAGCCCTTATCAGTTGCTATCACTTCCAATCCCTCACCACTGATGTCCCCTTGCCACCCCCTATATCACTTTAAAACTCCAGAGTCCCAGCTTTGCCGCGACGCGAGATATCAATTTCTCGCCATTCGCCTTTCGAGGCTCCTTATCAGCCCTTATCAGTTGCTATCACTTCCGTTCCCTCACCACTGATGTCCCCTTGCCACCCCCTATATCACTTTAAAACTCCAGAGTCCCAGCTTTGCCGCGACGCGAGATATCAATTTCTCGCCATTCGCCTTTCGAGGCTCCTTATCAGCCCTTATCAGTTGCTATCACTTCCGTTCCCTCACCACTGATGTTCCTTACCACCCCTCATATCACTTTAAAAATCCAGAGTCCCAGCTTTGCTGCGACTCGAGATATCAATTTCTCGCCATTCGCCTTTCGAGGCTCCTTATCAGCCCTTATCAGTTGCTATCACTTCCGTTCCCTCACCACTGATGTTCCCTTACCACCCCTCATATCACTTTAAAAAATCAGAGTCCCAGCTCTACTGTGACGCGAGATATCAATTTCTCGCCATTCGCTTTCGAGGCTCCTTATCAGCCCTTATCAGTTGCTATCACTTCCGTTCCCTCACCACTGATGTTCCCTTACCACTCCTCATATCACTTTAAAAAATCAGAGTCCCAGCTCTACTGTGACGCGAGATATCAATTTCTCGCCATTCGCTTTCGAGGCTCCTTATCAGCCCTTATCAGTTGCTATCACTTCCGTTCCCTCACCACTGATGTTCCCTTACCACCCCTCATATCACTTTAAAAAATCAGAGTCCCAGCTCTACTGTGACGCGAGATATCAATTTCTCGCCATTCGCTTTCGAGGCTCCTTATCAGCCCTTATCAGTTGCTATCACTTCCGTTCCCTCACCACTGATGTTCCCTTACCACCCCTCATATCACTTTAAAAAATCAGAGTCCCAGCTCTACTGCGACGCGAGATATGAATTTCGTGACAGACGGAGGGACAGACAGACTAAGCGTTTTATATATAGTAGGGATAGTCTTCCAACAGTGAGGTTGAGCAGCAACCAGTCCTATCGCTGCAGACCGGCTGATCTCTGGGATCCAAATTATTGTGGTGGGTTGCTCATTTTATGGTTACGGGGTGGTCTGAGTGGTCCCGAGTTCTAATGGGTTGACGATGTGTTTGGCTGGGTAGTCATGAATTGCCTTAATCCTTTTAGGCTCTGAAGAAGGAGATTTTGCCGAAACGTTAGCCAATAAAGGTATATTAACAACCTCGTGAAGAGTTAAATAGTAAAGAAGGTTGCGTGTTCCTGAATTTGGAGACGGAAATATCCCGTCAGAATCTGCCGAAGTTCTACTAAACTAAGGTTGAAAGTGGAGGAGAAAAGGTTATTCTTATCTTGTACCACCTGCAGATCACATGTGTAATATAACAACAATGTATATAATCAACAATATGTATTTCCTAAATGGAGACTGTTATTGTTCAGAATGTTTTGAAAAACATAAGAAAAGCATGCACATATATAACGTCACAAACAATGAATTTGTTTTGTCACTGCTTGCTGCATATGCTATTTAAAAGCGTGTTGCTAAACTCCTATTTACTTTTCTTGGAGGAGAAGTGTATCAGAGAGTGGTATTATCCATCGTTACTATCCATATTTGAAAACATAGGTATTATAGTAGCAGTTGACCACGGTACCTCTCCAAAACACGGGTGTGTACACATTGGTACGAATGACTTCTTTCGCACCCCATGTGCGAACGCTTAATTACTTCCTCGCACCTCATGTGCGAGAAAGTAATTAACTAGCAGAGGTCAGCTATAGACCGCTAAACTTCATTAACCCATAACGGACGGCGTGCGCCACCCGTGGCGCACGCCCGCGAGACAAAAAAAACGCGCCCGTCCCAGAGGCCATCCCGCGCAAAAAGGCCGCCGTCCGTTACGGGTTAACTGAGTGTAATGTTCACCGAGGGAAACACAGCAGGGGTGAAATACTGAAGAATTTTTTCCGAAAAAAGAGTTTGGTTCAATGGTGCTATGGTAACCAGTGAGATACTGGCGAATGGGAATGGTTGTAACATCTTCGAAAGTTATAGTATTGCAAAAAATAGGGAATAATGAATAAGTGAGTCAAATAAATAGAAGGAATAAAACCTATTTGGCTGAATTATCAAATCGCGAATCTTATCCAACCTTATCATATAATGGAAATTGTTATTAATCTCGATGAAATGTTATAGAACACCAGTAAGGGATTCATACAGGAGAGTAGCTGTACCCTTACACTTTTGATATGAGTTGCTATGGCCACAAGCTAAATTTGGCAGTTCGATGCGAGGTCAAATGCAGGCATTTGAAAAGGTGTTTGTGCAACCCACCCACAAGTGTTTGTTTCCAACTTTGTTGAGCTGTAATGTTTTCTAATACTTACAGATAGGTTATCATACTAATGAGCTCATATGGTTTATTAGCGAGTCCGAAATCCGTTTCGCTTTCTGCGACCTATTGTACATTTCATAAATGTAAAAAGTATTTTAGTTCGTAGTATAATAAAACTGCCTTCATTTTTTCCCCTATGGAATTTCATGCAGTTGATGGAGCGGTCTATAGCTGACCTCAGCTAGTTAACTACTTTCTTGCACATAAGGTGCGAGGAAGTAATTAAGCATTCGCACATAGGGTGTGAAAGAAGTCACTCGTACCAATGTGTACACACACCCAAAACACCAATAAATTGTGATTCGAATCTCGTGCAACACATGGTGTGCTCGTGCAACGCCGTTCTTCTGTGTTAACAAGTCGTTTTTGGCTACGCGATGTATCCCGAGTAGCCACAACTGACGAAGAAGAGCGGTGTACCTATACAATAATGCTAACAAGAGGTACTCAAGGATGTGGTTTAGCAAAAATGGCGTACGACTTTATTGGTTCCACGCGCACCCACGCCTCCATCGGAGCCACCCTTCAGTAATGGAAATCGGAGTACTACTCTGATGTTAAGACCCACTATCCGTTTCCGGCCCTCTGCGTACATTATGGTAGTTGACTGAGTCGACCATGACTCGTAAAAAATAGCAATCTTTTCATTCACTCAATTACCCACTTTTAATCGGTCTAGTCCAAACAGCACTATTCCTCTCACAATCCAACTCACCACTACGTGCCTGCATCCCGGTGTGCTCACATCTACTGCCACGTCAGCACCCCGCAGAATCACGACGAGAGCATGAAATAGGTGTTTATTCGAGTGGGAGGTGCTAACACAATGATACTCCCACATCCATCAGGTTCTCCTAACCTAGAGCGCTTGCTTTTTTCTATCATCCCCTATGCACAGCCGGTTGCACGGGCAGATCCGTTCGGTGTCTCGCGTTGACACTAGAGCGTTGACACCCACTGATGTTTTGCGGGGTGGGACGGAGACATTAATTTAGATAATTCGAACCGATAGCAGTTGATTAATTCGATAATCAGCTAAGGAGTCAAACGTCACCATATACGTTTATCGTTCCCAGCTCACAGTAGGATGTTTACACTCGTAGATGCTGTAGCGAGTGAAACGGGAACCTTAATGGTGACGGATCGAATCTTCTAATTACGGATAAGGGTTGATAAGATAGCAGCTAGATGAGAAATCTCGCAGACTGCCAACTATCACAACACGACCGTAATAGTTTGAGTGTATGATGCTCAGTGACACGACAAGCATACTTGGTTTGCTTTCTGACAAGTCCTGGGCAATGTATCGGCCACCAAACTGTTAAGCTTCCCAAATAATGACGTATGTTATTGGCACTACGATCTACATGATTGATCTATTTCAGATTCTATCCAGATTTGTAATAGCAAAGCAACTGAACCATGTTCTAATTTGGTAACAGAAGCGACATGGCTTATCAACCGCTAGGCCATCTATAATTCCTGTGCTGCAGCAAATGATAAGCATCGGTATCTGACAGCTGGATCTACTACCAGTATATAAGAATTAGATAGTCTGGGAAAACGAATTGCCACCAGCCAATGTGATCGAATCCAAAACTATCGAACGCTAATATGCAACCTCCATAGTGGCCACCACAGCCCCAAAGGCTAAACCATCAATGGTGAACGAAATTCGCTCTGGAAAGTGGCTGATGTGATACACCGTGGTAAACGCTGAATAATCAAGACCATGTTCAGTAGGTGAGCACGGTCCGTAGTCCAAATCAGTAGTAGTGTTTCGGCCTCTAGTCTATGTTAAATTCTGAATAGTGATAAATGTTTGTAGAGATACCAGTTGAGCTAGCGCTCAGTACTGCGCTCATCACAGCGTGGCATTATGCGCGCGCAATACCACGATTATGCAATTGTTCAACTGGTTGTGAAATAATTGTGAAATTGGAATATAAGGTACTCAGTAGTGCAACAATAGAACAAGAACTCGAGAGAAATGAACCTGTAAACCCTCTGTCTCTTTCCCTTTCGCCCGAGAGTGCAACGAAAACCCCAATTGTTACAGATCACATATTCCGAAATTGAAAAGGCGTTCACAGAGAAGATGTCTTCCCACTTTCCAATCTCTCCTATGATGCTGCGGGCAAAGGCGGCTTTATTCCTGCGTCGCAACCTTCGTAATTTCTTTCTGTGCATCGAATTCGTTATTTTCATGCATAAGGAAGGTTTTCGAAAGCTCGCAAAATCTTTACCATCTCTGTCAATTAGCTGCATTCGATTTTTAATAAGATCCAAGGGGTGAACAAACCATGTAGCGGTCATCCTAAAAAGGAAGCAATATCACCCATACGAACCTGGAAGAATAGCTTTGAGCAAACAAACACAAGTCAATGCAAACACTGTTAAATTTAAAGCACATGTCCCTAATAGGATCCACTACATTGTGACATACGATTCTTCCACAATCCTTTTACTGCTTCATATTCAATACAGACATCGAAAGATACAATAGGCAGCTTAGAAAAAATTTTTCAAAATATCACTCAGTGAGCTTCAGAGTCTTTGCTATGGTGCTGCCGCAATGAGGTGGGAGGGGAGGGGGTTTGAGGGAAGGGGGGGGGGGGGGGTGTTTAACGCTAGTTCTACTTTAGCTTGAGGTGGAAGGGACTCCTTCCTCACTCCGCTGAGGCTTAGGCAGAAACATACCCTCCAACGTGCAGTTTGTTGCCTCAAGGATCAATCAGAGATGCTCGGGTGTGCAAACTTTTATAAGACTCCCTCATTGAAGTAAAACCTAAACACGAATTCACTTATTGGCACCACCAACTACTAAAATCGTTCAAAAGCTGAAAAAAGCATTGTTACTGATGTTGTATATATCGGCACCATGCAGTTAGGATAGAGGTTCTAACACAATGAGGGGGGGGGGGCATTTCATGAGCTCAGAGAATATAGCGGTCGAAACAGTTTGTTGCAACTCGTGTCGCATAGGTGTGTTCACTGAGCACTCAGTACATGCTGACTTTAGTGGATGATATTTTGGTTATTCATTCCTGCTTGAAATATATCTACCGGCAGCCATCATTAATTAGAAGTGTAGAAAGTTCAGTGGTTGATCCATTTCGCTGCATCTGCTATAGAAACAAGAACGAATTATGGTAACCCATTGATCATCTAAGATTGGTCTGCGGTGGTCGATAGGTAGTAGCGAGCAGTGTGTCGGCCTCCACTGAAGCTATCCGTATCGGTTTTCATCAAACTTTATGAAAGGTCATTACTTGGTGTCTTCGTCCCACCTCACACAATGCTGATCACTGAAGCAAAGCAGCGGCCACCGTCTTAAAGGAAGCTGTGGGGGAAATTCGGACGAAAAGTAAAAGAAGAAGTGAATATGAAAGCCGAGGTGCCTAGTAACAGGGCAGTTGAGAAAAAACATATGGAAATGGCCAAATACCCGAGAAATAGGACCCCTCCCCAGCGTTGGTTCTAGGCGCGGACGACCTTTCCGTCAAGAAGCGGTAGCCCGCATAGGTTTTCCATTGGCATTACCCAGAGGTAAACATGAAGGGATGTTCGGAAATGCGACAGCATCTAATTTCATGTGGTGAGCTTCAAGCTAAAAGTGAGAGAGCGCGCTGCGAACTTTCAATCCTGCCGATTTCCTTGACCAACCTCACCGTGATCAACCACTAATCACGTCGCCTGGAGGCGGGCTGCCCTAAACCAAGGCGGCTTGCCCTGACGAGGCCGCCTCCGCCACAGCTCAAGGGGGCGCCTTCCGCGGAGGATTTCGCCATGCATAGGCCTGTCAGACCCGTAGTTTTTCACTAAATGACTCCTTTTGGGATTTCTTATCACCCACATTATCCCTAACACTGTCTTTAAGATGGCTCACACCCATCTTTGATTCAGCCAGCTGGTGAGCGGTGGCTTTCACGTGTATGAGAGGCATGGTATCTACTACGATAAGAAATGGTAGAAAAAACTCCCATCGTAAAAACAACCTTATCGAATGATATTATCACGTTGAAACTTGTCCGAATGCTTGCTTTTGAGCTACAACTCGTCGAAGTCAAGGGTCAGAAACACTTCATTCACAAGATTTCCGAATGGCTCTTTTTGTTTTTCTTCACACATGTGTTCTTCAGCACCCCGAGAGTGTGGCTTTGGAACGCACATAACCAGCCTTACTACTTTACATCACTTCGGAACAACCACCATTACATATTAGTGTCTCCGTACCGATCTCTATAAGGACAGTGGGAGGCAATTCTCTATTGAATACCCAAAAAGTATGATATTTCTTAATAACCTTTCGGCGTCTTTCACCGGCCCTTATCAGTTCTTATCATCAAGATCCTCCACTACTGAAGACCTTGTTCCACCCTTTGGAATTCCGGTGAGAGTCGAAATTCAAGATTAAAACGAGGAGCCCAACTAATTGGTGGCATCCACTTAACGTCCCTTATCTATCTTTTTCAGCCGCTACTAATTCCTGTCTCCCATCTGCGATGTTCCCTTCGCTCAAAAAATAACATCTATAAATGTCAACGGTTCAGGCACTCTCCGCAATAACCTTGAGTGGGTTTAAGAGCTGAATTATGAAATTAGAGGTGCCAAAGAATACGCCGAGAAAGACAAATCCCCAAGTGAACGTTTCATTAACTACTGCAATTTCTTCTTTATCTCATCTTATCGCAGAATCACAGGCCCACGTAAACGCCACGTCGGAAAAAGCTTCGTCCAATGTCGGGTTGGGACGCAGTTGACGGGCGAGGTCGCACTTGCTTCCTGCGGGCGTAGCGCTGCCAGGAGGACTCGTGGTGCCGCTCAAAGGTTACAGCCTCGACATTAGTCAGGGGGTCAATCGGCTGCGGCAGGGTAAAGAGCTGGTGGAATTATCGCGGAAAGTGCCTTTAAGGTAAACGTGAAACGCGCAACAAGTTCAGTGACAGATGTCTTCCATGGCTCCAACGCTCTTTATCATTCCTGACCACTTGTTATCAGAAACCATTACGCCTCTGTCACACATCATCCAACATCTGTAAGTGTCAATGCTTCATTGTCAGCCCGGAAGGCGCAACGAGGTACTTTATCAGCCGCTATCAGCCGTTTTCACGACCGGTCACCTACCAGTATATAAATACTACCCCCCTCACATCTTGTACAAAAATCAAGGGCCCAGCTTTGCTGCGAAGTGAGATATGAATTTTGTGACAATCGGGCAGAAACCTTCATGCAAACCCACACTCAAACATACTTAGCGGGTTATATACAGTACGATCTGTAAAAAGCACTTACCCTGCAGATCCACCAAGTAAAAACTTCGCCCACTTTGGGATTTTTTTATCCGTCGCCATGTGCTCAGCTCAGACGAACGGTGGCTTTTCTGCAACTCTTCATCCTAACACCATTTCATTTTTTTCGGAGGCATTTTCACAAGGTTGAAACGTACGGACTCTGTGGTGACGACTACCCTTCACGAGGAGAGTGTGTAAATGCTTCGCAAGGCTCACCAGTGTCTACAGATCACTGCTGTGAGCAGATTAGCAGAATGATTGTTTTGCTTGCCATAACATGAGTAATGCTTGGGCATTAAAAGTTCAGAGATCGGAATTCACGAGAGTAGGGAATAAAGCGGAAGGAAAGATATGTATCGAGTAGGCGATTTGATCAGGTCATCTGGTGATCACGTTTAGGTGATCAGTCCATTCAAGTTACAACATGAACTAATCGCTTCACTGTTGCATCTCATCATCTTTCATGCCTAACTCGAAATATGCCATTAAGACAGGAAATTTCCGTGACCTCATGCGGCGCGCCACGCTATCAATGTTAGCTGGTGGGACGTAGCTATTATGGCTCCCCTAGCTGGCACCCATCGCGATGCACGAAGAAAGTCGCAAATGGTTTTTCTCTCCCTTACCGTAAGTCACCTAGATCATTGAATCCCAGCGTAATATATCCGATGATATTAATCTACCCGAAATTAACAGTTTTGAACAGCACTGCATATTCAGCACAACCTGCATAATCAGCAGCAATGACGTTGTACCAAGTAGCACCGATATGGGTAGATCAAATCATCAAATAAGGTAATAATTAACTTGATGCAACATCCCTCAAAGTGGCTGATATGTCAGAACCTTTGCCTTGCACACTACTGGCATCACTTTTACGCCGCATCATTGGAACTTGCCATATCATAACTAGGATCTTGCCATATCATGCTGCCACTTCCTTCCACAAGCCCCAGTTGCCTCTTCCATCAACTATCTAACATCCCTTGTAACTACCACTTCCAAAGCTTACCGGAACGTAGTTAAAGGCAGTGTTTGGGATAATGTGGGTGACAGGAAATGCGAAATGGAGTCATTTAGTGAAAAACTACGGGTCTGAGAGGCCTTTGCATGGCGAAAGCCCCCGCGCAAGGCGCCCCCTTGAGCTGTGGCGGAGGCGGCCTCATCAGGGCAAGCCGCCTTTGCTCAGGGCAGCCCTCCTCCTGGCGACGAGCTCCCCATGATTGGCTGGGGTAGGAGGGGCCAAGGCGATGCGGCCGGCTGGAGCGATCGGGCGCGCTTTCATGAACAGAGCGTCGCAGACCTTTTCTAATCAGCTGATTATCTGCTTTAGTGTTTTTGCTTTTTGCTGCTTACCCGTAGACTTCGCGAGTTTTTCTTTCCTATTCCTCTTTTCTTTTCCTTTAATTCTCATTGATTGTCTTCTCTCGTCTGCAGTCAACGATGGGATGTCTTTCAGGTTTTTTGTATTATTTCCACGCTGTTTTTGCTCATTGATTACCTGGATACATGCCAATGACAGAGTCGTCCGGGCCACCCGCGCGTTGACGAAATGGTCGTCCACCTCGAGAATTAACTGTGTGGAGGGGGTCCTATTTCTCGGGTTTTTGGCCATTTCCATCCGTTTTTTCTTCACTGTCCTATCACTAGGCATCTCGACTTTCGTATTCACTACTTCTTTTACTTTTCGTCCGAGTTTTCCCTAGTACTGCCTTTAAAGGCACACCACGCGATAATCGCATTGGTGGCTTACTTTTTTGGCGCAGGTAGGTCCTTAGATAGGTGCTCAGGTTGCACCCTTGTTGCGGCTTGATGGTGCGTTCTCGCGGCTATAGGCGCGCCCTAGCCGAGCCGAGCCACGCCCTCAAAGCCAAATCACACCTGGCCTTAAACAAACATATTTCCAACGTGGCTCTTACGTGGAGAAGGAGACATGCGATAAGACAAGATAAGGCAACGATTTCAATAGTGAAGACAGCTTCCACAGGGAAGAACCGGTGATATCGTAGGGGTGGGTTCGTACTAATGTGTACACACCCATATCGTAGCATTTTGCGCAATAGCATCGAGGAAAACTTATTTGTAAGCTCCAGCACTCGTACGGTGACTGAGAGCAGGGAGCTTCATTTTTGGTGGTTGTAAGGGGTTTGGATTCATTTTTCTTCACAGATGGGTAAACCAGGACCTCTTATTCCTGTAATACGCGCGATGACGCTCCTTTATCGCGAGCTGTGTGTTTAAAGGCAGTGGTAGGGGTGATTTACTTGTTGTCATTCGTTTCAATTTTTTGTACTGACCCGTGGACGTGTTCACCACAAAAGCTGACACGTGAAGCATCACGACATTTTTATCAATACGGCTTCAATACGATACGACAAATATCATTCTGCTATCATGCTCAACACTCTACACCTCAGTCATTCCTCGGCAAAGTCGACCCTAGGAGGCGGGCTGCCATGAGAAGACGGCATACTCTTATGAGGCCGCCTCCGCCACAGCTTAGGGGGTGGGGGGAGCGCCTTCCGAGGGGTTTCGTCACACAGAGGCCATCCAGAACCGTAATTTTTAGAAAATGACTCCTTTCAAGATTCCTTATTACCCATATTACCCCTATCACTGCCTTCGAGAGGTTGAAAGACAATGTGAATGTGAAGCGAAGCGAAGTTTTCTAAAGGACTTTTGCTAGCGGTAACTAGAATCGCTTGCGTCTCATCATTTATATTTCGTCACTTGTAGATTGCTCACCACAAATGCGAATAAAGAGCAGTTCTTCGGTTACCAAGTGATGTGACTTCATATTATAGTGCTTCCAGCTTACCTGTAGTTTATTCACCCTCATTACGCACAATGACTTTTCGGGCTGGTCCGACACATTTTACGAAATGACACAGTACAGTGAAATTTACAGTATTCGCAGGTAGATATCCTCGAGAAAGTTTTTGGCTGCTGGCTGCCTTACTACCGTTCCTCTAAAGAACAGCAATGAGGGTAAAAATGCAGTATCCCCTGTACCAGCTGTCGTTCCGTTGCTCATCGAGAGTCTCGAGTGGGCGCCAGCAACGTCTCCATTCGTCAAAATCCGGCCTTCTATAAGCCTTGTATGGTGGCCTATCGATCGTATATCCTTGTATCTTACGGCAGTGAGTCAATTTTTGATTTGGGTTCCCACCTGATCATTACGAATCACTTCCTACAACGTTAGCACAATTTGAACAGTAGACGACTTGTGTGATGGGGTCATTCTATGTTACCTCCGTTTATATCAACGTCCAAAACGAACAAGCTCTCCAAGCCTCAACTGAAATGTTGGATGGGCATGTTAACGAGATTGCGACTTTTGGATTTGATGAAGCGCACATAATCACTCTAGTTTGCGAGTGCTTGCGTTGTGACATTTTCAATTTGTCAGAGTCGTATAATATTCAGATCAAGGTCTTGGCCATGGGTCAGCGACTAGCACCCGCACTCGCAATTCCCTCCATGAGCAGAATACTTTTTGATTGCTCACCTTTGATGAACTACAGATATGTGGACTACTTCTTCTTTGTGATATTGCACAATCCTGGAGTACCTCCAAATACTGAATGAGCATTGGGGTGAGCTGATGGTTGTCGCTTGTTGTGGCGAGACTGAGCCGATGACAAGCCTCTTAACAAGTTAAAGTAGTCGCCCACGGAAAAATGTTATTTTCTGTCACTCATATATTTATGTTAAATTTGCTTAATAAGGATGGCACACAAAGCTTCACGCGAAAAAGTGATTATCCGGCCTAGATACATGTCCTCAAAGTGGCACAAGGGGAAAAGTGCATGGCTCCTGAGTTAGTGTCACCCCACGTCGGCCGCGTTTTGAGATGAAGGATGGAACGTCACTTTCTTTTTCCACTCTGCATCTTCGGCGGCGGCGGACGGAAGGGCGGGTAGTTGCTCTAAGGCCTCACCTCTTTTCCCCTCCCGTCACTCTGAGGACCTGTATCTGACTCGGATCCTCACTTCCTTGCGTATCGCATTATTTGCGGCCCTAATTGAGCAAGTAAAACATAAATATATGGGTAACAGAGAAACTCTCCTTTTTCATGCACGATTACTTTAACTATTACGTAACTGCTTAATCACACAATGACATAACTCCACCGTGCGCTGTGCACAGTACTGTGCGGTAGCACAGATATGACTCGGCTCATAAAAAGGACATAGAGAAGCAAATTTTTCTAATAGTGACATTTATTTGTTTGATAATGGATATATTAGTGAATGATCTATTTTTTTAAATTTAGAGATCCTCAAGAAATAACACTGGCTACTACTGGCAAGCACTGCTACAGATTTTGCTTATACAGAGGCAAATCCTGGCTCTGCTGACTCTTTCGACCTCGACTTCGTGTCCCTTGAGCTAGTTGATTGCTTTACATGACCATATTCTCCCGACGATTCGTACTCCGCTATCCCTTGTTCATGTGATACACCATGACTGCTATAGGAATACGTCGGTGGCGCAGATAGTGCACCTTGAGGAGTATCCACGACCGGAGTGACTAACATAGGTTCACCTAAAAAAATAATGAGCTTTTCGACGCTACAATAGGTCAGCGAGTGAATGAGCTAGTCAGCTCCAAACATAACACGAGTTCAGCCCGTGCTTTGATCGAGCTGTAGCGGTAACTCTGTCAGGTAGATGTTTGAAGGTACACTGGACGCGTTCAGATTGGACATCTTAACCTTCTTGGGGTAGAACTATGTACATGTTAGATCTTTTTGGCCCCACCATAATGGGCCATTACACTGCTTCGCCCACTTGCGACTACGCTAACTGAATCCTTTTAGCTCAGCTGACTAAGCTTTTAGCTAAGGAGCCCAAAGAGTGCTTTCACGACTGCGTGCTTTCAAATCAGTTGCTTCTTGGCGCTCTGGACATCTGCCATGAGGGGTGTATTATGTGGACATTGTTCTTTCCATTACCGTGTTATTAGGCATGCCACCTGAAATAGCCTATATTCTCCGAGAAACGGAGTTATAGTTCTTAATTCGCTAAACCATTTCTTCTACAAGGGTATTTGAAGGAATTTGGTGGACCAAGGTCCAAGGAGCACAGCATCAGTCTCACGTAGCCAGCTCTGCAGGCTATCACGTCATCCACCCGCCTACTCCATGCTTACCTTACTCTTTTTGTATATTCGCTAATTCGACAAATGGAAATGATTCTGTTCGTATCGATCTTACTGGATAAAAGGATGGGGACGGAGGTGGTGTAGTCACAGATGGCGCGCAGTTCCAGTCAACCGATGCAGAGATTCTCGCAACAATGCTCGCTTGAGTGAACCAAGCCTTCCGTCGCTCCAGGGTAAGTGAACTGCACCAGACCTGTGAGGCCATGGGGAGATAAAAGCATGGACTTGGACATCGGCTGGCCCCCGCAACTCGTAATTAAGGCTAATGGCATTTAAGTGCCAACACGATTCCGAATGGAACTATGCTGCTCACCCTCCCTGGAAATACTTCGTCCTGAAAAAGTAAAACGATCTTGCTGAATCCAAGATTAGGAGAATATGTGAAAAGTATGAGATGCAATCTATCCCTTGTGGTTTATGCGCCATATACACCGGGAGCGGAAACTTTGTCTCATGGTGTGGGTTACTGTGGCGTGCAGTTCGTTAAATTGCCCGCACGGTGCCCTACCAAGATGTCGAGTGTGAATTCAGGTCTCATGGTGTGGGTTACTGTGGCGTGCAGTTCGTTAAATTGCCCGCACGGTGCCCTACCAAGATGTCGAGTTTCTAAACACATTTTCTCATTTCCTCGCTTACTCCTCCTTTCGGTGTTTCACTTGTTTGGTGCAGTTTCTTGTTTCACCTGTTGGACATCATCATGAATGAAATCAAAATTTGCCATGCGCGACATCTAATGACGGTGGCGTCGGACTTCTCTGCTCACCAGCAAACAATTCGACCACCGAAGCGTGCCGCTCGAGACGAAGCGCCCTAGAATTGCAATAGCGCCCCAGAGGCACATTTTTCGACTCGAGCTTTGCTACACATTATCTTTTCCGAGTTCGAAGGTTCATTTACAGAAAATAGTTTTTTGAATTCGTTTTACTTCCCCTTCCCCCTCCTCCTCTCCCTCCAGTGCCTTTGAATCATCGGCCCTGGGTAATGGTTAGGTATTGTTCAGAGTTGAAGATTCAGGTGAATATTCAAAAGGACGAGGAAAAATAAATACGTATCGATTGGCAGAATAGGCGGTGAGAGAAGAGGGAGTGGAACGAGTTGATTGGCAGCCCATTTCGCTATTCGTAACTGGTCGATTTGCCTACTCGCGTGCGAGCTCAAACTCTGAGCAGCACAAGGTATTTGGAAAACCTTGACTTGTTCTAATTGAATTTTCCATGACTTACGCTCCTTTTTATTAGGATTTTTACGATAACTGTACCTTGGGGTTTGGGGCAGCACTTGTACAAGTAGAACCAATACATAATGTAGACAACGAGAATAATCGTTGGTAGCATCAGAAGCAAATGGTAGAACGCCTTAATTCACAATTTCGATTGACTTGAATGAATATAAGGTGCTAGTGAGGGAAATCACACTGGGCACGGCATTGGGCGCTATTTTCGCCCAAGCTCTGCAAAAGGAAAGGGGTTCACTCCTCTACTGAGGCTTGGACGGAGGTATGATGGTGTACTTGAAGGTGCAAATTGACAAGCAAATAATGCTTAGGTGATTAACATTTTATAGTGTGCCTCTGATCATTGTGATAGCACTGATTACAGGTTTGTGCAGTAATTTTGGGTTTCGTAAGGAAACAAAGCAGCCATCTGTTCTATCGCAATGAAGGGGGACGGGGGGTGGGGAAATGTGGAACATCCAAGGCTCCATTGTGGCGGTCGGAACCTGCGGAAAAGGAATAGATACGTGTCGATCGGAAGGATCGTGGAAGTGTGGAATCTGCGTTTTCGCGGAATGGTAGCAAAACGTAGCAAAAACTTAGACACGTCGATTGGAAGAAGTGTGGAAATTGCGTTCCTGTGGAAATGCGGAACCGTGAAATCTTTCGTTCTGAAAGTCTTTCAACTAGGCGCAGCCTAGAAATCGATTGAATTGAACTGATTGATTCTTGACTGGTTTAATTGATATGTCTGTAATTCTTTTCCCGCACGTTCCTCACGTCCAAAAACGTAAACTTCGCGAATCTCCCGACTATACCTATCTTTAATATTTTTCGTAGATTTCGCAATTTCGCAGCACTTCCGCAAGAACACAAATTCCACCTCTGTAAACGCTGCGTAACTATTACTTTATCACCCTTTGACTAGCAACTCAATTGTCAGCTCAAATTTAGCCAAAGCCTTATTGAGAAGTGATGGATCCTTTTCACTCGGGCTCAGACGAAAACATCGCCGGATATCGAGCCCAATGGAGTACCTCCTACTGCGTTAACAGTCTCACTATCAACGCAATTATCAGCTCAAATTTAGCCTAAGCCTTATTGAGAAATGATGGGTCCTTTCCACTCAAGTGAAAAGGATCCATCATTATTTCTATTTCTCAATAAAGCTTGGGCTAAATTTGAGCTGACAATTGAGTTGATAGTCAAAGGGTGATAAAGTAATAGTTAGGCTGCACGCACCTATAAAACCAGTGCTACTCTTCAGCATACGCGACAAAGAGAGGACGTCACCCGGAAGTGACGCGCAGAACCCTCGCCTGGGTTCTGTGGTCGCTATGCGAGTGCTACCGAGGGGTGAACGACCTCGGCTGAAGAAGCTATTCCGAATAGGGAATTCTGAACATAGGATCACTGACCGGGAATCCTCCGAGAGATTGCTGACATAAGGTCGACGAATCATCCAAACTCTATGTTGCATGAAACATGCTGGAAAGGTGCTAAGGCAAGGGAGATTAGAGAGGAAGTCAAACTCATCTACATCGGCGAGAACACTAATGGAGTAGCCATCGCACTGGCGGATTCCCTCAAAGATTGCAACTGCGCTGAGATGGACGAGTTCTATCCGAGCCTGGACGACGCCATCAGGTCAGTTCCGGAAGGTGATTACGCCACCGTAGCATGTGATCTGAACAGTCACGTCGACAGAGATAGAAGTGGATTAGGAAGGGTGCTCGAAGGCAAATGGCTAGGCGTAAGAAACGCTCAGGGAGAAAGGATACTGGACCTGGCCACATTCCACGACTTTGCGGTCTGCAGCACGTAGTTCGTGGAAAGAAAGAGAGTCACAAACGAAGTCGTCTATGTGTTCATAAGAAGAAAAGCTCTCAAAACTCTAAAGGGCATTAAGGTACTACCAGGAGAACAGCTCACCACCCAACACAGACGCCCTCCTAGCGACATTGCCATGAAGTTCCCAAGAAAACAAGACCTAAGTCCGGATGGAGGATCAGATGGTGGAAGCAGCACGAACGGAAAAGGGATGATTCTAAGAGAAGGATACAGGATAGCGGTCTTCCAGAAACTAAGGGTCCGACTTAGGAGACCTGGAACAAAGCTGCTCAGATAATCCTAAAATGCGCAAAGGATACGCTGGGGGAAGACCTGAGGTGGCTTCAGAGAAGACAAACTAGCGTGGTTGTGGAATGAGGAGGTTCAGAGGGTAGTGACACAGAGGAATGTAACATACAAACGGTAGTAAAAACGAAGAGCCTTGGACAATTCCACACCGACAAACGCTGCAAGAGCTTGGCAAAGCAGCTGTGGCTGAAGCTAAGACACGCAAATGGATGCCTTCTGCGAAAGATAGGATGGAAAAAGTCAGGAAAGTTTGTCTTCAGGCTGGCTAATGCCAGCCATCGTGTCAACCAAGACATCGGGGTGGTAAAGGCGTGAAGAGCAGAGAGCTTAATTCTTAGGAAACCAGCCAAGATCAAGAGAAGATGACGGGAGCACTTCGATGGGCTTCTAAACGAGGAGCTTCCACGTCAGGAAAGCCAACAGAAAGTGGCTACCGCTGACCCAATCTTCCCTTGGATATCGGGAGAAGTTTGCCAAGTGCTGGGAAAAATGAAGAATGGAAAGGCCGCTGGTCCAGAAGGTACTAATAGAGACATGGAAGGCACTTGGAGAGTGAAGGGTAGACTGGCCTACACGCTTCCTCGACATGGTGTCAGCCAGAGGGTGAATTCATGATGCGTAGAGGACCAGCACCACTAATCCCATTTTTAAGCGGAAGGTGCTCCAAATACCGCGGAATAAAGTTGACAGCTCATACCATGAAGCTGTACGAGCGGCTGATTGACTTGAGGCTGAGAGAGCTCGTCACTATCTCTCAAAAGCAGTCCGGGTTCATGCTTAGGAGGTTCACTATGCTACCTTCATTCTCAGACAAATGATCAAAAGATCCGTGAAAAACGTCAGCCCTGCCACCTGATCTTCCATGAACCTGTAAGGCCCTCGACCTCCTGCCACGGCCAGTAATCTGGGGCGGGTTCCGAGAACCATAGGTACTGAGCATCTGGTCTTCCTTATGCAGGACAGGTACGATGAGGCTAAGACTGTCATACGCATCCCACAGAGACCGACAGCAGAAAAAGGGATCTCGGTAGGCGTACACCGGAGTTCAGCTACAACCTTTTCCTCTTCCCACTCACCTGGGATGGCATGTGAAAGACCTCATAGAAGGACCACTGAGGACCATTCTCTACGTTGACGACATTTTCTGATAAAGAATACTAAAGGAGAACTTCAAGCGAAAGTGCAGAGATGGCAGGCAAGGCTGGCAGAGAACGGCTTACGAGTAAACGTCAAGAAGACCAAATTCCTAAGCTCCGAGGACTGTCTGGTGTCCATCGTGGACCGCCATGGAGGATGGTACGGTAGATCAGGCCGTGAAAACTCGAATAAATACGGCATGGCTGAAATGAAGAGAGTCCACAGGAATCCTCTGCAATCGACGGTGCTCCAGGACTCTACAGGGCAAGGTATACCGATCGGTGATAAGACCCGCAATGCTCTATGGCAGCGAGTGCTGGCCCATAACAAAGAAACTTGAGAAGCAGCTACATTCCGCAGAAATAAGGATACTGGATGGGCATGTGGCTGGACGCGGCTCGACAGGATCAGGAACGAGGACGTCAGGGCAGTCATGCAGACGGCACCGGTCCAGTTGAAGTTGAGGGAGCAGCGGCTAAGATGGTATGGGCATGTGCTGAGAAGGTCGGCAGACCACTCAATTAGGAAAGCGGTAGAGTTCGAAGTACCCGGCAAGCGACCACCAGGAGCCCCAAAGAAAAGGTGGAGAGACGTCATTAAGACTGACGGCAGAAGGTGTCTCGGATAGAAGAAAGTAACGACAACTGACAAAAACAGAGGACCCTGCAACGGCGCGAGACTGGCGCTAGGGAGAAAAAGAAGAAGACTGTTCAAAATTCATGTGAAGGCTTGTTTCAGTTCATCAGCCCACGATCTGCCACCCCTCCTTCCTTAGTGTGCACTTGCCTTGTGCTAGTGAACAAATTGCGTACCTCTCCGGATGGCCAACCATGTTCTGGCAGAACGAGTAATCGCATAACTGAGTCTCACTCTTACTTTAAAGAACATAGTTGATTTTCAGATACCAATTTCACTTTGCAGTGTGATCAACTTGAATAACCGATAATCTCGAGTGTTGAATTTAGCGTCTTGAACTAAGGAATCAGACCTGACCAGCGTCTTTCCAATCCAGCTAGCATATGTTGTTGATGCTAATAATTACTACAGTTAAGAGTCCGTGAGATCGCTTACTCTGTCGTTGATCCTTATGCTATCTCCAAAGTCATCAGAAGTGAAGTGATAAATTCGCTTTGTCTGGGACTCCTTTCACACTCTGCGACATCTAAACTGGCAATCGACGCTGGCTCGGTTATGGCTCTCTTATTGTCAGTTCTTATTCGACGGGATCATACTACAATATGATCCCGTCGGATGATTGTGGCGAAGACCCGTACGAACCTGTGGCGATGCGAATCTTGGCGAGAATTCTGACACACTGCCAAAATGTGGCAGGTCTCGCTTTCGCGACGGGCACGCGTGTTCCCGCCACGATCATTATACTGTAGTAATGTCGAGTGGAGCGCTGTAAATAAAACGCGTTGCAACAGTGCCAGTTGACGCCTCTGTCGGCGCTCGTGCGGCAAAGTATGGAAGTGGTCTAAGTAAGAATAGAAGTTTGTTTACTATAAGTGATTACTAAGTTTGTTCACCATAAATGATTATTAAACGCCGAAACATATGATATGCTGATGCTCATGGCGATTCAGGAAGGCCATACGGAGACTCCTTGGGTTAAGCACATCTGCACGCGGCGAAGATACACGACCTGCGTACGTCCGCCACACATAACGTATCCGATCGACTTTCTAGTGGGTGTGGAGAGAGATGTGATCACGTCCATCGCAAAAATAGGAGGTCGAGTTTTCTAGTAGTCCGTTTTATCTGTCGCTCTCATAAGGTCGCATCGCAACAATTCCTTCAGTGCTCTACTAGTGTATTACCCAGCTTATGTCTCCAAAATGGGATGATCGAAGACGACGCAACAAGAGATAGGCTGAACGTGGGGGTTGACGACGATGAGAGGTTTCCTGATTCTGATGGAGCTGCTTAAAGGCACCGGGAGGGGGGCAAGGGCGGAATAACGTTTACGAAAACAATGGCGTCTGAGAACAAACATATGGCTTCGGTAGATACAATGTGTAACGAAACCAGCGTTGAAAAACGCGCCGTGAGACGGTATTTGGCCCCGGGGCGCGCTTCCGTCCGAACTGCAAGCTTCCGTGGCCGAGCCACGCTTCGTTCATTTTAAAGCTTGTCTTCGGCCTGATGTGACCTTATTTTGCATTATTTCCTCTTTAGACTGTTTTCTAGTGACATATTTTACTTGTTTAATTATAGATCTTCTTAATTGTGCATTTCTATACCTGAAAATCTCAGAAGGGTCAAATAAAGTCGGGGGGAGACGCAACTTTGCGTCTACGTCGATGCTCCTTTCCCCTACTAGGCTTAGGCTAAAATTGATATCCCCTCCTCCCACATTAAAAGCATCTGTCAAAGCATAGTTCTCATCAGCTTTAGCCTAACCCTAGGAAGGGAAAGAAGCTTTGACGTGGGTGAGAATTTTGCCTCTCCCCCCTCCCCCCCCCCCGACTTTATTTGACCCGTAAGTACATCTAGAAACAATATAAGAAAGAACAAAGTTAAAACTAAAAGGAAAAAACAAATCTATATTAGAACCATCTCCTTTTGGCACCATGCGAAGGCGTCAAATTGGCGAGTTTGTGCAATGGCGGCCACTCAAGCTCGTCCACACTACGTCTGCTCTACCGTAAGCCAAAATTACCCCTCCTGGTGTCTTTAAATACGTTTTTCCTCTGAAACGATTGTGGGTGGTCAGCTCCACCACACATAGTCAGTGTACCTTTGACCCGTTTCCCTATGATCTCGCACGCTATCCTCATCCCTATGATCTCGTACGCTCTCCTCACATATCACAATTAGCCCCTCTACCTTCATTTTCAATTGGCAATCGTTTTAGCACACCTTGTTCTCGAAATCGTGTCACGTAGACGGTGACAGACTGCTGAATAGATGATTGGCGCCTCTGAAGGCTGGAACTCGTGTCTCCTCGTGATTGTCAATTATGATTCACCTACCTGACTTTCCATTGGGCCATGTGCATCGCGTCTCTTCGATGAAGCCGTACTCCGGCTCCAACTCTATACCTACTATACAGTCAACCCCCCCCCCCACTCCCCCCCCCACTCCTTTCTCCCTCCTCCCCCCAGAGTTGAGAAGCAGTCGAGAAGTGATATTACTTTCATTGATAGGTACAACAATGACTACTAGAAAGCTGGAATCCATCATAGTCCTTTTCCTTTCCGAAATCACCTTGTTAGTGGAACTTGGAAAATGAGAAAGTGAGCCATAGAGCTAAATTCCTTGATTTATTCCTCACATCACGAATAGAAACACTTATTATAAACAAAACTGTAGGTGAAGAATACTGGCTTCGGATGGGTGCATATCGCTAGGACAGAACCGTCGCGTGGCCGTGTTTGGCACGCGACGGGATAGTGCGAGCTATGCGCGCCGTATTGGATGGGTCTTGGAGCGATGACAGTGCTCGACGCCTCATTCTATGCCTAATCGCTTCAGGACTCAACTAATACGGCGCACATAGCTCGCACCATCCCGTCGCGTGCCGAACACGGCCACGCGACTTTTCTGTCCTAGCGATATACACCCGGCTTCGGACTAGGTATCATTGTATAAAAGCGAACTAAAATGCAGGAAGGCCTTCGTATGGCTGTGTAATTTATTGTAGCCATGGGTGAGATCAGGAAACGATCGAAACTATATACATGGTGAAAGCTCCGAAATTATTGAGTAATACAACTCGTCCTTTTCATTCGTGCCATTTCTAGCAATGACTTCCGTCGATGCTTGCTGTTTTGTTTCTCCATCGCATGTGCAAGGCCGATTTCGAACGCTTCCTCGAAGACTTCTTCAAGTCCTTCCTAAAGTGACCACGGGTAATGGAATAGAGGTTCTTCTAGATCTATAAAGAAAGTGACATTATGGGCACACAAGTGAAAGGAACGAATTATTTCTTTGTTTCCGCTTTACATCTCGGTCATTTGAACAAAATGTCATTATTAGTAACCAGTTGGGCTATCGCACAGTATTGCGAATAACACAATAGAAACGTGTGATGGGGAAATGGTCAATATTGACTGTTTGCTAAGCTTCTACTTTCTGCATATTGGAGGTAGATATCAACCGATACTTGCAGAATTCTATATGGCACAGTTCCACGTTGTGGTAAGAGCAACACTGAGCGCTAGCGAAACTGTTATCGCTACAAATATCAACAACTATTTGGAATTCCACGTACTTCAGCAGTCGAAACATCCCATTGCTACTGATATCGGGGTGCAAAGTATAATCAGCTGAACACTTAGTGCTTAAGCTATGTATTGGGTAACTATAATCCACTCATTTACTGGTGCATACCGCATCACCGAAGAAGGTCATCGCTTTTCAGAAGTCCAGATGATTTAGCGGTCAATACCCTTTGTAACAATGATAATGACGATCAATGTCCAGAATGAAATGGGTATATTCACTGATCAGTTAACACTTTGTCTGAAGTGGTCACTATTGGGAGTTCAGATAGTTTAGGGATCGATAGTTTCGGATTCAACTGTATCCACTGGTGACACTTACACGGAAGGCCCATCAGGTCATGGTGAGCTTTCTCAAAACGGTTTTTTGCATTTTATAGGGTCACATACATGAAGCAAAAAACCGGTCTCAAATTTGGGTAAATGGTTTTGGGGGGCCCAGAAAATAGTTGATGGTTCGGTCCCCACTGAGGACAAATTTTTGCATTTTTCTAGTTTTCATCCATTTGTGCTCATGTAAGACCATACGTGCAGAATATGTGCAAAATCAATTTTTATTCTACCAGGGAACCTCTATCTCCAGTATTTTTGCGTACTAAGCGAATGATTGGTTTGGACCAGTCAACGCTCATAACATGGGAACTAGGCGTTTTCCCGCAAAGTACGTGTGATATTCATGCTCAGGGGGTCGAACTATCCTAGATGACAAGTTTTCAGCCTAATCGCGATTTGGACCCAAACTCGGAAAATTGGATGACCAATAGTACTGCTACTGCCATAGTAATGAGCACTCAACGAAAGGAGCTCGCCCGATATAAGGAAATATTGTTATCCTTTGCCTTCGCATGGTGTTGCTAGGTGCAGCTAACTTGGAATGCGTTGTTTCTGCACATGCTCGATTGCATTTAATCGAGGCTGTAAGTTGTTCGTCTGTACAAGTAGTGCAGTGACTGTATGCCCATGTCCACCCTACTGTCTCGAGTTTGGGTCAAAATCTCAATTTGGATAGTATTTTGTATATCGGGCTAGTCGAGTCTCCTGAGCAAGAATATCACACTAGATTCGCACGAAAATGTCTGGCAAGCAGGCTAGGGGCGCCGAAGTGTCCAAACACGTTGACCACTGGAAGCTTGTCCATGAGGTCACTTTCGTGCACCAGCGACGAAAATTGTAGTCATTCTGCATGTGCGCAAATAGTATAGCGCTGCACAAAGAAAATTATGAAAATGCAAAAGCGAAAACGTCGAGAGGACTTGAACCACAAACACCCCCACCACCGTGCCAATGCCAGTCTGTCCCACTATCCATTCGACCAACCAACCACTGCAAGAACGCTAACCTGTGCATCCGCTATCAGCTTTCTTTGCTTCGTTTAGCAGTTACCATAAGTGATTCTACATTTTTGAACGAGATCGCAGTGGTTTCGGCGTAGGTTTGAAGACAGTCTTCTGATATGCATATACTGAACACCGCAGCTGGAAAGCATTGCAGCAAACTGGTCAAAATTGTTTCTTTTTGAGCAACTTTTGTCACTCATTTTCTGGGCCCCCCAAAACCATTTAGCCGAATTTGAGACCGGTTTTTTGCTTCATGTATGTGACCCTATAAAATGCAAAAAACCGTTTTGAAAAAGCTCACCATGACCTGATGGGCCTTCCTTGTTAGTCCACTTGCCGAGTATCTGATTCCTACGTTTTGGTGGTAGATCCATACGCCAGTTATCCTTATTGGATCCTTTATCGTCTTTGTGCACGTGCACAACTATTTGGAATTTCATATAGTCTAGCGGTCTCCAGGATGGTTAGATAAGCAACTTTTTATAAGATGCACCACCACCCCTGCGATAGTACCACATTCCCTTACTCGGTTATCCCCTTCCTCCCATGTCGTGTCAAATACGATCTTCCCCTACCCTTTAGGGGTACGATCACCCTTGAACGACCTCTTCTTAGGATGCTTTGAGTAAGAGTTGACCCGTCGAATGACAAACTCAGCTATCACATGAAAATCACGAATAACTTGCAAAGTACTTACTCCGGTAATTTCCGAGCACTCCAGGTATTTGCTGGCTCCAATCTGCTTTGCAAACGCTTCGGCACGATTGAGAGGCATTGGCAAACTGTTAGTCTCGCCGTCACAATAGTTTCCGATTCTCATCAATAGCCGTTTTTCAATCTGCGTTCCCACCAGGACGAACGGTATTCCATGGATATGATCGAGTACGGTATTTAGTACCTAAATGGCATTCATTGTTCATTTGCTGACCAAACAACTCGATGTACCTCGCGCGTCGCACACCACTGGCGAGCTGAGGACTACGCATAAGAAAATCTAAATAGGACCAATTCAGCGATGTGGTTAAGCAGATTTAAGACGTACATTTTATTGAATTCACCCTTGAATGAAATCATCCACTGGTGTCACACATTGGTCATAGTAGTCGGAGTTCTGCGACTACACCCCTCGATGGAAAGATCACCACCCCTTTCCGACCCTCTGCCCGCATCATGGTAGCTTACTGATCTGTCCGGGGCTCGGCAAGAAGACAGCAATCGTCTTCAGTCAAGCAGTCTGATCGGTCTTGTTCTAAACCACACTACTCCTCCGATAACCCGACATACCTGCATACTACCATCCCAGTGTGATGACCCCTAGTGCGACGTCAGCACACCGTCGAATGGCTGCTGGTGATCGTGGTAGGTGCTATATAAGTAGGAAGTGCCATGACAACGGTAATGTGGCCTTAGATTGATAGTCCAGCACTATTTAGTATCCCATACTTTGAACAGTCGATTTTCTCTGTCATCCCTTATCTGACCACTCACTTGCGAGTCAACAGACATATAAACCGACATACAAAATTTGTTAGTACAACCGACATACAACGGATGATCTTACCGTTTTCACCGTCTCCTCAACACTGGCTTGTCGAGCCACAGATACACAAAGAAGAAATACATGCACATCTTCATTACCGTTAACGTGGGCTGAATCAACGAACGTGCATCGTCGCCCATTGAAACCGGTCACAACCTGCCCATTCTGGAATATCAAATTTGCGTGTTGCATGTGAATAGTAGTGATCAACAGAGAATCTTACCGTAATGTCATAAGGGACACCAGTGCAGCAGGCATATTTCTTGAGCATCATGTCCTTTCCGCTGTTTGTGTCGCCGATCACCACGCAACGGACCCCATTCATATTCGTCAATTTTGTCATGTTTGTGGAATTTTCTGGAAGAGAATTGGACGGAATCGGATATCATCAGCTCGTATACATAGCAAAATGTTACAGTTCCTGATGAGCCATGGTGAAAGGGGGCAGATAAATGTGCAAAACCAATTGAAAGTTACCGTTGTGGCTCACCACAGAGGAACTGTTAGCATTCCGTTACAAAGCACTTTGTGAACACCTAGTTCTGTCAGTTTGTTCGCTTTGCGACCTTTTTATTTATTTATTTATTTATTTATTTACTTAATTGCGTGGTACGGGAAATAAGGCTGAGGTCGGGGGTTAGAGGTGGTTGAGACATATTCCGCTCTACTTCAGTAACAAACCTGGGTGGTCCCTGCAACTAACTCCCCTCCCCTCCCTTCCCTTACCCAGACTTCTTTTCTTTGGTCATCCACTCCAAAGGGTCTGGAGTATTAAACTGGGTTATGCGCATCTCTGAGGCCGCGATCATACCAAACTGAATGAAATTTTTGGGGATTGGCACAAAGTAAAAGATCAGTATCATCCGCGATTTGAGATAATTGACGCATCCGCGTCAAGCCTAACATACATATCGATAGAAAAGATGAGAGCATCGGCGCGTCCGCGATTTTAGTCATTTGCCGGAATGCAAATATGCAAGCGTGATGGTGCGTGCCATCGCCAAGAATCCAAATCGCCGATGCGCCGATACCGATGCGCCAATGTGCCAAATTCGCATTCATTTGGGTATGAACGCAGCCTTAGGGCGGCTTCCAGTGTATGAATGTGCAGTAGAACTGCACTGTAATCAAGCGCTTGACATGAATGTTTCAAAATCGTTCCGTTGTCGAGTTGAGCAGTCGATTTTCCCTTACAGTGTGGGTCAGAGTGGGTTGAAGACATGCAAAGTATGCTTCCAGACGTCGATCATACAGCAAATGGCAGATGCTTTCTAGAAAAGGGCGGATATAAATTTTAGCCTAAGTCTAGTGAGACTAGAAAGAGAAAGGAGCTTCGAAGTAGTTGTGACAACTTCCGTGTGCAAGAAAGGGCCTTCCTGGTGTTTCACTCATCCGAAGCTCCTTTCCCCTTCCCCGGCTGAGGCTTAAACTTTCACACCATGTTTGTCATGTCTTCACGAGCTTATAGGTGCTGGTGCACCACTCGCTGTCATCGAGTTATGGAACGTGTGGTTGCGACTCGCCCTAGCCAGAATTACTCGAAGAACACATGGCTAAAGAGGAAACTAGTCAAGACTTTCAAAAACCACAAAAAAGGCTTTTTAATCTTTGGCTTCGCCGAGATTACTACACTCCGAAGGTAGCCGTTCGGACAAGTTTGTAGTGGTGTTATCACCCAAAACAATGCTTTACTATCAGAATTCCCACTACCCTAACTTAACGCAGTCGAGAGCAAGCCTCTTTTCCTAGTAGTTGCTGCCGCTGTCCCGCTATTCTGAAGATGGGTGTAGGACACCGTGAGACGTTGGCCGCCATCTGATCCGGGAACTATGAGCGCGTTTATTCGTAACCCGCGACCTCAGACGTGACTAACAAACTCAAATTATCGCGAACTGCGAATTTAAGCATTTTTCAGAGTTCGCGATTCAGTCAGTCAGGCAAAAAGAAAAAGATGCTTATCGTTAAACCGATCGGGCGTATCATTCATCTGATCGACACCTATCTCACCTTTCCCGTCTGATCGCCTAATGGCCTGTTTACCTGATCGGTTAATGGATACGTATCTTCTTCCTCCCACCTGATCGCGAAATCGATTTGTATCTCATTCATTTTGTCCAGCTGCCTAATCTCCTGACCGCCCAAAACGCAGGCGGGATAGCAAACTCTGAACATCCCCCAAATGGAAGTAGCAGAAAAATATTAATTTCGGGCTTCTGCAAAGATTAGCGTTTTCCTATCATATCACAATAAGTGATTCAGGGAGTATTAGATATGCAAAACACATACTGCAAATGGTTTTATATTCGAAGAAAAGTCGTGTTCTTCCTACTCATTCATAGAGAAACATGACTTCGAGAACGTTCAAGAAACATAAAAAGTACCTTTCCTCGAACTGAATTTGAGTGGAAACTTCATGTCGAGAAAGTGGCTTTGATTAAAAGCTACCGCTGAATTCTATGTTTATATAGCCACTTACTGGTCTCTTTTTGATCACACACACAAAGACGTGCACGCGATCTGCCGCGCTGTACGCAAATAGACGTCAATTCGAGTACATGTGATGAACATATGCGCACAAAACTTCCGAGTAATCCGCACGCGAATCGGCTCTATTTCGCCGAAGGAGAACGCCGAAAATCGGCCGGATAGATGCTCTTCGGTCTCAGTTCACGTTCGATGCAAAGATGAAAGACGACAGTCGGAAGAGTTCAAACAGCGGTGCATGGAGAGACTTACGTCTTGTACGTGTTTTACACTGCATACCTGATTGAACACAAACTTTCAAATGAACAAAAACAGACGACAGACCGATAAAAAGCCACTTTTGAAAACGGATTAAGTGCAGCTCATCAAGTATTCAAGTGGCGTTTGTAAACTTCCGAGCCCTTTGAAAAGAAAGCTGCTCCGGCTGCTCTGAGAAAAGCGTCGTCTAGCTCTCCGAGGATTTGAGAGAGAGAGGCTGTTTACTAGTTGATAGGACTTGAAGATCCTGGACGGTGTTGAACGATGCCCGAATATCCTAACCTGCTATCACAGCCACGTCACCACGATTCCTATCAGTTACATTGAAAATTAGTGGCGAGGCGGCTTCCGACAGCTATCGATAGGCGATACTATGAACTCAAACGCACATTCTTCCACCTGAAATCTACATTCAAAGACGAAGGTAGAAGTGTCTAGAGGCCTCCACTGAAGATAAAATAAAAAACCGCATGACGCTTTTAAAATGTCAAATGTCAAATGTCTAGTTCACGAAAAAATGGAGAAAAATGAGAGGGAAATAAATGAAATTACGTTCCTCGTAAGTGATGCTACCTAATTCCTGTGGAGATACTTGTTGCTCATTACTGATGCTCTGCTTCCCATGATCAGCCTCGACAATTCTTCCCTCATATATACAATACCGCTCACGTTCCGTGAATAATCGTCGCATCGCGACGGATTAATCGCGAACAAACGGTCGCGACGTCATAACATCCTTCAAAGTGGATAGAATGGGAAGATTAAAAAAGCACTGGATTCGTCCCAAAGCGGCGAGTTCAGCGATGTGTGAAATGTCAAATTTCGTTGAACAGTTTTTGAAAATCGTGCGAAAACACGTTTTCGCGTTATTCCGCTATAAATCGATTGCTTGTTAAATTTTTATCGGACTTGTACACATTCTCGTAACGAGCTCGTCGAGCTCTACAAGATGGTACTACAAGTTTCTGGTTTTCTCAAACTCAATACTAGGCCATTTTTTTGCATTCATAGAAGTTTGAGGGGAAATTTCTTCGAAACCTTATGGAAATTTCTTCGAAACCTTATAAGTTGGAGATAAAAATGTTTTATTGTCTTAATCTAAGCTCGCAGAAGTGTAGCAATTTCGAAGTTTCGGTCATTTCAGATCAGCCCTCATTCCTTAGTGTGGCCCTAAACAGCACCTCCGTGTATGTGTTCTCCGCCTGAGAAAACCATCTCTTACCTCATTCACAGACACAGATTCTCCAATGAAATGTACGCCGTTCGATTCCTCATAAAAATGGTATCGAATGACATACAGAAAACTTTGTGGTGATAAATATCTTATTTTCCCCATTTCCGGCCTTTTCCTTTTGTGGATCGACCCCTCATTCTCTCGTGGGCAGCTGAGATTCACGTGCTAGCCATGGGAGAGCGGTCACGATCGATGGCACCATCGTGAGCGCCGACCGCTTCCCCACTGTCGTGCACGTGAATAGCCCGGTGGCGCCATCGATCATGGCCCCTCTCCCATGGCGTGCACATGAACTGCACGCTGTCCTGAGAGATGGAGAGGTCGATCCACAAAAGGAAAAGGCCGGAAATGGGGAAAATAAGATATTTATCACCACAAAGTTTTCTGTATGTCATTCGATACCATTTTTATGAGGAATCGAACGGCGTACATTTCATTGGAGAATCTGTGTCTGTGAATGAGGTAAGAAATGGTTTTCTCAGGCGGCGAACACATACACGGAGGCGCTGTTTAGGGCCACACGAAGGAATGAGGGCTTATCTGAAATGACCGAAACTTCAAAATTGCTACACTTCTGCAAGCTTAGATTAAGACTATGAAAAAATTTTATCTCCAACTTATCAGGTTTCAAAGAAATTTCCCCTCAAACTTCTAAAAATGCAAAAAATGGCCTGGTATCGAGTTTGAGAAAACCAGAAACTTGTAGTACCGTCTTGTAGAGCTCGACGAGCTCGTTACGAGAATGTGTACAAGTCCGATAAAAATTTAACAAGCAATCGATTTATAGCGGAATAACGCAAAAACGTGTTTTCGCGCGATTTTCAAAAACTGTTCAACGAAATTTGACATTTTACACATCGCTGAACTCGCCGCTTTGGGACGAATCCAACGCTTTCTAAATCTTCCCATTTTATCCACCATGAAGGATGTTATGATGGTGCCACGGTTTGTTCGCGATTAAGCCGTCGCGAAGCGGCGATTATTCACGGAACGTGGGCGGTATTCTTAGATGGAAGGCAGACGGAAAGAAGGAATGGCAGTCTTTTACTTTGTGCCGATCCCCCAAAATTCCATTCAGTTTGGTATAAACGCGGGTTAATAGAAGCGCAAAACTCAGTTTAACACTCCAGTACCTTTGGAGTGGATCACCAAAGAAAACAAGTCTGGGGAGGAGGAGTTCTTGCGATAACTACCTAAGTTGGTCACTGAAAAAGAGCTACAGATGTTTAAACCATTCTGAACCCAAACCTCAGGCTTAACTCGCAGCTATTCGCTGCAAAACTTCTGAAACATTCCTGTATATGTGACCAGCCAACAACTGTTGAGGCCTTCACTTACGGTTTTGAGGATCTGGGGAGCCTCTTTTTCATTTCTTTCACCTCGTTTCGGCTGATCCTATCGCTTTTGCTATTCCAGTGAGCAGTAAAAAAACACGTTTTTGTACACTGTGCCGTGCAATTGAATAAATAATAAATAAATAAAAGGGAAGCAAATCGGACAAGCTGGCAGAATGAGGTGTACACAAAGTGCTTTGTAACAGGATGCTATCAGTTTCTTCTGTGATGAGCCACAACGGTAACATTCAATTTGTTTTGCAAATTTATCTGCCCCCTTTACAATGGCTCATCAGGAACTGTAACATTTTGCCATGTACACGAGCTGATGATATTCGATTCCGTCCAATTTTCTTCCAGAAAATCCCACAAGTATGACAAAATTGACGAATATGAATGGGGTCCGCAGCGTGGTGATCGGCGACACAAACAGCGGAAAGGTCTTGATGCTCAAGAAATATGCCTACTGCACTGGTGTCCCTTATGACATTACGGTGAGATTTTCTGTTGGTCACTACAGTCCACATACAATACGCATTTTTGATTTACAGAATGGGCAGACGTTTCAATGAGCGACGATGCACTTTCGTTGATTCAGCCCACGCAAACGGTAATGAAGATATGCATGAGTTTCTTCTTTGTGTATCTGTGGCTCGACAAGCCAGTGTTGAGGAGACGATGAGAACGGTAAGATCATTCAGCTCAATGAATTTTCCCTCTTCTATAGAAACCACTGATTGTGTATGCCGGTTTGTATGTCTGTTGGTTCGCAACGGAGCGAAAGGATAGGGATGATACAAGAAATCGACCGCTCAATGTATGGGGATACTAGATGGTGCTGGACTATCAATCTAATGCCACACTATCGTTGCGGTAGCACTTTCTACTCAGACAAGACCTACCACGGACACCAGCAGCCATTCGGTGGTGTGCTGACCTCGCACTGGTGTCATTAAACTGGGATGGTATGCAGGTATGTCGGGTTATCGAAGGAGTAGTGGGGTTTAGACTAGTCCGATCAAACTGCTTAACTGGAAACGATTGCTGTCTTCTTGCCGAGGCTCGGACGGATCAGTAAGCTACCATGATGCGGGCAGAGGGTCGGAAACGGGCGGGGGTCTTCCAATCGTGTGTTGAAGTCGCAGAACTCCTACTACTATGACCGATGTGTGACCGTGGATGATTTCACCCGCATAAGGATGAAATAAAACTGTACGTCTTGAATCTGCTTAACCACATCGCTGATTTAGTCGTGTTCAGATTTTCTTATGCGTAGTCTGCAGCTCGCCAGTGGTATGCGACGCGCGAGGTACATCGAGTTGTCAAAATTGGTCGGCAAATGAACAATGAGTGCCATTCAGGTACTAAATACTGTACTCAATCATATCCATGGAATACCGTTCGTCCTTGTGGGGACGCAGATTGATAAACGGCTATTGATGAGAATCGGAAACTATTGTGACGGCGAGACTAACAGTTTGCCAATGCCTCTAAATCGTGCCGAAGCGTTTGCAAAGCAGATTGGAGCCAGCAGACCCGAGTGCTCGGAAGCTACCGGGGTAAGTACTTTGCAAGTATGCGTGATTTTCATGTGACAGCTGAGCTTTGTCATTCCACAGGGTCAACTCTTACTCGAATCATCCAGACGAGATCGTTCAAGGGTGGAAAGGATAGAGAAAGGTCGTATTTGGCAGGACATGGGAGGGAGGAGATAAGCAATGGAGGGAAGTGGGACTACCGCAGGTGTGGGTGTGTGTCTTATAAAAAGTTGCTCATCTAAGCATCCTGGAGGGATCCTTGAGGAGTCAATCTGCACAATCAGGCCTATACTTTTGCCTAGCCTCACTGGAGGGAAGAAGGGGTTCCATCTTCCCTTAAGGTTCAGGTAGAAATAATGTCCCCAGTGGGACGTCCCCCCCCCACTGCGATAGCCCCGGGATGTTTTGTAGAATAATTTTCGTTTCTTTCTAGTGATTGTGGGACTGTCTGGACGAACGGAGGTGGTGTAGTGACAGGTGGCGCGCACTCCATTCTCATTGTGCGGGATCAAATCCCTCATCAAGGTCCGACTGGGCTAATCGAGCCTACTATTCTAGCGCGGTAGGCATATTAGTGGCGGGCCCCTCTGGCAGAGTACAAGCACCTACTCGTACATCGGCTGGCCCCCATAAGTCATTGTATGGGCCAAATTGCATTCAGGGTCAAGCAGGAAAATTTTCAGAAAATACGACCCCCTCCCCCAAAAAAAGGGGCCCAATACGACCCCCCTCTCTCTGCACAGAAACCATCAATTTAGCAGACTTCATGTCCATCTTTCTTGAAACGGGCATTTCCTCAAATATGTTTGTGTTTGTTTTCTGCCGTACAGGTTTGTTAAGGTGGAACTTTTATTACGCCTGACGTTTCGACAGCTTCGTCTTTATCGAAGGCCTGAAAGCATTTGTTTTCAAGCCTTTGATAAAGACGAACTTGTCATGTTGCGATGAAGACGAAGTTGTCGAAACGTCAGGCGTAATAAAATTTCCACCTTAACAAACCTGTACGGCAGAAAACAAACACAAGCATCAATTCAGCATTTGTCGAGATTTTAAATGTTCATCACCAATATACATCTAAATGGACACAAAAACCCGAAAAATATGTGGTACAGGGGGAATTCCTCTTACACTACAGGTCGCATCACGCTTCTATCTCATAATCTAAACATTTCAAATGATAATTCAGAATACTCCACACATCTAGAGAAGTTCAGGATTTCATGTCGGGCGACAGCTTCGACGCGACGAACACGATGGAGCGCGGTATCTTCTCCATACCAAATTTGGACATCTTCGAGCGACTACAGCTGTTTGAAAGAAAGACTCTAGGTAAGGTTTGAATACTTCAAACCTGGAGCCTTTCTTTCAAACAGCTGTAAACTATTTTCTCAAGAACTCCCTTACAAGGGAGGTCTTTCAGGTCATGACGCGCTTTTGGAAAACGGTTTTTCCCATCATATGGGGGTACCTACATGAAACATATAACTGACTTCCATTTTTGCTGTGCGTTCCTACAAATGCCAAAAAAGGAGTGAAAAAATTTTTTCTCAAAAAGGCGATTTTAACCCACTTATTGTAACGCATACCCCTTGTAACTTTGTTCACGTGCAGATCCAAAGGAGTTCGTCTATTTCACATCCAAAACAAAGTCAAACACGGTAAAAAATAAAATCTTGTCTCCACCATGTACTAAAAGTACGTAGCAGTTTAATAACGGTTCCCCGATGTACGGCTACTGCGGCGACCGGGTGGCCTACTGGATACGACGATGGACTCTCAAACGGACGAGGTGCATAGGTTGGTGGTTCGAAACCCGGCGTTGCAGAACATTTGCATTTTTTTTGCCTTCACTTTTTCATCTTCACATAGTCTGTTTATGCCAAATGACTATAATTTCCAATGACAGCATGCCAAAATGACTCTATTTACAAATTGTCAATGAATTTGGTGATGTGACCTTTCTAAACATGAAAGGGCCCGTAGCGCTCGAATTTCGCGATTTCGCACAAAATGAGTGCCATATTCGTTTTCAGGGGGTCAAACTACCCCTAGGTACACATTTCTAGCCAATTCCATATTTTGACCCTAACTTCGAGAAAGTATGTTTGGCGGTGGTGCATGGTGCACCTTCTATTCGTACAAGAGAATGACAAACAAAACCGATGAAAATCAATGTAATATGCACAGCACGAGTGCCTATCGCTTTATCTTCACCTACCAAGCATTGAGCAAGAGAAATAGAGAGAATTTCCGGACAAGTAATATCGCCGTCTCCTTCATCGAATGTGCAGTCGAAGGTATACCAACGCCCAGCCCAAATTTTCGAATTTGGGTCAATACCTCGATTGGGCTGGAAACATACCCCTAAGGGTAGTTCGACCTCCTGAACACGAATATGAAATCCGTTTTGCGCAAAAACGCCTCGTTCGTGAGCTATGAGCGCTGAAAGGTCAAAAGGCTGGACTGTCAAACTTGCTGAAAACTGACAGTAGAGGGTAGTCTGGAATTCTAAATGTGATTACTGTACTTATTTTTCATATTTAAGTGTTTTTGAGCCCAAAAACTAAAAATCCAAATTTTGCAAAAATTTGACCTCGGCGGGGATCGAACCATCAACCCCGTTTTTGGCATTCGTAAGGGCGCGCAGCAAAAATGGACATCAGTTATATGCTTCCTGTATGTACCCCCATACATGCAAAAAGCGGCATTCAAAAAGCGCGTCATGAGTTGGAAGACCTTCCCTGTTAGACCTATCTATTGGCCGCTTGCTTTCCCTAATTGTTGCGTAGCTCTCGACATGGCTTTCTGGTTGAGGGAAATTTTGATGAATTTCGAAGTGTTTTACTTTGAATGGTACTTCCTTCATACCCAACAATATGAGTGCGTTTTTGGGTGGTGGGGGTCTGCGAGGTTGCCGCTTTCGAATAACTACCTGAACTATGCCTTATCTTCAAAATGAAAGAAGAAACTTTGAGAAAAGCCAGTTTACCACAATGTGGAACTGTGCCATAGAGATGGGATGGGAGAGGTGTAAAGCGAAAACAAAGAGTTAATTTGTTCCCTTTCACTTGTATGCCCATAATGTCACTTTCTTTATAGATCTAGAAGAACCTCTATTCCGTTACCCGTGGTCACTTTAGGAAGGACTTGAAGAAGTCTTCGAGGAAGCGTTCGAAATCAGCCACGTACATGCGATGGAAAAACAAAACAGCAAACATCGACGGAAGTCGTTGCGAGAAATGGCGCAAATGCAAAGGACGAGTTGTATAATCTTACTCAGTAATTTCGGAGCTTTCACCATGTATATAGTTTCGATCGTTTCCTGATCTCACCCATGGCTACAGTAAACTATACAGACATAAGAAGGCCTTCCTGCAATTTAGTCCGCTTCGATACAATGATACCTAATTTCCGAAACCAGTATTCCTTACCTATAGTTTTGTTTATTATAGGTGTTTCTGTTCGTGATGTAAGGAATGAATAAAGGAATTTAGTTCTATGGCTCACTTTCTCAGTTTCCAAGTTTCACTAACAAGGGGATTCCGGAAAGGAAAAGGTTTATGATGGATGGTCTCACTCCGCCTTTCTAGTTATTACCAGTCGGGTTGGCCGGCTGACGCCGGCCAACCCTCCTGGACTCGGATTGGCCGGCTTCGCCGGCCAATCCTCGTAGTGGCGGCTTCGCCGCCCCGGCAGGGTGGCTTTGGGGCTTTCTGCTTTGTAGTGAAGAGCGACTCTCGGCTCGCCGCTAGCGCGGCGAGCCGACTTTCGCATGCGCGCTTCGCGCGCATTGCAGCAGGAATAGACCCTGTGTATAGGGAGCGCACATAGCAGCAGGGAACGGATAATATGCGGCTTGTACATATTGTGAGCAAATCTCCAACGATCATCGGCTTTGGTAAAAACTAAGAGACACCACACCCATCTGTAACTTCATCCCCACTGAAGGCAAAACCCCTTAAAAGAAAGGCAGGATTCGATCCGAGCACAAAAATAGAATTGAAGCACTTAGTAGTACCAAAGTAAGGAAGATGGATCGAAACGGTCAAAAAATCCAAGAAAGAAAACCCCCTTTCCATCGTTGATCCAAGTGTGTAAGGCACAATCGCAGAGGGGCGGCCACGCTAAAAGGAGCGGCAGCAGTTGGAGGTGTCTCATCGTGAGCGCTGAGACGCTCCGTAGTAGTTGACTTTTGAGGATTAAAAGTTTGGAGAGGACGTGCATGTATCAGTTCTATAAGAAACATTGACCTTAACTGATTGCCGAGAGATACACCTGATAATAACACACCACTCCCTAATGGTAACCGAGAACAAACAGTCACTTTGTGAGTGTGGTACCAATATTGCAATTATGGCCGGGCTAGGCTTAGAACTTATGTACTCTATACACAGGGGGTTGACGTGTACAGAGTACATAAATTTGGTGGGTTGACTCCTACCCTAACCTGCCCGACCTCCACACACCCGTACCTAATTTGCTTCTTGTGTGCTCCCTACATTTTGGTCTGTCCCTATCCAGTTCTTACTCGCACGACCTGAGCAGTCCCATTCCTGACCTTCCCAATTTTCGCAACCCAAGCGAGGGTTTATAAATTTGAGTACCCATCGGTTTTGGCGCAGGCCCCGCCCATAGTGGGCGGAGCTAACCTTAAAACTTATATGCTCCGTACACATGACTCCTACCTAATCCTAACCTGCCCGCTCTCCACAGGCCCGTGCCTTATTTGCTTATTGCACCCTTCACTTTGGTCAGTCCCTCCCCAGTCCTTACATGCGCGACTTCAACAGATAGGCTTAGAATTTATGTGCTCCGTACACTTATGTTTTCCTCTACGCTCTCCTAACTTGCCCTACCTCTACAGGCCCGTTCCTAATTTGCTTCTTGTGTGCTCCCTACATTTTGGTCTGTCCCTATCCACTCCTTACCCGCACGACTTCAACAACCCTTTCCTAACTTGCCCGATTTTCCGCACTTAAGCGAGGACCTAAATTCGTTTATTCATCGATTTCGGCGCAAGCCCTCCCATGGTGGGCGGAGTTAGGCTTAGAACTTATGTGGTCCGTACACTTGGTCCCTACCCAATACTAACCTACCCGACCTCCACAGCCCGTGCCTAATTTGCGTTCCCTGTGATCTGTGTTCCCTTTACTTTGGTCAGTCCCTCCCCAGTCCTTACATGCGCGACTTCAACAGACTCTTTCCTAACTTGCCCGATTTCCAACACCTGAGCGAGGACATGAATTCATTTATTCATCGATTTCGGCGCAAGACCCGCCCATGGTGGGCGGAGCTAGGCTTAGTTCTTATATGCTCTGTACAGTTGAGATGAGGCCCTACCAAGTCTTAACTTGCACGATCCCTGCAGGCACTCTTGATTTAGCCGATTTTTTCAACCATTTCTGCGCAAGCCCCGCTCACGGTGGGCGGAGCTAGGCTTAGTCCTTAATGAGCTCCGCACACTTTGGTCAACCCCTACCCATCCCCAACTTGCCCGACCTCTCCACGTTGGAATTGAGTTGAAAGTAGATTATGTGACAAAAAACGGACACATGCACACACACACACAAACACACCAAACTTCTGGTTTTAGCTTGCCTCTCATGTGCTCCGTACATTTTGGCTTACCCCAACCCATCCCTAACTTGCCCGACCTCTACAGGTCCATTCCTAGCCTGCCTGATTTTTGGAACCTGAGCGTGGACTTAAATTTGAACACCTGCAGTTTCCGCGCAAGCCTCGCTCACAGTGGGCGGAGCTAGGCTTAATTCTTATGTGCTCTGTGCGCTTAGGTCAGCATCTACCCAATTCTAACATGCCCGACCTTTCCAGACAGCAGTTCAGTTGAGACAACATAACAATGGGATAGGGGTGTATGTGGTGCAGACAGGTTGTAAATGATTGACGCTGGACTGTGGGAGTGACATGGGTACCCTCGGTGTATCCCTAGGTGTAATTTCCTTACCGGCCCATCACAACACAGCTGCGTCGCCATCCGCCTTTCGAGGCTCCTTATCAGCCCTTCAGTTGCTATCACATCCGTTCCCTCACCATTGATATCCCCTTACCACCCCTACATTACCTTAAAAATTCAGGATCTCAACTTTGCTGCGACGCGAGATATGAATTTCCCGCTATTCGCCTTTCGAGGCTCCTTATCAGCCCTTATCAGTTGCTATAACTTCCGTTCATTCACCATTAATGTCCCCTTACCACCCCTACATTACCTTAAAAATTCAGTATCCCAGCTTTGCTGCGACGCGAGATATGAATTTCCCGCCATTCGCCTTTCGAGGCTCCTTATCAGCCCTTATCAGTTGCTATCACTTCCGTTCCCTCACCATTGATGTCCCCTTAACACCCCTACATTACCTTAAAAATTCAGGATCCCAGCTTTGCTGCGACGCGTGATAGAAATTATGCGGTGAGCGGACAGACAGACACACACACACACACACAAACAGACAAACAAACACACCAAACTTCTGCTTTATATATAGAGTATGATTGTTGTACCTATCAATGAAATACCATTTTTCGGCCGCTTCTCAATTTTCAAAGGATTGATTGTCATAGTAGGCATAGAGTTGGAGCCGAAGTACGGCTTGGTCGAAGAGTCGCGATGCACATGGCATAATGGAAAGTCAGGTGAAACATTAATGACCATCACAAGGAAACGCGAGTTCCAACCATCAGAAGCGCCATTCATCCATTCAGCAGTCTACCCCGTCTACGTGAAACGAGTTTGAGAACAAGGTGCGCGTAAAACGGTTGCCAATTGAAACTGAAAGTAGAGGGGCTGATTGTGATATGTGAGGATAGCATGCGAAATCATAGGTGAACGGGTCAAAGATACACTTAGCCTGTTTGGTGGAGCTGACCACTCAAAATCGTGCGGGCGGAAAATTGTATTAGGTTGTTCGGAAAGAAATCCGCGTTGAATTTCTTGACTTTGTCTATTTATTTCTCTTCTACTATAGAAGATTTTTCAAAACAGTTTTATCCATTAGTAAGAGAATTTCATTGTACATCTTTTGGTTTATTTTTGTATATTTTTCGAATGTACATAATGTTTATGATATATTTTTGAAATTGGGTACACCACCAGCTGAGTGACTAAAACAAGGCAACACGAGTGGCAATGGCCGGAATTCTTCTTCGTCGCTCCAAGAACAGCAGTTTTTTCGACTATGTTGTTACATCAGATAAAAAACGGATCTGCTTCGACAACGCAACGCGAAAAAGACAGTGGTCAAACGCAGGGGACACTTCAAAAACTACTCCGAACCCGGATATACAAGGCAAAAAAGCGATGCTCTGCATTTGGCGGAGCAGCAAAGGTTTGGTGTGCTTTGAAGTTCTGGATTCGGGTCAAACAGTCACGGCGGACAACTACAAGAATCACTTGAACCGCGTGGACCAAGCACTGCGTCATCAAAGTGTCGAATCGACGTCGACAAAATTCCTCCACGTTCGTCCACATATCGCCAAAATCATTTTGTAAAAAAAAATGAGGAATTTGGCTGGGAAGTCCTGCCTCATCCGCCATACAGCCCAGATCATCTGTTCCGGTCGATGCAGCTCTCCCTGGCCGAGAGAGAGTTCACAAACCGGGAAGAACTCCACCTCTGGGTATCAACTACTTTGTGTCGCCCGGCAGAGTTATTCGAAAGAGGAATCTATTCTTTGCATAAACATTGGCAACAAGTCATTGATAGTAAGGAGATTACCTTCCGAATTAATCCTGTTTACTTTCGTTTTTATAATAAAAAATTTTGAACTCAAAGCGCATTTCTTTCCGAACAACCTAATATTTGAGCAGCTCCATCAGATTCAGGGCGCCTCTTCTCCTCGTCGTCGACTCCCACGCTCAGACTTTCTCCTGTTGTGTTATTGCGCTTTTGTTGTTTAATGAATTCGCTCCTTCTTTACCTTGTCTTCGGTCATGACATTTAGATATAAGCTGGGTAATACACTAGAGCATTGAAGGAAGTGATCCGATGTGACCAAATGAGAGCGACAGATAAGACGGACTCCTAGAAAGCTCCACCTCTTATTTCTGCGAAAGACTTGTTCACACCCCTCCCCACACGCACTAGAATTCGATCGGATACGTCGTGTGTGGTGGACGTACGCAGGTCGTGTATCTTCGCCGCGTGCAGATGTGGTTAACCCAAAGAGTCTCCGTAGCGTATTCCTGAATCGCTAAGGGCATCAGCATATTGTTGCTTCGACACCACTTTGTGACCATCTATGGTGAACAAACTTCTATTCTTACTTAGGCCACTTCAATACTTTGCGGATACAGGCGTCGTCTGCAGCGCTGTTGCAACGCGTTTTATTCATAGCGCTCCACCGAACGTTACTACAGTATGATGACCGTGGCGAGAGCACGCGTGCCCATGGCGAAAGTGAGCCCTGCCACATTTTGGCACTGTGTCAGAATTCTCGCAAAGATTCGATCTTGCCATAGATTCGTACGGGTCTTCGCCACGTACATCATATTGCAGTATGATTTGGTCGATCCTTATAAACTGAGAATAAGAGTGCCACAACTGAGCCGGCGTCGATTGCCAGTTCCGGTGTCGCAAAGTGTGAAAGCGGCCTCAGATGACACGAATTTATCGCTTCACTTCTAATAACTTTGGAGATAGCATAAGGACCATAGACAGAGCAGACGATTCGAGGTCCCCTAAATGTAATAGTAATTAACATTAACAGTAAGCTAGTTGAATTGAAAAGGCGCTGGTCAGGTCTAATTCTCTCAGTTCAAAACGCTAATGAATTCAGCATGCGAGATTTTCAGTTATTCTGTGTTGATTACACTGTAAAGCTGAAGTGGTATCTGGAAATCAACTATGTTCTGTTGATCACACTGTAAAGCTGAACTTCAAAATAAGAGTGGGACTCAGTTATGCGACTACTCGTTCTGCCAGTACATGGTTGGCCATCCGGGGAGGTACGCAATTTGATCATTAACACAAGGCAAGTCCGCAATTAAGAGGGAGGGGGTAGCAGATCGTGGGCTAATAAACTGAAACAAGCCTTTACATCAATTTTAAAGAGTCTTTCTCTTTTCCTCCCTAGCGCCAGTCTCGCGCCGTTGTAGGGTCCTCTGATCTTGTCAGCTGTCGCTACTTTCTTCTATCAAAGGCATTTTCTGCCAAGGCTTCAAATTCTGTGAAGTCAGCCTTGATGACGTCCCTCCACATCTCCTTTGAGGCTCCTCGCGGTCGCTCGCCGGGTACATCAAACTCTATAGCTTTTTCAATCGGGTGGTCTGCCCACCTCCTCAGTATGTGCCCATACCATATTAGCCGCTGCTCTCTCAACTTCAGCTGGACCAGAGCCGTGTGCGCGACTGCCCTGACGTCCTCGTTTCTGATCCTGTCGAGCCGCGCCCATTCAGATGCCCATCTCAACATCCTTCTTTTTGCCTTACCTTATAGAATCCTGGAGCACCGCTGATCGTAGAGGATTCCTGTAGACTCCCTTCACTTCCCAGGTAACGAAAGTCCTGAATCCTTTCGATGTTTTCTCCATGGTGGTTCACGATGGACCCCGCACAGTCCTAGGAGCTTAGGAATTCGGTCTTGTTGACGCCACTGCCCTCTGAACTTCATCAATCCAGAACCACGCTGCTTTGTCTCCCCTGAAGCCATCTCAGGTCTTCCACAGCGTTCTCTGCGCGCACTTTAGGATTATCTCAGCTGCTTTGTCCCAGGTCTCCTGAGTCGGACGTTAGGGTCTGGAAGACCGATATCCAGTATCCTTCTCTTAAGACCATTCCTTTTCCGGTCGTGCTGCCCATCATCTCCTTCTCCTTTCGGTTTTAGGTCTTGTTTCCTTGGGGTGCTCTATGGCAATGTCTGCTAGGAGGACGTTTGTGTTGGGTGGTGAGCGGCTCTGCTGGCAGTACCTTTATGTCCTTTACAGTTTTGGAGGCTGATCTTCTTATGAGCACATGATCGATTTTTGACTCACTCTTCCCGCGAAGTAAATACGTGCTGCAGACCGCTAAGTCGTGGAAAGGGGCCAGGTCCAGTATCCTTTCACCTTAGCGTCCTTACGCCCTGCCATTTGCCTCCGAGCACCCTTCCTCATCCCCTTCTATGTCTCTGTCTCTGTCGACGTGACCGTTTAGATCACCTGCTACGGTGAGGTAATCACCTTCCGGAAATGACCTGATGGCGTCGTCCAGGCTCAGAAAGAACTCGTCCTCCAACCGGTTTGCGGTGTGCACACAGTTATTGGTCCAGTACCCCTCCTCTGCATCCATCCTTACTGCCATGATTCGACCGTTTATCCTGTTCACAGTGCAGACGCAATCTTTGAGGGAATCCACTACTGCAATGCTACTCCGTTTTGTTTACCCCTCTCTGATCTTCCTTACCTGGGCGCCTTCTCAGCGTGTTTCATGAGACATGGAATTTGGATGTTCCGTCGACTCATTAAGTCGACAGTCTCTCGAGTCTTCCCGGTCAGTGATCCTACGTTCAGAGTCCCTATTCGAAATAACTTCTTCCGCCGAGGTCGTTCACCTCTCGTAGTCCTCGCATACTGACTACAGAACTCGGGCGAGGGTTCTCCGCGTACCTTCTGGATGACGTCTTAGCTTTGTTCCGAACGTTGAAGAGTAACACTAGTCCTATAGGAGCGTACAGGTGCCAACGGAGTGAGGAGGCACTTCATATGACTCGGTAGCCGGCGATATTTGCGTCTGAGCTCTAGGAATGAAAAGGAATTTCGTTATTTGTCAATAATGCTTAGGCTAAAATTGAGCTGACAGTTGAGTTGATAGTCAGGGTGATAAAGTAATAGTTGGGCAGTGTTTACTGAGGTGCAAGTTGTGGTTTTGCGGAATTGCGAAATCTACGGAAAATGATTAAAATAGGTATTGATTGGGAGATTCACGAAGTTTGCGTTTTCGGATATGAGGAATAGTGCGGGAAAAGAATTACAGACAAATCAGTCAAACCAGCCAAAAATCAGTCGATTCAGTTCGATCGATTTCTGAGCTTCGCTTAGTTGAAAGACTTATAAAGCGAAGGATTTTAGGGTTCCGCATTTCCACAGAATTTCCACACTGCTTTCGATGGACGTATCTAGTCTTTTTGCTACAGTTCCGCAAAAATGCAGATTTCACCTTTCCACAAATCGATACAGATCTATTCCTTTCAGGTTCCGCCACAATGTGCGCTGCCTTGGTTGTTCCACGTTTCTTACCCTCCCCTCTCTCCCCCTTCATTGCGATAAAACCGATGGTTCTTTAGGCAGCGTTCATAATCTTGGAATTTGCGGAATTGCAGAATTGCGTAAAGGCATTATATGGTATCGATCGGGAGAATAGCGGAATTTGCGGAAATGCAGAATCGTAGAATTTGCGGAATTGTAGAATTTGCGGAAATGCAGAATCTTGGAATTAGTGGAAATGTGGAATATGTTTCTCTAATCCTCTCGTCTCTCCGTAGCATGGAAATCAATACGTAACTAATGCTTTTCCACAAATCCATATCAATTCTGCTCTTCCGCAATTCCGCAATTTTCCTGATCGATGCCTATCTTAGCCCTTTCTACAATGCTTCATTTCCGCAGATTCCGCGATTCTGCACTTTCCTTTCACTAATCCTCTCGTATCTTCGTAGCATGGGAATCGATACATATATAATGCTTTTGCGCTAATTCCACAACTCTGCAGTCCACTATTCCGCAAATTCCGCAATTCTACTAATCCATGCGTGTCTTTGTCATTTCCGCAACTCTGCAATTCAGCAAACTCCAAAATTATGAACGCTACTTTACGAAACTCAAAAACTGCACAAACCATAATCAGAGCTATCGTAATGGGGAGAGGCACACTATAAGATGCCAATCACCTAGACATCTTTTACTTGTCAATTTGCACCTTCCACGATCCATCATACTTTCGTCCAAGCCTCAGTAGAAGAGGAAAGGGGTCTTTCAGTTTTCCATGGCTTGGGCAAAAATAGCGATCAGTGCCGTGCCCAGTGTGATACCTCTCTCTAGAGTCTTATATTCTTCATTCAAGTAAATCGAAATTGTGGATTAAGGTGTTCTACTATTTGCTTTTATTACTACCGACGATTATTCTCGTTGCCTACATTATCTATTGGTGCTGCTGGTACAATCGCCCCGTTGAACCCCAAGGTACAGTTATCGTAAAAATGCTCATAAAAAGTAGCGTAAGTCATGGAAAATCCCATCCGAGGAAGTCCAGATTTTTCAAATACCTTTCAAAAAGCATAATGTGCGTGAGTAGGCATATCGACCAGTTACGAATAAGGAAATGGGCTGCCAGTCAATGTCATTCGCCTGTCCTGCCAATCGATACGTATTTATTCTTCTTCGCCCTTTTGAATATGGACCTGAATCTTTAACTCCGAACAATACCCCACCATTACCCAGGGTCATTATTTAAAGGCACCGGGAGGGGGAGGAAGAGGGGAAGGGAAAGTAAAACGTAATTCGGAAAACTATGTTCTGTAAATGAACCGTCGAACTCGGAAAAGATAATGTGTAGCAAAACTCGCGTCGGAAAACGTGCCTGTAGGGGGCTATTGCAATTCTAGCGCGCTTCGTCTCGAGCTGCACGCTTCGGTGGTCGAATTGCCTGCTGGCGAGCGGACAAGTTCGACGCCACTGTAATTTGAAGTCGCGCATGGCAAATTTTGATTTCATTCATGATGATGTTCAACTGATGGAACGAGAAACAGCAACAAACAAGTGGAACACTCAAAAGGGGAGTAGGAGAGGAAATGAGAAAATGTGTTCAGAAAATATCCAGTGAATTCACACTTGACGTGTTGGTAAGGCGCCGTGCGTGCAATGTTACGAAGTGCAGGCCACAGTAACCCACACCGTGAGACGAAATCGCCTCTCTCGGTGTCTATGGCGCATAAGCCACAAGGGATAGATTGCACCTAATACTTTTCGCTTATTCTCCTAATCTAGAATTCAGCAGAATCGCTTTACTTTTTCAAGACGAAGTATTTCCGGAGAGGGTGAGCCACGCATCCTAGTTCCATTCGGAATCGTATTGGCACTTTAGAGGCACAATTCGCGATAATTTTCGTGCGTCGTCTCGCTCCATAAGGACTCTGGAGGTGCTGAAGGACACATAAGTGAGGAAAGAGCCGAATAATCTTTTCAAAAACCATGGTAATTAGGTGCCCCTGACCTTTGACTTTGACGAGCCTTCAGACCAGAGGCAAACATTTCGACAAGTTTTTGCGTGATAATATCATCCGATAAGATTGCTGTTCCTATGGAAATTTTCCATATCTTTTCTTATCGCAGTCGATATCATGCCTCCTATACACGTATATGCCACTGCTTCTCTGCTGGCAAATCGTAAGATGGGTGTGTAAAATCTTGAGACGGTGGCCGGCATCTGATTTACGGGTTCTTTACGCGTTTAGCACTCACCCTCGCGCCGCGGTGATGGCACACATGTTGCTCTGGTGGAGGCGGCTATCTACTCGGGGATGGAATCAATATAATCATATTATCGTGTACTGTGCCTTTAAATTCGTTTGGCCTACACTACGAGTTGCGGGGGCCAGCCGATGTCCAAGTCCATGCTTTTATCTTCCCATGGTCTCATAGATCTGATGCAGTTCACTTACCCTGGAGGGACGGAAGTCTTGGTTTACTCAAGCGAGCATTGTTGCGAGTATCTCTGCATCGGTTGACTGGCACTGCGCGCCATCTGTGACTACACCACCTCCGTCCCAATTCTTTGATTCAGCAAGATGGATATGACAGAATCATTTCCATTTGTCGAACTAGCGAATTTACTAAAAGAGTAGGGTAAGCATGGAGTAGGCGGGTAGATGACCTGATAGTCTGCAGAGCTGGCTACGTGAAACTGATGCTGTGCTCCTTGGACCTTGGTCCAGCATATCCCTTCGAACACCCTTGTATAAGAAATGGTTCACAGAATTAAGAGCTACAACTTCTTGTGTCGGAGAATAAGGCTATTGTTGGTAGCATGCATACTAACACAGTAATGGAGTAATACACATCCCATCGCGGATGTCCAGAGCCAATAAGCAGCTGACTTGAAAGCGCGCAGTCGCAAGCACTCTTTGGACTTCTTAACAAAAAGCTTAGTCAGCTGAGCTAAAAGAGTTTATTTGGCGTGGGCGCAAATGAGCGCAGAGCTGTAATGGCCCATTATGGTGGTGCCTATAGGGTCTGACCTGTATATAGTTCTGCCCCAAGAAAATTGAAAGGTCCAATCTGATCGCGTCCAGTTTGCCTTCAAACATCTACCTGACAGAGTTATCGCTACAGCTCGAACAAAGCACGAGGCTGAGCTCGTGTTATGTTCGAAGCTGGCTAGCTCATTCATTCGCTGACCGAGTGTGGCGTCGAGAAGCTCAATATTGTTTTTTTTAGGTGAACTTATGTTAGTCACTCCGGTCGTGGTTACTCCTCAAGGTGCACCATCTGCGCCACCGACGTATCCCTATAGCAGTCATGGTGTATCACATGAACAAGGGAGAGCGGAGTACGAATCGCCGGGAGAATATGGCCATATGAAGAAATCGACTAGCTCAATGGACACGAAGTCGAGATCGAAATAGTTAGCAGGGCCAGGAATTGCTTCCCTGTAGGCAAAATCTGTAGCAGTGCGTGCCAGTGGTAGCCAGTGTTATTTTTTGAGGATCTCTCAATTTAAAAAAAAGATCAATCGCTAATATATCCATAACCAACGAAATAAATGTCAGTATTAAAATAATTTGCTTTTCTGTATTTTTATTAGCCGTTTTGGCTAGCGCACAGTACCGTGCACAGCGCACAGTGTAGTTATGTCATTGTGTGATTAAGCAATTACGTAATGGTTAAAGTAATCGTGCACGAAAAAAAGAGAGTTACTCTGTCACTCATATACTTATGTTGTACTTGCTCACTCTGTTACCCGTATATTTATGTTGTACTTGCTCAATTAGGGCCGCATGTAATGCGATACGCAAGGAAGTGAGGATCCGACCCAGATACAGGTCCTCAGAGTGGCGGGAGGGGAAAGGAGGTGAGTCCTCAGAGCAACTGCCCGCCCTTCCGTCCTCCGCCGCCGCCGTAGATGCAGAGTGGAAACAGGAAGTTACGTAAACAGTTCACTCCTTCATCGCAAAACGCGGCCGACGGCGGGGTGACACTAACTGAGGCCATGCACTTTTCTCCTTGTGCCACATTGAATACACGTATCTAGGCCGGATAATCACTTTTTCGCGTAAAGCTTTGCCTGGCGTCCTTATTAAGGAAATTCAAGATAAATATATGGGTGACAGAAAATAACATTTTTCCATGGGCGACTACTTTACCTTGTTAGGAGGCTTGTCATCAGTTCAGTTTCCGCCACAACAAGCAACAACCATCAGCTCACCCCAATGCTCACTCAGTATTTGGAGGTACCCAGGATTGTGCAATATCACAATGAAGAAGTAGTCCACATATCTGCAGTGCATCAAAGGTGAGCAATCAAAATGTATTCTGCTCATGAAGGGAATTGCGAGTGCGGGTGGTGGTCGCTGACCCATGATCAAGGTGATCTGAATATAGTACGACTCTGACAATTTAGAAATGTCACAACGCAAGCACTCCCCAACGAGAGTCATTATAAGCACTTTATCAAATCCAAAAGTCGCAATCTCTGTATTACTTGCACTACCGTCGCTTGCCTTGTATTGTGCCACGCGATTTTCAAGTAAACGGCACCAAACCAAGTAGTACAGAATATTTATTGGAATATAGATTCTGCGGTACGCACTAGAATAATCCTGTATTGCGGGCTGAAGCTTGACCGCACTGGTTGCTTCGAGAGTAGATGGAATATGTCTACATTCTTTATTGCCACTACAGAAAAGGAACTCACTGCCGTAGTCGATGGGACGAAGATAAGCTGGAGCTGGTGGGTTTGACTCTGGCTGAGGCCGGCCTGACTTTTGTAAGCACTCTGCAGCTGGCACATGAGAGGAGTACAGTTCGCGTCGCCTAGCTCCTCGTAAAGCAGGTGGCTATCAACCATAAGCATTTTCTGTGAAGCACAAAATTAGTAACAGCAATCAAATCGATTAGTTTATAAATTAAAGATCAACTATAAAAATAACGAGTAAACCTCTAAATACTACAGCAACGCTAGCTACACTTCCGGGCGTCTCAATGTGATGGCTGTCGATCTTTTCGATTCAGCCTCTCAAGCTTGGTACGCACTTCTCGAATGCTGTCTCGGATGCGATCCTTGGAATCTGGTACTGAGCAAAGGGCTCGATTATTTCCTCCATCTTCGGGTATAAGGAAGTGCAGCGTAGTCCTGCTCACTACCAAGCAGTACCAGCACTCGGTGTTACCGCGTGGACAGTCGACCGGATTACTGTATCTTTCCGAGCAGTGTGGGCATCGTCCTTCTCGCATTACGAGTCTGTATCACCGCTTTCCGTTGATGAACTGAGGGCACGAGTCCTAGTAGTGACCGTTCACATGCTGCAGAAAGAGCAAAACGTAGGCTGACTTGTGTTATCAGGGCAGTTCTCCCAGTGGTAAGCTCCCCTCATCTGGCAGGTCTTGCAAGCAGCTGGAGGGTCTCTCCACTCGCCGATTTTCCTCTGCGGCAAGAAGAGCAGTTCCTGCTGAAGTTCATACTATTCCTCCTCAAGGGCTCGCCGTTTGCGTTCACGCGATTCCTTGTCCTCACTCCCTTCTCTTCGCTGATGGTCACCTTTCTAATCTATATCGCCTTCCTTTCGAGGGAGGCTTCACTGCTTCGAAGGCGAGTGCTTATCCTCACTCTCCTTGGTTCTTTACTGATCATCTCTCTGTTCCTTATTGCCTCCCTTCCAAAAAAGGTGTGCTCTTCTTGACCTCGTGGTGCACTCCGTTCTTGACACAATCCTGTCCAGGTGCTCCTCCATACTCTTCGGCGTTGCGTTGAAGTCGCCAATGTTGTTGAAATTAATGAATGTTAATTTCTTTAGCACTATTTTTCCTTATGGATCAGTCCTGTGGCTCGTTCCACGTCACGGTCGAGCTTCTTTATGATATCCTCCATTTTCAAGAGATGTTTATCGGCCAGTATTGCCACGACTTTGGAGCTCATTTCGTAAGTAGTTCGATATCCTTCCTTCCACTGCCGCCGTCTTCGTTTTGAGAACTGCCCGTTCTCCGTGAGGATTGTGTAAATAGTGTCGAGGGATATAAATCTTTGCGCTAAACCTTGCAGTTTGCCTTTAGTTGCGAGTCGCAGTGACAGAATGTCCATGAGCTTAGGCGAGTTCAAGGTGTTCCGAAAATAATGTGTTATCGCTCTAGTGTTTTGCCACCTTTTACAAATTTGTTCGTTCAATTGTTCATTGGCTTCTTAGATTCGATTGTTCTCTTCAGTATATGTCCTTAATAAATGGCAATTCTACAGCGTGCTCCATAAATATGATGAAAGCGTGGCAGACCATTTCGGTTCAGACACCGTGAAGCCGTGCTGCTCGTTTTGGTTTTTGGCTAAATCAATGTACGATCAATCGTTATGACCGCTTACGGCACGAATTTGTGTTCGAAGGTCCATCAAGCTCGGCTTAGCTGTAACCTTACCCATCCAGCAATAGAAGGGTCCAAAAACCTTTTTTTGATAAAGGAAGACAATTTTTGGGTCTTTGTGCGTTTCAGGTCGTTCTTTATCTGCTACGGCACTACCTATCCAGTTTAATGAACCCAGAGCAGATCATATTTTGACTGCTGTGAAAGCAGCACATGCGATGATTGTTCGACATTGCTCTCGATAAGGCATCATCACCCAAGACAACAACTAAATCAACGTCATGAACAACAATAGAGAGAGGTCCATGGGGATGCTATTACTGGCAACATCACGGGATAGTCCTGCCGTCGCACTGCTATTCTCTTCATACTTGGACACCGTACTGTTACAGCCTCAGAAGAGCTGCGATGATCGTCGAATTGATGTTTGATAGTTGTACTTGTTTTGTGTAGAACGGAATTACCATCGCTTCCTTGAAATAACTAGGCAGAGACGGTTATTCGATAACACGCTATCTTCTATCATCTCAACCACCAACTTTGTGCACCTGTTTGTCTGTAGGTTTGTCGGTGGGTTTGTCGCTATGTCTGTCCAAGTGAGTGATTTGTGATTAGGAAATGATAAAGTAGAACAACCGCTCTATGTAGGAAGAAGCTGAGGGATGTTGGAGTGTTATTGTAAGGCCGTGTTATCGTAGTGATAGCACCTCCTTATTATCCCACTATCCTACTCTATGTAATTCGCTTATTGTTAGCATGTCTCCGCGTGTGTGCGGCTGTCACGAAATTCATATCTGCAGCATATCATATCAATTCATATTCTCATATCGCAGCAAAGCTGGGACGCTGAATTTTGATACATTGACAATTATGATACAACCTACAAATGATATAGGTGGTGGTAAGGAGACCTAGGCGGTGCTGGACCGAAAGTGATAGCAGCCGATACGCTCTGATAAAAAGCCTTAAAAGGCGAATGTCACCCAGGTCGTTTCGCCTTTCGGACTGATCCTAAAGCGCTGACAGTCATAGGTGTTTTACGGGATGGGGCGGGAACATTAGTAGCGGGTGATCCAAAGTGATGACGGTTGATAAGATACGATAAGAAGCGTGAAATGGGAAATGTCGTCAAGTCCGTGTCGTCTTTCGCATTGACCCTAGAGCGCTGACATTTATGGGTGTTTAGCAGGGTGGAAGGGGAACATCAATGGTGGATGATCCGAATTTGATACCGGTTGATAAGATACGATAAGGAGCGCGAAATGGTAAATGTCGACTATTCCGCTTCGTCTTCGCATTAACCCTAGAGCGCTGACATTTATGAGTGTTTAGCAGTGAAGGGAAACATCAATGGTGGGTGATCCGAATGCCGGTAGATAAGATACGATAAGGAGCGTGAAATGGCAAAAATCGTCAAGTCCGCTTCGTATTTCGGGTTGATCCTAGAGCGCTGACACTTAGGTGTTTTGCGGGATGGGCCGGGAACATCAATGGTCGGTGATCAAACTTGAGAACCGTTGATAAGATACAATAATGAGCGTGGAATGGCAAATGTCGTCAAGTTCATTTCGTCGTTCGTGTTGACCCTGGAGCGCTGACATTCATAGATGTTAAGCAGGGTGAAACGGAAACATTAATGGTAGGTTATCCACCACGGCCGGTTCGCTTCTGCGGCTAACAGTGGAATGTTCATATTCGCAAGTATGTAGGGCACGGGGACCTCAATGGCATTGTTGGGTGCAGGGGCCTTTGTGAAACTGAGAACAGCTTACAGTGGCTGATAAGAGCCGTTGAGAATTGGATGGATTCCTTCACATTGCTTGCTACTATTACTATACGACCGCTTTAGCAAAAGCGTCTGATGCTCAGTCGCTTTTGCTTAGGTGAATATATTCACGCGAGCAAAAGCGTTAGGTGAATATATTTTGTTTATGTTCTGATATCACTGGCCGATGAATCGCTCGCTGAAATGTCCTTGTGACAGCAAAACAAGCGGTTCACTCGGAATCATTTTCTAATGCAGTATTGGCAGCAATACGGAGGTATCGACCGCTAGAGCCTTCTTCTCTGCTTTTTCTCCCGAACTAGTAGTTCAGCTGAACACAGAGGAAAGGAAATTTACATCCAATTCCATAAACAGCTGCGGTCGAGCCGATCAAACCCATTTTGCACAACATCGCCATGAAATGCGCGCAGTAGTGTGCGCCCAGTATCCTCGCGGTCATTCTGCGGTGTGCTGACGTCGCACTAGGTGTCGGCACACTGGGATGGCGTGCAGGTATGTCGGGTTGTAGCGCAGTACTGTGTGAATTAAACGTATCATAGAGTAGGTAATTATCCTACTTTATACTATCGGCTAAGTGTGTCTGTTGGTGTGCGTGTGTTTGTGTGTGTCTTTCTGTTTGACCGAAAATTCATATTTCTCGTCGCAGCAGAGGGGGATCCTGAATTTCACAAGTTATATGGGTGATGGTAAGAGAACCCCAGTAGTGGTGGACTCAAAGTGATAGCAGCTGTTAATGGTTTATAAGGAGCGTCAAAAGACGAATGACATTAAACCCGTTTCCCCATTCAATTTGATACCAGAGGGCCGATACTCGTGGGTGTTTTGGAGGATGGGGCGGGCACATCAGTGGTGCATGACAAACTGATAACGGTCAATAAGATTCGATAAGAAGCATCAAAAGACCGATGTTGCCAAATCCGTTTCGCTCCCCTGGCTATCAGTGGAATGATCACACTCATGTTGACTTTTTCAAACTGATAACGGCTTATAGAGGTTGATAAGAGCCATCGGGAAATGGGGAAGAGGTGAAATTCGGTACATCGTCTACTACTACAATACGACTGCTATAGTGACTATCTGATTCTCAGTACCATTGAGCGACATATTTTGTTTATGTTCTGATATCTACAGCCGATGTATCGACCGCTAAACTTCCTAGCGTCCCAAATAATGGTGCATGTCTCTTGATACTGCGATCCACATGGAAGATCAAGACACGATCTGAATTTGTGATAGCAAGGCAAGCGATACATTCTCTCATGCATGCCAGCAACAATACTGGGTTTCGAGCGCTAGACCATGTAAAATTTAACGTAGTGGTGCCTGTTCGCAAAAACGATAAGCACCGATATCTGGCATGTGGATCTACCTTCAGTATGTAGTAAAAAGATGCTCAGCAAATGGACAAATCGTTACCAATTGATGCAGTTGATTCCAGAACCGTCGATCCCTAACTCATCATAACTCCCAATAGTGACCAATTTAGCGGAGGGCCTAATTGATCAGTGGATTCACCCATGTCATTCCTGAACATTGATCGTCGATGTCTTGTAACAAAAGGTATCGACCGCTAAATCATCTGGACCTCTGGAAATGGTGACCTTTCTCAATGGTGATATCCTCGCCATCGGTTAATATCTATCACCTATATGCAGAAAGTGGGGGACATGGGAGTCACCCGGTGGACAATTCCATGATGAGATCGACCACGTCATCTTCAATCGAAAGTTTTGCCTGACCGACGTCGCTGTTATTCCGAAGATACGGGATGTATACAGGATTAGACCATCAAATCTTCCGCGCAAAAATTCTCTGTCCAATACGTGGAGAGAGCCGCGAAATTCAAGGAGCGAAGACACCAGACAGTCATCAACTGGGAACATTTCATTTCTCTCGCAGGTGTACGGGAGGATTCTGTTATCGAAAACATCGACGACGAGTACAACGGGCTCGTTGAGCATCTACATGATTGTGCCAGGAGGGCACAGAGTTTGAAAGTCACCAAGAGTCGTCTCCTTCGAAAACTCTCGAGCTGATACGCCAACGTGGAGCCGCACGAGCTGCAGGCGACATCAACTGACGTCCGCACTTGAGAAGCAATGCAGATAGGCGACAGAAGAATATCTCAAGGAGAGAAGAAGAGTAGTGCTGGCTGAAGCAGCAGAGGCTGGGAGTAGCATCCGCAATGTCCGCCGAAGTTTCGCCAGCTATAAGACCAAAATGACCGTCTCAGGCGTCCGGACGGTATAGTTACTGCTTCTTGAAGGGCAATGGATAAGGACTCCCACGACTTCTACTCGATTCTCTTCGATAGCCATGTCCAACGGCCTGGGAGCAATCTGAAGCAGGATGGATATGTCGTACCATCAGTTCTCCCTTGCGAAGTCCGACACGCCATTTCGTCGGTGAAGAATGGTACAGCACTCGGCCCCGACAGGATCAGACCGGAACATCTGAAGAATCTCCCACCACTTATCGTCAAAACACTCTCACGACTCTTCACACGCTACCTATCGGAATGCAAGGTACCCACATCGTGGAAAACCAGCACGACTGTGTTGCTGTCTAAGAAGGGAGATCCACACGACATTGGCAATTATCGTCCAATCTGCCTGCTCTCTGTGGTCTACAAGCTCTTCACTCGTTTCATCTTGAATAAGATCGGTTGAACTTTAGACGGAGGACAGCCATGCGAGCAAGTAGGGTTTTGGAGAGGATTCAGTACAATTGACCGCATCCACACTGTCACTGGGCTCATACAAGTGTCGCGAGAGTACAAGATGCCGTTATGTCTCACAATCGATTTGAAAAAGCCTTCGACCCCGTTGAGACACAAGGGGTTATCAAAGCCCTGGGAAAGCAGGGTGTGCCTACTCAGTACATGAGAGTACTTCGTGAGTTCTACAGCAACTTCATGACCAGGATCTCGCCATTCTACAAAGAAGTAATCATCGACTCGAGGGTTCGACAGGGCGACACCATCTCGCCTAAACTGTTCAGCGGCGCTCTTGAGAATGTCATCCGTCAATTGGAATGGGGAAGGAATGGTATTGAAGGTCGATGGCCGGCATCCACACCACCTCCGCTTCTCTGACGAGATTGTGCTAATAACACCGACAATCCAGCAAGCGGAACGGACGCTAGCCGATTTCGACTGCGAGTGTGGAAAAGATCGGTCTGCAGCTGGACCCGACGAAGACGATGTACACGAGAAACGGATTGGTACCTGATGCTCCATTCACGCTCAACGGAACGAACATCACCGATTGCTTCAGCTATGTGTACCTGGGTCGGGAAGACAATATGATGAGCGGCTTAGCGCCAGAGCTGAGCAGGAGGAAAACAGCGTCTTGAGGAGCCTTCATAACCATCGAGGGAGTAGTGAAGAGGACAAAGAACATCCGATTCCACGCCCATCTCTTCGATTCCGCTGTCCTTCCTAACCTGACGTACGCCTCAGAAACTTGGACACTGCGTAAGCAGGAGAAACATGCGATCGGCGTGCCATCATCGAGAGGACGATGCTCGGAATATCCCGATACGCGCAAGTGCAGAGGGGAATCCGAAGTTCCGAACTCTGTCGTTATCAAAGATCAGGGATGATGTCGTATTTGCCAAGGAATCGAAGATTAGATGGGCCGGACACGTCATGCGATATCGCGATGGCCGTTGGGCCAATGCGGTTACCGACTGGATTCCTCGGTACGTCGAACGAACACCTGGACGACACCCGCCCCGATGGTGAGACTTCTTCACGAAAGCTGTGCGCGAAAGAACGAGACGCTACGTGTCCCTGGAGTCAGAAACGTTCACTGGACTGATTTGGCTCGCGACAGGGACGAATGGAGACGTTGCTGGCGCCCTCTCGAGGCTCTCGATGAACAACGGGACGACAGGTGAAAGGCGATATGTAGAGTAGATGCTCAGCAAAAGTCAACATCGACCATTCCCCCACTACATAAGTCTATAGTGTTATTCGCGCAGTACTGTGCGATAGCCCAACTGTTGTGAATGAAAGCGATTAGAATCTTTTTCACAAATGGCCCGCTCAGACACTATCATAATATGCATAAAGAGCCGGAAGCAGATCGCGTAGCTAAAAGTGGCACACGCTGATTTTGATGCCATAAATGACCTGTTAGCTCGTATCAACTGCGCGGACATGTTTAGATCTGGGAATATTGCTGAGTGTTATGACTCATTCACTGGTATCTGTCATCAGCTCATCAATAGCCATGTACCTTTGACCAGAAAAACGGTAGAGAATCCCAAGTACCCAAAAAAAAATTCGCATTCTGAACGCCCGAGTTAAGTTCTATTATGCCAACATTCGAAGATACGGCCTGGATAAGTATCTTAAGGTGGCACGCAAGCTCAGAAGAGAGCTTGACTTACATTCAATACAAGAAGAGAACACTATAGCGGCATCTCGCAACATGACACGTTTCTTCAAATTTTGTAATCACAAGCTGAAAATCTCGGACAACATCCCTTCCTTGATTAGCGAATCCACTATAATAAAGAATGACAAAGATAAAGCCAATCTTTTCGCTGATTATTTCGAGTCTGTCTACAGACTGCCTCAACAGTGTGATGTACATTATACCCCTTGTCCAACAAATGACTACAGTGGATAGACATCTCCAGTGAATCTGTGTACAGTGCTCTCCGCCGGCTCCCTAACAGAAATTCAACGTCACCCGACAACATTCCTTATTTGTTCCTCAAATAGGCAGCCCTTGGCCTCACAGCACCACTAACCATACTCTTCAATAGGATTCTTCTTCATGGAACCGTACCTCAGATATGGAAGATCGGAATTGTTCGTCCAATCCACAAAAAAAGGGGCTTATCGCAGTATCCGTCCATAAAAGTGACGTTGCTAATTACCGTCCTATCTGTCTTACTAGCTCAACATGCAATTTATTTGAGCGAATCATATGCAAGGGAATAACTGAGTTTTTACGCAGTAATCATCTCGTAGCTAATGCACAACATGGTTTTCTCAGAAAAAGATCTACAATATCTGCCCTTCTATCCACAGTTCCAGTATGGCATAGAGAGGTGAATAAAGGAAATCATGTTACAGCGTGTTATATTGATTTCAAAAAAGCCTCCGACTCAATCTCAATACCTCTTTTGCTAATGAAAATCAAGGCCTACGGAATCGGCGGCTGTCTCCTCAAGTTCCTTGAGTCTTTCTTAAAAGAGCGAAAGCAGCTGGTTGTAATAAATAATGATAGCTCTCGCGCATATGCCACCACTAGTGGTGTCCTCCAAGGATCATGCATAGGGCCTCTGATGTTCCTGCCTTGCATCAATGACCTACCCCGATGTCTGCCTGAGGGAGTCAAGTGTTCTATATATGACAACGATTTCAAAATATTTACAACCAATAGCTGTTCTCTACTACAAAATGCCTTGGGTGCTGTATATGAGTTTTCCACAAAGTGGGAACTTGAGATATCTTCTGAGAAAGTCTTTGTTATAGGTTTTGGCAGAAAACACCCTGAAGCAGAGTTCACCCTCGGTGGAGACAGACTCAAGCACCCTAACTTAACACGCTACCTTGGCATCACATACACTAACTCTTTTGACTACATTACTTATATTCATACTTCTGCTTAAAGGCCAAAAGAAGAGCCAATTTCATTCTGAAAGCCTTCAAAACACGCAACCCTTTCTTACTATTCAAACTATTCAAGACCTACGTAAGAACTCTAATTGAATACTGCCCCCAACTTTGGTCCCCATTCAAGGCCTATCTGATAGAAGAGATAGAGAGTGTTCAGAAAGAATTACGCGAAGATGTTCTAAAAGAAAAGGCCTCGTAAGAACTTCCTACGACGAGCGTTTGAAGCAGCTCAGTTCTTGTTCTCTTGAACTCCGTAGAAAAATTGCTGATATGGTATTCATGCACAAGTTGACAACGAATGAAATTGACCTCTGCTTAACCGATCTGTTCGAAATTTCCCCTCTCATTGGCATCACAAGAGGTCACCCATACAAAGTACAAGTGCCAGTCCCACATAGTACCTCATACAAATTTTCATTTTTAGCAAGGATCCAAATTCCCTGGAATAGACTTGACCCAAACATGTTACGCCACAAGCATTCGTCCACATTCCTACTCCATTACAAGAAACAATTTGCAGAATAAACTACCAATCGAAGTTTTATTATGACTTCTTTCTATATTTTCGAATCGAGCATGCCAACTTTTTAGTATCTGCAACTTTATTGAAACCCCAGCATGCTCTTTCATGGTTTCAATTCTAAACTCTTTCAGTCGCAATTTCGCCTCCTTTTCTCTGTGTTTGATTTCCAGCCAATCAAGTCAGGAAAACGCAAGTGCCAAAGAAGGCCTCATTCAAATACTGTCGAAATTGTGATTGCATGTGTAATTGTAATTATGAATAACTCCCCAACTCGAATAGTGCTGATCGCCTGCTCTAGCAAAATAACAATTTCACACGAAAGTGCATTCGCTGGTTCTAATTCAACCGTACTGCTGAACCCACCTCTACACTCTCCGCCCATTTTCCACATAGCTAGTACATCAAAGCTAATGGCCTAATTCCTGCCATCATAAAAAATAGAGACCTGATCACTGCAGGATTCCATAACTGTGGACTTGTGTTACGTGCTACAGTTGTTTGAGGAACTAGAGGTTTGATGAACCCCTCGCTTGAGGTCCCCCCAGGTTCGCACGCCTGGGATCCCGGACGAACTCGTTCGTAACGGGTTAAGTTGCTCTGCAAGCCCCAGTACTGTCGTCTCACTGCGTTCTGAACCGGGGACCAGGATCTCGCGGGGGACTCTTTCATCTACCAACGGGGAAAACGACCTTATCGCACCACCACACGTCGCAGTCACAATTTTAAGACCTTTCTACCATTTTTTGACCTCGTGTTTCAGTTTGCCTCTTAAGGCCTTCAAGATTTGAGGTTCTCCTGGGTGATGGCTATATTACATTATCGAATATATAAATAAATAAACTTAGCACTATGGCTCACCCTTCTTGATGCCCATCCACTGTCTCACATGCCTTTCCAATCATGGGTCTCCACACTAAGGTTCGGGCCAGATGGATTATACCGGCGAATACGCATATACTTTTTATCAATTTAATATACTAAAATTAATGCGGAAACAAGTCAATCGACAGTACTCTCTCGAGTTCGTCTATGTTTCTTTCTTCTTTGTGATTGACCAGCAATAAATAAATAAATACTGATTTATGACTGTTTATAGAATGCATAGGAAAGGGGACCGCAATCATACTCTAAGTCACAACCACCAATGAATTCTAAGATGGATACTTCTCATTAGGCTCCTACAAAATTGAAACAATGTAACATGAGATGAGTTTTCTAGTTATATGTATTCACAACTAAGATATGGTTTGCTGTGTTGCGTCTTTCTCTACGTGCATCCATGAACAGTGCGGTTAATGAAAAGCTGAAATGTTATGTCCAGTTGACACACCTATATAAAGCGAGATCCACGGAAAAATCCGGAACCAGGAGTAAGATTCACGGGAGCTGGAACTACATGATACATTTGAGGCGGATACGAGGGGTACGCTCCTGCTGGATAAGGTTGTGGGCAATATCCGTACATAGGTCTCCCTTGACCATGTGGATATGTGTGTTGTGACTGTGTAGAAAAACTAGTCGCAGTAGGAGCGGTGGATGGTCTTTCCGTATCTTCATCGTCTCCTGGTTGAGCAACGGTAGGCATACTGCTGGCTGGAGTGGTAGTGTAGACGATGGGGTGTGGTGTTGGTGTTGGATAGACTGGTTGCAATGCGATCACTTGCCCTGAAAAAGTTCTTTAAGTGGTTGGTATCGGCAGCACGGTTGATGACAACGGTCGCGGATTTTGATTTCCGACAGCAGGAACACGAGGGAGCAGCGTAGGTTATCTGCGGTCAGTATGGTTTCAGAGGGTGGGACGCAATATGGCGTGAGGCGAATTTCAAATTCATCTTCCTTCAACATGAATAAACCTTAATTGCTGTTACATGCTTGGGAATGAAGCCGTGGTAGGTTTCTGAATGCCTTTGGGTGTGTATGGTGCAATGGTACGCTATACAAGAATGTTGCGTCACAGTGTGTCTACCCCCTCTCTCTTCCCCAATCCACATTGACCCGATGGTAATGGGATGGAGCGGACCCTCACCAATTTCATCTCATCCTATCACCAGGAAGGACTCATGTGAAAAGAACCTACGGAATCGTCCTCTTCTCACTATGGGCGACGAGGACTAGCCAACCTTTCCGTCGTGCGTGGTAGCGTCCGGGTCATTTTGGACAAGAGCTAGCCGCGTGCCTTGTTATTATGTGTTTTTAGTGTACGGCACATCTTGTACTAAGAGTACGTAATGGCATACTCTTCGGCGACTATTGCAATGGATAATTTCTGTGTATCTCAATCTGAATATAACATCGCGCTTCTTATAATCTTACAAACACGCTATCAAGAGATAGGGGTTGTGAATCAGCGCAGTTCAGAAAAGGGAAGTAGCTCCGAAGAAAAACTCACCATCGGGAAGGTCTCTTTGCAGAAAATGAAGTCTGAGCAGAATGACACACCAAATTAAAAGAATTCCTATCATGATAACCCCCGTTACAATGAATATGATTTCGAAGATGCTCTGAAACAGGATCTGATGTATGAATCATCAGTTAGCGATTGGAAATCATTGCTAATGATCAGGATGTATACAGGTATAGAATTCATGTCAAGCATCCAACCCGTGATTCATTCACGAGACGTAATGTTTCGGGCAAGTATCCTTTCGTCATTCAATCGCGATGTGAGGGTCACCGTATGTATCATTACTTCTTTTCAAAAAGACCTACACTCCAGAAGCCCAATTCGTGGCTCTGCTCAGTTGTCTGCCAAACCGTCCCTCTGCCAGGCCTTACAACCTCAACAACCCACGCTGTTATGAGATACTAGGCGTAGTGACTTGGGCACACCTCTTTTATGCCCGTTGTGGCCGTGTTTCAACTCTACGCGCAGTTGTCATCAGATCGACCTTGCTGTCTGAGGCCGCGTTTATATTTTGCGCACCGACGCCGTCACCGCCGGTGTCGGCGTCAAACTGACGCAACTATTTGCCTGCCGCAGACGACGGCGTCAGTGGATAATGCGCACCGTTTGCAAAACTCTCGACCCAACCGCCCTACAGTATGGTGATCGAGGCGAGAGCCCAGGAATGAAATCGAATAAGGCATAGCATGGCACTATGCTAACATTCAAAATTGAAATTGTAGGCTCTCGCCACGATCACCATAATGCAGTGTGGTTGGGTCGAGGGTTTTGCAAACGGTGCGCATTATCTATTGAAGCCGTGTTCTGCGGCAGGCAAATAGTTGCGTCAGTTTGGCGCCATCGCCGCTGCTGCCGGCGTCGAACTGACCCCGGTGTCGGCGTCAATGCGCAAAGTATGAACGCGGCCTAAAGGGGAAAGCCACTGGGGTCCTAATGCACAAAAGTTAATAGTTGATGCAGAGTCCTTTGCTGGTGTGCGACCGGACGTGGCGAACGCCCCGGCTAATGCTATCACGCACGAGGAAGGATTGGCCAGTCCTCGTCGCCCATAGTGAGGAGAGAACCGATTCCGTAGGTTCTCTAGTTTGGGCGTTTCTCCTCGCTTGTGGAGTAGGCAGAAGTACCGTTTTCGAGTGTTCGTGTGGGTACGAGTGTATAACTTCAGTGTATTTGTTGCATGTACACAATGTGTGTGTCAATCAATACGTCACACATGTATCAATAATCATTTACAGATAGGCTATGTCCAGTGTAACAACAACGGATGTACAGGTAAGCACAACGAGTTTAACTTGAGGTCAAACGGGGTACGTCGACATCAAGCACAATGGACAAGGCGCAGCCGGTATGCCGAGAGGACATGGTGCGGTTGAGGTCGTAAATCTGGGGCATTCAGGGAAGGATCGCTACTCATATCTTGGCAGGCTGAGCATTGGGCGCAATCCCCTGGCAGTCCCTCTCGGCAAACGACGCTGACGGTCTCACACTAATCCTTGTGTGCCACATCTTTTTGCCCCATTAGCCGCATCCCGCATCGCGACAATAGGGATGTGTAAAGAGCAATACGCGAAATGTCACTCATATAGAGGTGCATGTTTCCTAAACATCAGTGACATACATAGAGACATGCTGCTACTCTTCAAAGTGGACAACCTCGCAGGAAACTCACAAGGTGTTCAGATCGGCCTGGGATAAAATAGAACATTCTCTACCAGTCAAGCGAGCCGTTAGTACTAAAATGAAGCATCACCGGTGTGTGATGTTCCAGGCTTTTATCTATCAAGCACTTCACGCAACATAGAATGGCAGTGTTCAGAGTCTGCGATAGCGTTTTAGACAATCAGGCCATCAGGCGACTGGGCGAAATGAATAATATACAAATTGATTGGGCGATTAGGCGACTAGGTGATTAAGCTGCGTTCATACCAAATTGAATGAGAGTTTTGGCGCATCGGCGCAGTGGCGTATCCGCGGTTTGAGATCTTTTGCGTGCCAGTCATTCTAGCAAAGCGGTCAGTTGAACGCGTGCGGTTGATTTCTTTTTCTCCTCCTTCCATTTCATTTTTTCTATATCTTATCGAAAATCGGTATCTGCAATGGCAAATATCCAACATTGTGGATGCGCCAATACTCTCATTTTCCAATCAATGCGTATCTTAGCCATCAAATCGCGGATGCGCCAATACTTTCACTTTTTGCAATCGATATGTATCTTATCCGTCACGCGAATGCACCCATTCTCTAAATTCGCGGATGCTCAAATGCGCTCATTTTCTCGATCGATAAGCATAGTTCACATTACGCGGATGCGGATATGGATATTGAAATTGAGCGCTAGATTTAAAGATTTTACGGTGATAAGTGGCAACTGTTCGGTGCGCACTGAGCAGTGGGGAAATCGCATACTTTCCGTGAAGACTTCACGGTGCTATCGCAATGAGAAGCATCCCACCACTGGGCCCTATTTTGACCTGAGCAAGAAGGAACCCCTCCCTTCTTGCTTACAAGGAAGGCCCATGAGGTCATGGTGAGCTTTTTCAAAACGGTTTTTTGCATTTTATAGGGTCACATACATGAAGCAAAAAACCGGTCTCAAATTCGGCTAAACGGTTTTGGGGGGGGTCAAAAAATGAGTGACAAAAGTTACTTGGGAAGAAGCAATTTTGACCGGTTTGTTGCGGAGCTTTCCACCTGTGACCTTCAGAATATGCATATCAGAAGACTCCCTTCGGACTTACGCTAAAACCAATGCGAACTGAATCCAAAATGTGGAGTCACCTTTGGTAACCAGTAAATGAGGCGTAGCAAACTCATAGCGGATGCTCAGGTCCTAATTTCCGCAGTTGTTGGATGGCCGAATGGATAAGGGGACGGACTGGCATTGGCACGGTGGAGAGGCTGTTTGTGGTTCGAGTCCCGTCGCCCTTTTCGCTTTTGCATTTTCTTGATTTTCTTTGTACAGCATTAAACTATTTGCGCACATGCAAAATGACTGCAATTTTCGTTACTGGTGTACTAAAGTGGCCACATTTGCAAGCTTTCAGTGGTTGAAGTGTTTGGACTCTTCGGCGCCCGTAGCACGTGTGCCAGGCGTTTTCCTGCGAAACTAGTGTGATATTCGTGCTCAGGGGACCCAATTGGATACAAAGTATTGTCCACATTGAAATTTTGACCCAAACTCGAGACAGTGACATGGACATGAGCACATAGTCACTGCTCTACTTGTACTAACGAACAAATGGCAGCATTGCTTAAATGTAATGGAGCATGTGTAGAATCAACGAAATCCGAGTGAACTGCACCTAGCAACACCATGCGATGGCAAAAGATAGCAAATATTTCTTTATATCGGCTACCGACCTCCTTCCGTTGAGTGCACTTTACTATGGCAGTAGTAGTACTAGTGGTCGCCCAGTTTTTCGAGTTTAGGTCCAAATCACGATTAGGCTGAAATTCGTTACCTAGGGTAGTTCGATCCCCTGAGCATGAATATCACACGCACTTTGCGGGAAAACGCCTAGTTCTCCTGTTATGAGCGTTAGCAGGTCCAAACCAATCATTCCCTCAGTACGCAAAAATACTGGAGATAGCGGTTCCCTGGCACAATAAAAATTGATTCTACACATATCTTGCACGTATGGTCTTACATGAGCACAAAAGGATGAAAATTAGAAAAATGCAAAAATTTGTCCTCAGTGGGGATCGAACCATCAACTATTTTCTGGGCCCCCCAAAACCATTTAGCCAAATTTGAGACTGGTTTTTTGCTTCGTGTATGTGACCCTATAAAATGCAAAAAACCGTTTTGAAAAAGCTCACCATGACCTCATGGGCTTTCCGTGTTAGAGGCTTAGGCTAAAATCCTTTTATTCTGAGCACCATAAAAGGACTTTGGGTGTGGAACTTTTTCTGAGATGCCCCCCCCCCATTGCGATAGCACCGACTTCACTTTATCCAATCCAATAGGTGGCGAAACAGAACACATTATGGCCATGCAATAAATTGTGGCTAATATGCCATAAAATGAATTTAACGCTGCATTGTCTCCTTGTCCTGACATCCACAAAAGGCAACTCCTCGCTGCAAAGGCCGCAGTGATAGTAGCTTTCTGCATTAGACCGGAGGAGGAAACGGAACCCACAACCGCCATGACTCCGTAAAAGAATTCGATCAGATCTGATCATTAAGCCTCATAAGTCCATCGACACTAAAGCAAACCCATATAGTTTTGGCAGAGCCAGTACTGCAACCTCAAAGAGCGGAGCACTGGAGTAGAGTAATAACTATTGACGCCCTGTATGTAAAGAGTGATTAACATTCATAGAAAAATGAAATTTGAAACGGCTGGTGCAGCCAGCATCCCTAAGAAGGAAAAGCAGCCGACGGCAGCTCGAAATCTGACTGTTATCCATACGACAATGTTAACAGGAGCTGCTTAGCGATGTGATTTAGCAAGGATTTCTAACACTGCTGAATTCACACTTATCCGCTCATCCACTGATGCCAATTAGTTACAGAGAACGGAGAAAGTACTCCCTCGTAATGTCCACCATCCGCTTCCGGCCCTCTACGCTATTTGTGATAGCTAACTAAGCCCACAGCTTGAAACAGTTTCCATTTCCTAATTGCCTATCCTCTGGTCGGTCTAGTCCAAATGGTACTGTTCCTCCTACAACTAAGCATAACTGCATGCCATCCCACTGTGCCGACATCTGCTGCGACGTCAACGCTCCGCGGTGTGACGGAGAGGATACGAAATAGGTGCTTAAGTAGGAGATGCTATCACTTTAATAACATAGCCTCACAACTCCAACACCCATCAGTTTCTCCCTAACTGAAGCGGTTGCTTTGCTCTATCATTCCCTTATCACAATCTTTCAATTGCGGACGGACAGACATGCTTACATATAAACATATCGACATACCAACAAACAGACGCACAAAGTTACTGGTTTATATAATAGAAGAATCACATAATCGCCTAATCGCTTAATCGCGTGACGCCAGATTGCTTGACCGCTTGTCCGTGATACGGTATTTTTGGCGTTGGTAATACATTAGAAAGCCTTCGATTGAAAGTATCTGGTTAGAGTGTCAAGAAACAGCGAATGAGAAACATCGCGGTAATCACAGTTCACTAACCTCTATTTTGAAGCACATTTTAGAAATCTCGCTATTTCCTTCATTGTTTCATAATTTTTCAGTTCTTTCTCTCATGGTGGCTATTCTGTTTTCGTCGACGCCTAACATGACCCTGTTCGGTATGCGGTTCAGCACCTGTACTAGAAGTGAATCATCTGAAATAGCACAGTTGAGGCTATACACTGCAAAGAAATAAACAGTTGTAAACAAAGAAACCATGCTTAAAAAGATTTTAAGGGGGAATAAGCAAAGAAATAGTTCAACCTCCGTTTTGCACGGGCCCTTAGACGGAGGTTAAAATTAGAGGTAACCTCCCTCTGTGCTCATCAGTAAGGGAAAGGAGGTACGCATGTTTTACCCAATATTTTTATGTATCTACCAAAAATATAAGTTAACCAGTTAAGCTGAGTATAAGCCAATTATAAAAACGAATCAAGTACTGAGCTACATATATTTACTAAGCAAAGGGACTCGCAACCAAGTCGACAGTGTGGATGCTGCAGATCACTGTTACGTGCCATAGATCCTCGCGGTACGAACCGACAACTCAGTGATAGGCGCATGGTGAACACGTACACCGACGTCAAAGTCGAAAAGCAGTATAGAAATGCAAAACTCAACTTTATAGGCATTTCATCTTGCTTTTTCTTTGACTGCAGCAGTAAACTTGTGACAAAATATTCCGCACTCGATGCACTCGATGTCTTCAAGTAAGGCGATGTTGTCTGAATGGTAATAAACGTTATGGTACTAAATTCGCGGACACATCCAGTCGCAGCTCACGCTGCCTTTTTCCGGTTTCCGATCTTATTTTTGTACGCCGTTGACTTTTCACCTCATTGTTTTCTTCTTGTCTTTGGAAACGTCGCTGTAAAATTGCTTACCATGGAGAGTACGGTGCATACAGTTCAGAGTTCATGAACTCGTACCGTACCCACCCGCGGGACCCTACAAAGGCGAAATGTTCAGAAATACTATTACTTTGGTTACGCCACGCATTCGGCTTCACATCAGAATCGAAGAGTTGTTTGAACGTATGTTTGCCCTTCACAGTGAAGCGCAATGGTTGTGAATCAACCTTTTTGGGTACTTGTGGTAGTGTGGCAACGAGGACAAAGCGAAACAGGAAACGATAAATTAGATGGCCATTGTCAGCATTTGATTTAGAGGGAGAGCTACACGACCCACCCCATTCACTGCACAGTTGTGCATGGGTGTCGTCATGCGTTTTATGGTCGCACATCTCGCACACTCATATCATGGTCATTTATGTATGCATTCACCTGGACCCGACTGTAAAGCGAGCGCTAATCAAATATGTAAAGACCGAAATCAAACAGTCTTAGCAGTGATGGCCTACATGATGAGGCATGTTGACCTTGCGCGATAGCTGAAGTGCTTGTTCGCGCCTACACAGACAGGACACACTTTGAGAATACTTAGAGAGTTTCAACACGAAAACATGCTTAGAGAAGCTTCCAAATTTTAATCAGATTCAAAGTGAACTACCTATTCTGTGTTTAACACAACTGTGCCATAAGTTCAGGGCGTCAGCATAACGTACCATGATCAGCAAGCATCGCTGCTAGCCATTAGAAGTCAGATATAAAAAAATGCGCGTAAATAAAAGTGCACATGCTTGCGATCTCACTTGAGACAGTTGAATGGACTGTAAGCTTCTGCGTTTCATTTACAAGCTTCACTTCACTCACAACTTCCCTTGTATCCTGCACTCGCCGTCAGCAATTGGTCACACCGAGCTCTTATTTTGCTGCAATGGCAAACAAGAAGCCAGCCGTGCGGTAGCAATTTTGATCACGGTATACCACAATGATGTCCTCAAATTATGATCGTTATATACTAATGTATTAAATCAGAACTAGGCTTCCGATTTTTTGTCTTCGCAAAATTTGATTTTATCAATTTATACGCGAAGGCGCAAACATTATTGTGCAAAACACGATCATCCAAAAGATGTGTAAAAAACAACTCAGGAAATGAATTAGAGCTTTGTTGGCTAATGAATTTCAGGTTGAAGTTACTCAACTGAAGTTAATTTAGCTGATGCATTAATGTGCAGTTTGGGGTATACACGAAGAAAAAAAACAGTACCAAAAGACAGATAATGGCAAGCAATATTAAGAAAAAGCTCAAGAAGCCATCAGGGTAGTATGGACCAAAACCATTTTTTCGAATGGAGGCAGGGATATTTCATGGATGTCTTGCTTGATTATTTGTTGAAACCCGAGAGCACTCTGACTGAGAGGCTGAATTGAATATTTGCCTTTTGATTACAATGAGATGCCATTTTACCAACGTTGCTAGGCCTAAACTCGATTTAGTTCTTAGTCTACTCCCCAAATGTGTAATCTTAGAAGATAACTCCACGGATAGGCAGCTGGCAATCAGGATGATCTGCTAGCGCAAGGTTCACGGAGTAGATTAACTCTACTCAATTTCGAACTCGAATCTGTTGAGAGAACCGATGACGATATTTGTGGGGTGAGGTTGTCGAGTGCCGTGAAAAAAGATGACCTTACCTTGTTTATGGAGTTCCCTCAGTTGGTTGACCTCGTTTTGAGTGGTCTTGCATTACGAAAAACACTTTTCGACCGTTGTTAAAAAGATGCATATATGCGCGGGAAGCATGGAAAGCCGATTCGCTTTATTTCGCTCGGTTTACTTAGAAGCCAAGTGAACACAGACCCATTTTGTGTGCGAGACCTACTTATCAGGGGCTTGTATTAAGGGTCAGCAGCCTCTTATAGAGAACATATTTTAAAATTTCAACCATCTGGACGTCTCTTCTACGCGAACGCGGTCAGGTCATATTGCGTCATTTGTGGGTTTACGAGGAGGGCAATGGTGCTTGGGAGGATTTCGTAAGCTTTCCTGTTATTCAAAGTTTCTGAGAGAAGAGCAAAGGTACGAAGACCATCGAATATCTGAAAATTCGTTTCGGAGTGATCCATCCAGGTTGTACCTTGTTTTTGAGCTCAGGACCTGCAGATTATGCGATGTAGTAGAGTTAACATCAGTTCATCGCAAATGGTAAGAGCAGAAGTGTACAACTAGAATTCAAAAAGTTGGCTTCTCGCTGTGTAAGCAGCGATATGATGAAGGTTTTCAGACTGTTGACCGGTAGAGTAAATGTTACCTCTTCGAATTTTTCGAAGTTGTAGATCCAATACTGGGAGTGGAATTTTCAAACTAAGGATTACCGGTTGCAGGAACACAGGTCAGGCGCAAAGGTTCCGCCACTAGAACCTTATCACTTTTCAATAAATTTGTCCGGCAAAATGTTTTGAGATTGTCAGTGACTCAGTTCAGAAGGCTGGTTTCAAAAGCGTATTTACATTCTTACATGATTTTTCTTTTATCTTTTTATCTGGATTTTTTGGCGCTGTTGAGCGTCACTCGTGTTCTCTTTCCTTGAACTCCTAGGCAGGCCGAATGTAACTCTCACCTGGAATCTTGTTTACGTTCCAATAAATAAATAAACCTCACTAACAATGGAACTGCTCGCAATACTGCTTTTCATTATGTGGGCCAAATTGAATATCAAGGCGAACAATAACACCAGATGGCGACAGCATATTGATTAGGTTCTGGCCAGAATATAATCACCTGTCATTGTTGGCAAAATGGCACTCACAAATTTCCTAACAGCTTTTCAACAATGAAGCTACAATCACTCCATCCAAGCATTCAAATTATTTCGAGTTATTTATGACCCAACCCTATTTTTTAACTCTAAATTTCCTGGAATCTCCACGTCAAGTTCGGCGCTTACCAATGCATTTTAGAACCTGCCACGCATTCTGCTTTCATTCGAAATCGTACACAGATTTGAACGTGCTATAGCCTTTATAATGATCTGTATGATGAACTGTAAGTACCAGCCGGTAAGCAAGCTATTCTTTGACTTATGCAACAATCCAAATGTACTGTACCAGTATCAAAAGCAGCAATGGTAGTCGAGCAAGCATTTGCTGGCGCCGTAGGTAGGCGTCTCACTGGTACCGAGAAGTTGGCGAAGCTTACATAACTGCCGTATAAAAATGAACAGAAGGGATAATGTATGTAAAGCCAATTCACGGAAACGTATTTACTATCACGTTTTTCGCCACGGTAGAACATATTTCAGACAAAAAGTAAAAGGATAAAGGGTAAAGTTTTTGGCGTTAATCAATCCCTTCTGTGGGATGCGCCGCACATTCTAATTCCATTCAGAATCGTGATGGCTGGTGAATGTGATGTGGCCTATACCATGACTTGCGGTGGCCAGCCGATGCACAAGTCAGTGCTTTTATCCTCCCAGACGAGTCTGGTACCAATTTACCGACCCCGGAGGGATGGAAGGCTTGGTTGGCCTGGGCGGGAGTTGATGCGGGATTTGATCCCAGCACCATGAGAGTGGGGTGCGCGCCACCTGTCACTACATCACCTCCGCCCCAGACAAACAGACAGACAAAAAATAGCCGATGAAAAAAGGCAAAAAAGGATAAAGCCTTTGACCTATAGGATGCGCCACGCACTCTTGTTCCATTCAGAATCGTAATGGCAGGCGAATGCCCTTCGGCCTATACCATAACATGCGCGAGCTACCCAATGTACCAGACAGTACTTTCATCCTCCCAATCTAGTCTGTTATTTTCACTAAATCCGAACTAATGGAAAATAGCTATCGATCCAAAATTTGATCTCCGGACCATTCAATGGGAGCGTCATCACTCGGTCCTTCAGCTCTGCCCTACCTTTTCTAGCGTCATAAGAACAGAACATATAATTAAGAATCAACATTTATTAAACAGCAACATGGCTATTTGTCAACATAAAACCAGTACGGTTCAAACTCGGATCCAATATCCACGGCAAATATATACCCATGTGTAATGAACGAATAGTTAACATACAGAAACTAAAATTTCCCTGATACTAGGCTTTGTTTACGGAAAATCACAGGACAAAGACTGAGATAATTTGATAAAATATAGATGAGACAAACTACTAACTACGAAAGTCAAGGTGATTACTTGGAGAACAAAGAAAATCCCGTCACTTGAAAGACTTAAACTATTTCTATTATAACATCACATACTAGATATAAAGATCAGTCACTAGATTATACAAAATCTAACTCTAAAAAAACAAATGAGATGGTTCTGAGAATAGTTAATCACAAAAGCGATGCGTAAACAAAATGAAAACGTGAATTGGGTAACCAATAGGATTATTATATGACGTGAAGGGTTATAAGGAAACCAATAAGGCTCGAACAGTAACATTCGACCCCAAGACACTTATGTGAGGATACAGTCTTGGAATTTGAAAATTACTTTACAAAATGCTATGGCCAAAATCGAATGCTCAGTTGGATAGAAAATTTAGGTTTTTGAACTAATGTCTAAATGAATCCACAGCATCTGGTTCTGGCCTTTGAGTCTTTGGAAGGTACTGAAGAAGAGCTCGATGGCAGGCGTACGACATTGTGACGAGCCGCGGAAATCATGGAAGATACTTCGTCAACTTTCGCACTCGACATCAGGTCGTTGCAGAGGTCCTCCAGTACCAAGGCAAATGCTGAAGATGTTTGATGAGAAGTTTGACACATGCACGTTAGCAAATTTTAGAAAAAGGCGTGACGCGAACAAGATGCTCTGATTAGGAATCGCTACAGTACTGAAGCACAATCACTCATTTTCCCGAGCCTGATCCAGCGAAAGAATCACAGAGAAGGCTAACTTTAAACGCGATAATTTCTCTCGTAGCCCATTACGCCTGATTCACTGCGATATCGCACTTGGACGTACGCGCGAGGCGTGCCGCAGAGAGATGGTATCTAAATACGGTAGACGAAATAACCCATCCATCATCTGAAGGGGAGGGGCACAGATGCTGGAGCTAGGCACAAAGAAACCGATATGGATTGGAAGAGATGAGCTGTCATAAACCAATATACAATTTGTGCTATATTAATATTAATCAGACTCACTTATTGGCTTTTCAGCTGAAATCTCGTAGAATCTTGCATCAAGCGCAAAAGCCTTCTCTTGACCTTCTATCGTCGAGATACGCCGTTTGTCGTGCAAATCACACTTAAGGACACATATTTACCGCAGCTCTGCTACAGATATGTCGAGAATAGTAACTCACCTTATTCCCAATGAGCACCACCAAAGGATCTGACATACCACAGCACTTTCGAAGTTCTGCAAGATGACGCGTATTAGTATAGGGTAATTCGCGATCACTTCACTTCCATGCGATGGAGGAGATAAGATAGATTCCTATTTCAACGAAACAGACGCCGAGAGTCTTACTAACCGGCACCCCGAAGCGTGTGCGTCATTTATATTCAATTTATGACTAAAAGGACGTTTTAAATATTTCTGACAATCTCGTCCAATAAGAAATTCCTTAACAAGACCGTCACAAGAAAGCTGTGTGCTCTACAAGAGCAACCGAACTCCTCACCCTTCTAATTGCGCCTTAGACCGAGAATTAATGTTAAGCAATGAGGAACTACTTATTATTGGGTATCCAGACCCTAGAGACTTGAAATCAGTTGGAAAGAGCTCTCCAGGAAATACTTTTCTTCATGACTTGATGCCATATACCTAATCGCTCAACTGTAAAAGGGACTCAAGAGGAAAGAAATTCATATTTTAAACCAACCTTCAGCCCACTTATCCACATCTTCGAATGACTGTCTGTTAGTCACATCGTACATTATAATGGCAGCAGCAGAGTTTCGCATGTACATTGGAACCTAAAAATGCTGTGATGAGTTGTTGGCGCAGTATTCCACGATCGCACTCGGATTAACTGAAGCTGTTCTCAACCGCCGAGCAAATATGTACGTCATTTCTCCCGGAGTGAACAAATGAAAGCTGAAGGTAAACCTACCATACAACGAAAACGCTCCTGCCCGGCAGTATCCCAGATTTGTAGATTCATATTTTCGTTGCTGGTCTCCCTAAATATTGAAATACATCTTTTGTGGGAAAAAAGCAAATAGCAAAATTTATCGATATTTTCCAAAGTTCGAAGCTCAAAGCTGTACGCAAAAACACATTTTACTTGCTTTCAAAGGCGTGTACCACCCGGATCTTCGCTGGTATGACGGAGCCTGCCCACCCTTTCAACATTCTTCCACACAGAGAACGCCCGCCTCCTAGCCCGAAGGTGTATGTGCTTTTATTCATAACCCATGGTTGGGGAAACTGTGATAATCAAGGTGTGTAAATATTTACAAGTCTGACTGATGTGCACTAGTGGCAAAAAACTCACACTTCGCACTCAACAAACGAAGCTCCGATTGTAGATGTAAATGGCGCAGAGCGATCACCAAACCTATGACGATAGATCACAGACGTCTTACCAACACCTAAAAACGGAAATTTCTTCATAAAAATTCGAAATAGTCATACCAAACCATAAATGATCTTCCTTGATCATCTACAAATAGAAAACCACCTTCCCAGCACCCTCAAACGTATTTCGTGAACCACTGGGGGGAAAAGCATATTCCTCCTCCTAGACCAATTATCAAGACATGCAGCACGAAACTACGAAGCCAACGCTGCAGATTTCTTTCATATAGATGAAAAGCCACAAAAGGTTTGCACCTATTGTTCTTCTGACATTTCTGACAACAAACACAAAATTTACCTGATGAGCCCACGACGACAACCTTGGCGCGAGTCTTCGGAATCGTAGCGGAGACGTCAACATCGCCTTCGTGATCACGAATGGCCGAACGTACTTTTTCGTACGCGTAGATGGATTTTGAAAAAACTTCCATTCCGACAGCGTTCCCTCAGTTTGCTAGTAGCACTGAAAACTGGAACATTTACTCACAGCAACTCATGAAATGGGCATAACGAACAAGGGTCGTTTGTTCTTCAAAGACTAATCCAAATGAATAAACAACTGGGAAAATGAACCAAGTTTTGAGATGACCGAGCTTTTAATGACAACAACGATAAGAAAACAACGAGTCAGCAATTAGATGTGCTTTGTATGAAAAATGAGTCTGCATAGTCAGCAAATACTCCAAGTGGCGCCATAACATGGATTGCGCTACAGAGTTGCCAACGAACGCCAATTCAAGTCGTCTTCCGGTCTGCGCTCGATGACTATGAAGGACCAGCAGCATGCTTCAGCGATGTCGACTAACGGCTTGATAAGGAAAAAACAAGGGGCACCTAAAACCTGGTTGAACAAAAGGTGTTTGTATGGTTCAGTTGCGAATCTCAAGATTATGGGCCATTTCGTCGCCAAAGGGAGTCTATCGGCGGCAATGTAAGTTGCTTTCCATATTCGGTGACCAATGATCAAGAGAGTGCAGATAATGCCATTGAAGTTCATATCAGGTGCGGTTCGTGCCATGAACTGTGTGAAGCACTTCTTCTAATCACGCCTATCAGTGACCCTCTGATTATCACTGACCCTTGTCATGCACGAACCATGGAGAATCATAGAATCATTGCAGCTTAAAGGGCGGCAGGTGGACGCGAGAGGCATAAGAAGGCCAGCTTTCTAGACCGACTCTGATGGAGCTGGGATGTGAACTCAAAAGCCTGAAGCCCCATGACCATCCACTCGGAGTTTTCCACAGAGCCCGCACTTTTTGCTTCAATCTTTTCGCATCTACAGTACACCTTAAGAGCTTGCTTAATAGTGTTGGGATGTGAATTTAGATCCCCTCATTGATGTCCCTCCATGTCTGGCCCACAAATCTTCTGAATCGGAATCTATAGTTGGCACAGTATGGTTGTGCTGCATAAAGAAAAAAACTCATCCATCAAGAAAGCCGTAAAAGGAATTTCGGCATATTGCCGCCGTCGTCGAGTATGGTTGCGCCCAATTAGCGGACTTCGCACGCAAAATCGCAGAAAAATCTCAAGGTCACAGAATCGCGAGCGGAACTGCGACGCCGCAAATCACAGAATCGCGGAGTTTGACGGCGACCATATCCTACTGCAAGCTTTTCAACTCTGTTAAAGAATCGTGCACAGAATAACGAGTTCCTCTGCTACCCACATACTTGTGTTGCAATTGCTCAATAAGGACCGCATGCAAACTTTCACGAGAAAAAGTGAGAATAAGGGTAGAATACAGCTCCTTCGAATGGGTGCCCCGCCCCTTTGTTCGCAGCAGTTGGAAACGGAAAGTAGGACTCTTTACGTAACGTCCTGTTCCCCCTATGCGTCTCCAACCGCGGCGGGTGACGGAGCGGGCACTTACTCTAAGTCCCCACCCCTCCCCCGTTGTCCGCTGTACCTTAGGCGGATTCCCCCTTCTTCGCGTGAAACTTTGCATGCGCCCTTATAAGGCAAATACAACATAAATATATGGGTCACAGAGAAACTAATTTTTCCGTGCACGATTCTTTTGAGTGAGCTTTTGCGAGCTCCTTAGAGGCTGTTGTAACCTTACAACATGCCACAGCACAAAAGCGTATCGCATTTGTGAAAGGCGTGCATGTTTCCATATAGCAACAACAGTGTTCGGAAGTTGAATTCTTGGGACCGACGATGAGCTGGATATGACCTTCGAGACATCGTCGGGGAACCAGGGTTCGGCTAAACAAAAGCGTGCACGCGAACACCTTAAGTGTAGCGCAGAGGGCAGCGAAAACAAAGATAAACACGGAGATGCACCATCTAATTGCGTTAATTGCGTTCCGAGTTCGAGAATCAAAGATCAAACCTACTATGTGACTACTACAACACATTCTAAAACTATAATTTACCGGGACTGGTCGTTGTCTGGGTATGCTATCCTCTCCTCTAAAATGTTCCATTTCCTAATTGCCAGCGACAGCAAGATTGTCATAGATATGGAAGAATGGAGGTTATGCAGCTGAAATCCTCTACTAAAGAAATAAAACAGATTTATGAAACTTGACTTGAAATTCGATTCCTCGTTCGCAGTAATAAGCTCAGGAGAATATGAGGAACAAAAGTTGCACCACTGGTCCTCATCAGCGTGAGGAGAGCAAAGTACTTAAAATATGGTTGGAGACAGGTGTTAATTTATCATTTGCGTGGTTATGTTAATATTTATTAATGCATAATATTGTCCGCCTATCTCAAATAAATTCCGTTGATTTTACCGACCTTCAGAAGCAATGTTGAAATAACGGTGGTGGTGGTGTTGAAAAATAAAAACTGGTGTTGAAATAACGGAAACCTTTCTTTGGATCTCAGTATAAAAGATGTTGGACAATCACTCCATATATGTTGTAGCAACTGCACATAAAACCATTGAGTGAACAGTGAAGCCATACGTTTCTCACCCGCCATTTAGTGAATCAAAATGGCCTCCTTCGTGATCAAAATTTGCTATACAAGTGGCTCTGCAAAACCTGCATGGAATAAAATCAAGGCAAAAACGCTGAAACGTGCTCCTAAAGTTAGTTTTTTTCGCTGTCTCCTATAAAAACAATCAAAAAGAAAGTCAAATTCCATTGTCAAGCTCGCGCGAGGTATACATGCCACGGGTGAATCGCTCTTATGAAGTAAGTCTTCAGGAAGGTCTCTTCAATTATTACAAGGGAAAGCACACATGCAAAGGCGAAATCGAGGGGGCGAAATGATAACGTGGCTTTCGATCACTACGCTGATACGAATGCTACAAATCGGATCTAGTTGAGAGCGCTTACTTAATAGTTAAAAACAATAAGGCCTCGAATGTGACGCTCTTTTGAAGTGTGGTGTCGCCGTGTGAAACGAAATGAAAAGATTAAGTATGGCAAAAGTCTGACTTTTTTTGAAGAGCACTATAACTTCTAAATAGTATGAAACAAGCCTCAGAAGAAAGATTTTCAACAGATTCTGATTTTATAAGAACCACTATAACTTCAAAATAGCATGAAACAAGTCTCAAAAGAAAGGTTTTCAACAAATTAGCAACCTTGTCAGAGTGTTTTCAATTCCATAACTGAAAAATACACGATACCATAGAATAATACCGATAGTCATAGCGCATGGGGTGATCTCTACGAGAAATTACACACTTGCATATCTATACTACGGGAAATTACACATATCCAGGTCGAGTGCAGTGCACGGGAGACATTTGCATCCACTAAGAACCGCAACGGCCTTGACGAAAAATTCTCGCAAGAAATAATTGAGTACGAAGGGTTACTGTAGCGACGACGGGGAAACCCCTTGGCCTCGCCGTGTGTCATGTGCGCCCGGCCGCTGAAGGGAATCCCTCCGTGGGAAGGCGGGGCCGGCCGGTCGTGGTGGCGGCGCCGACGACGACCGAACGTGCGATTTCGTTGACACGTCGAATGTGTATCGTAAACAAAAGCCGCGGCGCAGATTGGCCCCATAAGTACCGTACCACCACGGGGGCCGTTTCGCAACCCGTGGCCCACCGAGCTCCAGAGGGTGCCGCTGCCCCTCCGCATCGATTCAGGGTATCCATGCGGGTTCGCTTAGGTTAATCTCATCGGTCATCGTATGTATTACAGGTACTTGGAGTTGTATCAGGTTCACACATCTGCTAAGCGGTTCAATGGAATTTCTTGGCAGAGATGCAGAAGTTACAGCACCTTCACTGCTCGTGGAGCCCGGAGTCCAATATAGCCCAGACCAAGTAAAAGTTGCACCTCTGCAGATGGGATCACTAAGTCCCTACCAGACCTCCCTGAAGGAACGTGGAGGTGAGCATCTTCCTGAATTTATTTATTTATTTATTTATTTATTTATTTATTTCAATACGTCACTAGACGTGCCTTAACCAAGACAATGTCGTTATTGCTAATTTAGTTCACCAGTGCTACCAATTTAGTTCATATTGTAGGAGGAAGTTCTCAAAAACTGTGCCTGCGAATATATTAGCCTGTAGGGAAATTTTTCCATTTCATGTTTTTTCTTTTTCAAATCTATTTTCATAGCTGTCAGATCACCTTTCATAAATTTCTTTGTTATTCATATTTATTTAGTTCATATGCTAAATTATATTTACATTGAGGCAAACCTTCGCTTCGCGGGCTGCGACGAAAATCAGCAGCTAACTAATCAAAAACTGCAAAATCAGTATCTACCGTATTTTCAGAAATTATTGGAAGAGAGAGGAAAACTCCGACAAAAAAATAGGTCGAGAAAATTTCCGGATAGACATTCCTTGCGATCTTTAATGGAAATCGAATGCGTACTGCATCGCAAGGCATTTTTTGCTCAGCAACATCACTTCGGAGACAGCAGGTTGATAGCAGATGTCGAAAGAAAGGAAGGAACCTAGTCGATGGCTATAATTTACTGTCAGTTAATTACGTAGAACACATTACGTGCAAGATGTGCACTATTGACATACACACGCCATGATACCAGCTGCCGAAGAAGCTGCCTGCTTCGAGTGGTTAAAGCTATGTACCGAGTAGACTATCTCGAGTATTCAAAAGTGTTAATGGAGTTATAACGAGTTACCCACAGGGAAAACACTGGGTCATGGATATGTATCGTCTTGTTTCATGTTTTGAAAATACTCCCCATATATGGAGTGGTAGGTGGGCAATGAGGAAATCTTGAAGTGATTCATCCAAATGAAAACTGGTTGTCTGAGAAGGCCATATGTGGCGAAATCTCCGGTAAAGAGAGCGCCTCCGAACTCTAGAGTAGACGTGACGATCTACACGCTCCGCCTTCCATAACAGAGCCCGCCTTCTGGGGTCTACCTCACCAAACGATGTCTGAGATGTAGAGTAACAGAGGTGTAAAAAATGATATTTTTCGTATAGTTTTACTGCGGTATCGAACGAAATTGGTGCGTGGCGTGTCGGCATTCGCGATGAAAACGTCCACCGATCAGTATCAAGGATTGAATGATACAGCCAATATCCCTGCCACCACCTTTCATATTCTAGCCCTGAGCCAACCAAGCTAAGCTGATAATTAGCGGTGTGCCTATGATCGTACGCAACGATTAGATCCGCTTTCGAAACAATAGCCCGTCGCCAGATAAGGCAGGTAATAGCCTAGCCTATTGCTTTATAATGTGTATAAGCATCGAGGAGCAGTTCAGCCTGATGAAGCGATGTTGACGGAAAAACTTACCTTTTGATTGAAGCGGTATTCCGTTTTTCTTGGAATACATCAGGATTTAGAAAATTACCCTCATCTTTAATATAAAAGATTGGATCATGTGTTGTGTACGAAAACTTTTAATTGTTGGGTCGAATTCAGTTTGATTTTTTGCAAGGTTCATCGCACATCGGTAGAAAAAGTCAGCAATTTGCAATTGTAGCCGTGAAGACAAAGCATAGCACAAAAGGTAAAGCATAAGTCCGGATGGCACAACATTAAGCTTTGACACAATGTTTATGAGCGCTTGGAAGATGATGAATAATACGATCTTAGCTTAGAAATGCACAGCTATTGCCTACCATCGGAGGCACACAATATACGATTTCTCGACATCTTCAGATTTCCTGAAATTTTTTCAGTTAGTGTAAATCCACATATATCATGTGTCTCGACTGGTAGGAACGACTTTCTAAGCATTTCTAAGCTCAGGTCGTATTATTGCCTCGAACTCTGGTGAGGAGCGACCGATGTAGCTGTAAAGTGCCGTGCTTTATCCACGATGTTCCATCCCATCTATGTATGTGCAGGATCGAATCTGAATGCCAATGAATCTTTCTGAAGAGCCACCTTGTTACCCGGATCTACATGGGTGAATGTTTGCTTGGATTCAAGACTGAGTCTTCTGTTGCCGGTTTATGTGGTGGCCAACTTCCGAAAGTCAGTCCACCGTGACTATGAAGAAAAATGAAAGTTCGATTGTACTGATCTGTCCTTGAATGAGCTTTTTCATTGAAATCAAACTTTCATTCATGCATCATCTCCAATACAAAGCATACGCATACGAAAATTCATAAAATTAGTTTGTACACAAAGGACATTTTCGTGACAAATTTTTGGAACTTTTGGAGTTTACACAAATTTCTGTGGGCAGGGTTCATAGAAGGAACACTCGGTAATTTGAAGATTCATTTCGTTTGTTCCGATCTCTACGCCTGCGACAAAAATTATGATTCTTCAAGACGGGTTTTCATTGCTCCTCCTTCACGAGAGCCGCCGTTGTTAACGTCAAGATATGCTGATTTCAAATTCATTTTTATCTTACTTTTCTTTCGAAATGCAAATTTATCTTTTTCGAGTTTTAACTTTTGAGTTGAAATCTATTTTGATATATGAATAGAAGTCGAAAAACAAAATCACTCTTCGAAAATTAAGGACTGGTGTTTGGGGTAAATGGGTGTGAAAAAAGACCCGAAAAAATACGTACAATCTAATAACTTTGAAAAACTAGTTTGAGCTATAGAAGTCCATTCAGATTGCATATTGGGAGTAGTTAATATCTCTGAGACGTTGCCGAAAGATACTGTAGGCGTTTATCTGTCAGTCTTACACCATCAGTTTGATATACGAGTTCCTCAGCGCAGGGCACATCTGTTCAATGGCCCAACGCCTGATACGAGTATCAATCACAACAGGCGAGAGTGACCCTTGAGAGTTTGGACGAACGTCCATCTTTGCTCTTGTGATACCGCTTTGTTCCACTTCCTACCGCAGATACCCAGATGTAGCGAAGGTTACCCTGCGATGAAACTCATAGGTAGCCGCCTTGTAAGTACTGTGAAAGAAACTGAATGGAAAATTAATTGAGCTCATACATATGTATATCAATCGAACGGAATGAGAAAAGAGCAAGAAAAGAAAACAAAGTAACGACTTAATGCACTTGGTGATGCTATACATGAACGCTTATGAAGTGCATTGTAACGTTGCCCTGGCAGCAGGCAGGCAGCGATCCTTGCGTTATCGGCCCACAAAGAACGTTCAAACAGGACCACCGCTGGGATGGCACCGATGACTGCTCTATGAAAATGTGGTTATATATGTCATACAATTTTGTAAGTCACAAAGGCTAGGAAGCAAAAAGTGTAACGAATTTCGGCAACTCTGCTATAAAAAGCCAAAAAGGGCAATGATTTTGAGGAATGACGTCGAAAAAGCGCGAGATCGGTTTTATTACATAATTTCCCTTCAACATTTACTTTTACTTATTTTTCATTAGTAGTTATTTGCAATGACTTCTACCTCCAACCTTAAGTGAGGAAATTTCCATACTGGTCGAAAATGGCGGCGAAGCATCACCGTCAATGGAGCCGTATGTAGGTTTATTGTAGTTTAAGGGATGTTGGCGTCCAGCTCGGCACACCTTGTCCGTTTGAATGTAGATATTTACTTGAACGATGTGTCATACATTTATGGATATCATCTTTACTGCTGTTTCAGGGATGCCCCCTACGATCAATAAGTATAGATCTAGGAGAGGCCAATCCAATTCCTAGGATTGCTATGCTGTGCGTAATCCGCCATATGTGCTAGTATGAGAAGGAATGCGCCAGGAGTGATTGGACGACTGTTGAATGCGAAAGTAAAGGTACTGAGTAATGTCGTAGTTGAGACGAGAAAACGAATGAACACTATCAAAACCCCTCAAATGATACTTTTTCCACCGTCAAGTTATACGATACATTCCCGCTTGCGGCATCGCTGCAGTGACGAGCGGCATCAGAGTGAGCCCAGGCTGTGCCCTCCCCACCCCCTTCCACCTTGCTGTCCTCCTCCTACACGGCTGTCAGCGCATTCGAGTCGCTCTCGGGCGATGACAAAGAGTAAAGTGTACCTTCCGAAGCGGATTTTGCCGCTCACCGTCCCCATTTTAACCCTAGGCATTTATAGTGGACTTTTCCACAACTAAATACGTAAATTACCTCTTACTCCAGTGTTTCGATAGCAGCTGGCGGAAGATCCATCGCATGTCCCGTCTAGTGTCGGAATAGAATGCTGCGACTCCCTTTCGACAAGAGGGCATGTCGGATTTTGAGAGGAAAATTGGAAATTTTCATTTCATTTTACATGGTACATAAGTATGTAGGTGGACATGGTTGTCTGAGATAATATTCGTATTGGCCTTTATGATGGCACGAACGTCGAAAGCAGCCCTCTTTCACGCTTCAACAGCCAAACTTTCAGCTGGCATCCTAACATATGCACTCTAGGGTGTCTCAATATTACGCGCGTCAATGTATTGCAATAATAAATCCTAGAAGATTGGAAAACTGAAAAGAAAAACTGGAAAAGTGGTCTGTATATAATTACTCACATCTTTTGTAGCAGCTTATATTGGGTTGTACCAAAACTCGGATTTTTTGTAGGATTTTTCCAAAAATAAGGATAACTCCTGTTCACTTCGAGACAGATCTAGGCGGTTCAGGAATATGGTAGAATGTTCTCTGAGCTTTCTAGCAAAGAATATACTAACCCACCAGATTCCATGGAGAAAGATGCAATGCCCGTAGTAGACAATCACCAAAAACGCGGTGTCATCTGATGTTGGTGGTCTTGCGGCACCAAAGCGACGGAAGCTTGCGACTCCATCAACGCTGCATTGGGCAAGAAATGTGTGACCTACGAGACCGTGCGCCACTGGTTCATTAGCCTCAGCAACGGCGAGTGACATGGACGAAAAGCCACGCTCGGGACTGTGCACTTGGGACACGGAAGGAATACTTTTCCACGAGGTGCTGGTGCAAGGTAAGACGGTCGCCCATGTCGTATGCGCAGCCGCCAGCTCTAACAGCTCATCATCGCTGTTCGAGAAAAGCGCAGGAGAAGGTCCGCGGTCACCCCCCTTCATGACGACGCCTGCTCCCACGTCGCGAAGAGTACCCAGGCCCAGCTACAGGAGCTCCGCTGGGATGTCCTGCCCCACCCGTCACACTCTCAGGACATTGCCCCTTCTTCTATCACCTTTTCCAACCTCTGAAAATTTTCTGGTCAAGAGAAAACTGGTTGATTATGACTTGCTTGCGAAGGCGATCGATAACTGCTACAACACTCAGAACTCAGAGTTCTGGGAGGAGAGAAACAACGATCTACCTATGTGATGGCTGAGTGTTGTCGATAAAAGTAGTGAATACGCTGTTGCATTTGTCGTTTGCTGGAAGAAATGATAATAAAAAGTGATGATAAAAACCTACAAGACTTTTAGTGCAACCTAATACAATCATGTTGCAAGTTTTACGACAGGTACCGTTTTACGACACGTCGACAGGTACCAATGGAAGCCCGAAATCCCTTCATAACTCAATTGCGCAGGCACGCAAGTTTTGTAATCGCTTTCTTCACAGATCTTCTTCACAGTACAATTTCAGTGACTCCGATCCGAGATGATTGGCTCTACAACATGAGCTACTAACTGTGTGCTGCTCGTTTTACGTTCACGTCTCAGCTCTAGAATTTTCGTAAGTAAGCGTCGCATGGTAAATTGAAACTCTGCCCACTGCGTCGAGGATGTTCAAGACTGTCTGTTTTATGCGTTTTCATTCGCGGTACATTGTAGTAGAACGAAATGAGGGGGTCCAAGTAACGTTTCCTTTTTACTACTTTTTTTACCTATAATCTCGCTCTGGGAAAAGCGTCGTGAGCCGATAATTCCCAATATTGGTGCGGCACTTCTATAGATCAGTCTTCGAGTATTTTTATGACGACCGTTTCAATTGATTTGTGAGTTGCTTTGAAAATGTAACTGCCACAGTGATAAAACGAAGGGTAAACACTAGAGTCTGAAACTATATGTAGTTGGAACGTTTCAGCTGGAGGTTGCTAAATACTCGTCGTTGTTGAACGTGAGTTAGTGTGGTATCTCCAAGTGTTGGTGGGTAAAAAATATCCTCGGCTCAGTAGTCATATTTACTATTGCTAGAAATTTTTAAAATCGGATGTATCAGTTAGCTTGAAAAGAGTTATTCTTCTTCTACCGCTGTTACAGTTTTTCCCTACTTTTAGGCGCAATGATTCACCAACTTTGACTGGCCATTTTAGCCCTCTATCCCTGGAAATCTTCATGCTCTACATCCATTGGCTCTCGAGAAGCTTCCATTACATTGACTGTTAGCACCTCCATGTATGTATGGCTGGGTTGAAGGATATCCTCGGCTCATTCGTCAAATTTATACTTAACATTATGCTATGAGATTCACAGTTGAAGTGGGTGAAGTATTGTTGCGCGGTTTCCAAAATCGTGAAAATCCTGTAACAACAGTAGAAAGAAAAATAACCTGTTTAAACCACCTAATCATGCCCAGGCAGCAGGTAGGATCGGCTCAAGAGAGAGGAGAGAGAACATCGTTTGCACTTGTAGAGTTGCTATTTATTTATTGGAGACGTAAACAAGCGTTCACGTGATGATTGCAATTATGCCTTCGAGTTCGAAAAGGAAGTAACAAAGTGAGTCTTCGCGATGCAAACAAGCATTGAACAAAAAGATCAAAGATAGTCATACACAAAAAAAAAACTAGGGAGAGACAGACTGGATATATCCCTGATGAAACCTTCAAAAACCAGCCTTTTGAATCGAGCCAGCGACAGTTCGAAAAAATTTTGCCGAAAGAGTTTATTGAAAAGTGTTGAGATTCTGATGGGAAAAACGTTTGCGCCTGACCTGTGTTTTTGTGAGCGGTATCCTTAGTTCGAAAGTACCACTCCTGTAGGCTCAAAAATTGGACGTTTACTCTACCAGTCAACTTTTTGAAAATCATAATCATGTCGCTAGTTTCACGCCGAGAAGTAGACTTTCGTTGTTCGAGCTCCAAAAAGTTGTGGATTTCCCGTGTAGAGCCACGGGTTTAAGGGAGGCACCGGCGAGAAGCCATACTTTGGACAATGGTGAAAAATGAAGTGATTGATTTAAAAGAATTCCTTGTGCGAATGTGCCGCGCATTTTAATTTCATTCAGAATAGTGGTAGCAGATAAATGCCATTTGATCTATACATCGACTTGAGCGCAAGCCGATGTACAAGTAAGTGCCTTCATCCTCCCAGAGAGGTCTGGTACCGATTCATCCGCTATGGACGAATGGAAGGCTTGGTTGACCTGCCTAATTACCGCAGAGACTGCGATACCTTGGAACCATTCTGCCACTTTGCATGGAGTAAACGTTAGTGGTATGCACCACAAAAAATTACTTTATCCTGAGATTCCGTGGTTGTATTTTGGGCCAAGTATGCTTATGTGTGTACCTCACACGGTATCACTCATTTCCAAGACTTTTTTTACTTTGAATTAGCACAAAACGGTTGATTAAAATTTCGGCTTCATGGTGTGTTTCGTGTATGGTTTGGAAGGACTGTATTCACGCTTTTATTATTTATAGAACTTTTGAGACATCTATTAAGCGGAAGGCACATTGGCGGCTTGTGCAAATCCAACACGCTTATTTCCATTGTCGAAAACGGAATAGAATTTGCCGATGAAGACATCGCCAAGGATCCATAGAGGTCCTAGAAGTTTTTTTTTCATACTGATTTCATGGAACATCGACTATATGAGTATGACACATGTCAACTTACCTGCAGGGGCTGGAATGTCGAGTCCCATGAAACCTGAGATGCACGTTGTTTGACCGTTTTGGGCCACCTGAAGATACTCATTGATGTGGTCATTTAATCACCCCTTGGTGTACTTTTTTTGTATCAAAAATCTTTACCTGAAGAACGTAATCAGATCCCTGGAGTACGAAATCCTGGCCACCTAGGGTGAATGTGATTGGTGGAAGTTTGGGAATACGGCTGCATTCAATTTCATATTCACCGTTGATGATTGGGATAGCCCCAATTTTCTTTTGGATCTTAAAACAAAAATAAAAATAAGAGTCACAAAAATATCACGTATTTTCAAAAGATGAAAGTATCACCTTCTTGATGGCGTCAGTTGGTCCAGTAAGGAGAGATGTACCGGTGTCAACGATGGCATCAACTGGTCCATTGGTGTATGATGTTCCGTCGATTGAAACAGCTCCCAATTTGATTCGCCAATAGTCTTCAGAAACCAGTGGCTCCCATGCGATTGTTCCCTTTAGTAAAGTCACTAACAGCTGCTCAACCCCCAGACGAAACAGCTATCATGGTACCTTGTAGTGAGCGGGGTCTGTTCCACACAAGGTCATTTCTCCACCGACAGCATTGTTGTTGATGTCACGATTGAGCCAGAAAGCAAACAATGCTTCTGGACAGAGAGCCTGTAGTAGATATTTGAGAAAAATGCAAAAAAGTTATTCGAGAAGTGGCACAGTCACTGCGAAAAATTATCAAATTGAAACATCCGAAGAAGGCTGTTGAAGCAAGAGGTGCTAGTGCTGTGCCCATATTGGAACTGGAAGTAAGAATGCAATGGAAATTGCAGGGAATACTCCACCCCATGATATTGTCCGTGAATGTGTTGCTGTATCATTGTGTATTGATTGGAGCTATGTGTATCTGCAATGTGTCGCGGCTCCATGCAGCACATTACTCCACCTCTTGAGGCGCAGATAACCTGTTTGAGGTCTGTAGGGTCCCTCTAAGCCACATCAAGTGTGCCTTGCTTACCGCACTCAGTGCTTCCCAATTGTGTCTAGGCTCTCATTCAACTAGTAAATCAGTCTTAAATAAAGAACTCCTTTGCGTAAATCTCTCTATGCACAGAATGGCGCACGTTCTTGGCTTATACTCGTTGGGTGCATAACTGAAGTCAGGACTTGTACCGATTTTCTTGTCCTGCCCCATGTTTTAACCGAAGGGCACGAATAGCTCTAGGACCTAATTTGCTTCTATATTATATGACGCTATCTGTTCATGCGCGTCGCGCTGCACGTTGCAGGCAGCCGTGTGAAATGCTGAACTAATGATTTACACCCCACCCATATACTCACTTCTTGCGCTTTCACAGGCCCTAATAGTGAAAAGTTTTCAGCAGCATACAAAATGGGTTAATGGTTGAGTTGACCTTGTTGGCGAAGATCTGATCCATAGGTTGTGGAATGCCGTTCACTGAGATTCGATCCCATCCCATACCTAGAATACCGTCGAACTTAGCCGCCTGAAATCTTACACTTAATGGGATCTCCTGACTTTTTGTCCATTAGTGCTTTCTACTCACGACGAACGCAATTCCAGGTTCTTGCGTGGCGCAGGCGAGTCCTTGGGTTTTATCGGTGCACCAGGTCTGATCCTTTCCAAACTAAAAGAAACGGTAAAGTTGGTGTCGATGAGTTGGAGCCAGGGTCAAGCGTCCAGATGAGGAAAATTTTCAAAAAATACGACCCCCCCCCCAAAAGGGGGTCTCAATACGACCCCCCCTCTTTTACGTCTATTATTGTTATTTTTCGTTTTGCTACAATCTGTTGCATTTCAATAAAGGATTTTTAAATGTTAACACAGTTTTTCTCAAAAAACAGCTTTCCGTGGCAAAGAAAACACCCTCCCTTCCTTCTTCCCACCCCAAGAAAACTTTTTGCGATCGAAAGGTGGAGAACACAATTCCCTCCCTTCCTCCCTTTCCCTCCCACCCCAGGGAAAGAGATCCCATCCCGTTCTTTTTTGCGATGAGAAAATAAAATCCCTCCCTGCAGAAACCAAAAAGTCCGAAAAAAAAACAAAACGAGCGAATCGAAAGGAGTGCAGATAGAAACACTTGAAACACATTCGAAATAGAAACGACAACACAAAGAATCAAACACATTTGACTGAATTCATTGTTCATTTCAGGCGATGTGCGACGCGGCGATCGCGTTGGAGCGCGTTATCTTCCCCGTACTAAATTCCGACATTATCAAAACACTTCAAACTTTACCTAGAGCCCATCTTTCAAGCAGCTGTGACCTGTTTTCCTAATAACTCCCTAAGGCCTATCTACTGACCGCTTGCTTTCCCCAATGGTTGCTTAGTTCTCGATATGGGTTTTTTGATGAGGATTTGATGAGGAAAATTTCGGGGTGTTCCACGGAAATGGCCATAACTTTCTTCAAACTTAACCATATGAGTTCGTTTGGGTGAGGCAGAGTCTACTAGGTTGGCGCTTTCGAATGACCACCTGAACCATGCCAGATCTTAAAAATGAAGGAAGTTATTTTGAGGGAAGGGTGATGAGGATTTGATGAGGAAAATTTCGGGGTGTTTCACGGAAATGGCCATAACTTCCTTCAAACTTAACCATATGAGTTCGTTTGGGTGAGGCAGAGTCTACTAGGTTGGCGCTTTCGAATGACTACCTGAACCATGCCAGATCTTCAAAATGAAGCAAGAAAAATTCAAAAAAGTGTGTTGAGGAAAGCTTTTTTTCGTCGAATTTGCGAGATCGTTCCACGAATCTTCCCAAAAATCGATTCATTGTTACTGAAATTTTTCCAGTATGCATCCTTCGCTCTCGGAGGCCTAGTGGGAAGGCGAGAAGCGCCGGTCAGCTTTTCTGTGGGATGCGCCATGCATGAGGATTTCATCCACATTCTCAATGAATACAAACGTTTTTCCGGTCCGCATAGTGGCCGCCAACACTATATTACGTACTTGTGATCGTAGTAAGATATGAAATAGGTCCATATCAGCTAATTTTTCTTTTCCTTCCCATAGTTTCTGGAGTATTCATCCACGGTGATAACTGTGGATAGATTCCGCTTCCATGGCTAGTTAATAAATTTCGGAGGTGTCTCTGTAGGTGAAATCGGTGGCAGCGAACCAATGAAAGGGTCATTGACGTTGGTTGGCTTCGTTGTGGATCGCGCCATGCATGAGATTCCATGATGATTATGTTAAATTAGTTTTGGGTTCAAATCCAGCTAGTCAGTTTTATCATTTCTCTTCTCACACTTTAGACCCTCAGCGTAAGAAATTCTCTTGATCACTGCCTACCTCAGCAATTACGACCCCCCCTCCTCCTGGCGGACCAAATACGACCCCCCCTGTTGAGGATTCCTCAACGGAGGCTTGACCCTGGTTGGAGCTAATGCAGTCGCTTAGACTTACGCAAACAACATCGTTATCAACGACTCCTTTCATCGAACCAGATCCGTACTGAATTTCGAAGGGCTGGTTAGTTTCCGTGCAAGTTTTGGACTTTTTGCAGTCGAACTAAAAACAAGAAGAAGCTAACACTGGAAAGTGAGATTTCAGCAGAATGGAGAAAATTACCTTTTGATGGAAATCGCAAGCTAGATCGGCGGCTTTGCAGCCTTTACATGGTACCCAAAGGTTGGAGGAACCAGTGTCGAATAGCAGTTGGAATGTCTGAGGAGGGGTTCCAATCTGGACTGTACCGTAATACTGTGCCTATAAAAAGCACCATCTAAGCTGAATACATTGCCGCTGACATAAAGCTCTTTAGCTTCTTACGTTTGAGTAATCGGAAAGTCCTTCATTGTAGGCAAGGTTTGAGTCAAATTTGTAGCCCTTGATATATTTCTGTTTGAGATATTCCGCAATCGAATTAATTTTGTATGATCTTCTTTCATAAGTCGTTTTGTGCATAGGAATACTAAATCAGTGGTTTCACGCAGTTCCAATCGATTCTGACAAGAAACTTTGCTTACCGCACAAAAGCATTGGCAACGAGGCATGCTGATAGGAACAATAGTAGGAGCTGAGCCATCATGACGCTGCTACCAGCGTCTAATCAGCATCAACCTTTTATACGAACCCGCATATCTATGGTTTCATGTTACGTTATCAGACACGAGTCGAAAATCTCCTGCGCCATCGCAGAATACCAGCACAAGAAGAAACTCGAGCTTTGTGGCATGTCCTTGCAGTTGTGTTTTACGCATTGATCCTTTACGACTCTTAAGATCGCTCAATGATCAGACGGATCCTAAATAGCAAGGTACAAAAATATAAAGGAAGGATTTAAACTTAAGTTCGCCTCGCTTTTGCACATCTCCACCCTCATTTGTCACCTGTATCAGGTCTCCCGCTCAAACCACGCCCCCGAGGTGTGACTGAAAGATCGCTCAATGATCAGACTGATTTTGAATAGGAAGATACAAAAATATATGGGAAGGAATTAAACTCAAGTTCGCCTCGCTTTTGCTGATCTCCGCCCTCATTTGTCACGTGTATTAGGTCTTCCGCACAAACCACGCTCCCGAGTGTGTGACACGGCAGTTAGTGGCGGACATGTCCGCGATTGAGCCAACCGATAGGGTGGAAACCTCATTTCTTAGCTTTTCTTCTGTTCTCAATTTTATTTCTTTCCCTCGGTTGAGAAGGACAACTGCTGGTAGAGATATCCTAGAACATTGTCAAAGAGGCTATGTGAGGGCGACAGGCGAAAGGTTGAAAGTAAAAGTACGGTGTTATTTCATTATTTATTTATTATTTTTTATCGGTTCTAAGGACGTTAGATGCTTTAAAGAGACACCGCCCGACAGAGAAAAAAGAAAAAAGAAACATTTAAGAAGACAGAAACATAAACATAACTCGAACTCAAACATTGGATAGTATGCGTGAATGTCAGTAGGGTGAGGAAACTTGGTGGTGAAGAGCAGTGGCTCGCCAACCTGCAAGTCGCACGAGCACCGACGACTGGGTATACCAACTAAGTAGGTCCGCCAAGCCCACCAAGGGCCATCTATCGACGTAATGGGAATTACAAAAGCAATAACTATGAACACAAGCAAGAGTGAGGTTATGGATAAAATTAACGTAATAGTACTAGAATACAATGGCTGAAGAAAAACGCAGCAAAGAACCATTAACAAAAATTTCGCTTCCGAACTTAGTGATAAAACCTTACCTGCTGCTCTTATTAACGCTGGTGGACCGAATACTCTTTCGTTTTCTGTTTTAGGCGGCTAAAACCAAATTCGAGGAATCATGATTTGCTTTAGTTTGCTTTGAAACGAAATGGCAGAATTTGAGTTCACCACTGACATGGGCAAGTCATTCCAGACAGAAGTATCCTTTGGGTGAAGGAGTTACGAAATTTGGTCGTCTGCCGTGTGCGTCCAATATTTCCGATCTAATGTAAAGTATTTCGAAATTTGCATCTACTATATTCTAGGATAGCTTGAAGACAAATTCGTAATCAGCCATTTTTCTCCTCATTTCTAATGTGTTTGAATTAACTAGGGATAACCCGACCTCAAGATAAGACAAATGGAACATCCCCACGTGAGCGAAAATTCTCAGTAAAGTTCGCCCGAAGATTCTCAATGCGGCGCTCGACCAGGAGTCTACTTGACGACTCCATACTACAGGGCAACATTCCAGTAATGACACAACTTGCAAAAAGCAAAAACAATGTTTCAGTTTTCCTGGTCGAGAAGGTGCACAGAATATACTCAACCCTGAAATTAGCTAGGTAAAAACTTTGTCAAAGGAAGGAGAACAGAAGTATGATATTCCAAAGTCGCGTGCTGTTCCCACTTTCTTAAGCTCTGTACTGTTCATCGAAAAGTCAACATTCGTTAGACGAGATAGGCCCAACTGAAGGATTACCGTCTCTTCCCGGGAAATATTAGATTGTTTGGAGAGAAACGCGCGTTGAATTTGTCCATATTTCTCTCCCACTATAGAAGCTTCTCTAAAACAGTTTTATCTATTAGAAAAAGATTTTTTGTGCATCTTTTTATATACCTTTTTCTATGTCTACCTTGTTTTTTAAAGAAAAAGTTTCAACGACTTGAGGCCGACTTCCGTGTCCTTCGTCCTCCAAGCTTTATTACAGTTTTTTAAACGCTGGAACTTTGCTCAACACTTTATACAGCCAGATCCATCCGCAAACATTATTACGCACTGCGACAAATATTTATCGCTTATCGCATTGAATCTTGCATTTTTTTGAATTTTTTTTGTATTTAAAAAAATTGAAAAATGCTTTTTTGAATTTTTTCTTCGAAAAAAAACAAAGTAGACATAGACAGAAATATTTGGAAAGATGCACAATAAAAATTTCTTTCAAATAGGCAAAACTGTTTTGCAAAATCTTACACCGTAGGAGAGAAATAAATGGACAAAGTCAACGCGCATTTCTTTCCAAACAACCTAATAGTAGTAAGCTTAAACCTTTGCGACCAGGGTCAAGCGTCCAGATGAGGAAAATTTTCAAAAAATACGACCCCCCCCCCAAAAGGGGGTCTCAATACGACCCCCCCTCTTTTACGTCTATTATTGTTATTTTTCGTTTTGCTACAATCTGTTGCATTTCAATAAAGGATTTTTAAATGTTAACACAGTTTTTCTCAAAAAACAGCTTTCCGTGGCAAAGAAAACACCCTCCCTTCCTTCTTCCCACCCCAAGAAAACTTTTTGCGATCGAAAGGTGGAGAACACAATTCCCTCCCTTCCTCCCTTTCCCTCCCACCCCAGGGAAAGAGATCCCATCCCGTTCTTTTTTGCGATGAGAAAATAAAATCCCTCCCTGCAGAAACCAAAAAGTCCGAAAAAAAAACAAAACGAGCGAATCGAAAGGAGTGCAGATAGAAACACTTGAAACACATTCGAAATAGAAACGACAACACAAAGAATCAAACACATTTGACTGAATTCATTGTTCATTTCAGGCGATGTGCGACGCGGCGATCGCGTTGGAGCGCGTTATCTTCCCCGTACTAAATTCCGACATTATCAAAACACTTCAAACTTTACCTAGAGCCCATCTTTCAAGCAGCTGTGACCTGTTTTCCTAATAACTCCCTAAGGCCTATCTACTGACCGCTTGCTTTCCCCAATGGTTGCTTAGTTCTCGATATGGGTTTTTTGATGAGGATTTGATGAGGAAAATTTCGGGGTGTTCCACGGAAATGGCCATAACTTTCTTCAAACTTAACCATATGAGTTCGTTTGGGTGAGGCAGAGTCTACTAGGTTGGCGCTTTCGAATGACCACCTGAACCATGCCAGATCTTAAAAATGAAGGAAGTTATTTTGAGGGAAGGGTGATGAGGATTTGATGAGGAAAATTTCGGGGTGTTTCACGGAAATGGCCATAACTTCCTTCAAACTTAACCATATGAGTTCGTTTGGGTGAGGCAGAGTCTACTAGGTTGGCGCTTTCGAATGACTACCTGAACCATGCCAGATCTTCAAAATGAAGCAAGAAAAATTCAAAAAAGTGTGTTGAGGAAAGCTTTTTTTCGTCGAATTTGCGAGATCGTTCCACGAATCTTCCCAAAAATCGATTCATTGTTACTGAAATTTTTCCAGTATGCATCCTTCGCTCTCGGAGGCCTAGTGGGAAGGCGAGAAGCGCCGGTCAGCTTTTCTGTGGGATGCGCCATGCATGAGGATTTCATCCACATTCTCAATGAATACAAACGTTTTTCCGGTCCGCATAGTGGCCGCCAACACTATATTACGTACTTGTGATCGTAGTAAGATATGAAATAGGTCCATATCAGCTAATTTTTCTTTTCCTTCCCATAGTTTCTGGAGTATTCATCCACGGTGATAACTGTGGATAGATTCCGCTTCCATGGCTAGTTAATAAATTTCGGAGGTGTCTCTGTAGGTGAAATCGGTGGCAGCGAACCAATGAAAGGGTCATTGACGTTGGTTGGCTTCGTTGTGGATCGCGCCATGCATGAGATTCCATGATGATTATGTTAAATTAGTTTTGGGTTCAAATCCAGCTAGTCAGTTTTATCATTTCTCTTCTCACACTTTAGACCCTCAGCGTAAGAAATTCTCTTGATCACTGCCTACCTCAGCAATTACGACCCCCCCTCCTCCTGGCGGACCAAATACGACCCCCCCTGTTGAGGATTCCTCAACGGAGGCTTGACCCTGTTTGCGACCATTTAGCGACGGAATCAAGCGCTTTCTGTAGTAGGTGAGACTGAACAAAGTATTGTTGGGAGGCATTGTGGCAATTGTGGAACTCCACTTTCTGTTCTATAGATTGGGAGCGCGAACCATCGAAAATTACCCGCTGCTTCGTGTGTAAGAGAACTGACTTCAAAAAGTCAAGGAGATAGCCGGATATGCCAAACGCCATAGTGTCACAAATAGAAGAGATAGAGGTATGGAGTCAAAAGCCTTAGAGACTATATGTCAACAAAAACCGCTTTCTACCTACAAATAGCCTTCTGCCATATTGAGATTGACGAAAGAAGTGCTGGGGGAGTAGAACTTCTTGGAAGGAAGCTGATAGGGGTTGATGAAATTGTGGAACTTTCTATGTTAGCAACAAACAATTCCATAACTTTGCTTAAAGATGCGGTGAGGGATACAGGCCTATAATTTCTGACATCACTCCTGTCACCCTTTTAATGTGTGGGACGTACCAGTCCAAGACGCCATAAAGGTGGCTTGTTACCTTTCAACAGTATGCGGTTGAACAGATACGTCCATGCGGAGGTGAGACCTAAAGCTGCTTCTTTGAGAAAAATATGAGGAAGCACATCCGGAAAAGTACAGCAGCGCCACGGAAGTCTTTTCAAAGTACGAAATACATTTATAATTGATATCAATCCAGTCCCGCAAACAAACAGATGTAGCGCTGAAAGTTTCATGCAATACTGAAGATTAGTTTTTGTAGAATGTTTCACAGTATGTGGCCTTGGCTTTATCACCGTCAGAAACACACTGTTTTCTTGCCAAAATGTGTAGAGAATTGCAATCTCGAGTTGCAATAACTCCAGAATCTCTTAACATTTCTCGAACGGGCGATTTTCTCTTTGCGTAAGATACATAGTTTTGACAGTTTTCTTTCCAGTGATCGCGATAGCTGCGTATACTTCCGCCTATTTAAGGGGTTCTCACTTGTACATTTTTCTACTCTGGGCTGCAGTATGCGCAAGGACTGGGCTACATTCGATATCTTATCTGATTTGTAGCTGTAAGGATCGAAGCGAGAAATCAAAAAGTGGCAGCAACATGAGGGCTAATTGTAAGTAGCAATCATCCACTGCTGGGCAACTATCAAAAAGATACTCCCAGTTCACGCGAAGGAGGCAGTCGCATATCGCACTATAGTTCCCTTTCGAAGTTTATGAGAGTGCTTTATATGGGTCCGGTTCAATAAGTGACAGTGAGAAGGCGACCGAAGCATGATCAGATGTTGAAAAAGGTGCTTCAATGAGGACCCACTCACAAGGGCAGTGTTGTTTAATAAAACGATACCTAAAAAGTTGAAACCATGCGTGGGCTGGGATAGTAATTTTAAAGCCTATGGCTCTAGCGAAATCTGCAAAAGGCTGACTCTGATTTTTCGAAAACCCCTCCCCTATACTCCAATTCGATGAAAACACGAAATGTCACGGAGGTTGAAGTCGCCTAGTATAATGAGGGACGAGTGGCTTTCGCTCATTTCTTCGAGATACAGATGAAAATCTTAGAAGGCGGCTACCGAGCACGAAGGACTACTGCAGCAAATATTATAGCAGCTGCTGAAATAGACAAGGCGATCTGAAGATAAATGCACCATGGACTACGGTGGCACAATATTATAACAGCTGCAGTACTCGACAAGGCGGTTTGAAGATTAATGGCAAATATATAGAGAAGTTACGAGAGGGTAGTGAAACAGTAGGTATTGTGTTTCTAATTACAACCACAAACCCTCCTCCAGCGAAATCTCCTTCTCTGTCGCAAAGAAAAACATTGGTAGGGTATGGGCCACAACCGTACTGCCTTTAAACTTATTGGGTTTGTACCACGATTCCGTCATGAGAAAGTCGTATGGATTACACGCAAGCTAGTGTGAAGTTCGGATAGCTTGTTGTTCACAGATATAGCACTGAAAAGGTTAAATCTGATAAAAACAACTAGAACTTTATGACGGGTTGCTATCTGGAGACGTCTTAATGTCCGGCGAAGAAGGTGGAGTGCGATGGTCCAAGGCTACCTGAGAGTTAGAACAACTGCGCGGAAGCTCCCTTGGGTTTTTTAGCCTACATTTTTGAAGATCCAGCACAGCATACTGCAATTGCCCTCACTCGCATTCCACTGACCAGCTTGTTTCCTCGGATAGTTGTGCAGCTCCAGCTCTTGGGCGGAGTCGCGCCGTGCATAGGAGTGAGCGAAGTTTTTCTTCAGGCTCTAGCCCGATCTCATATGTTGCAGAAGCCTATCCTCGAGTTCTTGCGAGGGTGAACTGGTTGTATGACTCTCCCTCGACTGCTCACTCCTCTCGGCTGTTCAGCTGGGTGGCGCTGAGCTGTAACGTTTCTTTTGGAAAACTCGTATATCAGCTCATCATCACCAGTAGCTCTATCACTTCTTTCAGCTCTTCCTTATGGGATTTCTTCAAGGCGAGGTCATCTACTTGTTTTAACACGCCTACCCTAGCTATTCTTCTCAATGTGCCGTCAACCTTCTTCTCAACAGCCCTCACCCTCACCATGGAATAGAGTATGTTTCTATTCGCACTGTTCTTTGATAGACTTGAAAAGCTGTTCTCCAGAGCCGTGATACGTTAGGCCGCTGTCACACTCACCGCAGGCGGGACGTGTCTGCGTTCACAGGCAGCGAGGGATAGTGGCACGGAGAGGTGAAGAGATGACACAGACAACGAGGCAGAGTGGCATAGGCGGAGACGCAGATATGCGCAGCCACGCCCTGCCGCCGGCATCGCAAAGTACGACCGCTGCCTTGGAGCATACCCTCTTGACGGGCGCTCTCTTCGATTTCGGTGATGATCCTATCGAGTGACAACAGGAAAGTTTTCTCCATTCGATCGGGGCACAAATCATATTTTTCCATCATCCTCAATGCTCATAGTTAGGGCACCTGATCACTATCCTTGTTTGGCTGATTTCTCCTTGTTCCGCGAGCCATGAGTGACAATAGATCTATCCTATTCCACGTATTTCGCTAGGTCAGATCAAAAGCGAACCACCAAAATCGATTCTCAACGTGAAATCTATCAGACAATTGAATATAATGCGATTTCCTTATATAAAACGATTTACCAATTATTCAAGATAGAGTGCAGATAAATGAATAAAGACGATAGTAGATAAGTCTAAGTGGAATGAGAAAAAAGGAGAATGTTGCAATTAGGAATAAGGCCGCTTCCCACGTGCGATGATTGAAGGAACTTTTTTTTACTAATCTTCATTGAAACACATCTTTACAATTACCGGTAACATGAAGCATATAAGTTATATAAACCAGATCCAACATAACCACAGTGAGATCAATTTATGAACCGTTACTTGCGAGCGTATCCGCCTTCTTTTTCTTTTCGGAACTTCGTCTGTCCCGCTCTTTGTCGATTTGCTCGACCCAGGCTGCTTCAGCTCCTTTTGACATTCCCAGCGTCTTTTTACTTTCTGCAACTCATCTTTTGGCTTTTTGTTTTCCGCTCTGAGAGTTCGTTCTCTTCTACGTCCTTGGCTATTGCTGCCTCCATTAGACCCAGAATTCTCTTTCGATCAAAAGAGAATTTCGGTCCCCTCATTCTTATGCATGCATGAATGAGACAATATCGACATCCAGGAATTTTTTCCTCAGGTTCTTTTGTTTTCCGCTTTAGGAATTCGTCCTCCTCTACATGCTTGGCTACTGCTGCCGCCATTAGACCCAGAACATCGTTCCAATTAACAGACAACTTAGGTCCTTTCGGCCTTATGCAATGCATGAATGTGACGATATCAACATCCACGAGTTTTTTTCTGCTCAGTAACGATCTTGGATTGCCTCTTGTCCTCGCATCATTTTACTTTCTGCAGCTCATTCTTGAGCCTTTTGTTTTGCTTTGAAGAGTTCGTTCTCCTCTACATCCTTGGCCATTGCTGCCTCCATTAGACCCAGAATATTCTTCCGATTAACAGAGAACTTAGGTCCTCTCGGCCTAATGCAATGCATAAATGCCACTATATCGACATCCACGAATTTTTTTCCTGCTCAGGTTCGTTCTCCTCTACATCCTTGGCTATTGCTGCCTCCATTAAACCCAGAATTCTCTTTCATTCAACAGAGAACTTAGGTCCTCTCGGCCTAATGCAATGCATGAATGCCACTATATCGACATCCACGAATTATTTCCTGCTTAGGTTTATTCTTCTCTACATCCTTGGCTATTGCTGCCTCCATTAGACCCAGAATATTCTTCCAATTAACAGAGAACTTAGGTCACTTCGGCCTAATGCAATGCATGAATGCCACTATATCGACATCCACGAATTTTTTCCTGCTTAGGTTCATTCTCCTCTACATCCTTGGCTATTTCTGCCTCCATTAAACCCAGAATTCTCGGCCTTATTCAATGCATGAATGCCACCATATCGACATCCACGAATTATTTCTTGCTTAGGTTCATTCTCCTCTACATCCTTGGCCATTGCTGCCTCCATTAGACCCAGAATATTCTTCCAATTAACAGAGAACTTAGGTCCTCGCGGCCTAATGCAGTGCATGAATGCCACTATATCGACATCCACGAATTTTTCCTGCTCAGGTTCGTTCTCCTCTACATCCTTGGCTATTGCTGCCTCCATTGGTCCCAGAATTCTCTTTCAATTAACAGAAAACTTCGGTCCTCTCGGTCTTATGCAATGCATGAATGCGATCATATCGACATCCACGATTTCTTTTCTGCTCAGTATCGACCTTAGATTGTTTCGCGTTGACTATCTTATCGGATTATCTCACACTTGGCTAATTAAACCTTAAGTACTTGGTGTTAGAGCTACCTTGCCTTGTTTCCAGATACTGTTTGGATCTGCAATCTTCTCGATGTTTGAGGAACTCGAACCAAGACGCGACAGCAGCTTCTAGTACAAGCCACAACTGCCGATTTATGGCTCCTTCTAGAGACCATCTAATCGCTCAAAACACACATTAGCGACTACTGAGAAGCCAGAAATTCGAGGCGAGGACTCTCGATAAAAAACTTTTGAATATTCATTTCTGTTTATCCATCTTTTGAGGGCACTGGTAAGGAACAATTTTGGTCTGCAGTTCTCACATGCAGTTCGGCAACTCCACACACGATGCGACAATGGTAAAACTTAAAAGTGTGATACCTGAGTATTTTATATACAATTCACTATAATCTGTGCTAATATAATCGTTAACCATAACCATGTAATCTACTATATATCCTGGAACCCATATCGAAAAACGTGTGGCATTACAAGGAGATTGTATTATAATACATCAACGGAACGCAATACATATATTATAGTAAAGAAATATACTACGATAAGATGAATGGTGATTAAGAAGAGCATTGAGCATAAGGAAACAACATAAACAACTTATGAATGATAAAGACCCGCCAAGAAGGAAAGCCATAATAACAGGTTTGATATTCAGGCAACATGACGTGCACCAGTAACTTGATTAGGGCGCGTTACCTTCCCAATATCCAGTCATAGCCGTGGCGGTAGTGATAGAATCTTGATTCTATATGAAAGATAAGGAAAATAGTGACTACAGAAATGAATACAATACAAAAACGGCATAATAGGTGCTATGAATTGAGGAGAGATGTAAAGGCAATCTATAGAAAGTTTACACTAAATGAAAGCTTATAATCATTATACCGTATTTGCAACTAAACAACTTGTTACTATACACAGAACCTCATTCTTATGAAAGTGTAAGGAGTTCGCAAAGCAACTGCGATAATTTCCAACATTGATGTTCTGATCTGAGTGTGACAACGTGGTTCTAGCAGACTTTTGAATGTTGCTCTTTGCGTTATCTGCATTCTTTTTACCAATCATTTTGATAGAGTACAAAAAGTCTGTCGATCAGAGTAACTCAACTGAACCACACAGTCAGAAGGTGTTAGGCTAATCGAAATACGATACTGTCGAACAATTTCCTTGTACAAGTGGTCACAGAGTAAGCCAGAGTACCCACTCCAGAGTACCCACAATTGGGTATGTTGGTGAATCAAACTGAAAGACTCATGACAAAAACCTAGAGTAGGGTGATAATGAGAAAGCTAGATGGAACGGCACCGCTCGAAGTGGTAGACCGTGAAGACTTTCCGTTTGCGTACAATCTATCCTTAGCAATTCCTATAGAGAAACAGGGAGAGTTATCATGGTATATGATAGGGTTATCAGCATTTGTAACATTACCGTATCCTTTGATATTGTCATTTAATCTAAACTTGTACTATGATGTCATTAAAAGTTTTATCCGGAATAGCTCTCCTTCAAGCAGAGTTTTTCTATCATTGCTTACAAGTGCAGAAGTGTTCACAGAGTGGTGAACTTAGTTCATGTGAGGATATATTTGCAGATCCTTCTTAATCCTTCCTTTGAGTTCAGTAGTGACTCCGACATACTGAATACCGCATTCAACACACGTGAGACAGTATACTGCATATTATGTGTTACAATTAGTGCCTACTTTTTTGTGGGTATTAGCTCCGAATCCTGCTACATGAGATGTAATTCTATCATCTTTGTTAGTAATCATATATTATCCAGACTTTATAACAGCTACAGCCACTGTTATCATTACCAAAATCTTTTATATAGTAATGGTTGGTCCTATTCCTTATTTAAAACTCAACGGGCGACTCATGTTCCAGAAGAAACGACTAGTACCGGAGGTACCAAAAATCGACACCCCTTGCCATTTTCGACTTCCATAACTTCATCGGCACTAATCCTTATTTTTGGTAAGAGGTGTGGCCTTCTTGAGTTGGTGAAGTAGTGGTACTGGAATGTGTCGTAATCAAAATTCCCCTTCTTAGTGAAGGGTATGGCTCATTTGAATGGGTGATGAAATGGCATTGGATTATGTCTCATTCCACTAAAAAAGGGAAAGAGTGGAAAGGGGGGGGGGCGGGCAGTCAAAACGAAAATTCAGCGCGTGGGGCTAGCCAGATATTACAATGGCCAGTACATATTACAAACTAGAAGAAATAAATTTGTCTGAAAAAAAATATAAAAATGATGTGGTATTGGTTAAAAGAAGGCAATGATCTGGCACAATATCAACTTTTGAATCCAACTAATTGACCCTTTACCGTAACCAATATTCTGTAAGGAAATACGAGTACAAATAGGTTTTTTGTTGGGTGATTGGGACTATTTAGATCAATCTTAAGCCACCGAGTCTGTGGCGATTACTGGTGGACCTCCCTGCTGACCGTCCGAATTTACTGGTGGAAGACCGTCAACACTAATCTTTCCATTCTGTAGTTGGCTAATAAAACTAATGACCATTATTCGATTTAGTAGCAGTAAGTTTAGCAATATCGACAATGAAGAAACGCGTGGCAGAAATGTAGCTTGAAATCCCCGACAACGGTCGAGATGATCAGTAACACGACGGTGAAGAGAAAACGGAAGTAAATGGCCAAAAATCCGAGTGTCGCGGATCAGAGGCACCCCATTGACTTTGCGGCTGCATCGGCTTAGCCCACACAAACCTCTCGCATCCAGAAGGCACCCAATGGTTGGTGGTGCTCCCCAGACGCCCCGCCCTCCCTCCCCCCACCTCCGGAGACACCCCAGCGGCCTTCACAACGGCCGGCGGGATGGACCCACCCTGGAGACCTAAGAGTTTTACCGACCTAATTCCTGGGTGCCAACCGCAGCACCCTCTATAGGGCTGTCGACCCCTGAACGTCACGTCACTGACAACCTGCCCCCAGTACTAGACATGATAAGACACAACATGGATATATGACATATGAATAACATTTAAATTACAGAGCAAAATTATACGACACACATTTATCACGTAATAACAATAATACAATATTTTAATATTGTGCTGTTCCGAAGTCTCATGACTATTTGGATATTCAGCAACAATTGAGACTCCTAAATATTTATTCAAAAGACTCAAAAGACCCCTCAAAAGTCTCGAAAGTCTCGAAAATATTTTTGCAATATTTCGGCGTCTAACGCCTTCTTCAGGCCCTGCCAAGGACGTGTGGTGTAGAAAAAACCATACGTTTTTGGCCTGAAGATGGCGTTAAACGCCGAAATATTGCAAAAATATTTCAAAGACTTTCGAGACTTTTGGGGGTCTTTCGAGTCTTTTGAATAAATATTTTGGAGTTTCAATAATACATTATATCATACCTGACTCCAAAGTCGCCTTCGCTAGGGCGACTCCAGGCAGTCGGCTAACGTATTAGACCCCCACCAGGCTGTTATCACGTAGCCATATGGCCGACGGTGTCTGGTATGGGGATCCAACCAAGGCTGCCCCCAATCGGGAGGCAGAGGTGGACAGCGGCCAACTCATGTGCCAGCGCTCCACTACTCGAGAGCCGATGGTGCACCTCTTCTCCGGATCCCGAGCAGCATCATGGCGTTGCCCGGTGAAAATCAACAGGCATCTGGCAGCCGGCCTTATATACCGGCTTCGACCACAAAGGGCGGAGCCACCGCGTGTCGTATGACGCAACAAGCGGCGCCGTAGCGCGGACGAGCCGGGAAGCGCGGTGCCCCCGAGACCTTTGTCGCGGCGATCCGCGACACCGAGAGATGAACCCCCTTCCCACTACTGATTCTCGAAACGGACGACCATTCCACCAAAAGGCGGGTAGTCGGCATCACTCATCCATTGGCATGTAGCCTAGTAATCAGTGGGCAGAAACAGCGTGGGAACAATGCAAAAACATAAAAGGCATCCCGTCGTTGACTGCAGACGAGCGAAGGCAACAAGTAACTCCAAGGGTAATCATCAGAAATCAAGAACACAGAACAAGATAATCAACTGTTTAGGGGTTTGCGACATTCCTGTCTACGAAAACAAGCCGCGATGGCTCTAATCCTGCCTTAGCTCCTTGGCCACCCCCACCACATCCAATCAGGGATGCCCATCGCTAGGAGGCGGACTGAGAGGCGGTTGAAGCTAAAAAGGCAGCCTCCGCGCAGCTTAGAGACGCATCTTTTGCTAGGAATTTCGCCGCAGATAGTCCTCCTAACCTTCAGTTTTCCAGTGGATGATATCTTTTGGAGATTCCTTATCATCCACATTACCCCTATAACTGTTTCTGATTCACATTACAACTATCACTGTTTCTAAGTTGTCGAGTGTGATTCACTGGTTACTTTCTGTCATAAACGCCTTTTCCCGTAACATTTCAGTCTTCTCTACTCGTGGAACCTCATCATCGCTATGAGTTTTAATTTTCGTTTTTGGATTCAATAAAGTGCACATTATGTTTTAAAGAAGGAATGTCTACAGTGCAACATCCTCAGGTGGTCGGGCACGTATTTCTGTCGCAAAAGAAGTTTGGCAGTGGGTCAGCGCTCAGCTCCGTAATTGCGATCTGCTTCATCAGCAGAATTGAAGAAGCAGTGCTTGAACGTTTACCATTGACCGTCACAAATGACCTCTTGCCATTTACGCCATATTGCGAATTACCGACCTAAAATGGAAGGCGTGCATGTTCCAACCATGCTATTAGGTTGATTCATAATAAATCGGACAAATGGTAGTGATGACTAAAGATCATAACTCTGCAACGAGTTAACGAAAATGGACGCGCGAGGTACCGTTGGAATAAGAATGAAAAGCTCTTCAAAGTACCGCAAAATAATCACTCCAAAGTAAATTTCTTCCGCCACAATGCCGCACGATTTCAAGCGGTCCAGAGACCACATCCGCAACGTCATACTATTTACATATATCGCTATCTAGCCAGGAACCCGCGGATATCTGCAGACGTCTGAAAGAAGTTCACAAGGAGCATGTCCCCGCCAGAAGTACAGTGTACTTGTGGCATTCGAAGTTTGCGTCAGGCGACTATTCCATCGAAGACGAAAACCGCGGTTGGTGGAGCGTACATGGCTTAGAGTACTGGGAGCTGCTCGATGAAGATACAACAGTATCCGCCGACGACTACGTTCGTCAATTATGAGAATTGAAGGCAAATGTCCAAAGTTCGCTACGGCGGCGGTCACAGGTCTACTTCCAGCACGACAACGCGAGACCGCACATTGCAAAATCGACCAAGGCCGAGCTGCTGTCGTCCAGTTGGACCGTACTTCCACACCCACTGTACTCCCCAGACCTGGTCCCTTCAGATTTCCACCTTTTCTCCCACAGCCAACGCCACCTGGACGGCCAAGACATCAAAACTCGTGACGACGTCAAGACGGCACTCGGCAACTTCTTCGAGCTCCAGCCTCCGGCCTTCTGGAACAAGGACATCCATGATCTGCCTAACCCGTGCAGAAGGTCATCGATAAAGATGGAGTATATTTCAGGTGAATCCCAGTTGTCCTTAAGAAGTTGTACGACAATGACTAAAATTTTTCAATTTGTCCGATTTATTATGAATCAATCTAATATATGTATAGGAACAGCCTGACATCTCTCTTTTTCATTAATAAACTTGATCAGCTCTTGCGGTGGAGAAGTGGGTGAGCTCTCTGTAACGTACGAGGTTTCTTCAGTGTTGTCCTAGACTTACGTCACAAGCAGCGCTTGCGACGAAAATTTAGGAAAACGCTAAACACTGCTAGGGGGATGGAGCGTTTGCCCGTATAGTGGACAAATTCCTAGATCTAAAGCCTCGTTTATGCTTTCGAGGAAGACGATTTGGTTGAAAGATCAGGCCGTACGTAAGTATTCCACCTAGCTTATTTTTTTGCTTTTGCCACGAGGTTTTCAAGTGGAATATTTATTCAGCCAACGTTTCGACTTTCCGTCGTTTTCGAAGACCTAACCTTGGCTCAGGGCTTGTGAAATGCACTCCCTACAGCATTCCTGTCATCGTGTCAGAAGCACCCGCAAAAACCCAGAAGCCTGAAAAAAAAACAAGAATCAACAGCAATGCCGAGGTCCTACGATGAGAGAACTTGAAACTTATTCCACCTAGCATTTTTCGTATTTCTTTGCTTGACCTCCATAATTGTTCTTGTTTGTTTAAGTTTAGTGTCTACTTTTTGAGAATCTTTATAAATGAAATCTATTCCGCCTTCTCTGCCGGCTGCCAGCAGGCAACTCAGCCGCTGAAGAGTGCAGTTCAGGCTAAAGCGCCCTGGGATTGCCATAGCGTCCCAAAGATGCGTTTTTCACAGCTCAAAGGGACTTCCGCTATACATTATCTCTCCAGGGTTCGAATGTTCGTTTACAAGGACCAGTGTGTCCAAAGAAGCGTTTTTTTGAGGCACCCCGTGAAACAATATTAGAAACAAGAACAAACATAAGAATGTTACACAACAAGGAAGGATAACAAGAACCGAAAATGAATACGCAGTCATCACAGTGCTTCTAGTAGTACGCGCCACTGCAACTAAACCTCGCGCTCTCAAAGCCCTGGGCAGCGAAATACCGCCTAGTGCTTTGGTTTTAGTAATTAATGACTAAGTTCAACCTTTTTTGCACGGATACACAAAACTGCATGTGGCCCTCTGCTGTTAAAACCCAACAAGGTTTCTGAAGAAGCCAAAGAGTGTGGACAGGTATTTTGGAACCACAATAAGATTATTTCACTCAGTTTATCATGCGTCAAGATTGTGACTGTTGACGGTAAATGATGAATGTTTTTATTTGCGATGGGTGCAGCTACAAAAACAGTAAGTGCGAATAATTCAGACTGAAATGGGGATTACCTTGGTAATATGGCCAGGGTAGTCGTAGGTGACAGATTTCGGGACACTGCAGGTTACAGGGTGAGGATTAGGCAATTTTCTAATTTTTCAAGGTGATTCTTTCTAAAAGATCGGTCACTCCCAGGCAACATGAAAGCATGACATTCCTCAAATATGAAACATGAGAAATCCCCTATCTTACAGCAACTTTCTGAGAACCAAGTGTCAAGACATCGCCTATACGCTGTGTCAACCGGCTTACCTCAAGCTGTTTCTTCAGGCTGTGTTTCACTCTCAACAAGAGATAAAGCTGAGACTTTTTACGGCAGCGGGTGGATTATCTTGGCTACCATCTTCAAAAGAGGTTTTTTTACGAAAAAAGGGTTTTGAAGCTTTTTAAGCTAAAAATGCGCTTCTCAAGTTGTCGCGTCTAGAAGAGGAATTGAAGGTGTTGTAAACCCCTAAAACGAAAATGAGAAAAGGGGAAGCTTCAATGTGATGAGCGAGACCTTGTTGGCCTTAAGGTTTGATGAGGTTATCTACTGCGTGCAAGTGCCCTTTTGGTTGGGTTTTTGACATGGGGATGTCACACAAAGTTCAACGCTACTATCTATTAGGTTGTCGGTTTCAAGGTATGTATAAATAAGTAGATTTTTCACCCTGAACTTTTCCATCCCAAGGAACGCCAGGCATACCATTTGGTGGGTTTTTTCTGCTCTTTCAGAAACTTCTATGAATGTCGCTCTAAGTTTTTCAGCCGGCCTTTTCCAGGGCTGCGTATAATCATGAACCGACGCGACTATCGAGTCATCATGCTTTATGAGTTTAAATTGGAACACTCCGCAGCGGAGGCAGCTCGTAATCTCAGCAGTGTTTTTGGAACAAATTGTCTTTGCGAACGAACAGTGGAGCTCTGGTTTAAAAGATTTGCTTCTGGCGATTTTGATCTCGAAGAGAAGTCGGGTCGCGGCCACAGGTCATCGCTTAATGATCAAGATTTAAAGGAGAGCCGTCGAAGCAAATCCGGAGACGAATACTCGTACGTTAGCAGAAGACCTAGACGTACATTACTCTACAGTGGCCAGACACTTGTTGGAAATCGGCAAGGTGAAGAAGATGTCGAAGTGGGTGTCTCATGACCTGACCGATGAGCAGCGTCTGGCACGTTTCGACACCTGCTCTAATTTCCTAGTTCGTCATAAAAATGAGCCATTTGTAAACCGTATTATAACTGTAGATGAAAAATGGGTTCTCTATGATAACAGGAAGCGGAGATTAGTCTGGGTAGATAAGGATGCTCCTCCAAAAACTTTTCCTAAACCTGACCTTCACCCTAAAAAGGTTATGATTACTGTGTGGTGGTGTTGTAAAGGTGTAATCCATTACAGTTTCTTGCAACCTTGTCAGCCAGTCACAGCAGAGTCTTACTGTTGTGATCTGGAGCAAATGTATGGAAAGTTGCAAAAATTGTGGCCGGCGGGGGTGAATAGAGGAGGGCCGATCCTGTTGCAGGACAACGCAAGGCCACACACCTCACAAATCACTCTGCAAAAATTGACCCATTTGGGTATGGAAGTTCTCCCTCACCCAGCGTATTCTCCCGACCTTTCCCCAACAGACTATCACTTTTTTCGAGCTCTCAATTCTCATCTGCGTCAGAAACAATTTACCAATGTAGACGATGTTGAATGTGCCTTCCTTGACTTCGTTGATTCTCGTGATAGTAGTTTTTATAGTGAAGGCTTAGATTTATTGCCTGTTCGTTGGCAAAAGTGTGTAGATTCTGTCGGTTTTTACTTCGATTAATAAACTTGTGTCTAAGCTGAGTCATAGTAGTTTGAAAAATGCGGTCCATTTCCGAAATTAATTTTGCAACCACCTACAATTGCAATTTTGCAATTTTGCAACCACCACCACCTTTCACTGTGTACAAATGAAAAACCACGTACTTGCAACCATTACTCCTCCGAGAAAATCAAGGGTGGTGCTGCTCATCTTAGATGACCGTCAGTGACAATCAGATGTACAGCATCGAAGCACGCTTGTGATTCAATCTCTCACAACGTCTCAGACCTCCTTTCATAACCGACGCCAGATTTAACGATTTCGCGATTCTACCATTTGCGAAGCGCACATTCGCACGCATTCATGCGGCATTAAGATTCTGCGGGTGTGTACCCTTATGTCAGGATTTCGCACTGCGGCATGTCATAAGCGAAGCAATGCAGACGAGCTAAAGGCGCCATGTTGTTGGGTCCCGAAGCAATTACAAGCCAACTGCGTATTGCCCCCCTAGCATTACCGTGTAATCATTCTAAGACCCAACTACCGCGACACGCATTGCTCGCAAACACTGCGTCGCACGTCGCTCGTCTTCGTGCGAAATCCTGACATAATGGTGCACACCCAGATTCTGCACTAGTAGGTTTTCGCAGAGTAGCAATACCGAGAAATCGCAAAGACCCAGTATTGCAAAATCGCAGAGTTGCAAAATCGCGAATTCTAACCGATATAATGAAGCACGGGGTGTATCTGAATAATTTTTCAGCACTGATCACTTCCTTGTCGGCTTGCGCTGCGTATTCTGGATTCATTCAGAATCGTTGTGGCAGGTGAAGGTCATTAACCTCAACAGGGGCTAGTACGAATTAACCTACCCCAAAGGGATGGAAGGCTTGATTTTCCTGAGCGGGCATTGTTTTCTCCGGAATTTCTCCGCATTGCGTGAGTGCGAGATTGCACTACTCGGGCCTACACCATCTCCGCTCTTCTTATCAACATATGAGATACTAACAAGAAAGCCTATCAGGTCATGGCGCGCTTTTGGAAAGCGGCTTTTCGCATATTGTGGGACTACATGTCATATAACTGATGTTCATTTTTGCTGAGCGACCATCCGAATGTCAAAAAAGGGATTTCGATTCCCTCCGAAGGAATTTTTGCAAAACCTGGACTTCCAGTTTCTGGACTTGTAAAATCTGAATATGAAAATTAAGTGCAGCGATCATTCTGAAAATGTTGAGATTCTCCCAGTAATCATTTTTCAGCGAACATGACCGGCCATTTTTTGAGCCTGAAAGCGCTCATAGGAGACGAGAGGCATTTTCGGATTCGATATTCGTGCTTAAGGGACCGAACCACCTCTAGTCGTGAGTTCCCAACCCTATCGAGATTTCAACCCAAATTCTTTCATTCTTTCTTCATCGAGCTGGGCGGTGGGGTGATACCTTTGACTGCACGTTCGACGTAGGAGACGTCGATATCACTTGGTAGGAGCTCTCTCTATTTTTTTTTTGTTCAGGTGAAATGTGTTCAAGAAATTTGTTCAGGTATGTGAAATTATAGCGAAAGCCATTCACGTTGAGCATATTCATGGATTTTCATCGGATATGTTAGTTCCAAACTTTGACGGATAGAAAGGAAACCATGTACTCGTGGCCACTTCATTTTTTCGAAGTTTCGGACAAAATTTATATTTGGCAGAAAGTGTGTTCCTAAGCGATGTTTGACTCCCAGAGACGAAAATAAGTTCATTTGTTATATACTGCATTCGTGGCCAAAAGCACAAATTTGAAATTTATCCAGAAATATAAAAACGAAGCTTCCTAAACGTTCACATACAGTAGATACAACAATATGAATCCCTACGCAGTGACTTGAATCTTATCAGCTTGTAAAAGTCATAAGCAAAGAGGAACCAGGTTGAGCAAATGAGGATGGTCCGAAGCAGAAAGTGAAACAAATGGTCCAGCAACGTGGATTTGACTTGAGGCCGACTTCATACTTTACCAAAGTATGAAAGCGACCTTGGCGACTGAGGTCCGCTTGCGACCGCGTCGAGATCGTTGACACCGCGGTCCCTGCTGCTGTGTCTGCAGCGGCTGTTTGCGTTACATTAGCCGGTTGATGATTTTATCTCCTTGGAACTGGACTGAGACATCGAATTGAGGCGAGATGATATTGAATGGCGCAGGCGATTGTACAACGGAGCGCACATTCGAAGCGCCACCTAAAATGTGTAGTCAACGTTACTTCGAAAACCTTAACTGAAAAGGCAGACAGAGCGTGCAAGAAGTGGTAGCGATGCACCTCCATAAGGCAAACAGACGCTGCAAGACATGCCTGTGAAGGCAGTTCGCATTATAGCGAAGCGTAATGTATCTAGTGGAGTGATTTTAAGAGAAATTATTATAGAATAATGAAATTCCCGTGGATGATTCCTCCGTGAGGTATTGAAATGAAAATGCAAAATTACCTCGTAACTAGGCGGTGGCTCATCTGGACCTTCCAGTAGCAGAGGAGTGCGATCACTCGCTGGACTGGCTCCAATGGCTTGATAGCCATTGGACCATCCACTCAAACCACCGATCGACAACGATCTTGATGGCCCGTAACGAGAAGGTCGAAGAGGGATTGCTCTCGAAAAACGAGGCACAGAATCCCTAAAAGTGCGGTGGTTAATCATTACAGTATTTCTCATGGATCAGAATCGACAAACCTTCTCATGACCTGCATGAAGTTCATGCTTCGGCTGCCACTCAGCGGACGAACAGGTCTTCCAGCCGGCAGGTGAGCGAGGTCATCCTCCAAGGCCCCATAATTTCGTAGCACGACTTGCTCATTATTTACAGGTATAGGACGAGAGAACACTCGAGCTTCAGAGGGATCCACCAGGGTCTGAAGATGCGCCTGTTCGTTGAGGAGAGCCTATTTATAAAGTCTGAACGGCTTACCACCGTTGCGTGTGGCATCAACATCGCTTCCGAATATGAGGGGACAACAAAGTATTGTTCTCTCCCTAAAGCTGCTTCCAGTTCCACCGTTTCCATTGTTGAGGTTCGTGTCAGTGGACCCGTATAATTCACCGACGATGGACTGAAAGTGGCGAAATAGAAATTGAGCAAGGCAGTAAAGTGAGCCAGGACTGTGATTAAATGTCCATTCCACGATTAAATATTTAGGTTCTGTGGGATCGGAAGTAAGGTAATAAGGTATCATGTAAGTGGACCGTTACTAGGGAAAAAGGGAGAGTAGGCACAGTCAACATTGAAAAAGGGCTTCTGCGGTGAACTTCATGCCGCATACGGGTTTACGTACGATTTTCTTGTCGATATCCACTGTGCTGTGAACCTAGCGGGCATCTTATATCGTGTTGTCTTACCCAATTTTAACTCATCTTATCCTATTTTATCCTACGAATAGCGATCATTGAACTGTCCCACTACAATGGAAGTCTATCGTTCTTTATATGGTATTACTTCCCACAGACTGAATAGCCCTAAGGCCCATGTCATTCGTTTTAGAGCTGCTGTCAACTCTCGAACAAGACCCTACACATTCGTGCCTCACCGTCATTTTCACTGTTTCTCGATGAGCGTGTCAAGTACTACATATGTATAACTTCTACGTATCCCAGATATGAGTGGTTTCAATCGATATGGCAGCAATGCAATACACGTGAGATACGCTCACCATCAAAAGGGACGGGGGCCCATTTTCAAGAGCTTTTAGTTTCGGCGGCTGTGCTATCGCATTAAAGGGGAGGGGAACTTTTTTGTGTGATAGGGGTCAATTGCATTCGAGCTATATTTCTGCGTAAGCTTTAGTGGCGGAAAAGAAGGATTCCTATCACCTCTCAGGCTTAGGTCAAAATGCCATCCATAGGGGCGTTCACCTTCACTGCGATGGCATCCTTTTGGCTTTTATTGGTTGCTGATTTCCGTTGTAGCCCGAGATGCGAAATTAGCTATACAAAGAGGTTCAGGTAGTGTTATGGATTAGCACACATAAACTAACCGAAAGCATGGGGTGCGAAGCGTGCCCATCCTACACGGACGCTTTTGCCAATGACTCAGCAATCTTGTTAAACGTCTTTTATTCTTCGTAACTGCCACTCCTTTTAGCCCCCTATTCTCAGTTTGAGTGCGAACAAGGCTCTGAGAGACCGTAACAGAGTGTCAGATCACATGAAGGCTCTTGTTGCTAATGATTCCTATTCGAGCCACTCGATAAACGAAAAGATCAGAGTGCATACAAGCGGACCGATGTGGCGCCGCTACCTATCGTTCAAAAAATCCCTGAACGCATATCAGCCCCTGAAAGTATTCACTGAAAACGCGGAAATTTGGCTGGTCCTCGGGGGATGTACTGGACCCAGTGAAGTGGAACAGACACAGATGGCAGATGAATAATGAGGCTGGAATGGATCGGCTATGGGAAAACAAGCGTTTGCTAACGCTGTGGCTTCCATGATAACACTTTTTGCAGATGTAAAGTAGTTGCGCATGAATCGTCCCGAGGAATAAAGGATGTGAATAGAAATCCAGTAGCAGGAATTCTTCAGCAAGTCAGTGGATCACAGAAACTGGCGTTAAATTGTCGGCGTCGAAACGTTAGTTGTACTCTTCCACGGATGCACTTTTAATTAGTAACACAGTGAAGGTAAACGTGACGACAAAAGATTAATCTCATTTTTTAAGTCCAACTAATGGCCTTTCCTTATGAATCCTAAATAACATTGAAAAATGAGAATATAGAAAAGGCCATCAATAATGATGATGCAGGGTAACAATATTTTTGACAAAAAATGTGACTGCAAAAATGAAAAACGTGCCTCAAATAGCAAGTACCGAAGAGTTTTGTGACCTGATAATTGAGCATCGCTGTTCGACATTCAGCATAAATTCGTAGCGGCCACGACAGCAATATCAAAGAAAAGAACCTGAATATTAGCTGTTTGCTTTGTTGATGTTAAACACACCGAGAGGAGTAAATTTAGCAGACTTGGGACTATGAAACAAGTGGTGCTCAGCGGTGTAATACTAGAGAAAGAACAAAATAAAACGGTGAAAACACCGGAAAATAGTAGCCCGGAAACCTCACTTTTTCTTTGCGCTCCCCTGCGTCACTAGCCGCGGGCAGATTGCGGACGGGTGAGGGGCTGAATGAGCAGGCCGCGAACAATGTCTCGCCCTTGTCCACAACTCATCCAGCAGACGAAGAGCAGAACTACCCGCTGCGCTGCGGGATCGTAATAAGACTATAAGCCGTGCTTTTTCATTGCGTGTTTCTTCACACATCTCACCTTTTATAGGAAAAATCATCTTCAGAGTGCATGTATTCAAAATTCTCACTGTCTCCTTACCCCTTCCGATGCCTTCAGTGATCTTGAGGGTTTTCTCTCACATAGGACTAATCGTTCGTTATATGTCATGTCTGCGAAGTAAGGCTCTCTAGAGAGAAATTTCCCCACGACCATCCTTTTTCGCCCGCTCAAAAAAAAGAATGTTATCTTAAGCAACCACATGAAGCATATTTGTATGGAAAGATGAAAAACCAATTTTCCGTATGCAATGTCTTTGAAAAAAGTCCTCACCAGAAAGTTGATGCACGAAGAAACCAAGGCGGTGATCCGCGAAAGACAAGCATATCATCGAGAATTGATACATCGGAAAGATCCATGCCTTCTCGAACCTTAAAAATTCATTACATATGTACCCACATGTATTATATTGAGCTGAGTTCATCTGTGTACACTTATCTCATGAAGCGCCCCTCTTTTGGCGTCCCTACGCTAAATCGTCGTGAGCTCCAAAACACGGATTTCCTCCCTTTTTACGCCAACGACTGCTGCTCTCAAATATTGCACGACTTAAGAACCACTCGGTGCCTAAGTGGCCTCAAATTGGCTTCAACGCTCCAAATAAGCCTATCGGGAATAGTAGAAAATAGCAATTTTCTCGGTATGGTTGACCCATAGCTTCGCTGAAACCGTTTCTGAATTGATGTCATCCGTGAGGTAATGAAATGAAAGCAGAGGTTGCTTTCAAGGAACGACTGTGACTGCACTCTAGAACAGTGAAAATCGGGACACCAGAGCGAGCACTTGAATTCACTTTTGAAAAATGTAAACTGAACAAGCTTTGTCACAGGACCAAATGCCACACGCGGTCACACCAAACGCCACAGACTGTCACATGTTCACAGGCCGAGGTCAAAATCCGATGTGTCCTAGCCTGCACCCCCGTGAGATGTGGAAGCTTTATTTCAATTTTCTCCCAATTTTAAATTTCTCCTTTTCTTGGGTGTTATGTCCGGGTAGTCGGTCATGGATGCAGCGGAATAAGCTTGTATAAAGGATAGGATCCACGTGAAAAACTTGTCTGAATACCTATGTCGCAGGGCCAAAAGTCACAGGTTGTTACAGAGTCGCCAGCGGCGAACAAAATCCGTGGAACCTAATCTTCACTCTTCGAATCGTACAGGGTTGATGAGGATAATGCATGCATTCCGAACAGCATCCGTATGCTGTATCGTATCGGTTGCTTCAATCGCTTTTAAACTCCGTTCGATATAAAAAAAGAACACGTATTAAATTAATAGGGTCTCAGAGGAGCAGTGAGGAAGACTATAAAATTTGAAGAAAAAAATCAAGGAAAAACGATGTGGCATCACCTCCATATAGTCGTCCCGTGTTTCGTTCTCATTGAAAAATCTCGTTCGTTGCTGCTCGAATTCTCTGGCCGCTTGCATGCAAGCAAAAACGAAACCTCGAGTGACCCGTATTCTTGTAGAGGGAAAGCGCTCAAGATTATGCACAGCCTTTGAGATGTCCTGGAATGAATTTTATTTGTGACCACATGTAGCAACATAAGGGTACCCTCTAAGTGCTGCTCAGGCTGGATGTAGGTCATGATACTCGCGTTCGGCCACCACGTCAAGCAAACTGAGTCACTGCGCAACTAGTAACCTTTCCGCTTCCGCTGTCAATTGGCCGTGCACAAAGATATGCGGTGACCAAGGCCAAGTCCATCTGATCCAAATCGGGTGTTTTGACACCGTCACGGCACTGATAGTATCACATCCACGTCTGCCTTGGTGATGGTGGCGCGACCGCTATCGTACAGGAGGTCGCCGAGTATGAACGAAGTCTTAGCGACTTTCTTTTTCGCTGCTTGGGCTGCATTTTTATTCTGTTTCCAGCACTTGATAGGCATTATAACATGCTCACCCAACACATACCAGTCTCCTTTTTTCAAATTGGTTGTATCAATGGATGGTAGGTATGGCTACATACGCAATCGTCGTCAAAAAAGAGGGAGAAAGAAGGATAGTGAGCGATCTTTGTAGATGCGACTGGGAGGAGGCTAAAAGCGTTAAGTGCAGTGGTGCACACAGTAGCAAGTTATGCCGCTTGTGGTGCCCCTATCATATTGCGTCTCTCACCTACATCCACTGGAAACTTCGCGAGCAAGGGTCGAACGCTAGACAACAGACTGGCGGAGCACCGTAACAGTCTTAGAATTTTCATAACAAACCCACCTTTACGCCGCAGACATCGTAGATGAACACGTTGCCAGCCGAATGTGAATCGACACGCTCATAGTAAACCTGTGTTGCTGGTACAGCATCACCATTGCGATACCTTAAGCCAGAGCTGATGCGACTTTAAAGAAGCAGAAAAATTATTTTAGCTTACCTTGTCACTTGCCTCGTTTTACGCACATAGTGGTAACATACACTCTTCCACCAGACGATTGGCAATGCATTTCGAAGCGACTTCAAGTACTGAAGAGCATCTTCGACTTTAACCTGAACGAAAAAGAAAGTGGACGGAAACTGTATGACTAAAGTAAGTGCCCCAATTTGCAGCTTCACCTAAAGTGTTGTTCATAGTTCGCACTTCAGGTGATCGCATAACTCACGCGACTAGCGCGATCCAGGTGGAAAGGGTGAGATACATATTGATTGGGTGAATGATACGCCTAAATCGCTTGATAGAAATGTATCTTTTTCCTACTGCCTGAATAGCGCGAATGGTACGCTTACCTGAATCGCGAACTCTGAACAATGCCTAACACCGCTCAAATTTGGACACTACGAAAATTAGACGGTTTTGTGCTCAAGAATAACTTGTTGGGTTGAACAGCAGTACAAGATGAGCCGACGCGGTGTCGTTCACGAGAGGCCCACGGCATTTTTGCAGTCGACGCATCGACTCGAAATTCCCAAACTTTTCCTTTCGTTCCCTCTGCATTATAAGCGAGTGGGTGCAGGTCTAGAAGGGCGAGGTGCTAAGCTAGCCGGCCGCGAACCATGTCCCGCCCGTGGTAGCGCGATTCACAATGTTGAGGAATCGTGATAAACCATCTATTTTCTATAGGAGTTCCGCCAAGCACTACCTGTCCCGAACTAGAGTGTTTCTTTTCAAAGCACATGTTCTCCCAGTTCCTATTTCTCCATACTCCAGGCGGTGCCTTCGAGCGAACGTTCGACAAACAATGTTGCTCTGTCGGTTACTGTGGCTAAGGTCTAAGGATAAGAGCGATGTTTTTCGCGACTGTCAATGGCATCTCGGGATGCGTCACGCGTATGTTCTCCTAAGTGACTTGCGGGGGGAAAATGTGCAAGACGCAGGAAATTACTTTTTCCTGTAGATGGTGCAGTGGCACGTGGTGCGCACTCTCACTTCTGTAGTGCGGGGATCGAATCCCCATCGATGCATGCCCAAGCTGAGAGGCTTTCTATCTCTTCGGGGTACGTAAACTGATACCATACCTGTCAGCGTCGATAAAAGCACTGAGTTGTGACTGAGATTATGTCTGATATAGTAAAGTTGTCCAGCTAAATTGCCCTCTTCTGAGATGGCTGCACGACAATCTCTCCCTTATTTGTTAAGGCTGCCATTTGGAATTGAATAACTTCCAATCCAGTTGTCTTTAGTTTATCTGTTGATACATGAGTAAACCCGTTGTCGCATAGTTATAATTAATTCCGTTGAAGCAAACTGTTGTTTCTCCACCATCATAAGTAAGCAGAAGCAGAACTGGGCACTTTTCTGCCGTAAAAGCATTTCTCATAAAACATTTATGAAAGTGGACAGAAATAAAAACCTTTTTCACTGTGGAAAGTTTCGATCTGCTATGCCAACACTCCATCACATAGACGATGTAGAGCATCAGACCAAACACGATCGGAACAAAATTGTAACCCTGAGCGCAAGGGCCATGATGGTATCTGAAACAGTCGTAGTCAGTTGGAATTGCAACTGCTGGATTGCTGAGTTATATATAGTTATATTGGTACATGATTAAAGGAATCGTCCACGGAAAATGAGTTTTTGTGTTACCCATATATTTATGTTGTATTTGCCTAATGTTGGCCTCATGCAAAATTTCACGCGAAAAAATGTGAATCTGGCTGAGATACAGCACCACAAAGTGCGGTCCCAGTGGGCGGGGCCTCCGTGTAAAAGCCTCGTCCCTTCTTCCGCCGCCGTTGGGAACGGAGAGTGGGACTGTTTACGTAACCTTCTGTTCCTACAGTGCGTCTCAGACCACGGCGGACGCAGGACGAGGCTTTTACACGGAGGCCCCGCCCACTGGGACCGCACTTTGTGGTGCTGTATCTCAGCCAGATTCACATTTTTTCGCGTGAAATTTTGCATGAGGCCAACATCAGGCAATTACAACATAAATATATGGGTAACACAAAAACTCATTTTCCGTGGACGATTCCTCTAAACATTAACGTCTCAGTGGTAAGGGTAATATGAGTAATGAGAACTCCTGAAGTGCGTCATCAAAATGAAAGCTATGGGTCCAGGACGATGATATGTAGCGAAACTAGCGATGAAAAAAGCGCCCTCAGGCTCTGTAAGAGCGGTCTTTTTCGACAGCTGCCATTTGTATTAACAGTGCCCACCCTTCTCGATAACAGAGTCCGCCTCCTTTCGGAGTGAACGATGGAAGGGGATCCTATTCCTCGCGTTTCTGACCGCCTCATTCTGTTTCTCTTCGCTTTTGTACTGGTATGCACCTGTACTTTCGTATTCAATAATCTATGTAAAAAACTATATATAAAATACTATATATGAAACGCTTCGTCTGTACGTCCCTTGGTCCCTCTGCCACGAAATTAGCATAACATGAAAAATAACCTGTGGAGATGGGGTCAAGTCTGTGGTCGGTAGTGCATGGAGCAAGAAGTAAAGAGCACATATAGATAAAGCTAGGGTCCGCCCACTGTGGGCGGAACGTACACTGTAATGGTCCGTTTCCAGACCGAAAATTGTGAATTAGATTTCAATAGAACCCAAACGTGGGAATAAGATGGAGTAAGGTCAGCGATGAGTCTCTGAATCATAAGAGAGGCAAGGGCACAGTGGGCGGGGCGCATCTCGAGAGAGCGGTCCTTACAACAAAAGCTCATAACTAGGTCACAACGCGTCCCTGAGACAGGAAAAAATTGGTAGAAATGACCGATGACCAAGCTAGAAAACATGCCCACAATGGGGTGATGTGATAATGGGTACTTAGTTAACTCATAGGAAGGTGATGTGGTAATGGTTATAGAGTAAATCCATGGAAAGCAAGCAATTCCGATCGACTAACTGACGCCTCGCGCAGTAGTGTTCGCCGGCCCAACTGGTTTATTGATACTCGGCCCTGACTACCCTTACCATTCCCTTTAAGGTGCAAGATTGCGAGCTAGGGTGGCTGCTATAACTGGGTCCTATGGCGGTAACATAAAACCACACACAGTACCCTTACCGTCACCATATGATCATATTCTGAGTCAACTACAGCAGCGCCCATAGCTCCCATTCGTCGTGTTGCGTCGTATTCCTTGATGACTCTTGAAGTAAGGGTACATACGCCATAGGTTATTCGGCTCTAAGACACGAGCAGCAACGGACCACTCCATAACGCGAAGGTTGTCAAGAGTGCTCTTCGCTGACCCAGTTGAGAGGTTCCCGAGAGTCCAGCGTCGCCTTTCCAAGTGAAAGAACCTCGAAAACTGCCTCAGCAGTTCATACTGGGTTTTTTATTTTGGCAAAACGGCATCTGAGCGTGATCGAGAGATTGGATGGGTCATGCGTATGACGGAAAAAACATTTTGATAAATTCTTCATGTCACTAGGCTTGTTGTGTAGGACAAATGTTACAAGGATACTGTAGTTATGGGCAAGAGGTTTGGTCTCGAAGGATCCAACCCGCATTCCATGCTTTCAAGGCATACATATATATGCACTAACGTCCCGTGTGAGACGAATACTTTTGCCCATAACTCATTATCGGCGTCCTTGTTACAGACTTCGCTTCGCGGGCTATGAGGGTATCAAGTGGGTGAGTTCGAACAGTTCTAGCGCCGTTGTGGCACGTCGTAGCTGCGGGAAAAAAGGTGCAACCTCGATAATTATCTGAGGAACTATTGTTCCAAGGGATATATTTGCCCACCTCAATATAACGAGTTGTGCCTTTAACAAAATAAAAACATCAAAAATCGTTTTAGAATAATGTAGAGAGAATACGGCGTGAAATTATTTTCCATCCAGATGTTTCGTGGCTAGTGGCACTCCTAACGAAGTTTTTCTCATTATCAACGAGAGAAAACTACGTTACTTTGAGTACTGCTCTCAAAGTACACCGAGTCTAGCATTCCTCGACAGAGGAAGGAGGTATCAAATATTTGAAATTACGTAGAGATAAAACACATAACAAGTATACAACAAGGCAGTTACTGGCATTGTAGAGGTCAAGAAAAGGGTTGTACGTGGTCCTAGTAGAAGAAGGAGAAACGAAAGAACATCAGCTTATGGTGTAAATGTAGTGGTCGTGGAATGGCCTGGTTGTGCTTATGAAGTCACATCAACCTTCGGTTTCTTAGCTTAAATTCTTCACAAAAATACGAAATTACAGAGCTTTGATAAAAAAAACATATACAACATGTATATGTATATAAGTATATACACTTATATAATTTTCATGCACATACTATTTGATCTTTTATACAACATACTTAAAGCAAGAATTACAGCTGCTCATACTGCTGTTTGCAGATTGCACCTTTACTACTACTCTACGTCAAAATGATGCCACTTCTGTCAAGCAGACTTAAGAGTACTATTTATTCTCTACAATTTGGCGTGAGATTCATATTCGAACTACTCTGCAGTTGTAGGTAGTAGAATGTGTAATAAACAATATCCTGACATTTTTTTTCTATTTTTTACTTATCAATTTGATACAATTTCCTCCGCAGATCAAGTGTTCTCGGCGTACCTCCGCGAGAAACTGGTGAAGATGTGTATACCTTTTGCATTTTGTCCAAAGGATAAAATGACTTTGTCGAAGCCATCTCTTCAGACTTTTTGTGGTGATTTCTGACGACACAGCTGTTCATCAGGATTCTCTCTCTGAGTCGTATTTATTCGTCCACCTGAAAGACACCAAGCGGCGTTCCCTAAGCCTCCCATCAATTACGCGCTTAGATGAATGGATTAGAGGCTTTTAAGAAAGAAATAACGAGACGATGAGTGAATTCCGGAACCCCATCTTGCTCCATTTGGCGTTTTTCGGAAGCATTTCCATCTGAAATGCTGAGATGAACTGGAACTGCAATGCTCATAAACACAGATTTAACGCTTTAGTGATGTGGATACAGCATAAAAGGTTTGTATTTTCCTCAGAAACTCTCTCTTCATGCGAAATTCCCACGTATTCTCCCTTCCCCCTATACGATTGTAATGGAAGGAATAGAAAAGCGTTAATGCTGTTTTGGGTCGCCAGCTCGTGGATGGCCGACGGCACGGGGTATTGGTATGGCAAGGACAAATAGCGAATCAGATGTCCTCTGGGAATACTATTCCAACGACGAATTTGTTGGTGTTGTATTATACGAACATGGCGACTTTTGTGGAGAATGAACAAACGAGAAAGGGCACCAGACCTGCTCAATGACACCGCTGCCGTTGTTTGAGCAGGTCTGCAGCCCTATCCCATTTGTTCATTCTCTAGAAAGGTCCCCATATTGAGATGGGGAAGTGTGAGAGAATTTTGATAGAGCTATGCTCTTTAGGAAGCAGCGCCGGCAGCCATTGTAGCGATGGATTACTTCTGAAAGCTCAAAAAGCCAAAGAAGTGACGCTCGTTCCTAGGAGATTAATGTGGACCCGGTTGAAGCAAGATGCCATACATTTTCACAGAATTTGAATGTGACAGCTCTGTAGAGGCACATGAGAGCTTTGAAGTGAAGTAAATTATGACATTGACTAGTTGTCGTCACTACACAAATTAATTTTAGCTAAAATCGTAAAATTCAAAACATTCTGACCAAATGGCTGAAAGAGCTAAGCATCTCAGGCCGCTTTCGGCACCAGCGTCGGCGACGGCAATCCACGCCGGTGCAGCGAAGTATGGAAGCGATTTACTGTAGTCTCTGTCAAGTCGCTTTTTTCACTTACGACTTTGTTACCGTTACTTTTGTTACTTGTTAACAGCCTTTTTCCAGGGTCAAAGTGGCACGGGTGGGGGTGGGGCAAGGAAGGAGATGCGACATGCCGGCATCATGGATCTTGCAATCGGGGTGCTTTCTCTACCCCTGGGGCTTTCCAGATTTGCTAAGCCTTTTCATGAAGGAGCTTGACAGCGTTGTCAGCGATCTCGCGACGGCGTGCCCTTTAGCCGTCTAGGACTCTCCTAGATCTGCCGAAAATTGTAACGGCGAGCCGCGTCTCCCCTCCCCCTCAACCTTCCCCCTCCTGTGCCACATTACCCCTTTTTTCATGAAGAATTGTTATTCAGGAAAGATCACTTCGATGAGCCACTCGCCCTCAGCAGAACTGCTGCAGCACTGAACATTATCAGTACCATGAATATAAGCGTTTCCTCCAAGAAGATTGTATGATTTGATATAAGCGTGACGTGTACAATCACAAAAATATTAGTTAATTGCACCGATGACTAGTTCGTAACCGCGTTCCTACTACAGACTATGACCACATTTCGATTTGAGAGTCTTTTTGCTGCACCTTTGGGTTCCATCAGCCAGTAGCCTCCACTGAACCCACATTTTGATATGGTCGAAGTCTCTATCAGATAGTCAAAATCCACCTGACTGCTTCCCATGAAAACCATATTGAACTCACCTTTCTAGCTCAAACCTATCAGCATTAGGAATCCAACTTAACTACAAAATTAAGAGTTGAGGGTGTCACGAATTGCACGGCGTGACCAACTCCGCTGCCATACTAGTGAAATTAAAGTAGAAGTTAAAAATTTCGAGCACCTGTTCAAAGGATTTGTTCACGGGTTTTCCATGACATTCGTTCATCTTGAAACCATTCTTTCACATACAATAAGTGAAGAAAAACACGGAGAAACCAAAAATTTTGATTCAAACAAAAAAAGTTGGAAGAAGAGCAACTCGATTGAATTCCTACCGAGCAACATTTGAACAGGCAGAGCACATTTCAAAACTTCACGTCCAATGTGAAACACATGCTCTTGTACTCCGTGCCATGCAATCAAATAAATAAACAAATAAATAAATAAGTAATCAGATAATAAAGAAATAAGCAAAGAAATAAATAAACAAATAGACAATGTTGATGTGTTTGGCACTCCGCATCCGTGACCACGTGACCGTCCCTCTTTGCTCCTGAAGGCCTCCCTCGTGGCCGCGCCCTTTAGGTCGCCCCACTCCGTCGGTCTTCGCTCTGGGGAGGCTCTATCTTACAAGGAAGGGATATCTGGTAGAAGTGACCACTTGCATGACAATATCAATTTATTATTTGATTGCATATTTTGAAGGCTGATCTCACTCAGCTGCCAAAATCTGCCGAATACTTTTCTTAACGGAGTTAGTAAATGTCAATACAAATGTATATTAATGATGTGTTTGGAGTTCCATGACTTTTGCCAACATACTTTCGAGTTCACTTCTTAATTAATATTTCTGAATGGTTTTTTCTGAATACACCGCTCCCACATGTACAAGTGAGTTCCTCTCTTCTCGCAGATAAATACAAGGGAAGTCTGGGACATGCTGACAGCAGCCTTGAGGAAGACGTGATGATTCCCGAGCTTGAGAGTTTTATGTCGGAGCATCCCCAAATTTGTTTTCATGTACGCTGACTGTTATATTCGTTTTCCGCGTACCTCACTAAACACATCTGCAAGATTCCAGAGTAGTCGGAGATCATGGCTTAAACATATCTCATATCTATTACAGATGCTCATGACAATAAAACAGCGTACAATCCATTTCGAAGCGCGTGATAGAGCGTGGCCTGAGTGGCGAGAGTGGAAGTGCGTGGCAAGAGTGAGAATGTGTGGCGGGGTGAGAGAGCTTGATACGCACCCATGCAAACAGCAGGCCACGCCCTGTCGAGCGCTCCGAAATGGGCTGTAATATGCGCCTAATAAGGCATTTGCTCTGCTAGGATTAACGACTTATCCTTTGTGTAATAAGTTGCCACCTAATAGCCCGTTTTCCCGAAATCTGGTCAAATCCTCGAACTGGCCAAATAACTTGTTTGGTAGGGTAGTTCGACCCCTGTCATAGTCAATGGCTTCATTACTAAAATTAATACAGAAAAATTTCTGCAAATGCGTAGGAATGCTTACATCAACAGTGGTTGAAGACCTGAATAAGCCATGTGCTTGAAATGGCACCATGCAGCGTAAAATCCACAACCGACTAGGAGCAAGGAACAGGACAAGCATTTCCAGTATCCAGACCGCCGTAAAACTCGACACAATCCTGGTCGCCGCGGTTTCTGAAAAGCTAGATCAGTATCGAGCTTTTTTCAGAAGGAGATTACTGTTGAGACCTACCGAAACATGTTCAATATCGACAGTTCTTGCCATTCCGTAGAGATCATTCTACATCACCTGAAAAAGACGAATAGGTTGAGAAATCTACAGCTGTGATGATTCGACGGTTCGGAAAGGGTAAGCATGTACACTTTAAATGAATGGAGGTTCAAACGCACGAATGTAACGTATTTGGCACAAAGAGCGTGCCCGAAAAGACATACAAGCGACATCGCAACCCATTTTGCCAACTTCGGCAGACGTCACCCACCGCGGAATTGTTATGTGAAGCGTGTCATAGACTCGCGAGTCTCCGATCGATAAGTAAATGGTTCAGCGCGTCGGAGATTGAGTCCACCGAAACTATTCAAAAGCAGGATAGGACCTAATGCCGTAGTCGCGCTAGGAACGCCAAGCACCCAGCAGTTCCATAGAGCAATGTACTTCATGAATTTGAAAGGATGTCAGCGTAGTAAATCGGTGAAGTATAGCATAGGCAGTGTTCAGAGTTGGCGAACGCGCCTGGTTTTAGGCAGTCAGACGATTAGGAGGCTAGGTCAAATGAATAAAATACAGATCGATTAGACGGTTAGGCGTTCAGGCGGAAAGAATGAGATACGTGATGGTCATGTGAATGATACGCCTGAACGCCTGATCAGCCGAAATCGCAAAAATAATATAAACTAGAGCATTGGATGAAAGAAATGAAAGCTGAGCTGTCAGATTTCTGGTGTTCTCGATGCACTGTGTGGGAGAGAGCGACAAAAATCATTGGCACAAAAGCAGAAAACGAACGCGTGCATGTGCAGCTCCTGCAACAAAATTGCGGGAGCTACACTTGCATGAGCGATGTTGCCACTCAGCCATACATTCATGGTGCCATCTGGGTTTGTACCCGCCAGTGATCTGGAACGTCTTCCACAGAGTAGGACGCAAAAGCAAGCAAAGGTCAACATTTCGATAGTGAAAGAGATGGGTAGATGGGAACACCTTGGTATTAAGGGGGACATCCCAAAATAGACATTATCTTTACCTGAGTCTAGATGGGGAAAGAAACTCTTTCTTCTGCAAAAAAAATTATTGGGAAGTTAGAGAAGTTTTGACCGACTACGGTGGAGTTCTGCAACCGGAGCGTGGAGCGTACTGTCCCACAGCCCTAGTCAATTGAAAGTGCGTTATATCACACATTCCTCATCAGCTATGTTAATGGTTGTTTTCTACTGCTGCTAGATCCTATTACTCGCAAATTAGCGAAAAGAAGGCTTTTAGTAATTCTCGTATTGCGAGCAATCCCCAACGAGAACATCGGCTTATTCGTGAAAGTTCCGTACGGGACAACGAACGGACATTGCTCCGAACCTCGGTCGATATCGGATCTGAAGTTGATGCCTTTGCGTAAAGACCTCGTGAGCTTTCAACTATTTAAAGCCACTTTTGGGATGACTGCTCCATTTTGACAAAGAAAGAGTAATAATATTACTACTATACAACATTACTATACTGCATATGACATACAGCAATAATACAAGGTAATAAATTAGAAATGGCACGAAAAGATTCATGCGCGGCATAAGGAGAGAAAATGAAAGCTCTCGAAGTGGAAATCAAAATTAAAATGAAACTTTGTTTATAATGAAAAACCGCTCCTGAGCAACTTCTTGCACACTAAAAAATTACCCATACATGTATATGTAGTAATCAGTCAACTTAGAAAATTTGGAATGTTTCATCACATTCACTTCTCAACTACTACACTGTAGTGGCTTCCGTCAATTCGATCCCTATTTCCGTGCTGGTAACGAATACCATGTTAGTAAGTTACAAGTAAGTAGAATAGGATTAGAAGTTCAAATTTCTTTTTTTTTCAAGCGCTGGGAAATTTATGGAGACCATTTTTGAATTGCGATGACGCACCAAAGCAACAGCCGTAAAAGCATGGCCATTCACAGCGCTCAAATCGGGGAAAGACCATTATGAGATGCGAAAAAACGCGAAATATCGTCTTTCTGGGAAGGGCATTATCAGAGAGGAGGAGAATTTCGGCAGAATGCAGAGAGCTATGAAAGGGGGTCTTTTAAAATTGGAACCATCAAAACTCAAAGCCCCTGCGAGTTGCGTGCAACTTTCAACTGTTCGAGCTTTTCAAAGATATTATTCGAATTTATTGAGCTAAAATCCAAAACGAAAACGATAATTTTCGAGTGCTGAAGAGATGAATTAAGACCACTCCTGGATATTTTCTCAAAAGTAGCAAAATTACTGTCGAAATGAGACCCAAATCTCACACGAAACAAGGGATCCATGAATGAGCATTAATATAAATCGTTCGGAATTATGAAAGAGGAACGGCAATGAAAATAGAAATTTTGGTCCACATGACGAGCATATTTCACACTGTTCCCTTTGCTGCTAGTGGCAAGGAGTTCAGAATTATTGCTGGAGAAAATGCAAGTGATAGTAAAAAAGTAAGAGTGGAATTCTTTGGAAAAGTGTACATATCGACGGAGACAGCAAAGAGAACGCCGAATTGTGAGACGTTCACTGAGCAAGGCGAAATTGAAAAAGGCAGTTGTCGCAACGGGCTACGAAAACAATATGAAGAAGCACGAAGCTGGCTCTCAAACGTCAATTTTGTGAGACACTCGTAGTGAATCCACATAAAATTCTCAAGACATGAGAATCGATGAAAATGATATCCTGAAAAAGGTCCAGAGGCCTGCTGCCATTCAGATTGTCATCGTATTGGGAATTATTCATGCGTTGTCCATATCCTCACTTGGGGACCTTGTCGATGGCAACAATAAGGCTTTTTCTTATCCTCATGGGCAATCAATGGTCCTCCCATGAGGTGAATAATGACTTGTTCGGTCTGCTTTGAATCCGTGGTTTCGCCTCCAACCCCTGTTCCATTTATGCTCGCATCATGCGATTTGCGTAAGCTAATTTTACGTTTACTGATGAAATTAGTGTGCCTACGCGCACTTTAGCTCAGATGTGCATTTTTAGAAAAGGATTTTGCAGAGCGGCACGTGGCGTGAGAAGCAATGTGTGCGAGCCAGTGTAGTGTGCAGTTGGGTCTGAAAGCGATTACCCTGGACTCCGTCTCAGGGTGTAAGGCATGGATCTGCTCATGGACTGGAAGGATTCGTCCACGGATATTCCATGAGTCTGAAATTCTTCTAAAATCACTCTACTAGATTCAGGGACAGAAACACACGAGAAAATTTCCTGTATTCCAAGGCAGAAGTTGAAAAACTGGAGGAAGAGCAGCTCGTATGTATACCTGGTCAGTAACATTTGATCAGCGGTTGATGGGCTGAGCACAGCGCGAATTGTGGCGTCTGGCGCTGAGTGGCTTCTCACTCTGCGTCTCTGACCACGTGACTGTCGCCTTTTTGCTTCTGAGCTCTTCAGCGTCCACATCCACTCGGAGGCTCCATTCAGTCGGCTGTTGCTTCAAACAGTTCTATCACAGATAGATTCCTGTATTTTCGCGTGAAAATTCGCATGCGGCCCGTAGTGAGCAACTATAACATAAATTTATGGGTAACTAAAGAACTTAAAGTTCCGTGTACGACTCCTCCAAACACATAAGAGGGCTGAATATGAGCTGTCAAGCACTTTGACCACACAATTTCAGCATCGCACTCTTCCCTCGTAAAAGGACAATCTTATGGAGCATTCGACCGCGATCAATCTTTTCCAGAATGTGCCACGGACTCTATTTACATTCAAAATCATAATGGTATTTGAATGCGATTTGGCGCAGGAACTTCCCGTAAAGGCTCGAGTATGGCACCAGTACCAGGAGGAATGAGAAGCTCATACATACTCATCCAAAATTAATCCCGCTGTCAAAGAAGATGTCGGTGACAGAAGTAGCAGAAAATACTGGAGGTTCACTTTGACCGTTAATTTCGATTCTTCATCCCTGTGGCACTTGTACTGCTGTACTTCATTATACTCCGTATAAGAAAGTAGACGAAGTTCATCAGTGAACTGTTGTTCCATGATCTACCGAAGAGGGATTCTCCTACCTTTCAATCTTGAAAATTTATCTTAACTCCAATATCAAGCAGGGTGATTGCACTTTTTGGTCACTCATACAGCAATTAAATATGTGCATCTGGTGCTAAATAACATTTGCCTAAAAAATTGAGGACTTATAGAGATAGACAGCAAAATATTGAATAATTTATGTGGTATCCAATGTGAATCGATGATGAGTGAAATGAAGAGGGAGACGGATGAAACGCGATCATCCCAAATTGCGCCCCGACAATGGATAATAAAGAAGGGCTTCGAATGAACGTAGAGGAAAGTAGCACGAAGGAACGTCAATTTGACGTCAAATTGTCAAACTGAAATCAAATTTGAGATTATGCAGAGCCCTTTTAGAGACTATATCTACTAGTAGAAGGAGGAGCTCCATGAACGAATGAGAGACCAAGGAGCAGAAATGTTCAGAGAAGAATTAGTTACTTCATATTGATCGCCCTTGATATGTAATAATAATAGTCAATAGTGAATAAATAAATTATTATGGTGTAATATAATAGTAATAATAACAATAATAATAATCATGTCGGGTCCACACCAAAGCATTAGAACACCCGTTACCAGAACAGTGGCAGATCTTCACTAAAGTCCTTGAAACTACCTGTGTGGAGCACATGCAGAGCGGTAAAGGAAGCCATAATCAGCGGTTGTTCACCTTTTTGAAACATGAAAAACCACATGTGAATCTGCATCTGGTGCTCATCCTATTTCACTGAAAAGTATTGCAGAAGAAAAAAGCTAGTGCAATGGCATTGGATCTGTACTGGTTACCTACACATGTGAGAGCATGAGTGTAAGATAACCATAGGGTGAAGAAAATTAAGCGGATCTTTTGAACCAGTCTTACAGCTACATGCATACTGCGTGGGCGGGCCGCTTGGTTCACTGGAAAAGATGGTCCAGTACCTGACGGCGTCGAAAAGACCGAAACTGTTACCGTCAGGGACTGCGCTAATTGTGAGTACCAAATGGGTTCAGTTGAAACACATATTGCATGTACTGGGAGGGAGTTTGGAACTGGTGTAGTTTGCCATTCCATGAATTGGTCCTGAAGATGGGCAATTCGGGACAAGTGAGCAGTGTAATAATCATTTTTATGTGGTTTGTAGCCAGCATGAAAGTAGAGGACTGTGTATATTGCGCTATAGTCAAAAAATAAAACCAAAAACCCCACGAAAAGAACCTTCATTTCCTTAGTAGTAAGTGGGGTCGCAGTAATGCGAGGGACCAAGTGAGAGTCAGTCAGAGCAGTCGCCGAAAAGAACTGATGGAGAGTTCCGACAGTAATCAACCAGCATGCTCACAGCTTCACAGATTCGGGGTTGAGCTGGGGACGGGAGAGGGATGACGTATTGCCTGGACTCAGTAGTACTCGTGAAGGCGATTTCGCAATGGGGACTGGTCGACAGTCCATGTACGTCCTTCATAACACCCCTACCACCAACCGGTCCCAAAATAACCAGAGAGCAGGTCCGTTGGTATATTTTGACACCTCTCCATTATGTTCTTTTCGTGCCTCTTCTTGTCTTTTCTCTCGCAGTGCTGCTGTTCCGTTGGAGACGAAAAAAGCAGAAAGTGAGGAAAAATCACTAAAATCCACGCTTAGTTCGCCAGCGGAATAAAATGTTTGTGAAAGTCAGTTACTTGCAGTTTTCGTTGAAGAAGTCTTTTGTATGGCAATAATCAACTACGAACATCTGAGAGTTCGGTGATGTGACGAGATATCCGTCGCAGAAGATCGTCGAGGGGTGTATATCGTTCGGACAGAAACGTCGCGTGGCCGTGTTCGGCAAGCGACGGGATGGTGCGAGCTATGCGCGCCGTATTGGATGGGTCTTGAAGCGATGACGGTGCTCTACGCCTCATTCTAGGCATAATCGCTTCAAGACTCAGCTAATACGGCCCTCATAGCTCGCACCATCCCATCGCGTGCCGAACACGGCCACGCGACGCTTCTGTCCTAACGATATACATCCATCGTCGGGCCGGCGTTAGGGTGGCGGCAACGGCCCATGGGCCCCATAGCAACTTAGCTGCAAGGGTCCTCGCTAAGCGACATACACCCGTCATACCTCTTTCAACTACTTGACTCTGTGTGTTGCTTTTACAAATGTCCTCCATGACTGTGTCCAAGTCCACAAAGAAACAGAACTCAAGCGAAAAGAGTACAGTACCGATACATACATATAGGAAAATAGAACACACTTTGGGATGGCATAGAATTTGAGTGGATATATCGGGTTGGTGCATAATAAATGCGGCTTTTTATTGTTGTGTTTATCTCTAGTGGAAATTGACGTTTTGACGACTATCAAATAGGAAGGGGTTTTTGATCACGATAGTGAAAACGCTCCTGAATCATCATTTGAACGGGTTTTTACTGATTTTTTTTATCGTTTTTGCCAGATCAATTTGTTTTAAAAGACCGCATTAATTATGCACCAACCCAATAGTTTCGCAGCGGGCTAATCTTTTGAGAAAAGGCTCTCCACCTCCACCCGGTTGACGCTTCTGAGTCAGTACTGAGAATGCCTCCTAAAAAGGTTATTTTTCGTTAATCGTATTGCTTCCTGAAATTATTATTTATGATGAAATTGACGTTCGTTTTTGGACTGAAGATCGACTTATTGGTGTAAAAATCACATCGAATAGAGGGTGGTCTTCGAGGAATCCTAGTGGATTTTTCGATGGGAGTACGACTCCCCTAAATATTCTTCAACCCATTTTTCACCCCGAGTTTGCCATTCTAAGCGTTTACATAACTGTAGTAGCTTTTCTCATCAAAGGTACCGTTCACGCTAAAGTGGACGAATATACGATGTATTGCAGGTCAGACCAACATAAGATATGTCATGGCAAGAGGTCTGAACATCATTTGGTAAGATGTTTTTGGGTTTTCCAGCCTCTGCGGCTCCTAATCCGTCATTGTGACTCGCCATATAAGCCCATAGGACCAACTACTTGCCTCGTTCTTCAATCATAGAACTTCCCAGAGATTCAACTGTGACATTGCATCAAAGGATCTTGTGTTCTCAAAGAGACGCGATGACTTATAGGCTCATTAGGACAAGAAAAAAAGGTATCAAAGGCACAAGCATAGAGACGAGAGGGAAGCAAATGAGGCGAACAGAAGCTCACGCAGCAGCAGCAGGAGCAGCCTCGTTCGAAATTAATTGTAATTCGATTGTCGCGAGGATAATTGGAAATACGAGGCAAGAACAATGTTCACTAATGACCACGGAAAAAATATTATGGGCGAAAATCGTTTTTTCCTTTCAATTTCCTAGGAATGGGCGCCATTACTACGCAGCTGTATATGCTGCGGCACAATGCTCTCAATGGGATTGCCGATTGGTCACAAAAATATATTTCCGACATAAAATTAGGCACGTGAGTCCAGTGAATGTTCTTCAAAATTGCGAAAAAGTAACAACGAAATCATGACAGACCAGTTTTGGTGATAAAAATCCATGAAAACACTTTGTATATACGGCCAAAAACGCGCGCGACAAGTTCCTTGCTTTTTCGTTGTAAACAAGCCGGGTCCAGCTGCAAATTGGGTCAATTCACTATGGGACCAACAAGGAGCATGTCGCGCAGTTACCCAATTCGCGGGGAGTGACGTAATTGGAATGCTTGACGCACACCCGATTTGAGGACATGGGGGGGGGGGTGCATTAAGGGTAATACATCTAAATCCATATCTCAGCACGATCAAAACAAGCAAACAGAGATGAGAGAGCGACAGGAAGAAATGATTGTGAACCAAGAAGTGGTTTTTTTCGCGTTGGATGATCCATTTCTACCCCTCCATCCACCTGGAAAGGGTTCCGCGGCATGTAGCAGCAGGAAAGAGGGAATATGAAGGTCCTTTGGGGATATGACTCAAGGAAAAACGTGATAGTGCACGAAATACGTCATCAATCAAGCTTCTCTCCCATATTTGACGAACTTTCTAGTGGTTGGCCTTTCATCGGTAGAAATCCCTGAAAGATAAGGGAAAAGAAGGATTTCCATAGAGGTCAATTTAAGCACGAAAAGTCCATCATAGCTGAAAATCTCACAAATGCAGGGCACCTTTGCACTATGCTAATAGCAAGTGTAAATCTTACATAAATACAGGACTAAGGCTAAAAATTTCCTAGATAAGCCACTTTAATCGCGTTATGACCCCCGCTTCGAAATGTGAAGGGTTACAGCCTGCTAATAGACGGGTTGAAAGCCATGCTTAAGAGGGACAGTCGTCGATTTCAAGCACTTTGAATACTGTCGAAGGGGGCACGATGGGTTGAGAGCTGCTTCAAAGGCGTCAGATAGGAAGTGCTATGTAACGCCTTTAGGCCAGACGAAACTGGTTAAAGTCGGATCACAGCAGAGCATTTACAGCATTTATATGCGCATTACTCATTCCCATCTGTAACAACTTACTAAGGGATTGAATTTCAAATGAAAATGAATGCCGAAGCAACGTCAAAAAGAGTGACCTGCTCGTGCAAGCGTTTTTTTGGGATCGGGGCAAGGTGCATTGCGTCCCACATATCTGGAATGGCTCCATAGAAGGTGTCCTTATGTTCACTTTGCTTCGGAACTACTACTGAGAGCCGGATATAAACTTGTATATCTTACTGAAACTACGTACGATGCCATAAAAAGAAAAAAGAGCTGGATTCAAAGTGGTTTGGTCTGTCACGTATGTGGTTCGTTAGGGCTGGATAGCACTGAAAGCTCACGAAATGACGCCATTCATGAAATCAGAGAACTGGCAGCCATGAAGAGTGGCAGCGTGTGCATTGGCGTCCGGCCCGTCGTCTTGTGTGAGTTGCTATCGCTGGCGGCTTAAACATGGGCGGAGACGCTGTTGGGGACTGCGCAATGGAGTGCTGAGTCAGATTTATGAATGGCTCGCCATCATCAATTTCAGCCGAATCGATTCAGTATGGACCCTCTGGGGAAGTGGTCCTCGGTCGAGCACTCGACGATACTCACGAGATCTTCGCGCGAAGTGCATCATAGCTGATTCTTTGAGAAATTCTATAAATCTTTGCAGATTCGGCTTGATGTGTATGTAGTTCGTAATAGGTAAAATGGGACAATTGCCATGGCAGCAGGCTGAGAAAGCGAAAACATGTGCTTGCCGACAATTCAATTTCCACTTGGTCTTATATGCAAAACAAGCCTTGCAAAGCGGGTTTTCATTGAATGGAAACCACTAAGTTCATTTGTGGTCTGTCATTGCCTGCTATAAGGCATTAACATGACGCAAGGCTATCATTACGAACCACATGCGTATGGGACGACAACAAAGGATCATGGCAACTTCAGCTTTTTAGTGTCGTCCAGGTTTTGTGTCGCCTGGATGTTGCTATTTCTTTGCCTCACCTATGTAGTATGGAAAATGTTCATATTGCTCGGTTAGATAGGATGCACTTTCTGTGTGGATAGAGAGCTGAGAATCCTCGAACGGCCCTAATGAGCAATCACATGTATGTGTTAAAAACACCGTTATAGAGGGAATTTCGGCAATTTGTGGAATTTTAAGAGATGCGGTGATCAGTAGTGTTAGTGTAGGTAAGGAATGGAATGGAATAGAGACTGGCAGTTTCTGGAATTTTGAGAGATTCGATGATCAGTAGTGTTAGTGTAGGGAAAGAACGGAATGGAATAGGGACTCCCGATTTTGTGATAATCGATCTCGAACTACTCCAAAAACTTTTCCAGTTTAACTAAGATTTTGAATTGGGCGACCACTACCATAGTCTAGCGTTTTCAACGAAAAGAAGAGTCGCTGACCAATGTCAGGAAATACCTAATATTTTGTCTTCATTGTTGGTGTTACCAGGTGCAGTTCACGTAGAAAGGTACCCGCTATTCAATCTACCATCCGATTGCTGCAACTTCAGCCTGTGCATCCCCTATGAGTATTCCGTGCCCTTTCCAACACTTAAACAGTTACCCAAGGTAAATCCATGGTTAAGATCCAGTTCGCAATAATTTTAGTACAGGTTTGTGAGAGCACTGTAATTGTACATATGTATATACATATACTGAACGACACAGCTAGAAAGCGCTGCAACAAACGGCTCAAAACTGCTTCTGTTCAAGAAACTGCGTCTAGCGGAAGCGACACCTCTTTTTTCTCTTATGTATGAATGTGACCCTACGAGATGCAGAAACTGTTTTAGAAAAGCTTTTCATGCCTTGATGGGCCTTTCTTGTAAGGCGCAGCAGGACTTGTCAGGTCGCTGGTCTGTGCAGTCTTCTAACTAGAACAAGCTTTTTTATGTCAGAGGAGCTAAGAGACAAAGAAGACAACATTTAGATAGGCACCAGAATCTGACAAAAGCAAAAATTTACTTTCTCGTGGAATCCTGAGTTGGGATCTAGTTGAGTCGATAAGGTTTTGAACACGGATCAATGTATGAAAATCCAAACTGCAGAAGATCGTAAACGAATTTCTCTATTCCACGAAGAACTGAGCCAAATGTAGCATGCTTGTTGATAACGAGCGAGCTGTTGACTGTAGGTAGAGCGACATCTTCTCCATTGGCATTTTGATGGCATCTTCCCGTTTCGTTTGTCTATACGGTGCGACGGGACATCCAAATGTTCTGAACAGCTCGGAGATTAACAGGGAAGCCGTCCACTCTTGTTAAATACGACACATCATGAAACCTGCACTATTATATACAGTCCAGTTCCCGTAGGCTGACGGGGCGTGGCTCACAGAGTTGGGTGAGAGTATGTGGTGGGGTGAGAGAGATCGATACAAGTCCGTAGGCCTCGCCCTGTCAGCCGTAATTGAAATGGACTGTACTGTCTCAAACGTGCGCCAGTTTAGTGGCCTACCAGTGACCTTAAGTGGAGACCACCTACAGTAATGCTCGATCCCTTCAGCAGATCACTGCATTGATGGACCCAACGAGAAGCATGATTCCTTATTATCGACGTTAAGAACTTCTTCAAACACAGCACAACCTTCCATTCGCAAATTTTCCCCACACCAGCGTTCGCAATGCTGTCTAGGCACAGAGCGCAGTATCTTGTTACCTTTCCTCGCCTGCGCAGTGCTGGGAATTATCAGGTCCTTCGGGAAGTTCTCGGTTTTGAATTTTCCATGTTCTGAATTATTTTCCACTTTTTCCCTGTGGTTACCTATACCATACTGAAGCCCGCTGCTTCTATTTGAGCATAATTGATAAAGCGTGGATTTCTGATGATCTTTCTTGGATGCCACGCGCATTCTTTTACTCACACCACACCACACGAATCGGGGAAACGTTTATCTAAAACTTGAGTAATAAACATGAACGAATCGACCGCATAAGCATTAAAGCAAGGCACGGAATAACGTACGATAATTTCCTATGCGTAATAACTGCTTATACGTGTCTTATGCGTACATATAAGGAGAGAAATGTCAAAGAGGTGGAATGGCAACTGACTCGATGCTCCGATCACACGCGTTCATATACTCGTCTGATCGGAGCATCGAGTCTCTCAAAAGTCTCGCACGGTGGTATATGGTTGTCGTCGTGGAAAGGGCAGAGATAAGCGTATTTTTTAGACCGCGCGAGCCTGTAGAGGAAGAATTGCGAAACTGTAGTAGCAGTACTGGCGAAAGCGCGACGGGACGGTACATCGAACACAAGATTCAACAAATAGTGTGCCTCACTATGCTATAACACATGAAATCTTCTAATTCGATCAATATCGCCTCAGTTCCTTCATTTGGCGTTCGAGCTCCGCGGTCCTTTTCTTTACTGATCTCTTTCTCGCGATTGCGTCGTCAATATGGCTTTGTTTTTTCTTTTTTCTATTCCAATCCCATGAAGGGTATAGTTTTCGCTGAACTGTCGGTCGTACTCTGATCTCAGCAACAATAGAAAGTTACAACTGCGTGAAATTCCGTATAGTGGATACTGGACACTTATGAGATAACAGTTGGGCCAGTGGTCATTACTGTGTAGATCGTTGGAGTTGTAGATTTATTGTGCATGCAATGTAGTCGACAGTTGGCTATAAATCGGGTGTGCCTCTCAGTATCACGCAAGGTCGCACTTTAGGTACTCTGTCAGCTATTGAGTGTAGGTAATCTGCTCAAGTGCTCAAGGAAAAGCGGTGACTGATAGATGCAACGATCAGCGCCAGGTTCTGGTGAGATACCAGAACAATTAGTGCGCTTACAGTGTAGAATTATGCGATATGGGCTTCTTCGATAGGGTATGGTCCGTATGGGCCAGTTACACGTTACATATTTTTGAAAAATGAGTGCATCGGCGCATTCTTGGTTTGAGATTTCTGGCTGATCGGCGTATCCATGTTTATGGCTACTTGCCATAATGGAGATAGACTGACGTGCTGGTACCTTGCATTGCCGAAAATCCCACTTCGCGGAAGCGCCGATACGCCGATGTCAAAAATCATAAAGCGTTAGCTATGACGTGGTTTTAGGTATTGTTCTGAGTTCGCGATCCAGGCAAATAGCGCGATTCACGCGATTCAGGCGTATCATTCAACCAATTGATAGGCATCTTATCCTTCCCGCCTTTAACTCTTAATTGCTATGTATCTTTTTTTATCTTCTTCCTTCCGACTGACTTGCGAAATCTGAACAATACCTTACCGACAATCGGATGATGAAGATCTTAGCTTCCGTTAGTAAATATGCTGCAGTGCGTGCAGGCTGACTCCTTAGTATCAAGTAACTAGTTGGTGTTTACAATAAAGATGGAGAGTGCAGTGTTGTTCGCCAACATTAGCGTGTATGGTTCATTGTAGTCCTGTATACAACCTATGAAGGCCGATGAGAGCAAAAAGAGTAAGCTTCAGCATGAACCTTTGTGTGCTCTTTGTGAGCGGTGGTGCTTCCTTTAGGTCTTACACAGAGAATAGAGGACCTACGCCGATTGTTCAATTCTTACCATAGAAAGGAACATAAGGAGGAGGAGAAGAAAGACGAGGAAGACGCCGCTGCCAAGTGAGCAACGTAAATTTACACGAGTAATCGCAGTAATCGATGTTCGAAGGTGTTTGCGATAGAAGAGACGGTATTATTGCAATGGGGAGATCATCTCACTGTACCCCATTTTTGCCTAACGATGAGTATAAGAGAGGCAAGTAACTTCGTGCTTTCTCCACTAAGACTTTCGTCAAAATATACTACAATGTGTGCAATTGACCTCTCAAAGACCTCTCAGAAGTGCTGATGTATGCAGATAATGTTTTATAAATTGCCTCCTTCATTGCGATAGCATCAAAATGATTCTTGAACAATGTTCATGAGGGGGAAATTAGTGGTATTAGCGATTTCGTGGACTTGCTGGATCAAAATCAGATGCGTCGATCGATCATTATAAGCGCAAGTAGCGATTTCGTGGAAAAGAAAAATACATATAGGTATTGATAGCGAGAGCCGTGATATAGCGATATTATGAAGTTAGCGATGCTCTGGAGATACGGTTTTGTGGTATCCGCAGAAAGGGTTCAGATACCATAGATTACCATGAACTCTGTAATTAATTACACCGATGAGTATCAGATCATCTTTTGCAGATTCACTCCGCATTTCCATAAAGCTGACATTTTAGGCGATCAGACGATTTGAATGGGTAACATGGTCAAGCGAAAGGGGTGATCAGGCGAATCAGGCGAATCAGGCGATAGGGCGATAGGGCGATTAGGTGGTTAAGCGATTAGGTGAGTAGGATGAGATACGTTTGCTCAGGTGAACGACGAGCCGTCTTATCGCTTGAGTAGCCTGATCGCTTGATTGCTTGATCGATATGTATCCTTTTCTTTCCCCAACTACCTGATCGCCTGAATCGCGAACTCCAAACAGCGCCCAGTGCTCAGTGCCACGACTCTCGACACCAACAAATCATATTGCACCTAAATGTGACTGAGCGTCGTGGAAGCGTACCATTCTATCCAGGGCGAGACCTCCGAGTGCTATGAAACCGTTCATTATGCCACAGGCAGGGCCAGTGTCGCGGATCGTCGCGACGATGGCCTCGGGGGCGTCACGCTCCCGGCCCATCCGCGCTGCGGCGCCGATCTTTTTCTTTCCGCCCAACTGCCTGATCGCCTGAATCGCGAACTCCAAACAGCGCCCAGTGCTCAGTGCCACGACTCTCGACACAAACAAATCATATTGCACCCAAATGTGTTTTATAGCACCCGGAGGTCTCGCCCTGGATGGGATAGTACGCTTCCACGACTGGCGTCGTGGAAGCGTATTATTCCATCCAGGGCGAGACCTCCGGGTGCTATAAAACCGTTCATTATGCCACAGGCAGGGCCAGTGTCGCAGATCGCCGCGACGATGATGGCCTCGGGGGGTGGGTCACGTGATGCTATCCGGGAACTGGGGTGCCAATGCACTCTCAGCTCTCGGGTAGCGGAGCGCTGGCACATGAGTTGGCTGGTGTCCACCGCTGCTCCCCGACTGTCAGTAGCCCAATGTTTGGATCCCCATGCGAGACACTGTTGGCCATATGGCTACGTAACATCAGCCGCATGGGGGTCTACTGCGTGTGGTCGACTGTCGGGAGTGGCCCTAGCGGAGGCGACTTTGGGAGTCAGCTATGATATATTGTATTGATGAGTATTGCGTAATAAATGTGTATTGTATTCCCATGTTGTGCTTTGCTATGTTGTGGTTGCTGTAGTGCAGGTTGTCAGTGACGTGACGTTCGGGGCCCGACGGCTATAGGTTATAGTTGGGATAGTCAGCTGTAGGCATGTATGGAGCATAGGTAGGGACGCTAAAGCATATAATTGTCAGGGAATGACTAAGGTCGGTAAGACCCTTAGGTCCCCAGGCGGGTCCATCTAGCCGGCCACATCCTGATCGACGGGGTGTCTCCAGTGTTGCGTCTGAAGGCACGAAGGCCTCCTGGGCGCGGGAGGTTGACTGCGCACATCCACCGTTGCACCGCGATGCTAAAGGATGCGTCCAATTCGCGACAGCCAGACTGTCCGGGAGAGGGGCTCTAGTTAGGATTGACCTTTCGCACTTCCTATATCCACCTTCACACGACATTTTTTGACCTCACCTAGGAAAATATGGAACTCTGGACTTAATTGCGAAGTTTCGCAAAGAAATTCACAACAATCATGAGAAGGGGTCCAGAGGATTCATTAAACAAAAATAAAATAAACTTCACGCATTCTCTTGACACTGCTTCGTTTCACCGACCTCATACATGCTCAGATAAAAAATATTAGAGTTTCACTTCTAATTCCTGCTCCTGTTTGCATAAACGTAATTGCAAGCGTTCCCTGGAGCAACTCTCACCGAACGCCTTTCGCGACAAACTCTTAGTAAGTTCTGACTCGAGTGATCTTTTCCGTTGACAATGTGCGTCTGTAGCCCGTCAACCTTGGATAGAGTTCCACTATGGCGCATGCCTTATGCTGCTGCTTAGTAACGCTCACGCTCAGCTTCATCATGGAGCCCTCTACTGCTATACCTCTCTCTTCAGCTTCAATACCTACGCTGTCACCGATTTCCATCTGCACTTTCAGAGCCCTGTACAACTAATTGCATTTATCTCTCCATGCGTAGTCAGACCGTTCCCTCGTTCATCCTTTCTGCAAACCCTTCATTACGCTTTTTAAGTCTTTCTTTTCAGCACCAGTGGGCCTACCAATTTATACTCCCGGATCCGGAGTTCACGTTGATAATAGATCTGTAGAAAATCTATCCTTTGCTTCCTTTTAATTTTCTTTCTTCTCTGATGTGCTAGTGTATTGAAGACCTCGCTCTAATCATAGGCTGAGACAGTTACAGTTAGCTCAGCTAATCAAGTAAGGTTATCCAAAAGTGAGAAGTAAGCTCTTCTATTTGCATTCCTGAATAAAAACCCATACCCGTTCGGCAAGTCCTGAGTCGTCTGCCGTCAGTCAGTCACCTCCTATCATCTCCTACACCATTATAAGGCTGCTATCCCAGCAGTCCAGAGAGCCCCTCCCTCCTTACCAAGCTTAGTATGTAGTATGCCAGTGATTCCTGGACATTGAGGTTAAAAAGGGACGCTCTTGGACTGACGACGGGACCTACGGTGCTCTTCTATATGCATGTCGATTGGTTTGATGGAAGTAGCAAGCTTAGTATGTAGTAAAGTTGTGCAACAGCATACAACGCACAAAGACAATCATCTAGGCTGAGAATGCCTGTGATTCCTGGACATTGAGGTTAAAAGGGGACGCTCTTGGACTGACGACGGGACCTACGGTGCTCTTCTATATGCATGTCGATTGGTTTGATGGAAGTAGCAAGCTTAGTATGTAGTAAAGTTGTGCAACAGCATACAACGCACACAGACAATCATCTAGGCTGAGAATGCCTGTGATTCCTGGACATTGAGGTTAAAAGTAACGAAGAAGCAGGTGCTGGTCGGCTCGCGCTATGAATAACAGGGGCTTAATAGACACTCACGTTGACTAGATCGTCGTGAGAAGCGCGATCACCCACTAGGCCATGACAAGAAATCAGGCTCACTAGGTTATTGTAAGAAGTGCGATCAGTTATCGCTACCGTCCACAAGTTTGAGGTAAGTTTATTACAAGCTACAAAAAATGTGAGGCCATAGCAAAGGTCCTATAAGACCAACAACAAGTCTTGTACACAGTAATACATTCACTATAGAAACAACTGAAAGCGTTAGCTCGCATTTTGTAGACAATGTGACATAGTCATGTCCCATAGATAAAAGAAATATAATATCAGAGTGTCATTCTCCCTCCCTCCTACTACTTGAAAGAAATATAATATCAGAGTGTCATTCTCCCTCCCTCCTACTACTTGAACGCAGCGGTTCTAAGTGAAAGTATCACCTGTTTCGTTCTATTAAAGTTGCGTTCATCTATGGAATTTTTGTCATATCTGAACTTTTCATGATGGTTCGCAGCTTCCTTAGCCACGTAAATGCCACGTTGAAATTCGGTTCATCCGACTCCTGTGTTGTGTGTGCGTCTGTTTGACAGGAAATTCATATCTCACGCCGCAGCAAAAATGGGATTCTGAATTTGCAAGTGATATGGGGGATGGTGAGGGAACATCAATGGTGAGGGACTGGAAGTGGTAGCAGCTGATGAGGACCCGCAAAAGGCGAATGTCATCATCCGATTCGCCTTTCGCGCTGATTACCAGACGATTATACTTGATATGATTTGATAAGGAACGCTATTCCGTTTCGCCTTTCCGGCAGACAGTGGAATGTTCACATTCACAGGTATTGTAGGGTGTGGATACTGTCGCGGATCGCCGAAACGATGGCCTCGGGGGCACCGCGCTACCCGGCCCGTCCGCGCTGCGGCGCCGCTTGTTGCGTCATGCGACACGCGGTGGCTCCGCCCTCTGTGGTCGAAGCCGCTATGTAAGACCGGCTGCCAGCTGCCAGTCGGTTTTCACCGGGCAACGACATGATGATGCCCGGGATCTGGCGCGCAGTGTACCTTGGCTCTCGGGTAGTGGAGCGCTGGCACATGAGTTGGCCGGTGTCTATCCCTGCACCCCGACTGGGAGCCTTATGCTGTTTGGATCCCCAGGCGAGGCACCGTTGGCCATATGGCTACGTAACATCAGCCGCATGGGGGTCTACTGCGTATGACAGACTGTCGGGAGTTGGCCTAGCGGAGGCGTGGGAATCAGGTATGGTATAATGTATTGTTGTTATTACATGATAAATGTGTGACATATTTGTCGTTGTGTAATCTATATGTAGTTCATGTGTTATACTTATATCCATGTTGCGTCTTGTCATGTTTAGTACTGGGGGCAGGTTGTCAGTAACGTGACGTCAGGGTTCGACAGCTCTAGGGAGGGTGCTATGACCAGTATCCAGGGAGTAGGTCGGTAATGCCCTTTGGTCCCCACGGTGGGTCCGCCCCGCCGGCCGCTGTGGCGGCCGCCGGGGTGTCTCCGGTGGGGCGTCTGGGGGGCACCATCTACCATCGGGTGTCTCCTGGATGCGAGAGGTTTGTGTGCGCTAGGAGGATGCAACCGCGATGTCAAAGGATCCTTTGATCCGCAACAGATACCTTAGTGGTGACTTATCGAAACTGATGATGGCTTGTAGGAATGATAAGAGCTGTTAGGAAGTGGATGGGATAAGATACACCGCTTCCTACTACTACTGTAGTAGAAGCATCTAATGAAATGTGATTGGGTGAACATATTTTGTTCTGATATCAGTTGCCGATACATCGACCGCTAAATTGCCAAGCTAAATTGCTCCTCCAAATAATGGTGTCAGACAAAGCAAAAGATCCTTTTTCTCATGCGGTACCAGCAACATTACTGAATATCGATCGCTAGACTGTAAAATCCAAATGGTGGTGCATGCTCACAAAAAACGATTAACATCAACAACTGCCGTATGGAACTACCACCAGTATGTAGGGATCAAGCTCAACAAGTCAACAAATTGCTAACAATCGATGCAAAAGATTACAAAACTAGTGATCCGTAAACTACCTCAACCCATATAGTAATCTCCTCAGCCATAGTGTCAAATGACTCTTGAATAGGCACACCCATTCTTAATCCATTTACATTAAATCGTCTGAACCTACGAGAAGTGGTGGCTGTTCAGCGGGCGATATGCAATAGTGAATGATTGGATTGTCGGCACCCAATAGCTTGAACACGCAATGTTCAGCAAGCGAATATATTTGGTTGTCCCAAAAGTCTTGTAGTATTTTTCCAAAAAAAAAATCAGTAACTCTTGTTCACTTCGAGACAGGTCCAGGCGGTTCAGGATTATGGTAGAAGGTTCTCTAGGCTTTCTAGCAAAATATATATTGACCCACCAGATTCCGTGGAGTGAGCTACAAGGCCCGTAGTCGATACCCACCCAACACGCGGTGTCATCTACTATGAGTGCTCTTGCGGCACCAAAGCGACGGAAGCTTGCGACTCCATCAACGCTGCATTGGGCAAGGGATGTGCGAAACCGTGCGCCGATGGCTCATCAGCTTCAGCAACGGCGAGATTGACATGGAAGACAAGCCACGCTTGAGACTGTGCTGGTTCTGGGACGCGGAAGGAATGCTTTTTCGCGAGGTGCTGGTACAAGGCGAGACAGTCACCGCTGCCGTATGCACCCACCAGCTTCAGTAGCTCGCCGTCGCTGTTCGAGAAAAGTGCCGGAAAAGGTCCGCGGTCACCCTTCTTCATGACGACGCCCGCTCCCATTTCGCGAAAAGTACCCAGGCCAAGTTATAGGAGCTCGGCTGGGATGTCCCACCAGCCATAGTACTCTCCAGACATTGCCCCTTCTGGCTATCACCTTACCCATCCTCTCAAATTCTTCCTGGCCAAGAGAAATTTCGTTGATTATGACTTGCTTGCGAAGGCGGCAGCTGACTTCATCGACTCCCAGAACCCAGGATCCCGGGAGAAGGGAATCAACGATTTTCCTATAAAGTAGCAGAGGGTTGCCGATAACAATGGTTAATACGTTGTTGCCTAATTGTTGTTTGTTGGAAGAAAAAATAATAAAAAATGATGGTCGAAAACAAGACTTTTGGGACTTTGTACTACGATATCAGTTGCATAGGAATGTGTTAGCTGTCAAATTATGTAGGTATTCGTAGACATACCAGTTGGGCTAGCGCTCAATACTGCGTTTATTACAGTGTGGAACAACGCGGAATGGATTTCTTCGATGACGACCTTTTCTTCATCGCATAATTCTATTATAATATTCGCGCAGTACGATGCGATGACCCAACTGGTTGAAATGAATGGTACGACCAAGCCACGCCTACAACTGCATTTAAGGTAACTCGGAATGTGCCTACAAAGGGAGTGGTAGAGGTAATTTGGTTGCATCATTCATTCCAATCTCCGATATCGACCGGTGGACGTTTTCACCACGAAAGCTCACACGTCAAGCACCACGTCATTTCGATCGAAACGACTCTAATACGATACTATAAGCAGCATTCCGCTATCATACTACTGCTCTACACCTGTCATTCCTCGACAAAACCGGCCCTTAGAGGCGGACCGAAAAAAGGCAGCTGGAGCAAAAAAAGCCGCCTCCATCACAGCTAAGGGGCGCTTGCTTCGCGGCGGATTGTACCGCGGACAGGCTTCCTAGACAAATAGTTTTCGAGTGAATGACATTAAGGATTTCTTATCAACCACATTACCCTTATTACTGTCTTCAAGGCATTGACATCAAGGGCTTGAGTACCGACAGCTCTCTTTCTGAGTCGATTGAATTATCCATGGGGCAAGTGATGTAGGAAAGAGGACTCACAAAGAAGAGCTCACTCCTGCGGTACACATAAAGTAGGCGATTAAGCTAAGGGTACTCGGCAGGTCATGTTCAAAGTAGTCTCACCAGGTTTCGACAATTTTTTGCATTTCAGAAGACGTGGTTCAAAGCGCGATGATTTGGCAAAGACCCTATTTGAGGACGTGGAGGTCAAGGCACGACCTGCCGTTTCAACAGTGCGTAAAAGGAGCACAGTGCGTTGGAAACCAAAAAGTAAAACTGAAAAACATGTACGTCCGTCCTGTAATGTCTTGTCTTTTTTTTAGGTTGTATTCATACCCATTTGAATGGGATTTGGGATTATTAGCGTCAAGGAAACGATATGTACGATCGAGAAAATGACAGTAGCGGATTATCCGCGATTCGGGATTTTTGGCGAACCGGATTATTTGTGATTTTGGATACATGGCCAATGCATGACATGGCGGTACGTGACTTCGCTAAAAATCCAAATCGCTGATAATCTATGCCGATCAGCCGCTCCGCCGAAAATCCCATTCAGCTGGGTATGCACGCAACCTTACGCTTCGTCGGGGAGGTATACAGTGGTGTTCTTCAAAATTGGAATTTTCGTTTTTGAATTCACTCTAACATACGATTATCTGCCCTACATTGCATGCAATGTCGTGTCAATCATTAATATTTTAGGATGACGCTACTGTACAGCATGCAGAAGGCGATTTGGTTAGTTCCTTCAACTCTACATTATTTTCTGAAACGTCTGGAAGTGATGGGGTTAGGGTCTAGCAGAAAACGACAAAGAAAGCTGCAAGAAAGGAAATTACTGAATCGTTAGGAGAGGCCTATACTACATTTGTAACAAGCAGGAGTTCCAATCAAGAAGTGTCACAGAGGTGCAAGGGAAGCAGCTTAGGCCACTGCAATGGGTGAATGCGGATGTACATGAATAAAGTTTGTCGACCTAAGTTATTAGTTTTTGCGTAGAGAGCGAGAAATGGTTAACGGGTCATATCAGTAGGTGAGTAATGAAATTATAGAGACGTCGATCGAAATTATCGGTTTTTGTGAAAGAGGCGGACATCGTGCAATCTTAACACCAGTGCGCCTGCGCACACTTTTGCGCAAATCACACGATAGAATAATATGTACTTCAAGACTTTCATTGTTTTTGCAAGAAACCGATTTGCACTTCACCCAAGACATATCCAGATGTCGAAGAAATGGCCGCTCCAGTACGACCATCCTAAACGGTGACCCGAATACGACCCTCTTCCAACATTTATGTATCAGGTTGTCCCACTTGTAGGATTTTCCAAAAAAAATCAATGACTCTTGTTTACTTCGAGGCAGGTCTAGGCGCTTCAGGTAGAAGGTCCTCTAAGCCTCCTAACAAAATATATGATGACCCACCAGATTTCGTGAAGAGAGCTACAATGTCCGTAGTCGATACCCTTCCAACACGCGGTGTCATCTACTATGAGTGATCTCGCGGCACCAAAGCGACGGAAGCTTGCCACTCCATCAGCGCTGCATTGGGCAAGGGATGTGTGAGTACGAGACTGTGCGACGCTGGTTCATCAGCTTCAGCAACGACGAGATTGACATGGAATATAAACTACGCTTAGGACTGTGTATCTCTGAGACGCGGAAGGAATGCTTTTCCAAGAGGTGCTGGTACAAGGTGAGACAGTCGCCGCTACCGTATACACCCGCCAGCTTCAGCAGCTCCCCGTTGTTCGAGAAAATCGCCAGAAAATGTCCGCGGCCACCCTCATTCATGACGACGCCCGCTCCCAATTCGCGAAAAGTACCCAGGCCAAGCTACAGGAGCTCAGCTGGGATGTGCTGCCCCACCCGCCATACTCTCCAAACATTGCAACCTCCGACTATCACCTTACCAATCCTCTTGAATCCTTCCTGGCTAAGAGAAAATTCGTTGATTATGACTTGCTTCCAAAAGCGATCGCTAACTTCTTCGACTCTCAGAACCCAGAGTTCTGGGAGGAGTAATCAAAGATCTACCTATGAGGTGGCAGAGTGTGTCGATAACAAGTGAATACGTTGTTGCCTAATTGTTGCATGTTGGAAGAAAAAATAATGTGATGATCGAAAAAAATCCTGCAAGACTTTCGGGACTACCTCATACATAAGCTCTACAGTATCAGTATTTGTAAGTATTGCCGACTGCACAGTATCACAAAACACTTTACTACTGTATTCTTGTGTTGATAACACGAATTCAATCATATTTTCTTACCCAACGGGCTCAGCTGACGGCACGTACCACTTATCTTCAGACCGGACCATTGCTGACCTCTGCAGTTACGACCCCACCCCCCTTCCATCCTGCACGTCAAATACGACCCTCTGTCCAGGAATCTTCCACTCCCGATTTATCCTGACTTCACCGTGTGAAGCGTGCAGCACTGTGCGCTAGCCCAAATGGTTAGGCCGCTTCCATACTTTGCGCACCGACGCCGTCACGCGCGTGCCTGCGTCACGCGCGTGCCGGCGTCACGCGCGTGCCGGCGTCACGCGCGTGCCGGCGTCGGTGCGCAAAGTATGGAAGCGGCCTTACGAAAAACAATGACAATTTCTATGAAGTAATTGATCCTCTGCAAAACATACGAGATATGGTAAGAAGCCTCGGAAGGCAAATGTCGCCAAATCCGTTTCGCCTTTCGCGTTGATCCAAGAGCGCTAACACTCATAAGTGTTGTGCGGAGTGCGACGGGGACGTTGATGCTTGATAACGGTTGATAAGATTTGATAAGGAGCGTAAAAAGGCTAGAGTCGTCAAATCCGTTTCGGTTTTCGCATTGGTCCCGGAGCGTTCATATTCACAGGTGTCGCGGAGTGGGACGGGGACATGAAATCCTTTGCATCGCTTGATACTACTATACGACCGCTTTAGTAAAAGCGTCTGATGCTCGGTATCATTGAGTGAACATATTTTGTTTATGTTCTGATATCACTCACCGATGTATCGACCGCTAAATTGCCTAGCGTTCCAAAAATGGTGCATTTCTTTTGATACTGTCTACACTGTTAATCATGATACACCTATATTTGTAATAGCAAAGCAAGCGTTTCACTCGGGATCACTAATGCGGTACTGGCAGCAACACTGGGTATCTACCGACTGTGTATAATTTCAAATAGTGAGACATCTTCACGAAATCGGTAAGCATCGACAGCGGGATATGGATCTACCACTAATGTGTAGCAATTAGATGGTCTGCAAGTCAACAAATTGTTACCAATCGATGCAATCGAATGCAAAACTATCGATGTCTAAACTATCCAAACTCCCAATGATGACCTAAACCAGTCGGCTCGTGCATACTACTGAGCGCGATTCGTGTCGATGACGTGCAAAACGGGTTCGATGCAAGGTGACTGAAGTATAATGACACCGAAATGTTTTTTTATCACGCCAACTTCTCTGCTTTTATCCAAATAAATAGCTCACCTGAAAGCAGGGGAAAGGAAATTTCTACTAAACTCCATACGCAACTGTGATCGTGCCGATCAAACGCACTTTGCACAACATCGCGGTGAATCGCGCGCAGTAGAGTGCACCCGCCAGCTGGTCTATTATATAAACCAGTAACTTTGTGCGTCTGTTTGTCGGTATAATTGTATGTAAGTATGTCTGTCCGTCCGCAAATGAATGGTTGTGATATGGGAATCATAGAGCAAAGCAACTGCTTTAGGTAGGGAGAAACCGATGGGTGTTGGAGTTGTGAGGCTATGTTATCATTGTGATAGCACCTCCTACTTATATAAACACCTATTTCGTACCCTCTCCGTCCCTCTGTGGTGCGCAGACGTTGCAGCAGGTGTCGGCACACTGGGATGGCATGCAGTTATGTTTAGTTGTAGGAGGAACAGAACCATCTGGACTAGACCGACCAGAGGATGGGTAATCAGAAAATGAAAACTGTTTCAAGCTTATCAATAAGTCTATCGGCTTAGTTAGCTACCACAAAAACGTAGAGGGCCAGAAGCGGATCGTAGACCTTACAAGGGGGTACTTTTTGCGATCTCTGTGACTAATGGATGGTGTCAGTGGATGTGCGGATAAGTGTGAGTTCAGCAGTGTTATAAATCCTTCCTAAATCACATCGCTGAGCAGCTCCTGTTAACATTATCGTATGGATAACAGTCAGATCCCAAGCTGCTGTCGGCTGCTGCTTCTTATTAGGGAGGCTGGCTGTGCCAGCCCTTTCAGATTTTCTATGAGTGTGACTCACTCTTTACATATAGGGCGTCAATAGTTATCACTCTACTCCAATGCTCCGCTCTTTGAGGTTGCGGTACTGGCTCTGCCAAAACTATATGGGTTTGCTTCAGTGTCGATGGACATATGAGGCTTAATGATCAGATCTAATCAAATTCCTTTAAGGGGTCATGGCGATTGTGGATCATGTGCGCTTCGGAAAAGGGGGTATAACTGCCACTTTATGTATATCCCAACTTTCGCTCTGAACAGTCTTTCGTTTCCTTCCCCGGTTTAATGCAGAAAGCTACTATCACTGCGGCTTTAAAAGAGCACGAGGAGTTGCCTTTTGTAGATGTCAGGACACAGACAATGCAACGTTAAACTCATTTTGTGGCATATTTGCCACAGTTCATTGCATGGCCATAATATTCTCTCTTTCGCTACCTACTGGATTGGATTAAGTGGAGTCGGTGCTATCGCAGTGGGGGAGGGGGGCATCTCAGAAAAAATTCCACACCTGAGCACCGTTGAAGGACTTTTGCTGCGAAAATTGCTTGAATGTGCAAAGTGACCCCAGGTCACTCTGCACATTCTAGCATATATTTTCGCCTAAGCCTCTAAAGAAAAAAGCAAGGGCTTCTTTCTTTCTTGGCTCATGTCAGAATAGGGCCTAATAGTGGGATGCTTCTCATTGCGATAGCACCGTGAAGTCTTTGCGGAAAGTGCGATTTCCCCAACGTGCTCAGTGCGCGCCGAACAATTGCCACATATCACCGTAAAATCCTTATCACCGAGCGCTCAATTTCAGGATCCATATCAAATAACCGCTGACGTATATGAAAAGTGTGTAAAACACATTCATAGAAAAAATGAAATTTTAAAGGAGCCCGGCGAGGCCGGGCCTACATAAGAAGGAGGAGAGCCCGGCGGCAGCTGGGCTATCCGACTGGTCATGTCAAAAAACTAGGTAACTGCGAAGAACACGCAACGAAAGGATCGCCGAGCCTATCTGTTCCTCATAATGCAGGCATCTCGACAGGCAAGTTCGTTGCTGTGTTTAGGTACGCTACCGATTTTACAATCCTTTCACATGACCGTAACAGTTTCTTCTCAGCCTTCGCAGTTGCAGCAAGAATTATTCCAGCCATTCGCCCTTTCCTGAGTCTTGTGAAAGACAGATTTGCACCATAAAATAGGTACTAGTGCAGCTGTAGCTTCTGCTGAGGTTGCAATCTCGGAGAGTGAACGTGAATACTTTGATTACACCACTTGTATCGTTCTCGTGTACCGTTAGAAATGTTTGTGACATTCCTACGTGACGATCGCTCGACCTTTAAGATGATTCAACAATGAAAAAGTCGACAACGATGAGCTGTTCACGATGTCGAGATAGAATGAGATTCCTTATGGCTAAAATACACATCTATCATTATTTTCTGACTGAAAACTTTGTTTTCAGACGTGGGGTCCAGACGAGAATATGTCGATAAGTGATGTCGTCCAGCATCGAGATTTCAAATCGGCCCAAAAAGTTTGCTATAATTCTCATTTTCTCAAAACTGTTGTTAGGTAGTGTGGCTATTTGACTCGAATATTCAGATTATGGCTGAGGTGAAGAAATCTAAAATAATGGAAAGCCTCCTCGATTTAAGTGACACAGAGGTCCTTAGAAAGCTCTTTGAAACGGAGCTGGCACAGCCGTCTAATAAGGTCAGCTTCAACACAAATATTGAAAGCTCTCTGTGAGGTCATACTAGTTGCACTAATACAGGTTTTCAAGGAGGTGAAGCTGTTACATCGTGCTCTGAATAAGTTGTGGGAAGAACTGATGTGCAATATTGCGAAATATAGTTTCGATCATGATATACTCTTGTTTCTCTGCGAACGAGAAAAGGTAACTTTCAAGAATTTATGGCAATTTTCGAAATCTCGGTGCTGTCGCGATGAGGGTGAGGGACATCTTATAAAAAGTAGAGTATCTGAGCGTCTTGGAGGGACCATTGAGGGGTCATCGCTTTGACTTGTGATCAGAGTACACCCAGAGTAAAGGATTTTCAACAGGGTGGAGGTCGTTTTTGAGGGGGTTCGTAGCTGCTGAGGTCAGCAATAAGCAGGAGATTCCAAACTTTCAATAAGCAGATGATAAGCAAGAATCATTCTGAGTGAATCCGTGTGAGGAAAGGTGAAATAAAAATCGTCCTGTTTCAGGAAAGTATTCGAATACGTAGCAATAAACACATCGCAGCTGTACAGTCCGTCAACAGTCACTGCTATTGTACAGGGCAAAAGAGGGGTCGTATTTGGTACCGCGGGGTAGGGAGGTGTGTCGTACTGAAGCGGCTATTTCCTTCGACACCTGAGAGTGCTCTGCTTGTGACGAGTAATATTCGGTTGGGGAATAAGTCCTTGCGGGTTTTTCATTCCCGTTTTTCACATTGTTTCCTTCATCTTTCAACAAAGCTTATATATGAATTCGATAGAGCTTTTCTTGCTCTATAAAACGATACTATCTGTTTTTCGATTCCTTCGACTACCTAATATTTATGAGGTTTGGAAAAAATTAAGCTGAAGGCAAAAAATTGGCATTTGCGCACCTCATCTTTCTTGTCTCCCATCGAGATCAAAAAATATCTGTGTATATGCTTCGATAGAGCTTTTTCAGGTCTACAGAATAGTAATACTTTTTGTTAGAATCGCTCATCTTTTTGCTGTTTTTAAGACTCCCAAACGCAGTACTCGCAAAAGTGTGCGCTTTCGTTATCTTCTCTTCCTTGCCTACCGTCGAGATTAGGGAGAATGTGCATGTATGCATTCGATAGAGGTTTCTTCGCTCTACAAGATGATACTACTCTTCTTTTGTATCCTCTCATATTTTAGCATGTAAGAATGAGTTTCCACCTGCTTTTCAAATCAAAATTATGCAATGAAAATAAATTTTTTGGCAGAATGTTTTGTATCATTCGATAGAGCTCTTTCCGCTCTACAATATAGTGTTTACGGTTTTTGTTCGAATTTATTTTTTCTATTTTCTAGATTTTTGAAAAGTCGACGAAATCGAGCTCTTTTGTCACATGGTGTCGAAAATGCTCGATTTCGTCGACTTTTAAATGATCTAAAAAATGGCAAAATTGATTCGAACAAAAACCGTAAAGGGCGAAAAGAGCTCTTTCAAACAGTACAAAATATTGTGTCAAAAAATTTTATTTTCATTACGCAATTTTGAATTGAAAAGCAGGTGGAAACACATTCTTACATGCCAAAATGTGAGAGGATACAAAAGAAGAGTGGTATCAATCTGTAGAGCAAAGAAAGCTCTATCGAATGCATACATGCACATTCTCCCTAATCTCGACGGTAGGCGAGGAAGAGAAGATAACGAAAGCGCACACTTTTGCGAGTACTGCGTTTGGGAGTCTTAAAAACAGCAAAAAGATGAGCGATTCTAACAAAAAGCAGTACCATTCTGTAGAGCTGAAAAAGCTCTATAGACTCATGTACACGGATATTTTTTGATCTCGATGGGAGACAAGAAAGATGAGGTGCGCAAGTGCCAATTTTTTGCCTTCAGCTTAATTCATTTCCAAACCTCATAAATATTAGGTAGTCGAAGTAATCGAAAAACAGATAGTATCATTTTATACAGCAAAAAAAGCTCTGTCGAAATCATGTATAAGCTTTGTCGAATGAGGAAGGAAACAATGTGAAAAACGGGATTGAAAAAAACCGCAAGGACTTATTCCCCAACGCAATAGATATCGAGTCAAAAAGGTACTTTCAGGTCAAAGCTCGCATACTTGACGTCATGTTGACATGTCCACAAAATCTTCCTGACAGCTGGGGTGGACGTCGAATGTGTTGGTTACTTTGCACATTATCGAAGATTTTCTGAGCTTCCTTCGTGCTTCAACAGAAGTTTTAGGTGCTTGTGTGGAAGGCTCCAGTATCCGACAGTTGCTCAAGTCCCTGAATCGAGAAGACGTTTCCGTTATCCCTTCTCCAATAACTCAGGTGCGGTGTCGAGAACTAAGTTGAAACCGCGTCCATACTCTACGGTGCCGGCGAAGAGGGGAAAGGGGGGGGGGGGTGGGAGGAGGCGTGTCTGCGTGTCTTTGCGTCTTCGCCTGTGCCTCCCTACTTCGTTGCGTCGTCTCTGCATCTCTCTGCTGCCGCTCCACGTCGACGCCTGTGAACGCTAGTACGGCCGGCGTTGAGTACGAACGCTACCGAAACGGATAATTAGATGAGCCCGATCATCGCATGCCGCGTAAATCGATCCGCTTGGCATTAGATGCAAGAGGTCCCCCAAACTCACCACGTCTTCATCTAAAACACACCCTGTTTGCGCAATAATATTCCATCTGAAACAGTCTTTGCAATCGTTTGTCCCACGTTGACCTTTCTTATGGCTTCATGAAAGGAGAAACTGAGTTTTTACTCGCACTAGAACACAGCACTGGGCTCACTTTTTTATTGCTCCAAACTTGCATTGTCGTGCGAGATCGCCCAATATTTTTTCTTAGTGAAGGCCCCATAAAAGTTCCTTGCGGAACCTTCCTGCACAGATCTACACTTTTGACTCGCAGAAGGAGGAGCAAGAGATTCAATCCAAACAGATCCTTAAGGCAGATCTAAAATTTGAATGTTTAGGGAATGTGCAGGTAGAAACTACTACTGCTGATTCAGCCTTTACACTGGCACTGGCCACTGTCTCTTTACTTCCAAACACACAATCACTAATCATTGAACTCGCGTCTTTAAGGGCAGATTCCAGGATTTCCCAGAGTGTGTCAAAGCGCTGAATTATGAAATAAGTGGCGCTGAGGAATACGCTAACGAGGAAAAATCCGAAAGAAGCCCCGAAAATGGCAAAAATAAAGCCTACTGGCACCCGACCTTGTGCGTGATAACCGCCTGTATGTGAGCCTTTGAGTCTGATCCCACAGAACGGTATAAAAAATTCCGAGATGTCGCCCATTTCTCAAACGCAACGTTTCCTTCACTGTTGAAATCACTTCCTTATTTGATCTTATCTTACTGCATGAATTGTAGTCCTCCTTCGCCACGCTGCTGCCGACGCTGCCACCGTCGCTGCACGAAATCACGTCTAGATGGGGAGGGCCTGGGCTGCTTGGTGGAGTCGCGCTGGCTTCTTTGGCTCTGCACCCTCCAGAAACTCACACTCGCGCCTTGGTAAACCAGCCTTGCTAAGGTGCATGACCACAGTGAGAGTTGTAAGTTCCCGATCATCCTGAAGTGTGTCTTTATGCATGTTCGTAACCTTAATGACGCTTTAGACGTCCCCTTAAGTCATCTTGGCTAGGCCCACTAGCAAAACGAAAATGTTTCGAGTGACTAGAGGAGCGTACTTGGGTTGAGATGATATTCTCAGTAAAAGTGTAAAATAGAAATTTCTACAGAGCGTTCCCTCGCAGTGGACAAAGCACATGAAAGAAATTGCGGATGAAAAGTTGAAAAAATCCGAAACGCCGATTGCTGAAAAAAAGGGTGACGCAGTGAGTAAAGCCACTATTTCAAGGTATTTCACCAACTCATCGAACCGCTAAGCCACGAAAAAAATTTTCTTGCCACGTTCAGCCACTGCTGAGCGATTTGATCCAGCAATCGTTTGCGTGAATCCTTCAAGTCCCTTCGTATTATACAGGGTGGCTCATAAGTATGTTCGCATGGAACAGTACCGGTAAAAGATCATTAAAACACATTTTCACAACAACAAATTTATTTTTGAAAGACAACACCAAAAAGAACTATTTTTCACAAAAGATGTTCGAAGTGACCGCCTCGGGCTTTGATACAGGCTCTAAGTCTCTCCTCGACTGACTGCACGGTGGCACGTAGGTAGTCTGTGTCGATCTTGTTCCACGCTTTCGTCAACGCAACATTCAGCGAGTCCAGGTCTTGATAATTCGACAGCTGACTTTCTGCTCCAAATAACCCCAGACGGAGAAATCCATTGGGTTCAAGTCGGGGGAGTTAGACGGCCACACATCCTTGTCCCAAAAGCCAGGAAAATTGCGTTCACAGAACTCGAGAGTGGACTTTGCCGAATGTGCGGGGGCCCAGTCCTGTTGAAGCACACATCTTCCATCGGGGAATTTGGACTGAACCCAGGGAAGAACATCACGTAGGATTTCTTCCTGGTAAGTTTGGGCGTTGATTTTGACCGATCTCTCGACGAAAACCAGGGGAGTCTTGTCCTCAGAGGTGATTCCGGCCCAAACCATCACGGATTTTGGAAAAAGCGACCTGGTGCGTACAACACGTTGTCCGGAGTTTCCGCTTGACTGACGCAGCAGCTGCCTTTGGTTTTGTGAGCTGGGGGCTGCTTGAATAGTGAATATCTTCTCATCGGTCCAGATGATATCGGAGATGCGTGCCTCGCCCAACTTTTGCAGCAAAACCTTGGCTTTCCTCAACCGGTTCTCATTGTTTGCAGGCGTTAGCATCTGTCCACGAAACATGCGATAACTACGGAATGCCAGGTTACATTTGACAATTCTGTGGACGGTTCTTCGGGAGACTCGTAGATCTGAAACAAGTTTGTTGAGGCTTCGCTGGTTGTTGCGCCTGATCCTTTCTCGGATGACCTTACGAAGCTGTGACGTGTTGACAGTAACGTGACGGCCGCTTTTCTTCTTCGGCTGGACTGATCCTGTCTCCCTGTACTGCTTCACGATCTTCTGAACGGTCCTTGGATTCATCCTGAGGAGGCGAGCAATGTCCGCAGCCTTGTGTCCATTGTCGACCAGAAGTGCAATAGTTTCGCGATGTGCAGTAGGTCGCATTTTTGAGGAACTGATACCCCATATTGGCACAAGTATATACACACCCTGCAAAACGGGAAACAATATTGGTGTAGCGAATCGAAACAGTTTTGGAAGTTTTAGAAGGTTTTGAAAAGTGCGAACATACTTATGAGTCACCCTGTATACACAGCCCGGCACATCCGTTCTTGTCTTTGTGCGTAGGTTTCTAGATTGCAAGGTTCTCTTGTAGTTATAAAGCGAATGATCGCTTTATAACGCTCCTCTGCAAAAGCGTCTGTCGACCCTCTGCACTTCACCTTGCTGCATCCCTCGTCTGATTGAATCATGAACAATGGTGTATCTTCACGTACTGTTCGAATAAATAAACGAGTGCGCCAAAAATGTAGCATGCTCACACTATCTGCAAATAGTAATGCTCATATCTATTCAAGGAGAACGCAAAACTCTAGCGTGAAATGGCAATGTGAACGACCACATTCCTCCTCTATGATCTATAATGATAAAACGCCATTTCAGGAAACACAAAAGGAGGGAAAAGATGAGGCTGTCAAGCCATCAGCTGATGTGATAGCGCATGATGAGGATGATGAAGAGGTGTGTTGTTATTCAACCGCATTTTTCTTATGCTTTATTGAAGGCGATTACGGTCGAGATGATCAGTCATACGACGATGAAGAGGAAACGGAAGTAAGTGGCCAAAAGCCGAAAAATAAGACCTCCTTCCTACCACTGATTCTCAGCGCGGACGACCATTCCGTCAAGAGGCGGGTAGTCCGGACGACTCTTTCATAGGCATGTAGCCAAGTAATCGTTACCCGCAAACGAGCGAAGACAACAAGTGAGAAAGATATGAATATATGACAAGTACGAAAAAGAATAGAAAAGAAAAACTCACAAACTCTACGGATAATCATCAGAAATCAAAAACATTGGAGAAGATAATCTCCTGTTTAGAGAAGTGCCTGCTAAATTCCTGTTCCCGAGAGCGCGTCGCGATCGCTCCAACACTGCCGCAGCTCCTTAGCCATTCCCACCGCAGCCAATCAGGGATGCTCTTCGCTAGGAGGCGGACCGAGCCAAGTAAGACGGCTGGAGCTGATGACCCTTGTTCTGTTGAATGGCATTCACTGAGCTGCACTCTTTCGGCGACTTGTGTGGAAATTTGTTAAGATATTCGTTGATATGAAAATAACCCCACAATTCCTTACCTTCTGAACAAATGTTTTAGAGCAAATGGGAACCACCGGAGGGGATAAATTCGGCGAATTTTGGAATATTCAAGTAAGGATGCTCGGCAATGAAACAGTTGAAAAAGAAAGAAATCAAGCTGCAAAAAAAGCAGGAAATAGGAACCGAAAAGCCTAATTCTGTCTCGCCCCCCTTTGCGTCACTGGTCGGAGGTAGACTGCAGACAGGGTAAAAGCCAAACCAGCCGGCCGTCTTTGCCCGCAACTCACGCGACTGATGAAGTGCAGCACGACACGCCGTGCTGCGGGATCGTGATAAGACCCCGAGCCGCGTATTTTGGGTGCGAGTTTTATAAAAATCACCTCTTCTGAAGTGGAAGCTTTGTTTTTCAGGGAACATGTATCTCCAGTTCTCACTTTCTCCATACCCCTTCCGGTGCCTTCAAACATGATGGAATATCGACCCGTATCATAGGGAGCACAGTTTCTTCATTGGATGTATTCAAAAGTATGCAGAGCTCGATTAAGGATTTCTGACTGTTAAGCAAACCTGATGGTTGAAACACTTCAAAATGTTGTGCTTCATGGACCCGTGTACAGATGACGACAGTCATGTAGCTGCCTAGGCCTTATCCCTACCCTCCGTCCATTCATCATTCGAGCAGTACAGGCAGCACTACCTGAACAGCTTGGGCTTACATCATATAGAGGCTCACGTCTGTGTGTAAAAAATGAGGGATAAACTTGTTTTTTACAGACATGTACGGATGTGGGAATGAAGAAAATAAAGAAATCGAAACGAAAATCCAAAAGGAAAGCCGAAAGAAAGGATAAGGTCGAGACCGCCACTTCAACTGCAGTGAAGTCTGAAAAAACTAAAAAGGAGGACGAACGCGTCAAAGATGATGAAGGAAAAGCGAATCAACAGAAGCTTCCTAAGACCAGCGATTATGATAACGTGAATCTCGAACAGTATAGTGCAAGCGTAAATTTTGATGAGGCTCGTGAAAAGCAAATGCTGGAGCAAATGAAGAAAGGAGAGAAGCAACAAGAAGGTGTGATTGAAAAGCTCTGTCAACAGGACATGATCACAAATGCAGAGAAAGAGCAAAAACAGCAAGGTTTGGAACAAAAAGATCTTGTTCATAAAGTCAGCGAAACGAAATTGAAAGTGGAAACAGATAGTTCTAAGGGTAAAAGTGACCGTGAACAGAGAGATAAGGAAAAGATAGATGAAAAGATTGACGAAGGAAAAGATAAGGGTCACGTGGAAGAGGAAAAACATGAGCATGGAAAAAGCAGTAAAAAAAGAATCAAAGAAGATGGCTCTCAAAAACAATGCGAGGGAGAAAGTTCACGTAGACTGCCACAGCGCGAAGAAAAACTTGATAAGGGACATGAAAAGGAGCAAGCGAAAAAAGTAGATGAAAAGAAGCCGGGCTCCAAAGAGAAAAAAGTGGACGAGAAGAAAGAGGATGGGGAGAAGAAAGCAGTGGAAAAGCAAGAGGACAAAGTTAAAAGTCCAGTTAAGAAAGAGGTCGATAGTAAGAAGGTGACTGAAACTGAAGCAGCAAAAAAAGGTACAGAAAAGAAAGTGTTAGAAAGGGAAGATGTAGAGAAAAAGGATAAGGACCAAGAAGAAAACAAAAAGGAGAAAAGATTAGAAAAAGCTGGTGAAGAAAAGAAAAAAGAGAAAAAATTGGAGAAGTCTGATGAGGAGAAGAAAAAGGACAAGAAAATGGAAAAGCCAGAGGAAGACAAGAAAAAGGAGAAAAAGCTGGAAAAATCAGGGGAGGAGAGGAAAAAGGAAAAGAATGTTGAAAAGGCAGAGGAAGATAAGAAAAAGACGGATTTGAAAGATAATCTCAAAAAAGAAATAGAGGAAAAGGAAGAACCTCCGAAAAAGGTGATGAAGGTGAGAAAAATGCAGTCGACAGAAAAACCTAGGGGTGCCGTGCTAGTGAAACAGAAGCAAGCATCGGAACCGATGGGAGCGGGTGAAGCTGAGAAACCACCTGAAGCCAAAGATTTAGATGGTGAAGAGAAAAAGTGTGTGGACGCTAAAAGCTCAGCACTCACTGCTAAACCTTCCGAAATAAAACGTGAAGCTGAAGAAGTTGCGACTAGGAGAATAAGTTCAAAAGAACAAAAACCGATACACAAGGCAAGGGAAGCTGCACTAGCTGTGATCAGAAAAATGAGTTCTAAAGCAGAACCCAGTCCGGTCGCTAAGAGAAGTGCAGTAGGTGTTCGGTCGAAAAAGAGTGCTACGGGAAAATAAGAGAAAACTGTTAAAATATATAAGTTGACCTTAATCGGTAAGTTGTTGGCAATTTTTCTGGAAAAGTATGTCGTATCAAATCGAATCCATCGTTACAGGTATGGCGAAAGTGCGAACGATGTTAAATCCTGGGGATATCCTTTTTGTATCCCGGGAATTCTTCACAGAATTAAATAAAGTAAATTCAGTCAATAAACTGATTGTGTACGTTTTACGTAACGACACCGGGTCATTTCTTGGCACAGTCATTGGCTTATTTCGAAAGATTTCCACAAAACAGCCCTGTGCACCACCGTACTCTGCTACTGGCAGAATTGACCAGTCTACAATTCCCATGCTACCACCAAAATAGTAAAGTAATCATGATCTCGGCAAAACTAGTTTATTTGAAAACAAAAGCCGAAGACTACTCCTATGAGGCCACAAGTTAACCGCGATCATGCCTTGCCGCACCGATGCCGGCACCGGCGGTGACGCCCCCTGTTCCAAGCCATACCACAGTATGAAGATCGCTGATGATCGTCATCGCAACACAGTTTGGCCTGAGCCAATATTCTCGCGAGGATTCAGATTTCGTCACGGATTTGCGCGGCTCTCGTCACGATCATCATACTGTAGGACGATTCGGTCGAGCGTTACATATTAGGTTGTTGCAAAATTAATTTCGGTTTCAAGGTATGTATAAATAAGTAGATTTTTTACCCTGAACTATTCTATCCCAAGGAACGACAGGCACACCATTTGGTGGGTTTTTTTCTGCTCTTTCAGAAACTTCTATGAATGTCGCCCTAAGTTTTCCAGCCGGCCTTTTCCAGGGCTGCGTATAATCATGAACCGACGCGACTATCGAGTCATCATGCTTTATGAGTTTAAATTGGAACACTCCGCAGCGGAGGCAGCTCGTAATCTCAGCAGTGTTTTTGGGGCGAATTGTCCTTGCGAACGAACAGTGGAGCTCTGATTTAAAAAATTTGCTTCTGGCGATTTTGATCTCGAAGAGAAGTCGGGTCGCGGCCGCAGGTCATCGCTTAATGATCAAGATTTAAGGCGAGCCGTCGAAGCAAATCCGGAGACGAATACTCGTACGTTAGCAGAAGACCTAGGCGTACATTACTCTACAGTGGCCAGACATTTGCTGACAATCGGCAAGGTGAAGAAGATGTCGAAGTGGGTGCCTCATGACCTGACCGATGAGCAGCGTCTGGCACGTGTCGACACCTGCTCTAATCTCCTAGTTCGCCATAAAAATGAGCCATTTGTAAACCGTATTATAACTGTAGATAAAAAATGGGTTCTTTGTGATAACAGGAAGCGGGGATTAGTCTGGGTAGATAAGGATGCTCCTCCAAAAACTTTTCCTAAACCCGACCTTCACCCTAAAAAGGTTATGATTACTGTGTGGTGGTGTTGTAAAGGTGTAATCCATTACAGTTTCTTTCAACCTGGTCAGCCAGTCACAGCAGAGTCTTACGAAAGTTGCAAAAATTGGGGCCGGCGGTGGTGAATAGAGAAGGGCCGATCCTGTTGCAGGACAACGCAAGGCTACACACCTCACAAATCACTCGGCAAAAATTGACCCACTTGGGTATAGAAGTTCTCCCTCACCCAGCGTATTCTCCCGAGCTTTCCCCAACAGACTATCACTTTTTTCGAGCCCTCAATTCTCATCTGCGTCAGAAACAATTTACTAATTTAGACGATGTTGAATGTGCCTTCCTTGAATTCGTTGATTCTCGTGATAGTAGTTTTTATAGTGAAGGCTTAGATTTATTGCCTGTTCGTTGGCAAAAGTGTGTAGATTCTGATGGTTTTTACTTCGATTAATAAACTTGTGTTTAAGCTGAGTTATAGTAGTTTGAAGTATGCGGTCCATTTCCGAAATTAATTTTGCAACAATTTAATACAAAGCGCATCGTGTGTCACCGTCGTCTGGGCGGCGAATTATTTTTATAATTTTACCGCTGGCGTCCCCGCCGCAAAATACGAACACTGCCTTGGCTATCCCACCTACTGTGCTAACCACACGACAGAATTAGTAATCAAGGAACTGGCCAAACTCACCAACCGGTTCGAAGAAGTCCGTATCGCATAGTTACACATTGCAGTAAACGCGGTAGTAAGTGGTAGCTAGACTGAAACATAGACAAAGACTATCACTCTGAAGTTTTACGCAGTTTAGCGATAAGTACATTCCAATGCTACTGAACGAAATATGTTCACATGGTGATTCAGTGCTTGAGCGTTAATGGTGCTTGATGATTTAGTCGTTTACCACTGTATATCCCCTATCTATCACTTCCCAAAAGTCTGAAAGATTTTGCGGTCAATAGTCTTTCACGTAAATGACATCCATTCAAGAGCGCAATTCGTTGACTCCCTGATCATTTGACACTCGGGTTGTAGTAGCCGCTATTGGGAGTTTTGAAGTTCCCTCGACAACTCTGGATTCGATTGTGTCAATCGGTAGCAATTTCGCCACTCACTGCCATTTCTTGTACTTGTGGTAAATTGATTTGCCAGTTGCCCGCGATGCTCAACAACCTTCTGAACGCGCACCACTATCCAGACCTTCAGATATTTCAGCGGTCGATACGCTTCGTAGCTTCTGGTACAGCATCAAAAAAGTGTTCATTTACTATAGAGGGTCAGAAAGTTTAGCGGTCGATAATTCGTTGCAACTGATATCAGATGATATCAGAAAAACGAAATATGCTGACCCAGTAACACTAACGACAAGTATCGGACACTTCAATAGAGATGCAGTATGCCTTGTATAGTCAAGAGCGGTCCTCAGAATTTCAGATCGTCTTACTAAAGACACTGAACAGCCTTATCAGTTGTGATCAGATCCGATCAATAACTGATATAGGTACTACTTTCTTATGCACCTGTAAGTATGAACACTCCATTGTCAGCTGCAAAAGCGTAACAGGTCAGACGACACAGGCTCGCGTTGCGCCTTATCGCATCTTATCACTAGCTATCGAGCAAAATCACCCATCGTCCCATACTGCAAAATTCTTGCGAATGTCACCGCTCTAGGTCCAAAGCGAAAGGCAAAACGACGTCTGACTCCCTGACGCCCCTTATCAATCTTACCAACTGCTGTCGCGTTGAATTACTGCCGTTCATCCCCCTAATAACCTCGCTGAATGTCCTTTTAGTATTAACGCTCCGGGTCAACGCGAAACGACTCCGGTGATAATAGCTTTTCGAGGCTCTTCATCAGCCCTCATCGATTACTGGCACTTTAGGCCCACTACCGCTAGTGTCCCATACTATCTCCTTCACCATTTGCAAAATTTAAGACTCCAACACTGCTGTGACATGGGATACGAAATTCGTGATACTCAGACGGAAACACACGACGTACAGACATAGTACTAAGTGATGGAATAGCTTCACTATCATTTTCGACGATCAACATGTGTGCCCTTCTCGCCGCTTCCAACAATTCTTCCCATGAACGTTTGTGAAATAGGCCCGCACTTCATGGAGTGTACGGGCCCCATCTATCAACCCACAGTTCGATAGTTACACCTTTTTGTTAACTCAGTGATACATCAGACTTTGGATGAATCTTAGATTATATACCGTCTAGCTGTCCTCAGTTTGCCGTGCAAGGATCAAATCATGCACATAAAAATCAACATTTTATTACAATGCAAATCGTATGCTACAGTTCTGAAGATTTTATGGCGGCCGTAGTAATACATCGCTAACAGGAAAGAGCTGTAACTATTCAAAATTATACTACTGGATCTCGCGAATTAACCTGTAGATGTACGCTTCCCCATGAGCTCGCCATTTCATTTACAGTTTCGAGGTCATTCGCTTCTCGTGTTTCTAGTGCTGAAAGGGTACAATTATTGTCGGAGATTGTGCATATTAATACTAGATCTTTCGCTTTTTTTCCAAACAAAAATTTTCCCATGAATTTACGAGTTTTTGCAGCACTTCATACATTATTTGAAAGAGATTTATTCTGCTCTACAAAAATGTGTTTAGTTTTTGAGCATGTTGGAATGGGACCAAAATTCAGGCTGGCGAAGAGGTAGGTCCAGTCGACAAAAGTTGGCCAAATTGGCACTTTAGGAAAATAAGATCGGATCAAGATGTTCCGTACTTAGAACCGACCTTTCCGCAATTTTCACTATTTGGGCCTTCTTCAGAGCATGTGGAACGAAAGATATCAGTGACACAATGCGTCGAATACATTCCTTCAAATTACGGAAGAAAAACCAAGAGTGTATCAATCCTACGGGAAATAGTGAACCCTCCGTTTTTTGACAATATGGAGCTGTTGTTCGGCACCTTGAGCTAGGATTTCTACGGTCGTGCTTATATATGTGTTATAAAGCTCGCAAAGGTAGGTGAGATATCTTATAAACCTGGATACGAAAGGCAGCTGGAGCTCAAAGGCCGCCTCGAAATAGCTCAGGGGCGCTTTCTTCGAGGAATTTCGCCGCAAATAGGCTTCTCAGGTCAATAGTATTCGAGCGAACGACATCTCTTTGGGATTCCTTAACATCCACATTACTCCTATCACTATCTTAGGAAGAACCCTACTGTGGCTCGTTTCAAACCCAAAGCTATGCTCCCAAACAAGTAAGCCGTCATGCGCTGCATGCAACCTCCATGTATCCCAGATCCACGTGGTTTCAAATGTTAGTCAGTTATGCTACGCTGCACCTCGCAGTACCTCCATTTCATCCTCTACAACCGATCAAATGATTCTTCCTGTGCTCCCGAGCTCGAGCTGAGTGAATTGCACAATCACTGGATTGAAATAGAAGCTACTACAGGGTGTCCCAAAATTTTGGGCGCCTGAACTCGTAATTTTTCGGATTCCTCTATACAATTGTATCAATCCTTTTTCTTTCATTTGCTGCTCAGTGGGTGCACAGGATCTTCTTCTATCAAGGTGCATACTTGTCGTGGTGAAGCTCATGGTATTTTCGAGATTTCAAAAGTTTTTCAAATACACTTGGTGGTCATTCGCTTCAACGGTGACACGCACCTCGCCGTACTTTTGTTCGAGCGAAAAAATTTCCACGTCCTGAACCGATAAGGGCAACCCACTGTGGCAACAACGTCTGGTAGGGTATACCATGCCGATAGGGTGTTCGGGTTCCAGCAAGCGGATCCCAGTAATGATTGAGGGTCCAATGATGACAAGCTGTTGGTTTCCATCGATTTCGGCGTAAAGCTTGCGGGAATGTGAACATGAGGAGCTGGCTGTTGGACATAATAAAGCATTGTCCTCACTAGTCTTTCGCAAAAATACGTGGTGAGTTTAGCGGCAAAGCGCTTCAGTTTATAGAACCAAATTGATACAAAAGAGCTGCCGACCCGATTTTTTCGAACTCATCACTTTTCGAAACGTCCGTCAAATTTCCCAAAACATAATTTAATTGATCTACTGCCAGGGTCCTCAACTAGAGGCGAGCTCTGACGAGTCAGCCATCCTAGTATGGAGTCACATAAGGTAGCCGAAAGATATGGAGGGAATGTATGAAAAAAGCAGCGTGTCAAGGGCGGTTGAGTGATAGGACTTTGAGCTTGTATCCTTGTCGGGGCAGAGAAACTTATGATATGACTGCTGTGTCTTATTGCATAAGGTGTGGATAAAGTTGTGAATGGGTTGATTTTCCATCCACTCTATTGACGCCAACAAAATATTGCACATTGGCGCCCATAATTTTGGGACACCCTGTAGGTTGATAGGATAGGCGTCTCATGCAAGATGATTGCGTTTCTCCATTGCATGGGGCGAAATCTTCCCATTAGCCGTGTATGGACAGAGCAAGGGAGCACCTTTGTTGACACGACCTTTTCCAGCTTTTCATCGCAGTCACAATACCATCTAAAATCTGATGCAAATGTAGATGAATTGCAATGGATGTCCCATCAAGGACTGAGGTCATCTATGGCGTCGGAGCCACCTCCTACGACGCTGCGAGGGTTTGGCTCCCCTAACGGCAACGCAAATGGTGAATACGAGCTCTTGTCAATCAAAGGAAATGGTCCGTGGATGCTGCGATGAATCGTATTATAAGTAGGGTGGATATCCTCCCATTATATGTATAAACCAGTAACTTTTTGTGTCTGTTTGTCGGTATGTCGGACGATAAGTCGTTATGTCGCTATGTAAGTATGTAAAACTGTCTGCCCGGCCGCAAATGAATGATTGTGATAGGGGAGTCGATAGAGGAAACAACTACTCATGGAGATGAGCAAGTAAATTAGCAGTATCCGCCGCCCTAAGTGTCAGCACAGAAGAAAGGGCGCAGATGTAAGTTGGCAAAGGTACTGTACGATATAGAGCACGTCATTAGAAGGAAATCGAGGAGATGAAAGCGATTGCAGGTCTTCCAGTAAGCCACAGCTCAGTTGGTATCGGGTAATGGGCCACATCATCAAGGGATTCAGCTCCACTGAACATCAGTTTCCATAACTTATGGGCCGCACTTACTCGCATCCATATTCAGCAACATCCAATGTACACTGTATTCGTCAAAACACATTCTGAGCAACTCTCGTTCAATTATCGTATGCGTAGTTTGCTCCTAGTAGTGCCGAACGACGAGCAAGGTGTATTCCGTAGCTATAATGGTTCTCGTAAAGACGATGCTGTTCGGTCGGCTGTTGTGAAGTACCGTTCCAGCACTTATGCGCTAGCCCTGCCCAATGCTCATTCTTAGTCCGAAGTTCATCTTCATTTCGAAAGTACGAAAGTACGAAAGCTCCCTAGTCGGTGGTTCGGGCACGGCCCGCGGCCTATAGCTTACAAGCATCAAAACGAGCTAGCAGCAAAGGATTGATGCTGCGCATGCGAAAATAGGACCCATATTGCATTGACATGGATCGAGGTTCCCAAAAACTTCCACCACGACATGTCGTCTCCCAAATAACCAGAATAACGCTATGAACGTTGGGAAGTTACGGCTAGCCTAATGTTCCCTTATTTTTTGAGTCGCCAGGAAATTTCCTCGAGACCATTCCCCCCCCCTCAATTTTTTTCACTACTATGCCACCGCTTAACAGTTCCGTTCGTTCCAAATATCTGTACAGCAAACTTCCCAACCATCCTCACAGTTTTGTGTAAAGTTTTGAGATCTACATCATATACCATAGCACACTTACGTTTCTTCCGACCTTCTTCTCCCTTTGGTGGTATTGGGCTCTTCCCTGCAAGCAAAAGTTGTAGAAAAAGTAGCGCGTTGTTGAGAAAGCATACTGGTTGAAGCGCAACCTATGTCGTGTCTCTAGCTAATTATTGTGCACCGATCCCCACTCAGACTTACCTCACACTTTTGAGCCCTAAGTGAAAAGGAAAGAGAGGAAATGGAAGGAGCGGCCACTAATAGAGTTGTCGTTATTATAAAAATGTACGAGACGACTCTGTGAAATCACTTCGAATCTATCATTGGACGTGAAGGGAACCATTAGTACTAGGATAGTTAGTAGGTAAATAATGGGTGTACCACGCAATATGCTCGAGCAAATTAACCCTCCCACACCGCAACATCCAGATCAGTGAAGCGATCATGTTTGAAGCACGGTTGCTTTGCAGAGAATAGGCTCAACGTTTGATATGCTGCCAAGCAAGAATTCCTCAGAAGGACTTTCATATAACTAAGGCAGCTGTGAAAGGGGAGAAAATGAATCAGCTACGGGCACTGACTGGACCTTCCTTCTCGTTCTTCTCTGGTCCGTGTTAGTTCCGCGTCATCGCAGTATCCGCTGTCATCGACATCTGCTCCTATCAAAGACATCCTCCATCGTTTACCTCACTTCGGTGAGGTCGCTCTTGATCACGTTCCGATCCCTCCACATCTTTTTTAAAGTTCTGCGTAGTCGCTTCTCTTGTGCTTTGAATTATAGTGCTTTCCTTGTTGGGTGGTACTTTATTGTTCTAGGCACGTGTCCATACCATCGCAGCCTCTGCCCCCTCAACTTATCTGGACAGGAGCTGTGGGCGTGATCGCTTTTATGCCCCCGCTTTCATGCTCCTGACCTTGTCCGGTTGCGTCGGGCTACATGCCGATCTTAACATTTATTCAACTGCATGCAGCTGTCTTTCATGTACTTTTGTTACGGACCAGCATTCACCCCTGTATTATTTCTGGGCGTTCTCGCTGCTGATGAACTCATTGTTCTGGACGTTCAAGCGGAGTCCGTTCCTCGCCAGCCTTTCTTGCCACTGATGCACGTTTGACTGATGTTCTTCCCTGCTGTCCGGTATCAGAGCAGTGTCACCTGCGTACAGAACGGTCTTCAGTGGTTCTTCATGAGAGCTTTTAGCAACACATTAAGGATGAGAAGGGAAACAAACGGGCTCAGTCACGATCTTTGCTGCGCCCATACCATGATGTCTACTTCACTTGACGACCCGTGCGGAGTACGCCAGCTTTGGATCGGTCGTAAAGTCCCTTATGAAGGCGGTCAGGCGTTCTGGTACACACCGTTCTCTCGATGCGTTCCAGAGCCCTGGTCTGGGAAGGCGATCGAAGGCCTTCTCGAGGTCGAGAAATACTAGGTAGCGAGTTGCTGCTTCCCTCGATACTTCTCCATAAATTGCCTAGCGATGAAGATAGCGTCGGTTGTGAATCTTTCCATTATGAACCCGACTGCTCCTGGAAGATGGGGATGAGTTCTCTCAGCCTAAAACTGATTATCTGATTGGTCGGTGGTTGAAGAGCTCCATAGCATCACCTTTACACTAAGAGGCACTTTCCGCGATAATCGCACCAACTGTTAACCCTGCCACAGCCTACCGACCGCCGGGTAAATGTAAAGGCTGTACCCGCGATCTCGCCCATCAACTATGACCCCATCCAGCATTTTGAAGCGTCTTCCAACGTGCATTTACGTGGACCTGTGATTCTGAGATAAGGTAGGATAAAGAAGAAATTCCAGTGGAAAAAGGGAACATTCACCTGAGGAAACAGGTGATATCTCAAGGTTCCTCATGATACCATCCGACGAAAACTGATTTGAAGGCGTGTTTTCACGCGGTAATCTCGTACAATGTCAGACCTCATTTTTGCCATTCCCGTGGGCTTCTTTTGAAATCTTCTTTCTCGGTGTATTCTTTAGCACATTTAATCTCATAACTCAGCCTCTAAACCCACTCACGGTAATGGCGGAAAGTGTCTTTAATGACAGGGACGACTGTTCTACTTCGCCACCCATCTGAGATCCTTTTTTCAGCGGTTACGGTATTGAGAAATTGAGTGGGTCGCTCTATACCGTACTCTTCCAGCGCCTTCCATGCATCTATCGGTACTCCATCTGAAGTGATCGCCTTCAAGATCTTCATTTTCCATGTGACGGACCTTTCCACTCGTACAGGATGGGACTGGACCAGTCGTGTCCTCCCTTTTGGGTCATACGAGGAAACTCCTCGTTTAGTAGTAGCCCAACGACGTCCTTCTATCACCCACATTTCCCTCAGCTGGCCTCTTTACGATGGTACCTGCGCTGCTTTTCCACAGCTTTTATCACTATGAAGACTTCATTAACTGCGTGCTGGGCTTGGACCAGCCTGAAGCCAACTTCTCTGCCTCTATACCCTTCGATTTCTCGTGCAAAACACAAGTTTCCATGTTCTTGGAATTGGCAAGGGCTGCCTTGACGAGCACCTTGCAACATTTATGGTTCGAGAATGGGTCTTCCCGGCTTTGCCTCTTTTGCCAGCGTTTATACGCTTCTCTCTTCTGTTAACTACTGCTTCAACTTCCTCGTTCCAGAATCACGCCGCTTCATTTCCTTTGAAGCCACCCCGAAATTCACACAGTACAATCTTACGCACACCGTTAAATGTCTTTGCGGCCCTATCCCAAGTTTGATGAACCGCTCACAAGGATCCGCCGAAAGACCAGCTGCCACACTCCTTTCTCTAGAAAATCCCTCCCTACTCTGTGTAGTCCAACGTCTTATCCTCATCTCCGTTCGTATCTGTTCTCATATGAAGCTTTACGGCTGTGTGCGAGGAGAGCTAGAGCTGAGTGGCCATCTCCCAACCAGTCAGCACCTTGATATCCTTTAATTTTTTTGAGGAACTATTCTCTTACAACACATACGTTGGTCTCCCTTCGCTGCTGCAGATTACCTTCTTCGGTGGTTCCCTTTTCGTGAAGAACGTACTACGAATGACTAAATCGTGGGCTATCGCCAGGTCAAATACCCTCACTCCCTCAGCGTTCCTGTTCTCGATTTCCTTGCCCCCGCACACGCTCTTTAACTCCCTTCTGTCATTGCTTCAATCGAGGCTCAGATAAAACTACTCTTTCCCGACTTCGGAACAAGCATTAGTGGAGCGTATATGGATATTATGATCTAGTACCCCTCCTTTGTGTCATTCCTTACAGCCATGATTCTTTCGGTGATTCTGTCCACCGTAGAAAAACAGTCCTTGAGGGGCTCTGTTACTGATATGGCACTCGTTCACTGTCTCCTTCGTTGTAAAAGAGTTCGACACCGTCTCCGATCTCTCTCGCCTCGGCTCTCTCCACCGTGTCTCCTAAAGCTAAAGGATCTGAATGTTCAACGCGCCAACAGATCAGCAACCTTCTGGGACTTGGTGGTCAGCGACCCCTTATTTAGAGTCCCAAACCTGACTAAGGGTTACACACATGCCTGTCGTCGACGTATTTCAAGCTCTGCTAAACCAGGATGTGATATCGCATTGATCAGCAGGGATTCCAGCCTTAGGAATACTGTCTGATTCCACCAACTTCATCATCATAAACTCTGCCAGATGAGTTATCCATTTGTGGAAGACATGAGATTAGGCTTTGAATGTAGAGCAGCGAATGCAGAACACCATCAGCGTTGCCTACCTCACTTTCAAAATCACAAAAACTCACGTTGTGCATCACTCGGCTTGATTAATTTGTGACCTTTTGATAGGATCTTGCTGATCGGGTCAACCTTTTTTATCTTTTTACTGAGTTGTTTTACTGTTTTACTTCCTTTTTCGTTAGTACCGCCTTCGGCTTGTTGGAATTTCGGACTGGCGGTCGAGCAGTCAATTTGCAAAGGAGAGGGCTGTAAGGAGGTAAAAATACGACGATTTTTAACATAAGACTCATAGATCGTTGAAATTGACTCACCCTTCCTTCACCTGTAGTCCAACAACATATGGTTGATATTGAAGTTGTACAAAGTAATGCAGCTGCATAAATAATGAACATTTTGTTTATTCAAACTTCATTCTGTAAAATGGCTTTGTTCACAGACTATCAAGGATCCTCTCCATCTCCAAACACGAAGAAGTCACTTACCACGTTCATCTACAAAGCTATGAATGGGAAGCACAAAACACAAACTTTCACACGGTAAGCCACTATCACCATCATTATCATCCAGACAAAATGAGCTTCAAAATATGCCGTGTCAGGTGTCTAATGAAACAAGGGAAGCTATTGAATGTTCACTATGCAGTGTTCAATGGGAGACAGAGGATAAATTTTTCTTAGAATCCTGTACTGAGCCAAACCGATGTGTGTTATGCCTAAATTTAGACGCGCAGCTTCGACGTGGGTGGAGCAGTCTACAAGCAATGGGTTTCGAATTACGGAATACAGGTAAGTTCGCTCTCTGGGGCCACCGTGGACGCCCTTACCACGAAAGTCATCTTATCAAATACTAAATTATTCGGATAGATACGGCAGTAACACGATAATGTGGGTACTACCTCACTTCTCAACCTTTATTCTGCGAAGTCTATCTCAGGAGAAGGGTCCAGACAAAATAGATGACTGTGGCCAAAAAAACGAGTCCGCAGCTCACCGGCGCGCCATTCACAGAAAATTGCGCCGCGTGAACTCTTCCTGAGCTCCTATTTTCATGAAGGTGGGTCACTCTAGGACTCGTCACTTATTGCATTAGCACTACCTTATTGCCTTTAAATGCAGCACCGCCTTTCAGGCACTGAGCACGAACGCGGCTTTATTCCTATCGCTGTTCAAACTATAGATGAAAGTGAACTCATAAGCCACACCGATATCTGTAGCAACGAGCGTCGATCGCTAAAATCTCTGTGGTGATGTGCACTGTAGTGGGTTGCAATTTTCATGAGATACCAACCCTGTTAGCAACTTGTCAGACAACTTTGTTGGGTAGTGGTCACAGGTGATTGCAAACGAGATTTGGAAGATTTAGCGATCAGGCGTATCATCTACACCATCGGCACATTTCTTATCCTTCCGACCTTATCGCCTGGTCGATTATATCAATTTTTCGTCTGATCAACTGATCGCCTGTACGGCCAAATATGAGCGATGACGTAAGCAGTGGTATATTCATCGTTTTCGCTTTCTGTAGAGCAGTCCAGAGGCACACCACGAGTTAATCAATATAAGCACTAACCTCCTTGGGCAGGTAACTCCTAGGTAGTTGTCCAGGCCGCACACCTTCTGCGACATCACGGCGCACCCTTGCGACTATAGCCAGGCTCTTCCGAGCCGAGCCGCATGCACAGAACCGAATTCCCAGTGTTGGTTGAACCGACTTCCAACGTAACGTTTGCGTAGTGAAGGTAAATTGCGAACCAACCATCATGGGAAGTTCAAATAAGACAAATATTCTAATGATGAGGACAAAGCAAGACGAAGCTACTGATATCGTTGAAATTCGAGTGATACCACCTAGAAGAGTCTCGATTCTGAGCTGTGTACTTACACAATGACTGTATTCAGCGATCCTCGTTTTCGCCGTTCCTCGAGCTTATCGGTCGTTTTTCTTCTCTAGCAAAGTAAATCAAAACCTCAACTTCCAATAATGGGTGCGACCACGCTTACATTTTGTCGCAAGGTGTGCCTCTAAAATTTTATGTACCCATATGACGGGAGAATCGTGAAATAAGCGTTTCTGCGCTTTTGTTGGGTGTAAGAAATCGCAAAGTAGCGTTCATACTTTGAGAGTTTGCGGAATTGCAGAACCGCGAAATCTGAGTAAAACGACAAGGATTGTACATGTCGATTGTTTAGTTTGGTTTTGCGAAGTTTTAGTTTCAGTGAAATGCAGAATTGTAGAATTTGCGGAAAAACATCAGATACGTATCGATTTTCCTTGCTACGACACGACGAGATGATTGGATAAGCAAGATGCAAAAAGTGCAGAATTGTGGGATTCGCTTTTCCGTGGAAATGCAGGTTTGCGGAATGCACGGAGTTGTGGAACCTGCGTAACGATACGTATTAAACGATAGTACGCAGCCTTGCTAGAGCGCATCCATTCAGAATCGTTGTGGTTGTTGAATGTGATGTCACATTAGATATCTAGGAGTAATATTTCCACTTAAATATTCGAAGTATACACATCTGGTTTTAACAAAGTTTCAAAAGTAAGTGAGGTAAGCCTAAATGAGAAGAAAGGTGAGAGTTAGTAAGGGATAAGATACCTGAGGGTATGCATGTAGGAATGTTCAGGACTATCGGAGAAAGACTGGGACCTATTTGAAGTGCATATCTCAAGTGATAGTAGTAGTATTGCTAGTAGTTATGTATCATATATGGAAATGATTCTTCATCTAATAATCAACTCCACAGAGGCGGTGCAGATGGGAAACCCATCAGAAGTTGGGTTGGTGCAACACTCATTTAAACTTTTTACAGCGGATGAAGCCTGCTTCTCATGACATCTCATCATTTTTTCTGTACTACAGGGATTACATTGTGTCGGCAGACCGTTTTGTATTGCCTTTTACCTATTGCCAATAGCTACCACACATTCTCACCCGGTGTCGATTCTTAAGCTGCACTAAGGCGGGCAGGAAAAGAACACTTATCTTTGATGTAATACATCTGTATTTATCCACTTATTCAAAATGCGTCGCCCCACGGCACCGAGTGAGTCTTATACCACCATTCTTCCACAAATCAGAGCCCACACATAACGACTCCTCTTACCTTACCGCTGGAGGAACGTCTGTTTCACAGACACACCTCTATGTACACATCGGTGGTGGATCATTTGTCGGCTACCGATATTTACCATTTTTTCTGAACGTGATCCACTATTCGGAATTTGAGAAGGTCTAACGGTCGATGCGCTTTCCTGCAAATGGTACCGCAATACAAAATGGTTCGTCTGTTTTGTAGTAATTACAGATCTAATTGCATCTTGATCATTCACATGCAGTGTAGTATCAAAAAACAAAAGCCATATTCCGGAAGGCTTGGCAGTCCAGCGGTCGAGACAGGGCTGCAAGTGATATCAAAACATAGAACAAATATGCTCACTCGGCATCACTGAGCATCAGACACTTCAACTATAGTGGTCATATTACAGTAGTAAATGATGTACGAGATTTCATTCCATCTACTTGCTAATGGCTCATGGTACCTCGTAGTAATCATCATCTCTTTTGGTCACCCACCATCAATGTTCTGGTCCCATCACGCAAAACATCTATGAGTGTCAACGCTCCAAGGTTAACGAAAAACACAAAGCGGGTTTCGTGACATCTACCTTCTGAAGCTCCTCATCAAATCTTACTAGCTGTAATAGAGTTGGACCACCCATCCTCGAAGTCTCCGTCCCACTCCGCAAAAGGTCTGTGAGTGTGAGCGCTCCAGGATCAACGCGAAGGGCGAAAGGACTTCAGAGACATTCAGAATCAGACGCCTCTTACCACCCCTTTCCAGCTGCTACCACTTCCTGTCCACCGACGCTAGGGCCCCTTTAACACCTCTACATCATTCATAAAATCAGGGTCCCAGCTTTACTGCGACACGAGATAAGAATTTCGTGACAGACAGACCCACACCACTCACAAACACACCATACACACACCACATACACACCGCACAGACACACCACACACACCACGCACACACCACAACACGCCACACACACCATACACACCACACACATCACACAACACCGCACCTTCCAAACACACCACACACACCACACACACACCAACACACACCACACACACCACAAACACACCAAAAACACACGTCACACACCACCCACACCGGATTATATAGTCCGGAAAATCCTGCGCGTTTTGAGTGTTTCGCAAAAGCTTATATCAAAATTACCCCGAGTGGGTTGAAGAAATACTGAAATCAGAGGTGCTGAAGAATACGCGGACAAAGGAAAGTTCGAAAGGGGTCCCCGAAAATGGTGAAAATCACGCCCCCCCCCCCTCCCTGACATATTGTTTTGGACGGGATTACTGCATGAAAAATCACTTCTCACTGGATGGTATCATAAGAAACATAATGAACACTGCAATGTCCCCTGTTTCATCCTGTGAACGCCTCCTTTATCATTAGCATCTCTTCCTCATCTTATATTACCACATAAATCGTATGCCTCATTTGCCACGTTGTTGCCACGGTCACTGGCGACAATCACGTTTGGGTGTGCGGACCTGGGCTGTTCGATGGAGTCGCACTTGCTTCTTTGGCTATGCACATTCTAGGAGCTCACACCCACGCCTCGGCAATGGCACAGCTTACTGGCTGTGGGTCAAACTATCTGACCATGGCAGGAGCTGTGTACCCAATAATCCTGGAATGTGCCTTTGAACGATCATAACTTTCTTAGTACCCAGCGGATTTAATCGAAATAGGCACCGCTCATTCAACACACTTTGCCGATGTAGCACCAGGCAATAAATCTCACGAAAAAAAGTGGGTGGACGAAAATCCCTTTTTGCTTGTATCTAACGATCTCTGATGAAGTATTTTCCAGCAGGAATTTCTGAAAATGCTTGGAGAATATGGCGGATGAGGTAAAACTTCAAGCCCCATTTCGCTCAATCTATGGAATGACTTTTGAAACGTGTGAGCGAGCGTGGTCATGCAAATCAGATCTCTTCTATTGACGAGTGCTGTCTGCAGCTGACGCAATTCTTGGTTTAGTTCGTCGATTTCTTTACGGTAGGACTTTGCTGTTATGTTTCGGCCTGGTGAAAAAGTTATAGTGGATCACACCAGCCGAGAGCCACCATACTGTGACCATAATCTTGCTTTCGTGAGGATTCGGCTATGAAAATTGCTCCGGTGGAGTCACTGTCCGGGACATCTCCTGGTATCATACACGATCCACTTTTCATCACAAGGTGTTAGCTCGATCCAGAACCACGTCGTTTCCGTTGCACAAAAGCAGTGAAGGAGAAACCTCGAGATATGCCAATTCTTGCCGGTCGCACAATTGTGGTACACCTACTTGTCGAGTTTTTCATCTTCCCAATGGTCTGCAACAGCGGACTTGCCAGCGCCTAGATTTTCTGCCATCTCTCGAAGTGTTTGGGATGGGTCAGCCTCCACAAACGCCTTCGGACCCTCGTCGGTATTGCTTTAGGTCGACCGCTACGAAGTTCATCTTTAACGCTGAAATCTCCAGAACAAGATTTGTTTAACCGTTGTTGCACGGTGCTTTATCCATTAGGCTACCAAATCTGGTTAATTTGCCGGGCTGCCCCGACTGCGGACAATGAGTGTACAAAACAGTAACACAAAACTCTGAGAGCTCTCCAAACAACCTAGTTACGATGGGTCCTCCGGGCGGCCGCGAGCGGCTTCAGGAGATTGGTCGGCATCAGCCCGCCAATCCGTCTGGTGATTTCTATAGGTAAACTAGGGAGAGGTACGGGAATATGGATAGTGACAGCATCTGATAATGGAAGAAATGAGCGTCGGAAAGAAAATTCATCGAATTGTTGCACTTTTTGGGTTCACAGTAAGGCGTTAACGTTTAAAAGCGTTAAAGGATAAGAAATTAACATTGGTGACGGTGTTTTGTTTTTACTAATGACTGATTAGCCTGGTGAAAGAGCACTACGACCTAATATCGATGTATTTATACGTGCAGTAGCCGCTAGAAGTGTCTATGCGATAAACTCCTATTTCCTGACTCGGTATTCTTCACTAGACCAGCTCCTATCGTAAAAAGCAGTCGTGTCTGCCTCCCTCCAATGTCTGAAGGAGGTGCAGACAAAAGGAAAGGTGTGTTGATTTTCTACGAAATGTGGCTCTTAAGCATTTGTAAGTCCCACACTCATGCTTGATGATCGTTTTTAAGCTATTATCAGCAGACAACTGAATCGGAGAAAGGAGCTTATTCGTGCACTATTCCATGGATCTGCAGAGCGTGCTTTGAGTGATCGATTTCGGAGTAAAGAAGGCGATCCACCTTTACCTCTTGCAGGTCACGGCTCGTGAGTGTTTGGAGACATTTTTTAAACTATCGACACAGCAACGATGGGATATTGTTCGCTGAAGAATCTCGCCGCCATCACTCGAGAATTTCTTCACGTACACTACGTATACTTACCGCATTAGCGTGTTCTTTACTTTTGGGATGGCAGAAACTATATGTGCCTTGTGTGTGCATCTGTTTTATCTGCGCGAGGTAACTTGTTCGTCTCACAGAGTGATACATAAGGCAGTGTTAAGGGGAGTGTTGGTAAACGGACAAATGTGCGGCGGTACTCACTGCCGCGACGCATGAGCTCGCGCGTCGCGGCCTCCATCATGGGGCGCGCTGGCATGCTTTTGAGCTCTAGGTCTTCTTATCTCATCGGGCAAGGCTCTTCGTGAGCAGCACATGAGATCGTCGACTACTGCGGTGTGTATAAAAAGTGACTCCTAACCCGCCGCTAAAGCGGCGAGCCAATCGCGCGCGCTTCGGGCGCATTGAAGGGAAGGAAGCCCGACGTGGGGACTAATATGGGCCGTCGCCAAAGATCGTTGTTGAGCTTATGACATCGGTGAGAAGAAAGCGACTCCTGTCATCACAGAATGTATACTCAATTGTATATTTTTACCTAAGCCTGCAAAAGAAGGAAGCCCGACGTGGGGCTAATATGGTGTGTCGCCAAATATCGTTGTTGAGCTTGTAACATCGGTGAGAAGAAAGCAACTCTCAACTCGCCGCTAACGCGCCAACCCTACTGTAACGTACCGAAGCTCCCGCCGCTACTAACTTTGCGATTTGAAACCCCAATCGTAACGACAACGGCCCACCCTCATCTACTTCACCCACTGCTCGTCGAACTGGCCAACGATATAGACGTCGGCTTCCCTACCAATCATGCGTAGTGCACTCTGCGGGTATCTCGCCACGTGCTCTCTCTTACGCGGAGTGCGCAGACGGAGCGACGAAACGGGGAAAGCCTGTGCCCACTGATGACGAACCGCGACGCAAGCTCACGCGTCGCGGTAGTGAGTACCCCTGCACATTTGTCCGTTTACCATTCCCGGTGGTAGGGGTGACTCGGTTGTATCTTTCATTTCAATCGTTGATATTGACCAGCGGACGTGTTCACCACAAAAGCGGATAAGTCAGATACAACCTCATTCCGTTCTATACGGCAATAATTCGTTGAGTATCATTCTGCTATCATGCTCGTTACTCTAGCTCCCAGTTGTCTCTCGGCAAAGTCGACCCCAGCGGGCTGGGTCTGTCTTCCAAAGGCGTCAACCATTACAGGTGCGCTATCACTGCAAGAGGTTTTTTACGGATATCGCCGCGAACAGAGTTTTTTAGCCTTTAGTTTCCATGTGAATGACTTTTCATAGGGATTTTTCAACATACACGTCACCCCTATCACTGCTTTCCAGATATATAAACTACATTCCCAATCATGTGCTTAACAAGATACGGTGTAGCTCTATGTCATCAACTTTCTGGCCTAATCCGATGGTGGAATGTTCGAAATGTGAAATCTGAAATTTGTTCGTCAGCTAGCAAGACAGGAGGGTTTTGAACCTTTTATGGGGAGGAAGGGGGGAGGGCACGGTAAAATTCAGAAGATTGGGAAGATTAAACACTGAAAGACGGAATGGAAAATCCCTAAAAGAAGTAATTCACTGGGAACTATGGGCTTAGAGTGATTATTCATGGCGAAATTTCCGTTGAAAAGCGCGCCCCGAGCTGTAGTGACGGCATTGCGGATAAGACCTGACGCCTTTGATAAGTCCAACCTGCCTCCTAGGGTCGACTTCATTGAAGAATGACCGAGGTGCAGAGTAATAAGCGTTATGGCAGAATGATACTTATCGTATCGTATTAAAGCCGTATCGATCGGAATGACGTGCTACTTGCCTTGCAAGCTTTCAAGGTGAAAACGTCCACCGGTCAGTATCAAGATCAGAAGGAACAAAACAATCGAATTACCCAAAACGCTGCCTTTAAAAAGTGGGAATGAAGTAGAATGCAATTCTGTGCGTATGTGTATGCCTCTCTGTCTGTCGCGAAAATCATGTCTCAATGCAGCAACCGTGAATGGTGCGGGGGTGCGACCGTGAATTTTATAAATGATGTAGAGACTGGAGCACCAGCGATTGTAGACCGGAAGTGGTAACGATAGCTGATTAAGGCTGATAAGGAGCATCGAAATGCGAATGTCAACAAATTGGTTACGCTCGCCGTACTGATCCTAGAGCCTTTGAAATTCGTGAGAAAAAAGAAAAAAAAGGTGTAATAAATGGAGACCGAAGAGAACATCAGTGGCATATGACAGGCGAGATGATGATAGCAGTCGGTAAAGGTTGATAGGGAGCGTCAGAAGACAAGTGTCACCAAATCTGTCATGCAGCATGCCGATTATTGGAACTTTCACTGCCGGGTCCACTGTTCCTTCTGCAGCTATATCACCTTCCAGGTATCGGCGGTTCCCAACCCTCTCTATGCTCCACCGACAGCAGATCACGATGGACTTGGTGGCATGTTCGGAGTTAGAAACTCAGTCTTTCCTCACGTACAGTCGGGAGCCATTCTTTGTCACCCTTGCCTACAATCTCGTCTGGAGTTCTCCTGCATGTCCAGAGCAATGTCGTCCGCGTATAGAATGGTTCTCAAAGGTCTCTTCATGAGGTCGACCGAAAACCATCCATGCCATTCAGGGTGAGCAGGAAGAAGAATGTCCACCGAGCTAAACCTTGATATCCCCATACCGAGATCTTTACCTCAGTTACGATCCTATGTGGGGTGCACATTACTGCCTTATCTCCATCGTCGTACATATACTCGTACATATACAGCATGACATAAACCAGGTGCTCCGATAACTGCCGTTCTCCAAACGTTATCCTGCGTAAGTTGGAGCACTCTATTGCGTTCCTCTTCTTTTGAATATGGGGGCGATGGCACTGCTCCTCCATGCACTCGGAGTTTTTCTCCAGGAGGATACCATGCTGAGGAAACGTGTGAGCCGCTCTACTCCGTAGTTTTCATGTGCCTTCCCATGCCTCTATTGTGAGCCCATCTCAACCAACGACTTTCCCAATTTTTATTTTCCCCAGCACTAAGCAAACTTTTACCGTTGTATAAGCAAGGATGGGGCCTGCGGTAGTCGCTTTCTGCGTCTTCTCATATGGGGAGCGTTTCGTTCAAGAGCCCATCAGAGTACCACCACCATCTTCTCCCCACCTCGCCTTATTCCTTCTGAATTGTACCCTCGCTACTCCTTACGTCTTCACCCCGATATTGAGGTATGTGCGGCTTCAGTCAGCCTGAACACGAAGTTTTGTGCTTCTTCATCGTCCAACATCTCGTAAAGGGCATTCAGTCCCGTGTTTTACTTTAGCTGAAGTCGCCTTGGCAAGCGTTTTGCAAGGTCCGAAGTCTCCTGAGCTCATCTCTTTTTGCCAGCGCTTCTATGCCTTCTTCTTCTAATTCGCTACCCTCTGAATTTCCCCGTTCCACAACCTCTTTTTCTCTTCTGCGGCCACGCTGGGTATGACTCGATGTTTCCCTCGAGCAACTTAGGATTATTCCAGCTGCTGTATTCCATGTTTTCTGAGTTGGACCATAAGGGTCTAGAAGATCGGCCTCCAGTAAACTTCTCTTAAGGTTGTTCCTTTCGCCTTTGTGTGGCTTCCATCATCGGTTTCTCCGTTCGGCCTCAATTATCCTGGGAAGCACTGTGGCAAATTCTGCTGAGAGTAGCCTGTGTCGGATGTCGAGTTCCATTCCTGTCAGTACCTTTGTGTCCTTCACAGCTTTGATATTGATCTTCTTATGAGTTAATAATCGACTTCCGTTCCTCTCCCTAACTTTTGAGTGTCTCCTTTGACGGAGTACGTGCTTCTCACCGCCAAATTGTGTGTTGTGACCAGAATCAGTACCTTTCTACGTCAGCGTTCCTTACACCAACTTCTTTATCTCTACGCCCACTTTTTTGACCCCTTCCACCTCTGCCGACGTGACAGTTCAGATCACCTCCCAAGGTGAGGTATTCCGCTCGCTGGCACTGATATGATGGTTTCATCAAGACTCAAGTAGAACGCGCTTCTCCTGTTCATGATAGTCGCCTTGCAGTGCGTACACAGTCAAATCCCCTACTACGTGTCCAATCTCACTGCCACGGTCGTTGATCTACGCACGGCAAGGACGCAACCATTGATGAAATTCGCTATCACGATGGCTACTCCATTCCGTTTTGTACCTTGCCTGTTCTTAAAGAGCTTCACACCTCCAAATCCCTTCTTTCATCGCCTTTCTACCATGTTTCTCGGAGACATGGAACTTCAATGTTTCTGCGTTTCATAACGTCAGCAATCTCTCGAGAATTACCGGTGAGGGCTCCGATATTTAGTCCAACCTTCTGTAGATTTCTCTCTCTGAATATAGAACTCGATTGATAGCTTTGGGCGTTACACAGCGGTCTTTGCTTCAGCACTGTCTCTTTGGCTTTCGAACATATTTGTTGTGACGGGGTTCCTCCACTCTGTCAACCATTTTCTAACGCTGGTAACGTCAGCATTTTTGCGATTTCCTTCAAGGCATGGCTTATGTCTGGTCGGGAATAGTATCTAGTAGTTACGGATGTGCAGACATAAGCCCACAGTGTTCACTACTCGGCTATCCCTGCCTTTAAATGAACAAGATTTTTGGAAAAAATTAGGTGTGCACAGACTCTTATTAAGAATATGAAGAAGATGCGTAGTATACTCAGGGATGGACATTTTAACAAGAACATAAGGAGGATGCGTATATACTCAGGGATAGACATTACAATGAGAACATAAGGGGGATGCGTAATATACTCAGGGATGTCAGGTCAAAAGCTAAGGGATCATGGGTTTATCGATTGCAGTGACAGGTCAGGTGCACTCATTCAAAAACACAGTGTCACATCGTTAAAGTCACCGTTGTAGAGGTGACACTTGTAAGCAAATGTTTGGAAGCTTTACCTAAATGTAGGATAGAAGGTATGCAAGAAACTATCGATTTGTCGTTTACTCTTTCAGCGACGAGCGAACTGTCTTTGAAAAAGTTGACACAGTTGCTCGGCCAGTACTTTCAAAAATAACACCGAGTAAGGCTCGATTCAAAGTCAGACCAAAATCTAAATCGACTCCTGCTCCGCCTCCGATAAAGGTTCGTTTGGACACAGCTCGTCTCATAAATGAAATCTTGAAAATGGCGAATGGACCTATCAAATGTATCCCTGGAGTATCTGCAGGCGTAGGCCAGCAGGTGTAATTGAGGAATGTGGTAGTCAAATTCCTATGAGTAAGGGCGGTGTCGTAAAGGGCGAAAATGGTTTTATCAATCATGATGTCAAAGTTGTGAAGTAGAACACAACAACAAACAAGTGAAAAATGAAAGGGTGGATGAGCGAAAAAGTGTTATTGTTATAACATTGTAATAACAAAGTGTAACAATTGTTATAACAAAAAACAGTGAATCCTTATCGACGTCGTGGTAGTTTATGAAAAGAAAATACCACGGGCCACCACAACCCATACCACGGGCCTAAAGTGCCCCTGCCGATGTTCTTCAGTATAACGTAGTGGTAAAATCACTCCTGTAAACGGCCGCTCGAGCTTGGTGATCTCCGGCAAAACCAGCAGCCGAAAGCGCAAGCACAGTGGGGAAAGGCATTCCAAAAGGTTGGCCACGCTGCGAAGCATTCCGGTACTCATTGCCCGCACTGCGCCTTAACGAGTACTATTTCCACAAATCTGCATTCATTTGCTGTGCAACTATTGCTACATCAATTTGTGAGCAGTAAACGAAAACGGAGTCAATTCAACTGCAGAGAACGTCACGCGGCTCCTCTAGCAGCTGCAGTAGAGTTATTGGGCACTGTGAGGAGGGGGAAGGAAACGAAAGGAAACTCCATTCAAAACACTATTCTCTGTGAACACATGCGATCTCAATAGAGATAATGTCTAGCTGAACTTGCTCCGAAAGACGCGCTTTGGGCGCTATTTTGTATTTAGCGCGCATAACCTCGAGCCGCACGCTTAAAGGCACATTCGGCGATGATTAGAATTGCAATTCATCTTCTCAGAGCAGATAGATTGTCAGACAACTGCTCAAGCTGCACACTTTTTGGGTGGGGGCAGCGGCCTTCGCGATGCTAAGCCAACTCGAGTTCCCTTCGAGTCACCCACCCACTCTGACCACACCTGGCATTGGATAGGGCTTTATCACCATGGCGTTGACGTGGCAAATGAAGCCTGTGATTCATGCGATAAGATAAAGAAGAAATCTCAGTAGTTAAGAAAACATTTACATGGGGAATCAGGTGATATTTCAGGGTTTCTCAAAGTACTATCCAGCGGTAACTGCTCAATGGCTCACTTTCACGCGAAATTCGTACAAGGCCAGATGCTAGGACACCTTATCTTTACCATTCTCGAGAGCTTCTTCCGGGTTTTTCTTTGTCGGCGCATTTCTTAGCACCTCTAATTTCATGATTTGGCATTGTAATCCATTCAAAGTAATCGAGCACTGCGCCTTCAAGTGGCCGAGTTGTCTACTGGCGGAGAGCAGAGAAGGACAATTTGATTTCATTCATGCCTATTCTACTCTACAGGGGATGTCAAAAAGAACAATTTTGGTCACGGCTCACATCCTACAAAACATAGGAAAACGAAAGAGATAAAAGTATTGGGCAAAATATTCCCAGAATGATCCTTTAGAAACAGGGGCAAGCTGAGATTCACTACTTTCACCTTCATCAAAATACGGAGTCGGCGCAGTCACCTCAGAATACCTACGATATCAAGGTCCGTTTTAAACAGTGGAGCCAAGTTCCAAAGGAGATCTTTTGTGGGGAGCTTTCTGAAGATTGGCCCTTTGGTTCGTAGGAGTCACAGAGCTCTTGCTGCTTGGACAATGCTGCTATGATCTGAAGTATCATTTTTCATACCTAAAACCCCCTCCCCCTCCCCCTGGAGGGGTTGCAGTGATAACGGCACATTCTGGTTCTTAGAAACTAAGGGCGCCGGGAACCCGAAAAAAAAACGGAATTTTTAAGAACTTCCTCCAATAAGATCCCTCAAGTACCCACAGTGTACGGACCTCGACAAGGTTCTGAACGAGGGCGACGAAATCTCCAATTTTGCCGAGTTGAGGTGACACATCATATTCACTCGGAATAATCTCCTGATACTGTTCGTGCAGGAGGCTGTTACCGAGTTTACTGATAGTAGGAGGTGTGCTCTTGAATTCGGGGAGGGAATACCTCGTCAGAGTTTGCTGAAGTTAGATTAAAGTGGGGTTGAAAGTGGAGGAGAGAAATTACTTTATTTTATTGGCACCCCCTGCATATGTATAATTTGCTCAGTATGTCTGTATGTGTCTGTCTGTCTGTCACGAATTTCATCTCTCATGTCACAGCAACGATGAGATATTGAATTTTGCAAGTGATTGGTGGGGCGGGGGGGGGGAACCTAGCGGTGGAGGACCGACAGTGAAAGTGGCTGATAAGTAGCTTGGAAAGGCGACTGTTATCAAAGTCGCTGCGTCTTCCGGCTTCACTTTTAAGCGCTGACACCCATAAGTGGAGCAGGGTGGGACGTGGACATCAGTGCTGGCATTGATGACGGTTGATGAGATCCAATAAGGAGCGTCAGAAGAAAAAACCGTCAAATTTGTTTCGTTTTTTCGCGTTGATGCTAGAGCACTGACATCCATAGGTGTTTTGCGTGTTGCGATGGGGATATTAATGAGATGATCTAAATTGATAACGGTCTATATGAATCGATGAAGAGCGTTGGAGGGTAAAGTCTTCAGATCCGTTTTGGCTTTTGGGGTTGATCCTATAACGCCGACACTCACAGGTGTTTTCCGTGGTGGGACGGAGCCATTAAGGGTGGGTGATCTAAACTAATGACGGTTGATATTTTTGTTAGGGTTCGTTAGAAGGTAAACGTCGCCTTATTCGCTTCCTCTCTAAACACACAGTAGAGTGTTCACATGACAGTTGTTGTAGGGGGTGGTAAGGGGACCTCAATGATATCAAATCTGATAACGGCAGATCAGCGCTGATAAAGGCCACTATCAAGTGAATGGTATGAGAGCCTGTAAGCCGCTCACTGAAACAATGCGACTGCTTTTTCTGAAGCGTTGATGCTCAGTGCCTCTGGGTAGGCAAATGCTGTTTGTGTTTTGACATCAGTTGCAGCGACATATCGACCGCTCAACTGTCCAACATTCCAAATAATGGTGTCTATCTTTTGCTACAGCAGTTTTCTTGAATGATCTAGATACTATCTAGATTTGTAATAGCAAAGCAAGTGAATCACTTTTCATGCGAGAAAAAAGTAACAAGACGTATCGTCCGCTGCACCATCCGAAAGTCCAAATATTGGTGCATGTTCAGCGAGTGGTAAGCATGAGTATTGGGCAAAGCATATACTACCAATATATGAAAACTAAAAGCTCACTTAGTGGACAAATTGATACAAATGGATGCGATTGAACCCAAACTCAGAGAGCGCCCAACTGTCCAAATTTCCAAGTAATTACCCCTATATTACCCAAGTGTCAAGGTGTCAAATGATCAGTGCGCAACAGATTTGTTTCTGATGCGATATCAGTTCTAAGAAAGGTGTCGACCGCCATATTATCTAGACTCTCGATAAGTTGCAGGTGTGATGCGCAGGGGTGAATGAATGAATTGCCAACCAACGATAAGGCTCAAGCGAAAATGCTTAGCAAGAGAACATGGTTCGTAGTCCGACATCAGTAGGATTATTTCTAACGCCAGATCACAAAAAATCGCGAATATTGACAGGTGCATGTAGGGATTGCAGCCGAGCTAGAGCTCGGTAATGCATTTATACGGGAGTGGAATTGTGCGATATGGATTTATGCGATATCGGCTGGTTAGAAACTGCCATTCCCACACTATATTGTTCCACCGTGTTATTAGTGCAGCACTGTGCGATAGCTCAGCCTGTGGTAAACAAATAAAACAATGATAAACAACCCAGAAACAGTGATAGAGAGAATAAGCAAGAGAGAGAAAAAGGTTTTAAGAATGAAAAGATCCGGGAATCTACACTCAGCGTCTTGGAAAGGAGTCATGTGTGCAACTGCGGCAAATCGAACGAACCGCAATTGTTCACCTCAGACCGAAGTCACCCTCCCAGTATCTTCATTCTTTGCTATAAAACACTGTCGAAGTATTGTGGGATAGAACCTTGATTAGTTCTTGGGGTCAATTCAAATCGGGAGGGAGACGCAACTTTGCGTCAAATTTCCACCCACGTCAAAGCTTCTTTCCCTCCCTAGGCTTAGGCTAAAGCAGATGAGACCTATGCTTTGAGAGATGCTCTTTCATGTGGAAGGAAGGGGTATCAATTTTAGCCTAAGCCTAGGGAGGGGAAGGAGCTTTGACCTTGACGCAAAGTTGCGTCTCCCCCCCCCCCCCCCGACTTGAATTGACCCAGTTCTTGAACTTCTTATTACCAAGCATAGTACCTCCATACAGCATCTTGCACAACCTTACAAAAAACCCTGGTGTATGGCTTACATCAGAAGTCATCCCTAAATGCTGAAATTAACATCTTTTGAGTACTGGGTTCGCTAATGAATTTTGGAGGCGTGGCATACACTGAAAGGAGCGCTGACTCGCTAACCTATTTGTCATTATACCGCAAATGTGTATTTGTATGTAGTATGTGTACCCAGTATAATTAAATGCAAAATCGTAATCAGCACTTTTTGAGAGCAAACAAAGTAAACGTCCAAGAAAAGCGAGCCAGCGACAACGACCTCGTGAAGAAGTTTCTAAGGTGATCTATAAAAATGGCTTTGTTCTGCCGAGGAGTTCCCTGCCAAAACAAAAAGGTGAGCGACAAGAGTGTTTCAGAGCAATCATAACGACATAGTTAATGCTGAAACGGGATCGATAAGGGAAGCCCAGGAAGACTTCAACGTGGGAGAAATAATCTCCCACCGTGATTTCCCCCTAGCTTTGAGGGTATGTCCAAATATTATGGGAACATTCTTTTTTTACTTACTCTACGATGAGGGTAACCTAGACTAGCCTAGTATCTTCAGGTGATGGTAGAGATTAAAAAACATCGCATGCTTGAAAACTCTTTAAGCCCAGGAGATACAGAAGAAGTTCGTCATTTTTTCGAATCGGAGATGAGTTGCCCTTCCTACCGTGTGGGTTATGAAGATTGGCGACAATTTCTCTCACACACTCCTAATACCGTAGTTGTTCGTAAATTTGCCATCATTTAGGTTATGCGGCTGATCCATGAGGCTCTGAATAAGTGCTGGGATCAACTTATGGATAAATACGGGGAGTTCCAATTCTCAAATGAAATTCTCATTCTCCTATGTGAGAGAGAAAAGGTAAAATGTAATTGAATTTTTTTTGTGAAACACATTTTCATCGAAATTTAACAGCTAAAACTTCGCCTCTTCGACGTGATGATGGCTTATCCGGATTTTATTCCAGTATCATGGGGAGGACGCCATATTGGTAACTTTTTCATTTACCCACAAAACCTCGCCTTGTATGTATTCTTGTTTTTTTAAGATTGCTTATTTGATGTCGCTTCCACTTTGACTGACGGGGTGTTCAGGAGCCGCTGACGATAGAAATAAATTGCCGAGTCTACTTTTTTGAAAATATAAAAAACGTTGCTAATTGACGAATAAACAGGATGAAATGGACCAAATCCTGAGAAATGGGGCTTTTACACTATCGACAGACCTCTAGAGCTGATGTTTTCCTGGCGCTCTATTTCAGACGTATCAGTCAGGGTCATCCCTGGCTGCGCTGTTGAGCTAGGCCATAGGGGAACAGCAGGCCAACTCAAGGCCTGCGAACAGTTCTTAAGCAGGTGTAGCGCCATGCACCAGCGCTCTGAACCGTTGCATTACCCTCATATTGACTAGTCCACCTTTTCGTCATCGAGCTCATTTGGTGCTCATAACGATGTTTCTAAGAAGCGCATCTAAAAAGCTGATTGATGTCATCACTCCAACTTTTTCAATAGTTATAACTTTTGTTGGGTGACTGAAACCATTCCAACAATTAAAAACTAGCCATTTCACAAGTAGGTCGATAACTGGATACGGTTTTTTCAGTAGAAATCTCAGAGCCGATGCTGCTACCAGTCCAGTCACTGATGGGAGCTCTCTCTTCAAATGGTGTTGCGTCAACGGCAAACACACCGGTATACACTCTGTAAACTCTGTTCTTTTTATGTTTATCATCACTTTACCGACAGTTTCAGGTGCCTAGAAGTCAAAGCACTATCCTCAGTGACAAAAACAGACTCGAAGAACATCGAAGGAAAGTACGTCAATGCTTCGAAACACTACGCCGAGACGCCATGCGCCGCCTTTAGAAAGATTGATACTAACTATTCCACAGCTTACGTCACATGCAATCAGCAAATGGCTCTATGATGGTCTGAAAGTTCTACTAGTAACTTTTCGAGCGGTCCTTGGTTTACCAAAAAATGAGTGTTTTTGAATGCGCCTATGATCCCAAAAAGGACTCCAATCTCAGAGAGTTTCATTTCCAACTTTTCCGTGCCTTCGCCATTACCCTTTGAGGCTCTCCATGACCGCCTAACCTAGGCTTCAAACTTCAACGCTTTTACTACTGCGTCATATCTACACCTTCCTATCACGTACCCATATCAACTCAGCTGCTGTTTTTTGTTCTTCAGTTGACAGAGACCTTCTCCACCTTTCCTGATTCCTCACAGTCCCTTCCAATAGCACGATCATTTCGACCGCAGCGCCTTCAACGGTTAGATGCTTCTCAGGTGTCGGAAGTCCTGCATCCCTGCCAGCCATGAGCCTGGCAGTCCAGGACTGACCTTCCAATTCACGGAGTGCACTAAAAGTCTTCTTCATGGCATCTACTAGTATGAGCCATGCTCTAGTATGAACCGTACTAGATGCTAATCTGAGACTACAACAGAGCTAGTCAGCAAGCCTCGCGCATAAAGTCTGTGTTTCAGGAGCCTGCAGTTCGACGAAGAAGCAAACGGGATAGGATACATAGGGAAGAAGCAGCAGTTGAATCCCCAAATCATTTGAAAAAGAGTCCTAGTCCGTCACCGAAGCAGAGAAGTCCCGTCAGGAGTAGAACTCGGCGGAAAAGGGCACCGTCATCACGCGACCGACTTGCAAAGGAAAAAAGTGCAAGTATACACAAGCCCGAAGCTGCGATCCCTCCTCCAAGAGCATCACCTAAAATTGATGGGGAACAGAAACCTGTGGTTGTTCCTAAGGAAACAAAACAGGTTGCAAGTCCCCAACCATCGCCACAACAGGTCGTCGTAGTAGTTTCGCAGACCAAAGGCAAGGAGAAAGCTGACGTAATTGCAACTGAAAAGGCGGAAGTGAAGTTTTTAAAAGCAGAAGCTGCGAAAAAGCAAGATGTCACACCAACGCCTGTTCCGAAACGTAAAATTATGAAAACTGCTGAAGATCCTATTCGTACCCTAGAAGAATCGTCAAAATACGATAAAACAATTCCTGAGACACTACTGAAAAAAGTGCAACTTCTAAGAGAACATCAAGAGAAGACAAAAACTGAAGAAGCAAAAACTGTGGAAGACAAATTCAGCGATCTTGTGGCTCCAACGCAAGAGTTCGAACTGGCCCCGTCGCAACCACCAAAGCACTTGAGATATAAGAAGTCGTATGAGATAATCCCAAGCACTCCAGATCATCATGAAAGATATAAACTGAGTGATCTCATCGACAGAGCAACTCAAGATGACAGCGAAGTCGCGCCTGAAAGTGGAAGGAGTTTATCTGAAAAGGGTATCGAGAAAGTGAAAGAGAATGCACCGAAAAAGGGTGCTGAAAAGGAAGCAAAAGCACAAGATCTCATCGACAGAGCAACTCAAGATGATAGCGAAGTTGTGCCTGAAAGTGGAAGAAAAGTATATGAAAGGGACACTGAGAAAGAAAAGAAGAAAGTTCCGAAGAAGGATGCTGCAACGGAAGCAAAAACACAGGAAAGTCGACGCGAAGACGAACCAGTAAAGATAGTGAAAGAAAATGTGAACTTCGGTGAAAGGATTACAAAAGAGCAGTTGCAAGAACCAAAAGAGGAAAAAGCCGATGACAGTGATACCAAAGGTGAAGAAAAGAAGGACGACGAAGATGATGATGATGATGATGAGCAGGAGTAGCAAAGCCACCTTTTCTAAAAATCAGTGATCAACGGACAGTACTTCAAGATTCATGTGTAAACTTCAACAAAACATTAACGAAATTGTCTACATTAAATAACTGTATTTTTTAAACTTTCAATAAATTGCAATAAATGATAGGCACTGCAAATGTTTGTCGTAAAAAATGTCTCAAAACAGTCCATGGCGCTGCCCAGAAGAGGTACTATGCATGTGACTCCTCCATCCTATAGTGATTCTCATTGCTGCGACTGATGTTATTTTACACAAATCGCATTTTCGTATTCGAAATTCAATCGCATTTTTAGACTGCAGTCACCCTCCGCGACGCGAAAATTGAGTGTCGCAGCTATGTGGCATTATGTCAAATTTCGCTTTGTGGTTTCGCACTTGCTGCACCATCAGCGCGAGTCGCCGCAACCGGTTTCAAGGATTATCTCAATATCAACCCATTCCGCCCAGGATGCAATTAGTTGGCGCTGTGGAAGACTTTCAAGGGAGTGGTTCAGTACTTCGAACGATGCAGAATGTGGTGCTTTTGCGATAAAGGAGGCTTCTCATGGAATGTTGTTCAAATAAACATTTCTTAGAGTCAATATACTTACTCGAGCGTAGGCTTAATGAAACGCGAGAATTGCGTCCCAGCATTGGGGTTTTGGATATTATCTTTACAAACCCGTTGAATTCCCCGTGTACCTTGAACGCTATTACAAAGTAGTGAGCGCTGCGAAACTTTAGATATCCCTCGAGAACTTGAATAAGGGATTACTGCATAGTAGTGATGGGAAGTGCTTAACCAGGTGATGGGCATGTTAAAAAAGTCGACGTCTCGCGAGTATAAACATCTTGACTAAGAATTGAATGGCCACAAATCTCCTAACTGACTACGGATTCCTGCGACAACTTCACAGAGCTGAATGCTAGTTTTAACGACCTGTTGATCGACATCGATGATAACATACCTGTGCTGGATGACGATACAAAGCATGGAAAAAAAACTTGTTGAAAGATATAAGTGTACCAGTTTGACCCTAGATACCTTTTTGTATGTTGATCTAAATTAACTATTTGTTGATTTCGAATCAGTTGAAAAAAGTAGTTTTCTCTGCTGCATCCCAGCATCGGGACGCATTGTCCCACGCGGCAGAAAACGTGCGTTCCAGCATCGGGACGCAATGTCGCCAACGTGTTAATCCTTTCCAGGGAGGTGTGATAGCGTCGTTAGAGATCTCGCGGGGCTGCTTTCTGGCAATCTGAGATGTGCCAGATTTCCCAATAACTGTAGTGGCAAGTCGTGTCTACCCCCCTCCCCATCCTTCCCCCCGATTCATTGACCCCTAGCTAAACTTTTGCCGGCACTATTCAACTATCACTACCCCAGATATCGCGAGTTGGTCAAAAAAATAATTTTCGCTGAAACTTTGCCCAGATGGGATATTTGGGGTGCTGATAACGAATATGGCATCCGCTTTTAACGTTTGCGCCAAATTGGTGCAATTGCACAATGTTGGTGGAACAACTCGTTTTCACCAAAATGGCTTAAACTTTGCCCAGGGGGGTTATTTGGGGTGCTGATCACGGATATGACATTGGTTTTTACCACGAGCGCCGTTTTTTTGCCTTTCCAGATTGCGCCAGTCACGTTCGTTTTTGCTACTGTGCTCATGAGAGCGTCATCTTTCCTCTGCCTTCTTTCATTTGATGCTATCCTACAGACATCATTGCACACTAAAGTGTATATTTTTGCCTAAGCCTCAAAGATAGAAAGGTTATCCTCCTTCTTGAAGCTTAGGCAAAACTTGAGGGAACAGTGTGGTGCCCTACTATATTAGCACTGTAATGGAAATTAACGACAGCAACGTGGTGCAGTTACACTAAATTGGCGTCAACGCTCAAAACGGATGTCATATTCGTGATCGGCACCCCAAATAACCCTCCTGGACAAAGCTTCAGCGATTTTGGTGGAAACGAGTCGTTACACCAACATGGTGCAATTGCACCAATTTGGCGCAAACGCCAAAAAGGGATGTCATATTCGTGATCAGCACCTCAAAACCCCCCTAGGCTAAGTTTCAGTGGAAGTTTTTTTTGACCAACTCGCGATATCTGGGGTAGTGATAGTTGGATAGTGCCCTTTTACCTAATTCTTAGTAGGGGAAAAATTGTTCCTCCCCCCCCCCCCCCCATTTAGGTTTAGATAATACTAGCGTTCATAGTAGGATGCCGCCCTCCTCATTGTGATAGCACTTGGACTGCACAGTAATATTTTGAACAAGTGACACTTCAAAACATAAGAAACAACAGGAGTACTTCGAACAAAGTAGAAACATACACTTATATATATATAGACAATAGTAGCATGAGTAAAAGAAACAATAACAATAACATGAACGATCCTATTCAGTGAATAATAAAACCAGGCCTATACTTCAAAATAGTTCTACGCTATTGCACGCAAAGAAAACAACTCGCACTTGCCGAGCCGCTCACCGCGGCCAGCCGCGCGAAAATTCGACAACGCTAAGCATCGGAGTGTCGCCATGCACGCAGCGTAGATCCACCATCAACGCCAACAAATTGCGCCGGACGCCAACCACAGTAGAGTGGCCCCAACTGAATTTACCGCATCGGTTCATATTATATAGAAGTACAAGTGAACCATTTGATCCAGTAACAGTGGGTTATCGCGACGATTGTGTAGTTTAGGTTACGAAGATTGCTTCGATTGAACTACGTACGCACCGTGATCTTACTACTTTTCTATTGTATGGGTGGTGAAACTGCTCCAACCACGTCATTTACGTAAGCAATAGCTGGAAAAGTCGCCGAATGTGTGGTGTGGTCTGCAGAGTTTTTGCTGATGGATCACTGTAGCACAATTGCATTTGCTGGATTTTCGGCTCTGTAAAATCTCGCAATCGATGCTCATCCATTCTTTTCAGCAGGGTTCGACAAGTTCGCAAAAATGCTAATCCCACCACTATGAACGCTGCCCAAAGTTTTAATCCTAAATCAGGTAAACCTGGTATTTTATCACAACATATGTACTAATATACACACAAATATACAACACATAAACATTGACACAAACAAACTTCTAGTCAGACCAAAACGCTCACAGCGATCATGCAAAAAAAGCTACTTTTTAAAAGGTGTCCCACAGTACCAGCTCTTTGCGTCCTGTACGGGATCGAATCGATTTGGCAGAAAAATCGACCCAACCCTACACCTTTGGCGCTTTATCCACTCAACGAGCCTCTAATTCATATACAGTAGCGCTCAAAAGTATTTGGCCAAACACTTTTTTGTCATAACTTTTTTTATACTTGATCAAATTTGACAAAAATTTTGGTATGTGGTGCCTGAACCTATTGTCAACATTTCCTTCTACTTTAGTGCCGTTTGACTCTTTTTATGGTTTTTTATAAGAATTTACAACAAGACCACCGAAAAAAGTAGAAGGCTTGGTCAAGAACAAACAACTTCCTTTACAAAAACAAAACGAGCAAGTCTCAGAGAGCATCGATATTCTGTAGAAAAACCACGACTTTTGATGACAGCAGCACAGCGGGACGGCATAGGGATGGCACTCCAAACACAAAAAATTGCATTTAACCACGTAACTTACACCGTTGAGCGCCAAAATAGTATATTTAGAATGCAGTGTCTCCAAGCACAACATACTAAAATTTCTCTTAGATCGGTCCAGTCGCAAAAAAGTTACAAGTGAAAAACCCAAGTGAACAACCAATTGGCCGAATACTTTTGAGCGCTACTGTATATTGATAGTGCAACATTTTTAGTTGCGCATGCTTATCATTTGCTGAATATCACCACTATTCGCAATGTCAGATGGCTTAGCGGTCAATACGCCTTGTTGTACTTGAAATAGAAATTGTTCCTATTGAAAATCTGAATAGCATGTAGATCATTCATGAAAATAACAGTATTAATCATTCATGAAAATAACAGTATCAAAAGACAGACGACATCGTCTGGAATGCTAGACGCTTGAGCGGTCGATACATCGCTGCAACTGAGCTCAAAGCACAAACCAAATTTGCTTACCAGGTGACACTGAGAATTAGGCGCTTCATATATAGGGATCCTATTGTAGTAGTAAGCGGTTTACAGGACCTCATCTCAAGCAATTGCTGAGGGCCTTCGGGAGGGAGCGGATTAGGCGACATCTGCCTCCTATCGGATCTAACCATCCGGTATGATTTCCAATCACCTAACATCTATGTCCCCGAAACTCCTCTCTCCCGCTGTTGAACACATATAAGTGTTAGGGCTTCGATGGCAGTGATAGGGAAAATTCGGATGAAGTGAAAATGTAATCAGTATGACGGTCGAGATGATCGGTAATATAACGGTGAAGAGAAAATGGAAGTAAATGGCTAGAAACCCGAAAAATAGGATTCCCTTCCCACCATTGACTCTCGACTCGGACGACCATTCCGTCATTAAGGGTAGCCCGAACGACTCCTCCATTGGCATATAGCCAAGTAGTCAATCGCGAAACAGTGTGGGAACAATACAGAAACTTGAAAAGCATCCCATCGTTAGCTGAAGACGAGCGAAGACAACAAGTAAGAATTAATGAAAAAGAAAAAGAAGAGTAGAAAAGTCGCAAAGTCTACGGATAATCATCAGAAATCAAAAAACTGGAAAAGCCCAGCAGCTGTTTAGAAAAGGTGCTCCGCGACCACTCAAACCCTTTCGGAATTCCTTGACCACTCTCACTCTAGCCAGCCAGGAATGCTCGTCGCTAGGAGGTGCACCGAGCCAAGAGAGGCGCCTGGAGCTGAATTGGCCGCCTCCGCTACATCACAGTGGGGAATTTCGGCGCAGATAGGTATCATAGACCCCTGGTATTTGAGTAGTTGACTCCGTTCAGGGATCCATCACCCACATTACTCCTACCACTTTCTTTAGGATCAACACTGAAGGTGAAATGTCATTGGTGGCCTTCGCCTTCCGGTGCTCCTTATCAACGCTATGTATGAATTTGAGTCCACCATTTCTAGTGTCCCCCTACTATTCCCTATATCAATTGTAAAATTCATGGTTCTATCGAGAAGCATTGCTGATGCGAGACATGAATTTCGAGACAGACACACAGTGACACGAACACATATACGCACAGACAGACGAAGCGAATTATACATGGTAGGATGGTGTAGGGTCCTCAGATGGGCTCATTCCTTGGAGAATACAGTGCTTCTACAGCTTGAATTAGATTATAAGTGTGTGGGTGTAAAATGCTTACCAATTTGAATATCTGCTTGACAAAGCAGTACACTGATAGGCGACATGAAATAAGGGAAAGCACCCTTTCTACTGAAACAACTGAGCAAACTACGAAGCGAATTCATCAACGAAATGTTTAGGAAGACAACACTTCCTCGTAGTTGAAGGTGTATGCGCCCATGATCAACGATGTCCCTCCATCAGCGACAATCATCTGCCCAACGATATAAGACGACATCTTGCGGTCCGCCAGAAAGGCAATTACATTGGCGATCTCTTGGGGACTAGCATTACTTCCACGTGGAACTGCATGTTTCTGACTTCCATAGAACTTATACACCTGAAATTATCGATAAGAAGCTAGCAACATGTGCAATCAGCTATTTTCTTGAAAGCACCGCAAGGGGTACAGAAAAAGAGTGATTTGGAAATAATATTCTGTGAAAAGACTGATAAGCTGAGATCCCGCATAGGATAAGCGCAGCTTGGGGTTTTATCAAGATCCCGCAGCACGGCGCGTCGTTCCGCAGTTCATCAGTCAACCGAACTGTTAGCGAGGGCGGACGACGTTTGCGTCCGACTGTTTTAGCTCTTTTGCCTGTTTGCAGTCTATCCCCGGCTAGTGACGTGGAGGTGGGCGAGAGAGGAGGCGGTTTCTGTGTTCTTATTTCTCGGTTTTCCCGCCGTTCCATTTCTATTAGATTGTCCCAAAAGCCTTGTAGGATTTTATTCGATCATCACTTTTTATTATTTTTTCTTCCAACAAATAACAATTAGGCAACAATGTATTCACCATTGTTATCGACAACACTCTGCCACCACATAGGTAAATCCTTGATTCCCTCCTCCCAGAACTCTGGATTCCGGGAGTCTGAGAAGTCAGCGATCGCCTCTGCAAGCAATTCATAATCAACGAATTTTCTCTTGGCCAGGAAGAATTCAAGAGAATGGGTAAGGTGATACTCAGAAGGGGCAATGTTTGGAGAGTGTGGCGGGTGGGGCAGCACATCCCAGCCGAGCTCCTGTAGCTTGGCCTGGGTACTTTTCGCAACTTTTCGCGAAATGGGAGCGGGCGTCGTCACGAAGGAGGGCAACCGCGGATCTTTTCCGGCACTTTTCTCGAACAGCGACGACGAGCTGCTGGAGCTGGTTGGTGCATACGGCAGCGGTGACTGTCTCGCCTTGTACTAGCACCTCGCAGGAAAGCATTCCTCCCGCGTTCCAGAAGTAGCACAGTCCTAAGCGTGATTTGTCTTCCATGTCAATCTCACTGTTGCTGAAGCTGATGAACCAGCGGCGCACGGTCTCGTAGCTCATACATCCCTTGCCCAATGCAGCGTTGATGGAGTGGCAAGCTTCCGTCGCTTCGGTGCCGCGAGACCACTCACAGTAGAAGACACCGGGTGTTGGGTGGGTGTCGACTACGGGCAGTGTAGCTCTCTCCACGGAATCTGGTGGGTCGTATATATTTTCTTAGAAAGCTTAGAGAACATTCTACCATATTTCTGAACCGTCTAGACCTGCCTCGAAGTGAACAAGAGTTATTGACTTTTTTGGAAAAATCCTACAAGACTTTTGGGACAACCTAATATATTTCTCTACCGTTACACTACTGAGCAGCACTACTTCCATATTCCACAATCTGCCAAATTCAACCCCTCCGGTTTCTTTGAAGTGCTACCAACTTCCAATGCATAAAAATATGGAAAGGAAAATTCACTATGGCATGATTTTGCTGAGAAACAGTCGTGTAGGATATTCCATGATTCTAGTTTCTTTCGAAATCACTCAACTAGAACTGTACTTGAACAGAGACGTAGAGAATCTTATGTCCACTCAGTAATCGAAAATCTGATGGGACAGCCACTCGTTCAAATTCCCCAACCCACTTTTCGAAGTTGTTGGCTGAAGGAACACAGCCCTGAGTTTCGCTCTCAATATTGATTTGCTTCCCAGAATGCGCCACCGATCACATTACTGACGTCTCTCTGCTCTTCAGCCGTCTCTGTGCGACCTCCACGCCCTCAGACATTGAGGAGATGTATATCACCCGACATCTAAATTTTTCATATGAAGCATTGCATGTAGCCCTATAAAGCAAATTTATCATGGGGAGAAACTCAAATTTTGGGTGGACAGTTCCCTTAACGGCACTTTCTATTCAGTCTGCATGGCGGGCAGGACGACTGTTACTGTCATTGGTTCAAGTGCGATGAGCTTTGACCACGCCCCTCAAAACGCGGGGTTTCTGGAAAACATCGTCCGACGCCTTTTCACCTGTTAAGCCGCGTACATACTTTGCCGGCGTCACTTCGACGTTGGCACCGGCGGCGACGGCGTCGGTGCGCAAAGTATGAACGCGGCCTTACGGTCGCGACTGTGTCAACCTTTTAGCAAGTAAGTAACGTTCTCTGAAAAAAGCTGCACAAACCTTCTCGGACTGTTCCTTGGTCAAGCCGCTGTTCACCATGAAACTCGTTTCCACTATGCCAGGGCTGCAATGTTAGCAGGTATTATTATTGGCAAAAAAAAATTAATCTTTAATGACAGTACCTCACACCATTCACTCGCACACCGTAACCAATCAAGTCAACCGCAAGCCCTCTGGTTAGTTGATCGAGACCAGCTTTTGAGATCGCATAATAAGGATCATGTGTGATCTGCACCATCAGAAAGGGCTGACCCTCGCTTTGTACAAGCCCAAAATGGTAGCTTACGCCAAAGTTCAGTGCTGCAATGCTGCTCACATTCACAATCTCGCCTTTGCTGCGAATCAGATGTGGACGAGCCAAGCGAACAAGTTGTATCACGCTGTAAAGTGTATAAGCAGAAGTTATACTCCATTTCGCAGCGCCTGATAGGGCGTGGCCTACGGACATGGGTGGGCGGCGAGAGTGAGAGTGCGTGGCAAGAGTGGGAGTGAGTGGCGGAGTGAGAGAGTTTGATACACTCTCACCCAAGTCCGTAGACCACGTCCTATCAGGCGCTCCGAAATAGACTGCAACTACGTTGCATTACCAACCTCCGGAGATTGATATTCATCGTTTCCATGTAGGCATCATCGCTCGCTTCAAAGCCTGGTTTTCCATATGTAACTGAAGCGCCAGCGTTGTTGACCTAATATTCTTCTCATTACGCGAATACACAATAACAAGCACAGATACTCTTACCAGCACATCCAAATGTCCCCATCGAGCGACCGTACTCTCCACAATTTTTATCCGAACCTCCTCTTCTGTAAGATCACCAATCACCACACTGACACGTTCCTCGGGCACGCCCGCGTCGATAATACTACTGCGAGTTCTCTGGAATAATACTAGCACGTCAAAAGAAGGATTTTCATCGAACCTTCAACTGAAATGACATCTTGAAGCCACGGAGCACCAATCATGACTCACTCTGAAAGTGGGCGAGCGGTAACCACTGTATCTACCCCTTGAGGAGTTATCTATTCATCGATTCTGGTACCAATTTTTCTGAAGGTCACAATCTTGGACAAATTGGGCGGAGCATTTGCGGTAGTGGGCGGAGCTCGGACGCTACATGAAAAACAACGTGTGGAAATGACGACAAGTTTGGAATGTATGGGGCATGGTACAAGAAGTTATGATCACGCACGCACTATGTTAGGCTCCGCACACGGTGGGCGGAGCGTGCGCTGGAATGTTCTTTGAGACCGAAAATTCAACGTGTTGACACTCTGATTTTTTCAATCACTTGAGTATCCATCTGAAAAATTTCATTTTTGCATGTATCTACAAACCAGTTGCACACTACTGCGCGCGTAACTTCATGGGTGTCAGTGGGTCGATGGATTCGCGATTTTCTATAAATTCACTCCGTACCCATTACCACATCACGCTCCGTGCACTGCGAGCGAGTTTTCGATCATTTCAAGTGTTTTTAAAATAGCTTGAACATTGGTCATTTCTACCGATTTTTTCCTGGTTTCGAGGATGCGTTGTTACCTAGTTATGAGTTTTTGTTGTCAGAACCGTCCATTGCTTCCAGGCCTCTTTCATGCCATTCAGCAGCTCATCTCAGACCTTAATCTATCTTTTCCCCAAATTTGGATCATATTGGAACCAAATTAATAATTTTCAGTCTGAAACGGAACTTTCCAGTGCACGCTCCCCCACTGAGGGCGGAGCCTAGCATGGCTCTTGTGTGCCCTTTCCTTCTGGTACTATTCTCTATCCATCGCATGCCGCCACTTCCATAGGTTGTTTTCACGTAACATCCAAGCTCCACCCACCACCACAAATACTACGCCCACTGTGCCTAGGTCTTTTTCGTGACCTTCAGAAACTCTCCCTGACCTCATCCCATCTTCCCCCGCGTTTGGGACACATTCGAACCCAATAAGCAATTTTCGGTTCAAAAACGGTTCAAAAACATTTTCGGTTCAAAAACATTCCAGTGCACACCTCTCACACCGTGGGTGGAGCCGAACATGAACATAAGTGCTCCTTATTTCTTGTCCCAGGGTGTGTACCCTTACGTAAGGGTTTTCGCACGACTGCGAGCGGCGTGGGCCGCAGGATGTGCGAGATATGCCTGTCACGGTAGTTGGGTCTTAAAACGGTTACACAGCAATTGCTGGGGATGCGATACGCAGTTGACTTGTAATCCCTTCGGTACTCAACAACATGGCGCCTTTAGCTCGTCCGCAATGCTTCGCCTGCGACATGCCGCGGTGCGAAAATCCTGTCATAAGGGTACACACCCCTTGCTCCATTCCCTACCCATCCCAAACTTGTCCTCATCTCCACAGGTTGTTTTTCATGTTATACCTAATTTCGTGACAGACGGAGGAACAGATGAACGGAGTGAAGGAAGGACAGGCGGACGAAGCGCTTTGTATCTATCGTAGTAGGGATAGTTGTCTTTCCGGGGCTCCTACGTCATCTCGTCGTCACAACAGTGCTCCTGCAATCTTACTGCAAACTAGGGAACGAACGCGCCTATTCATCTGAAACACCGGGTGGCGCATTACGACCAGAATCTTTATCGCCTATACGACAAGCTTTCTACTTCTTCCAAATTCATTTCGAAAACATGGAACACATTTCGGAGCGTGCATGGGTCCAGTAGCAACTTCCGGGAGCCTTCACCAATAGTTTGAAAATTGTTAAATTGACATTCCTCAGACCGACTGGTTTTCAGGAGTACGTTGGGTGCATTCGAAGGCTTGTCATTTTGTTTACAGAATTTTTTCAAAGAACTGTGAGAGGTTATGATCTGTAATGTTATCGCTACGAGGTAGTTGATATATGCTCACCCCAAGAACCGCCTCCTTTCTGCCAGTAATAGTTACACAGGCACCTTCCTTGGCCAAGAGTAGAGCAGTAGCGGCGCCAATTCCAGATGAGGAGCCTCAAAGAAGATTACAAAAATTAAATACGAACAAAAGTGGGCAATGCAGCCTCACTTATTTTGATGACTTCTATTGAACTTTGCTTTCGAAAAATCAAAGACAACTTGGTACTACTATACATATTCCATACTATTAGGTCTATGCAGAATAAATGGCCAAAACGGACTACTTTTTTCAAAACGCCATAACTTCGCTCAGACACAACTTTAATTGTCGAAATAAAAACCATTCGAATCTACATGCATCGTTTCGGCGAACTCCTTCTGACCCAGGTTTGCATCGAGAACTGGGAAAAAGTGGTAATTCGTCAGAGATAGGTCTGAGGAATAAGGGGGGGGGGGTGAGGGAGAGTCTCGATCAGTTTCTGCCGGGTGACTTGCAAACTGTGGGGTTTTGCGTTGTTTTGCGCACCCAGTAAAAAAATGATGCAGTTAGGCATCGAGCCTCTCCCTCACTCCCCTTATTCCCCAGACCTATCCCTGATGGATTGCCACTTTTTCCGGGTTCTCGATGCAAACCTGCGGCAGAAAAATTATGCACGGTAAAAATGCCATTCTTGACTTTATTGATTCTCGCAATCCAGAATTTGATCGTGATGGTATATTTCCCTTACCAGATCGTTGGCAAAATTCTGTAGATTCGAATGGTTTTTATTTCGACAAATAAAGTTGTGTCTAAGCGAAGTTATGGCCAATTACGTTTCGGCCATTTATTCTGCATAGACCTAATATATGCTATAGTTTGTTTTATACTTTTGTGATCAAGGTGTTGAAACATGTGAAGTGCGAACAAACACAGGTATTCCAATATACGGTGATGGCACAGTTCGCGGCTAATGCTCGCTTTGACAATAAATCACTTAACCATACCCATGGGGTGAGCGCACAAGAGCCCCGCTGTAGTGTCGGCTCTGGAGTGATAAGTTTCACATGGATGTATGAGGTATAGTAATTAGCAGAAGTGCATAATCCATCAGCGCTGTCGTGAGCTGGTTTTCACTGATTCGAAAAGAGCATTCACTTACCGGAGGGGATACAATAGTGTGACCGAATATTGCAGATGTAATCAGAAGTGTTGAGTAAAGCGGATGTGCAGAAAAAGTATACGAATTATCGAAAACCTCTTTTCAACTCGTCAGTTTTGGCCGCAGACGTGTTTTAGCTATCGATCGGAGCCTGCGGATCTGTGATATGTGGCAGTGTTAAGCAGCACATGGCTTCACCGCACGCTTCGCGCGTGGGCTCTCCTTTGTATCATTCAAGCCAATAATTTTAGGTAATGGATGCTGTTGTTTTGAATTAGAAGCACTACCTGTAACTATCGCAACTTTTCCCGTGAAACGCAGCATTCCTAGATTGTGGTGGCAAATTGCAGTGTTTTTAGGACAGGAAATCTAAAAACTTTTCTTTTGAAGAGGCCTGATAGTCCGCCTTACGAGCGCATAGTAAATAGGCTTCAATCAGCGAATCATTGTCAGTACATGAGACTGAAACACGTAACAATATGAAGACTGAATGAGATAGATATCAATGTGTGTAACAGGATGCGAGAGTAGTCAACTAGTTTCTTGAGAACGTGATAAACCGATTAGGTGGTTTAGGCGAAGGTCGAGAGAGGGATTAAGCAGGGATTGTTAGTAGAGGACAATCGATTCAAATTTGTGATGAACAGAAGCATGGCAAGCAAGGGATAGGAACTTCTACAACTTCTGCATACTAAAGTGAGAAGTTGTATATGGCATTTAACCTCGACAAGTTGGATCTTCTCTGAAGTGGGAAGGTTTTATTTTAATTTTTTTCAATTTGAAAATCCGCTTTCTCAATGGCTCAGTTCACGACAATTTTCGTGCCTCGTCGCGCTCCGCAAGGACTTCGGAAGTGCTGATGAGTACAGGTGTAAAGTGAAAACAAAAAAAAAACTTCCGACAGCCTTGAAAATAAAGTGTCTGTGACCCTTGGCTTTGACGACTTTGCAGCTTCAAAGCAAGCATTTAGACAAGTTTCAACGTGACAATATCATCCGATAAGGTTGATTTTACCATGGGAGTTTTTCCTATCATTCCTCATCGCAGTCAATGTCATGCCTCTCATACGGGTGAAAGCCACCGCTCACCCGCTGGTTGTATCGAAGATGGGTGTGGGCCATTTGAAACGGTGGCTGCCACCTTATTGATATGTTCTACACTAGTTGAGCACTCACCGCACGCCGCGATGATGGTACACACTGCCGTTGTGGAAGGTGCAACTACTCGCTAATGGAACCGAGATGGTCATACTATCGTGGACTGTGCCTTTAAGTATTATGTCACGGGAGCTTCACCCATTCATGAATCCAACGCAAGAATTTACATGAACAATAGATAACCTATGTCATAGGGCCAAAAGCCCAGGCCGCCACATTGCCTCAGGCCAAAGTCAGAATTCGTGTGTCCTAGCCTAGTACACCCTGGATCTATTCTTTGAACAGATTATTTATTTATTTATTTATTTACTTATTTATTTATTTATTTATTTACTTATATACACACAGAGGTGTGCCAGGAAATTAGAGAAGCAGAACATTAGACGAAAGAAGAAACAAACACGCAATACAAAAAAGGAAAGAAAAGGGAATCAAGTCGATAGGTGTGGGTAGTACCTGTGCCAAAAGATATGTTACCGTTTCACCATGTGATAGTGCGAGAAGATCGTTTTCCCCGTGGGTAGATGAAGGAGTCCCCCGCGAGATCGTGGTCCCCAGTTCAGAACGCAGAGAAACGACAATGCTGGAGCTTGCTAGCAACTTAATCTGTTACGAATGAATTCGTCCAAGACGCCAGGCGAACAAACTAGGGGGGACCTCAAGCGAAGGGTTCATCAAACCGGAAGTTCCTCAAAAAACTAGAGCACATAACACAAGTCCACGTTTATCAGTAACTGGGCAGCCATCCCATCACTTTCGTGTTACTATGTGATAAGACGCCCATCGACTACGGAAGGTTACATATTGCAAATAACAAACAAGAAAGAAAAGAAAAAGGAGCATATATCCGTCTCCACCAATAGAAAGCTCTGAAATGACTGCCTAGCTTAGCGCATTTATCATATTGGGTTGAGGAATAAGTGCCGGCCGTTTTTTTTAATCCTGTTTTTCACATTGTTCCCTCCATCTTTTGACAAAGCTTATATATGTTTTCGATAGAGCTTTTTCTGCTCTACAAAACGCTGCTATCTGTCTTTTGATTCCTTCGACTACCTAATATTGACGAGCTTTGGAAATGAAGTAAGCTGAAGGCAAAAATTGGCACTTGCGCACCTCATCTTTCTTTTCTGCCATCGAGATTGAAAAATGTATGTGTGTATGCTTTTGATAGAGCCTTTTCAGCTCTACAGAGCGGTACTACTTTTTATTCGGATGGCTCAACTTTTTGCTGTTTTTAAGACCCACAAAAGCAGTACTCGTAAAAATGTGCACTTTGGTTATTTCCTTTTCCTCGCCTACTACCGAGATTGGAGAGGATGTGCATGTATGCAATCGATAGAGATTTTTTTGCTCTAGAAGATGATGCCACTCTTCCTTTGTATCCTCTCATATTTTAGCATGTGAGAATGCATTTCCACCTGCTTTTCAATTCAAAATTGCGTAATGAAAATGAATTTTTTTTTGGCAGTTTTTTTGTTCGATAGAGCACTTTTTGCTCTACAGCATAGTATTTACGGTTTTTGTTCAAATAAATTTTTGTTGTTTTTAGGTCGCTTGAAAGTCGACGCAATCGAGCATTTTCGTCACATAGGGTCGAAAGTAGTCGATTTCGTCGACATTTGAATCATCTAAAAAAGGGCAAAAATCGATTCGAATAAAAACCGTGAACACTCTCTTGTAGAGCGAAAAGTGCTTTATCGATTAGTATAGATCATTGTGCCGAAAAAATTCGTTTTCATTACGCAATTTTGAATTGAAAAACAGGTGGAAGCTTATCCCTACATGCTAAAATATGAGAGGATACAAAAGAAGAGTGGCATCATCTTCTAGAGCGAAAAAATCTCTATCGAATGCATACACGCACATCCTCTCCAATCTCGATGGTAGGCGAGGAAAAGGAGATAACCAAAGTGCACACTTTTGCGAGTACTGCTTTTGTGGGTCTTAAAAACAGCAAAAAGTTGAGCGATTCGAATAAAAAGTAGTACCGTTCTGTAGAGCTGAAAAAGCTCTATCGAAAGCATACACACATACATTTTTTAATCTCGATGGCAGAAAAGAAAGATGAGGTGCGCAAGTGCCATTTTGCCTTCAGCTTACTTCATTTCCAAAGCTCGTCAATATTAGGTAGTCGAAGGAATCAAAAAACAGATAGTAGCTTTTGTAGAGCAGAAAAAGCGCTATCGAAAACATGTATAAGCTTTGTCAAAAGATGGAGGGAACTATGTGAAAAACGGGATTAAAAAAAAACGGCGGGGGCTTATTCCTCAACCCAATACATTAGTGAGCCTAGATTAGGAATTCAGGAGGCCCAAGATTAGCATAGGAAATACAAAAAAAGGGCATGACATAAGGTAGCAACGACAAACAGGCGAAGAAGCGCAGACATCATGGATGGAGAGTCCATGCAGTGCAGTGGTTTCGTCCTACACTGAATGACCAGGAAATAATATTGCTGAAAGAACTGTTATAAGTACTACGGTATTCTCAGGAGATTATCAAAGTTCTCGTTGGCACTGATCACTAGAATGGAGCTGCTACGCTGTTCAAGCCCTATGTGCTTGATCGCGTTGAGGTCCCGCTTCGCCTTGGCCGCTCCATGTCAGTAATTCCTTTCGAACTCAGGATGTCGGCAATGAGAAGGGATGCATGTTTCGATTTGTTGTGGAAAGTCCATCCGCAATTCTTGCGAGAGAGGAAGATGGTCCTTCCAAGATTGCTTGTCTCTGTCTCCTGGGTGTGGACGGGACCATAACCCGATCAAGGACATACATAGAGCTTAAACGGCATAGCAACCAATTCCAGTGATGAGTACCAACGAGAACTTTGGTAACCTCCCTAAAAAATGAGCCATGATTCGTCAGCGTATTTTAATTCATTCAGTCTCGGTAGATGCAAAGCAGTCGCTAATTAGCAGCTTTCCAGGAAGTGCGATTTTTTCTTTTTGTATTCGTGGGATAATGTGCTTACTTTTCTTTGTTATTGAAAAGTTTCAAAACTTTTAGTAGTGTCGGATGATCGTTTCCTACATACAAGATTTCCCGTTCGATCACAGTCATACTGAAGCCGACAGTGCCAAATTGCGGTTCGTGCGCACGCATTTGGGGGTGTTATACTGTGGACAAGAGCCACCATAGCGAATAACTGAAATCTTGATGAAACGAAATAAATAGAGCGATGGCAATGACCAGTAGGGTTTTTCATTAGTACAAAACTTTCCTGTACTGTTACTATGATGAATAATGTGGACTCGTCTGGTATGAAAATGAGGCCGAAAAGAGTAGAATTTCTTTTAAAATGAAAACCTGCGAAGTCTATTGGAGTAATCTCGCCGAAATCCATCACCAAATGCCCAATTGATAGAGCGATGGCTCATGTTCATACTTGGTGAGCGGACTCGGCTGCGCTGACCAGAAGCAGTCTCAAAAGCGAGGGCTAGCACACCATTCCTCATTTGTGAGCTTGGCGACAGCTTCTCAAATAAGGAACATCCTGGGTCTATACGGAGAAGTCGTGATTGACGGGCGGGATGGAAGGTTGTAATGGCAGAAGGCCGTCGGCTGACCCGGTTATGTAACAAAATATAATTAAATTTTAGTGAGCAACGCAAAAATTAGTAACAAAGTACTCAGTGATGCTATACAATCGGCAGTAGTTACTGATACTGTAGAAATTATGAAGATGATGAAAGGGGGTTGTAATTCAGTACTACTCAAGCGGCCATTTTTCTCAACGCCTTGGCGCAGGAGAAGCTTTACAGTCGTCAATGATGTAGAAATGTCGGAGGCGATGAATTCTTCAGTGTTTTTGCGCCGACGACAAGCGTCCACGAGAACCGTGGACACAAGAGTGAAGCTCGATATTTTGCTATTACACTCAATTTACGACATCAGCCCCCCCAAGCATCCAGCTCAACCTGACTGATTCAGTACGAGTATGGAAAGCCTGCTGCGGATCATCTGGGTTTAAGCAGTTACAATATAATTTACGTTTTAACCAATGGCTCGTGATGTGGATGATTCTGATTGTGAGCTTAAAGGCATATTCCAGGATCACCTTGAGTGGGTTGAAGCGCTAAACTAAGAAATCCGAGATGCTGAGGAATACGACGGCAAATAAAAATCCGAAAAAGTTTCCGAAAAGGGCAAAAATAAGGGTTTCTGTCATCCGGCCTTGGACGAGGTTACCGCGTAAAAACGAGCCCTTTGAATTAGTTTCTGCTGGCTGGTATGAAGGAACTCCAGGATATCACTTGTTTCCTCATGTCAATGTCCTTTTTATCATGGGCATCCCTCCATTATCTTACCTTATCACACATGCCATCATTGCCACCGTCATTACCAACAATCACGTCTGCAATGGGCGCGCCCGAGCTCCAGAGTGCGGCCGAGCTGGCTTCACGAGCCCCGAGCGCTGCGATAACTCATTATCGCGCTTCGATATGTGCACAGTCTCCCAGCCCGCTTGGGGAACTATTAGGTCATGTAAAAGGGCTGCAGTGTTCCCCTAATCCTGGAATGTGCCTTCAAAGCAGTGGTAAGGGTAATTGGGGCCAAAAATAGTAAGATCAAATATGAGGGTCGAGGTGCTTAATAGCACGAAATTGAAGAAAATACGGAGTGAAGCGGTGAAAACCCTTAGAAATAAGACCCCTCTTGCCGTTTATTCTTGAAAAAGGGAAATCGGGCCGAAAAAGGGGGCTATCGTTGTCTTTAAACAGAACGACGAGAGAGAGACAAATTTAAGGTGGAGTAGTCATGAAGCTCAGCCTCGCTATCTCCCATACGGCATAAGCCTACCCCATCAGACGCAAGGTTTGAAAATCATCGCATCGCTGGAGATGCACGTAAGTGGCACCGTTTTTCGAGCTTTTGTCGGCGCTCTCTTCCTACCACAATGTTCGGTATCTACGCCGTCATAACCCCGATTACTCTAATTATCCCTCTTTGCGATGAAGTAACGATGAAATGACTCATACATTCCTCCCGTGGATGCCCCCACTGCGCTAATTCGCAGATTTACCGTTTTTTTTTTGTGAGACAGCCGGTACTCTCTAGCCGTCAGCACTTTAGCCCTCCGTGGTAGGGATCACAGCGTGAAGTGCTGCCTTGCCACCCGTTTCGCAAACCCGCTCACGCGTCGCGGATCACGAGCGCACCTGCTCTGGCGCGCTAATGCGCTGTATCTTCACTGGGAGAAACACCCAGCTTCAAGCGGTGTTATTTGACATTCATATACGACTCACATTGGTGCTGATGGAACTGGAGAGCCGCCTTCATTCTGCTCGGCCTTCGGCGCTATTTTTGCTTAGGTTTCTGACTGAGTTTCAGCTGGAGGAGGAGCCACTACCTCAATCAACCAAGGAGGCTTAGGTTTCATACTTTGCGCACCGACGCCGTCATCTGCGTCGATTTGACGCCGTCACCGCCGGTGACGGTGTCGAACTCACCAACCATTTGCCCGCCGCCGCGACGGCGTCAATTGATAATGTGCAACGTTTACAAAATTCTTGACCCAATCACACTACAGTATGGCGATAGTGGCCGATTCAAATCTTGGCGCTGTGCCAATATGGTGATTGTGGCCGCTTCGTGTATCGGCACAGCGCAAAGATTCGAAGCGGCCACTATCACCATACTGTAGTGTGACTGGGCCAAGAATTTTGCAAACGCTGCTCATTATCTATGGACGCCGTCGGCGGTGGGCAAATGGCTGTGTGAGTTTGAAGACGTCGCCGGCGTGCGCAAAAAGCGGTCTTAGAGTTACAAACTGATGACTATACGATGGTACCTGCTATGCGACGGGTGTGTACCCTTATGTCAGGATTGTCGCAGGACGACAAGCGGCGTGCGACGCAGTGTGTGTGAGCTATGCGCGTCGCGGTTGTTGTGTCGAGAACGATTACACGTTAATGCAATGGGGGGATACGCAGTTGACTTGTAATCGCTCCAGGACTCAACAACATGGCGCCTTTAGCTCGTCCTTGCTTCGCTTGCGACATGCCGCGGTGCGACAATCCTGACATAAGGGTATACACCCCTATGCGACGACACCTCGAGAATGAGTCCCTCTCCAACTACAATGGCCTCGTAACACTTTATTATATTACTCGCAAAATTATAAAGTTTACTTTCCGTTTAATTTGGAAGTAATGTCGTAACATTTCTCCAAAATGTAGAAAAACGCTACTCAGACCACGAGATGCATGCCTTAGCTTAAGCCTAGAAGGGGCAGGAGCTCTGGGAGCGTTAACCACTTCCCACGTAACGAATCCCTTCCTGCATAATGATATTTCTTAGCTTAATGCACATTGCTTTACCTCTACACAAAAATAACAAGTTTTGCTGAGGAGGAATGTGGGTTTCAACTTGAAACAGGGAGTAAAAAGAGCTTGGAGATGAGTGCATCAATTTCTATGTGCAAAAACGGATTCTTCACATAGGAAGCGCTTAACCCACCTCGCACATCTCTCTTTTTCCCCTCGCCCCGAACTGATTTAGTGATGCACGTAGGAGCCTGAAATGTATCAGCAGCAGCTGTGCTAACGATTCAGCGCTATGCTCATCTGCTGATGGTTCATCCGTGAAATCAACGATCGGACTACCACGATCGCGCGCCATATGAGCGAAATACCTAATATTGCCTGGGAAAGGTTGTCGCCATTCGTCGTTCCTTATCTCGACAGATAACATTCACTTACGCCAACCTTGCGTTGATTGTTACTCCATACTTATGTTGCTTGTTGTTCACCATTTCTAAATGTTCGCCTTCAGCCTGTCACTTCATCCTTATGTTCTCATTGCTCGCCTGTTCATTGTCAATATTCCGTTGCGCTGTTCACCATTACTCATTGCCTTGAGCTCGCAAGTGTATCGTTACGTTGCTTGCTGACCATTTTCCTCTTCTAGCCCTTGTACTGTTATGCTAGCAAGAAGTTGATCGAATCTCTCAACGATTCGAAGATTTTTTACCATGCTGCCATCTCTCAACTTTGCGATATTGTGAAGCGCTGTGTTATGAATAATATTATTGATTTCGTCGTTTATCTTCAAACAAAGTTTATTATCCACGTCTGGGATGCAGTACAATGTGTTGGTCCCAACAGTGCTTGTTCCTCCGTGTAAATGAACTGTATGAATGCTGCCAATTTACAGCACAATCGTTGATCCACTGAACCACCGCCTCAATGTTGGTTGCTTTTATTGCACTCACCTTCTTCGCAATCTAATACATTCACGCGCAATTTCTTAGACAGCGTATACTTTTTTTATTGGCGCATCGACAAAATTCTTTTTGAAAACTCACGGCAAATTTCTTGTGACTCTTGGATCAAGAGAATTACATTCACATACTATTCATCAAACAGATTACCACAAAGAAAGCATTAAGGTTCAGCACACACTACGGAATACGCAAAGCAAGAATCGGAAATATCAGCATTATCTACAGAAACCACAGCAAGTTGGTACTTCAATCTACAAGGCACGGACTTCGATACGGCTTCACTAAATTACAGTGCATCTACGTGAACTTGCAACCTTTACTTGCATTTTACTGCATTTCCCACATTTTTGTGCTGATTTTGCTTCCATTCTATCACTACTTTTTTGAACAGTGATAGATAACAACAGGAACCTATTTGGTTGCACATTCGCACCAAAGCAACTGAGATACATGATAGCCGTGATGGGAAAAGCCCCTACCTTTCAAAGAAAGGTATTCTAGCAATCTGGTACACCGCATACCAATTGATACCACCTATTAGATTCGCTGATCCATCTCCATTCGCGCACATGCGAATAAAAGGGATATCCAAAAAACGGGAGAACATTAACAATTAACCACTACAGTAATCGTTTCGTTGTAAAGGCAATCCCCAATCACCTCATCACGCATCACAAAGACAGCAAAATCCCCAAAAGATTTACAGCAAGGTTCGCCTTCTTCAGCAGCTTTACCAGCCCAAGCCTGATCTCCGAACATGAAAGAACGGACATCTTAACGGCAAAGAAGCCACAACTATCACACAATAGCAATTACTAGAAAATTATAAGATTCACTATAAACTATTGGAGTTAGAGTGAGTCACTACCAACTATGTATAAATACATATTTGAGTCAGAAAACTATTAGAGTCACTATAAGTAAGCACAAGCATAGGAGAACCATTCGAGTCTCTACAAACACAACAGCAACTAGCATAGGTAAGCTCGTTAGTGAAGTACTTAGATGCCGTGGTCACAACTACTGTATAAGCAATAATAAAGCTCAGCGGAAAGCAAACAGGAATCAGCTTCCGTTCAGACAGATACAATGAATCGAATTGGGTACAAAAAAATTCTATTGACGAACAACACATTGCACAACCGGGACAACGAACACTTGTATCGTTTGCTTCCTCCCTACAAGCACGAGGACTGCTCCCACACCTACAAATACCGGAATTCGCGAGCGACAAAAGAGAGGGGTTCATTCCAAGCCAAAATTCAAGTGAAAAATGAGGATCAGACTATCTTGGTCATGCTGAAGTTCAGCTATCTGCTACAATTAATTGGGGACCCTTGTCAAGTGGCAAACAGATACCAAATTAGCAAAGACAGTTATTCTATAGTCGCTGATGCCTTAAAACACAAATAAGACAGACACAACTTAATCATGGAAGAGCTGTTTAAAGAGCTAGAAAACACAGTCGCCACAGGCCTTTCCCCCGCCACAATCTCTTTATCAGATCAGATATCCGCTATCATAGCACAACTAGCAACAAAGGGACGAAACGCTGATCACAGAACGCTTCTCACCAGCATCCTTCTCAAAGGGTTGGGAAAACGCGAGCAACTAGAAGCGTTATCTTACTGGACACGGCAAACACTATACAGTGATATTCCAATTATTTTAGAGCTCAAAGAAATAGTCGAACAGTTATAACAAATCACGAAACACAAATCGTTATTAACAGTTGTGCAAATAACAATCACTCTTCAAAAAAACGCAGAACAGTCCCTCTACAGCGCGTCGCATTCACAAGCGAACTGTTCTCTATGCAAACACTCCCGTTTACGATCTTGATATGGAATAAGCATTTTTTCAGTCTCAGTTTCAGTTTAGAAAAATTAAAATTGGGACAACGTCCTACAAGGACAACATTAAGGTCAGTGGGGGCAGCTATGCGACGCTACCGCAGGCTTTCATAAGAATATCCGCGCAAACTCATGAACAAAAGCACTATACACGAAGTTATAGCCTTCGGTCGCCAGAAACAGCAATGCCGGCGTGTATATACGTCAAACAGGAAAACAATGCCCTGTACTTATGAGAAATCGAAACTACCGTCATTGCTAAGTGCTACAATTTCAAAGCTTGAGTTAAACGCACTGACCTTCGCAGCTAGACTAGCCTCATCATCCTTCAAAGAGAAAGATAGCAACAACGAAAGGAAATCATCATATGTTGGACTAGGGTACATGGATAGTCGAGGATTCCTCGCCAGGTTGGGTCGTATGTAAGTTAACAGGAGCGTGGGGGTTCGCAAGTCTAGAGATTACTGTAAGCACTTAAATTTGAATTGGAATAAGCAGAAAAGATACAACGGCAACCGCAGGTCTGTGTTACAAAATGCGAAATTGATATCCTTTTGCCAGCAAAGGATATCTAGCAGTGAAACACATTGCAACTATGCAATGCAGCAACAGTTCTTAGTTTTGTAGAGGCCAAAAAAGAGGGGGATCGTACGCGGTCGCCACATTGCACCCTTCTGACTGTGCAAGTCGTGGGTTGAAAGCATCGAAACACCAAAATCACACCTTGTGGGAAGGATCTAACTTTATAAGGAAAAATGAAAGAGTGGCTCCTACGACGGAGGATACATGAGACGCCGGTCTTCTCGGAGTGGACTTTCCTCACATTTTGCATCACAACACAGCTTACACCTACGACGACATTGAGAGTGGACCCACGTTCCGTCTACGATACTTTGACCAACCGCTTACAACGAGAAACGTAACAACTAGTTACCAAGTAGTCTGGCATAGCAACCTTGTGGTGGGACGACATCAATTTGAGTTAGTAAGTGTTCATGTTCTACGCAATGAAATCAATGTCAACAATGAATGGAAGAGCAACGCAAAGAGTAAACACAAAATGATCACAATAAACAAAGCCTATGGACTCATGAATCGAAGCCAGGTTCTTATCTCTCCAGTGGAGACTGACAAGAATCCATCCCTCGACTGAACGTCCGTGGGCGGTGTCCTTGACGGCGTTGATTGCAACGGCGCGTCATCACGGGCGAAATACAGATGGCGTGCTAAGCACGAGCGTGAGGAGGTGACACATACCGGCTATGGATGGTTTGGAGTCCATTCGGCACGGCTCACTACGAAGGACGACGGCGGCTACTGACGACTGTCAGATCGGAGCACACACACTGACGAACTGGAACGGCTCATAAATGCGTCCTCCCGCCACTTCCAGAATGTTTGACTAACGGGTCGAGACCCGCGAGCCCTCTAGGCGTGATCTACGGTGAGCTGGATGAAAGTCACAGCAACTGGTAAGAAGTTGTGTTACATATCAACAATACAATAACTTCTTTCCACGCTAGCCTTCATTACCAGATAATCCAGAACAGAGAGTGTTTCGTTTAATACCTTTCCAACACGTCGGTTTCGACCACCGGAAACGGAAAATTTGGAAAACCTCATAAATAAAGCATATGGCGCGATACTTACATGTGCAAATCAGAAGATTCATAGCTAGAGGAGACATGCTGTCAACAATCACATGTGACAACGCATCTACTTTTACCTTAGCCGAGCAAATCTTTCAAAGACACATTCCAGGATTACATATTAAAATACCGTAGCTCCTGTGGTGGTAGGATAGTTCGAGCCTCTCTCAGTACGCTGTACCTTTACCAAGCCATAGATAACAGTTCCTGGAGCGCTCAGAGCCGAAGAAGCAAGCGTTTTTCCTCCAAGCAGCCCAGGCTCGCCCAACCCAGACGTGATTGTTGGCAATGGCTGTTGCAACAGTGGTAGTAATGTGGCACATGAGGCCTATGATTTGCATAATCATCCTACTCTATATAATTCGCTTAGTATGTCTGTGCGTGTGTGGGAGTGTGTCCGTCCGTCTGTCTCTCTGTCACGAAATTCATATCTCGCGTCGCAGTAAAGCTGGCACGCTGAATTTTACAAATGATATAGGCGGTGGTAAGGGGACCCAGGCGGTGGTGGACCGATAGTGATAGCGGATAAGCGCTGATATGGAGCCTCAAAAGGCAAATGTCATCGAAGTTGTTTCTCCTTTCGCACTGTTCCGGGAGTGCTGACACTCATAGGCATTTTGCGGGATGGGACGAGAACATTAATAGTGGGTGATCCAACTTGATGACGGTTGATAAGATTCGATAAGGAGAGTGAAATGGCAAATGTCGTCAAGACCGCTTTCGGGTTGATTTTAGAGCGCTGACACTTATAGGTGTATTGCGGGATAGGGCGGGAACATTAATAGGGGGTGATCCAACTTGATAACCGTTGGTAAGATACGATAAGGAGCGTGAAATAGCTAGAGTCGTCGAATCCGTTTCGCCTTTCAGGTTGACCCTAGAACGTTGACACTTATAGGTATTTTGCGGGATGGGACGGGAACATTCATAGTGGGTGATCCAACTTGATGACGGTTGATAAGATTCGATAAGGAGAGTGAAATGGCAAATGTCGTCAAGACCGCTTTCAGGTTGACCCTAGAACGTTGACACTTATAGGTATTTTGCGGGATGGGACGGGAACATTCATAGTGGGTGATCCAACTTGATAACGGTTGACAAGATACGATAATAGCTAGAGTCGTCAAATCCGTTTCGCCTTTTAGGTTGACCCTAGAACGCTGACACTTATAGGTGTTTTGCGGGATAGAGCGGGAACATCAATAGCGGGTGATCCAACTTAAAAACGGTTGATAAGATACGATAAAGAGCGTGAAATGGCAAATGTCGTCAAGCCCGCTTCGTCTTTCGGGTTGATCCTAGAGCGTTGACACCCATAGGTGTTCAGCAGAGTGGGACAGGGACATTGATAGCGGGATGAAAACTGATAATGGTTGATAAGATTCGATGAATAGCGTGAGAAGGAAAATGTCAACAAGGCCGGTTCGCTTTTGCGGCTAATAGTGGAATGTCCACATTCGCAGGTATTGTAGGGTACTGGGTATTGTTGGGTATAGGGGCCTCAGTACTGACAACGGCCTACAGCGGCTGATAAGAACCGTTATGTATTGGATGGGATGAAATCCTCCATATCGCCTGCTACTGCTGTACGACCGCTTTAGCAAAAGCGTCTGATGCTCATTGCCATTGGGTGAACATATTTTGTTCATGTTCTGATATCATTGGCCGATGTATCGACCGCTGAATTGGCTAGCGCTTCAAAAAATGGTGCATTTCTCTTGATACTGCGATCCACACTGATAATCGTGATACAACCTACATTTGTGATAGCAAAGCAAGCGTTTCACTCGGAATCATTTTCTAATGCGGTAGTGGCAGCAACACTGGGTATCGACCGCTAAACTATGTAAAACTCCAAATAGTGAAGCATGTTTGCGAAAACGATAAACATCGATAAGCGGGATATGAATCGACCATCAATGTGTAGGAATGAATGCTCAGGCAGTGTTCATAGTTCACGATTCAGGCGATCACGCGATCAGGCGGAAGGAAAAAGATACATATTGATTGGGTGATTCAGGCGATCACGCTCGCGTGGATCACGCGATTCAGGCGGAAAAGAAAAGATATATATTGATTACGTGATTCAGGCGATCACGCGATCGCGTGCTTTACGCGATCGCGTGATCCACGCGATCGCGTGATCGCCTGAATCGTGAACTATGAACACTGCCTCAGCAAGTGAACAACTTGCAATCGATGCAATCAAATACAAAAGTATCTTTTTCTAAACTATCCAAACTCCTAATGATGACCCAAACCAGTTGGTTGGCGCAAACTACTGCGCGCGAATCATGTCGATGACGTGCAAAATGGGATCGATGCGAAGCAACCGAAGTATATTAATACCGAAATGCTTCCCTATCACGCCATCTTCTCTGCTTTTTTCCATTTCGATAGCTCAGCTGAAGGCAGAGAAAAAGCAGTTGCCTCTCAACTCCATAGACAACTGTGGTTGTGCCGATCAAACCCATTTTGCACGACATCGCCATGAATCGGGCGCAGCAGTGTGCGCCAGCCAACTGGTATAAGATAAGGAAGAGTTGGCAATGATAAGGGGACGTCGACATGAGGAAACATGTGATATCCCAGAATTGCTTATGATACCATCCAGTGGGAACTGATTGAAGGCTTGTTTACACTGGTAATCTCCTCCAAGGCGAGATGGCGGGATGTATTTTGATCATTTTCGGAGACTTTCTTCTTATTTTTCCTTGTCGGCGTATTCCTCAGCATCTCCAATCTCATAATTTACCGTTCTAACCCACTCGAGGTAATCCTGGAATGGGCCTTCAAGAGGGAAGAAAAAGAAGTAACTGGCATAGGATAACCTCCCTATCTCTCTCTCTCTCTCTCTCTCTCTCTCTCTCTCTCTCTCCAGATGGAGCAATTCTATGAAGGGAAAAAGATCAGCCTCCAAAGCTCTAGGCAGGGGAACCGTTTCAATAGACATTCTCTCCTCTATCTCAACGGAATCGATGGATGCTTAGACAGCAGACCCTTGACCTATCAAGAAAACGAATTAGAAGACATTCCAAAGAGATCGACTGAATTCCTCCGTAATCACCTCGAAGAGACGTGCAACTGTGACTTCCGTAGTACAGGGGACGAATAATACCACCCTTCAGAGGAACTCGCGCGCTTCCAAAAAGACTAGACTCCACGAAACTTGGCAGTCATCATGTCACTAGTCGAGAGATTCTGGAACACTTGGAGTACACTCTATCTCAAATCATTACGAGATCACCAAACTAGCTTGTTCAAGCAAAAGCGCACAGCAGACACTGGACCTCGATCGGGCCAAAAGGTATTCTAACAAACCCTTTCCAGCAGCGTCTTTGCGAGTTTCAGTGTGATGACTGAAGCTCCCCAACAGACATTCGGTGATCAGGCCAACAACAGCCCCACCCCGTTGAACTGGGAGGGGAGCGCACAGAACCTGCTAAGAAACCGCCTATAGCTTCACACAATATACCAGTAGACCAAAACGCAAGTGACGGGTCAGCCCGCCCCTAAAACATGCTAAACACGGATTTCGAGTGAAGACCACCGGCAAGAATTACCCGTACAGCGAAAAAGAGCACGAAATCAACATAAAAGATTCTTTACAGATTACGAAACCATTTCCCAGAATGCAGGAGTCCTTGGGAAGTTCCCATGCAGAACCACTACGATGTACGAATACTGTGGAGCCGTCGATTGTAATACAGCGATTTGCTGCCGCCTGTCGCAACGGGCGGTACGCCACGGGGCAAATGATGTGGCAGCAAAGAAGGGTGGCGTACCGCTGCCGTCGTGTAGTATCCGAAACTAGCGAGGGGGTGTGCACTGAGACTCAACCCGTCACGCGTGTAGGACGGTGCTATCCCTAGTTGCCCCTGTGGTAGAACTCCAAGTGCGGTTACCTTCCGGATGCCTCGACATTGCGCTTTGACCACTGCGCCACGATGTACAGCATGTAGATCCCGACGTGACTTGGACAGAACCCCGACATTGTGTTCCACGTCGATACCTTGCGTCCATTAATCGAGCAACCAATAAACTCTTATAGCTGTTCGTATACACTGATGTTAAACGTTATGCGCATTAGACGGAAGAGTAAAGCACTATGCACCAGAGTAGAACCTAACAATGAAAGTAAAAATGGTATTCGCACCACAACGAAAACAGAAACCCAAAATACTGGTCGTTTCTCGCCTCTCTATGAGCCTTCGATCACCGTCAACCCTCCCTTCGTACCCGATAGCTGACTCAACATTTGTCGGCACGTCAGCACGCACATAGGCAGAGGACGAGAGTTCCCATATCCAATCTTCAATGTCCGAGGGTAGTCCACGGTCTTGCGAGAATACAGATGCGCATAGCACATTGCTTGAGGAGAAGCGATTGCAGACGAACAGTGGAACCCGACTCACGGGTACAGGACGACAGGAGACGACAGGTGTACAGAGCACCAACCGGTCAGGAACCTGGCAGGAAAGAAGACTGACTGCCGATCTGATTTTGGCCGATGGCGGCGTGGCTCAAAACGCTCTATGTCATGGTAATTTGCGCGGTAAGACACCAGTGTAATCGCTGATCCCCTTTGTCCGTTGGCCGGTTTGTGAAGAGCTGCGCATGAACGCAACGAAGCGGCCACAACGGGGTACTGATGATGAGGAAGTCGTGCACGAGTCACGACACCAGCATTGCTTCATAATCGTGCGACAGTGGGAACTTTTCAGGAAGCCCTCACGCACCGACCAAGCATCCGCATTCCTACCTACGGAAATCGTACATTTTCGGCAGATCCCAATGTGCTAACGATTCAGCACAATTCTCATCCACTGATGAGTCATCCGCGAAATCCACGATTGGACTACCACGATCGCGCGCGCCAAATGCGTGTAACACTCGATATATGTATGCCAGGGAAAAATCGTCGCTACTTGCCATTCGTTACCTCGACGGTACCTATCTACGATGTGTTTTCATTTTCACATTGCAACGCCAACTTTGCGTTAATCGTTACTACATACTTATATGGCCTGTCGCTCAATTGCTAATTGCTCGCTTTTAGCCTGTTTTCACCCCTATGTTCTCATTGCTCGTCTGCTCATTGTCGGTATTCTTTTAGGTCGTATATCACTGCCCATTGCCCTCCTTGAGCACGCGAATGTACCATTACGTTGCTGACCATTGTTTTCCTCAAGTTGTATTGTCATGCTACCAAGTAATTGATACATACTGTTCGAGATCTCTAACGACTTGAAGTCAGTCTATTTACCATGTTGCGCACTCTCAACTTTGCGATTTTGTAGCGCAGTACTAGAACAATATTATTGACTTCTTCGTTTCTTTTCCAATAAAACTTAATTTTTTTTAGGTTTGAGGTGCCGTGCGATGGGTTGATCTCAGCAATACTTGTCACTCCGTGTCATTAAAACTGTGTGAATGCTGCACATTTATAGCAACGATCGTTGATCCATTAAACCACCGCCTCAACAGCAATCGCCAAGGTTGGTTGCATCTACTGCATTCACTTTTTTTGCAATCAGACACATTCACACACGCAAACTCTTGCAGCGTACGTAGCAGCAGGCTGCCATACAGCAACAAGGAATACCAAACGGACAAACGTGCAGAAGGAATCACTCATGCGACGCGCGAGCTCGCGTTTTCGTCGTCATTGGGCACAGACTTTCTCGCGTTTCGTCGCTCCGTCTGCGCACTCCGTGCAAGAGGGAGCATGTGGCGAATTACCCGCAGAGTGTACTACGCATGATTGGTTGGGAAGCTAACGTCGAAAGCTCAGTTAGCACGACAAATTTGGAGTAGGCACTGGGGCAGCGGTGAAGCAGAGGGGATTCGGCTGTCGTGAGCGCCATGGGGCGTTCAAATCGCAGATTTATTTGCGGTTGTTCAACATACTGGAGGGTCGCCGCTCCAGAGGCGAGTCAAGAGTCGATTTTTCACCATCTATTTTACGAGCTCAACAACGATATTTGGGGACTCCCCATATAAACCCCCCACGTCGGGGCCTCCTTTTGCAATACGCGCGAGGCCCCGCGACTCCTGGCTGGCCGCTTCAGCGACGCCTCGAAAGTCGATTTTTTTACCCTCTGTTTCGAGCTCAACAACGATATTTGGGGACACCCCATATAAACCCCCATGTCAGGCATCCTTCTTTTGCAATGCGCGCGAGGCATGGGCGACCCCTGGCTTGCTGCTTCAGCGACGGGTCAAAAGTCGCTTTTTTACCGATCCCACAAGCTCAACAACGATATTAGGCGACACCCCGTATTAGCCTCCGCGTCGGGGATTCTGTCGTACTTCCGTCCGACTCACCGTAGATCACAGTGGCGGGACGCGGGTCTCCGTGATGGCAGGAAAGCGTATTTATAAGACATCTCAATTCGTCAGGGTCAGTCAGTGTGCTCTGATCCGGCCGTAATCAGTCGTCGTCGTCGCCGTTCTCTCCCGCCACCGTTAGTATTCCTATCTGCGCTACTGTGCCGCCGTGGTCGACTTCGTCGAGGATACCGTACATGGGTATGGTGCCGAGGAATGGGTTCCTGCCAGACCACCGGTGAGATGTAAGAGCTTGGGTTCGTTCGTGTGATCTAGGATTCCTTTCATGTGATCGTTTCGTATTCGTTCCCTGTGTTTGCCTTCCATTTCATTGTTGCCGTTGATCTTATCACGTAAAACATAAACACTTGGTAACTCAAATTGGTGTTATCCTATCACAAGGTTTCTATGCTAGATTACTTGATAACTAGTTGCTGCGTTCCTCGTAATAACCGGTCGGTCAACATATCGTAGGCGGGACATATCGCATAGTTCCACTCGTTATGTGGCACAGGCGTAAACTGTGTCCTGGTGTAAATGTAAGAAAGGACCACTGCGAGGACCAAAGTCCAAGTACGCTGCGTCGTAGGAGCAGCAAGAGCCTTCAGGTACACCCGCGTAGGCAGAGCGAGGGCGAGCGTTGTGTAAGACCCCGTTGTGGCCATCACGCCGTCACGTGGTGCCATCCCGTCGACGGGACCTCGATGCGCATTGCCTCAGGGTATGTGTTACGGCGGGGTACGGTACCCGTAAGGCGCGACAGCTTCCTTCCCTTGCTATGCGCGAGAAGTGCGCGCGACTTTTGGTTCGTCGCTTCAGCGGCGAGCTAAGAGTCACTCTTCCAAACCGGAATAGGCGAAGATTTAATTTGCTGCTCACGAGAGCCTTGCCCGATGAGTGAGATGTGGAGGCCTAGAGCTCATAAACATGCCAACGCGCTCCATGACGGAGGCCGCGACGCGCGAGATTATGCGCGGCGGTCGTGCTTTCCGTTGCACATTTGTCCGTTTACAGACACTCACAGCGCGCGACACTCGCCAAGCGAATGGGTGGATTTGCTGATAAGACTTTACAACATGGTAGAGATTCGCCCACTATTCTGCTAGATTTTTGAGTAGACAGAAGCTGAAGAGTCCTTACAATTAGTCATTCATGTTTCTTTTGATGGAGCTCAAAAATGTTTAACAGTGGAGCACGTCAGCAAGTATTATGAATACTATGCTAAGTTTGCCGCGTTTCCCTCGTTCTTATTTCCACTTATTCCTTTCGTTAATTACCAGGTTATGTATATACTCAATGGCATAATGGAAATAGTGGGTTTTACAGATTATTGGAAATGGGTGATTCGCGACTGAATCACCTTGGCAGTGTTTTGGAATCAAAGAATAGTGCACTGCGACGTGAAGCTGCCACAGCATTTGGGAAATATTGTCTCTCGGATCATAAAGTGACTGAGGTAGGTTCCGCAGCGACATCATTTCTGTGGAAATGCTTTTATAAGAAATTCATCCAGATCCTCGTGAAATACATATGTTCAACTTCGTGGGATGCTCGCGTAGCGGCTGCCGATGCTCTTCACTGTATTTTGAAGAATATGGAGGCGTTCTCGGGGAAGATCGAAGAGGTTCCTGTTGCTGATTCCTTATGTGATATTGATGCGGCTCATGTAATGAAGACGTATAAGCCTCTGCTCAGGTGATTTTTTTCCTACTTTTTTTCTTTGCTACCTTCTGTACGTTAAGGAAGTGGCAGGCTTCGCTACTATGCGATAATGCTTTTAGCATGCGATTACACAATCTTTCGAGGATTGTGTGATAATGCAACATCCATGAGAAATCGCAGAATCATGTCTTGCCATCTCTTGCTTCCTCCGCAGATGCGGTCTAGAAGCTCTCATTTGCCCGAAACGATGAATCGCGAAATGGTAAACAACAAATGTAACGATGAATAGCCAAGCTTTGCCACAGTGTGCGCTCTCATACATACCTCAAACAAATAAAAATACTAGGTCGACCTGGTATGTAGAGAAGTGGTATTCTGTTTTGGCTCTGCTAGGAAAGACTGTTTAATGCTAGTGATGATTAATTGATCGCGCATTTCATTGAGGAATTCGGCATGAAAGCAGGGACAATAGTTCAGACTGGATTATACCGCTCATTGGAAATGGACGTTTATGAATTGTAGAGTTTTTTGCTTCTTGCGACTTCAATAAAAATTTTGTTCCCAGTCGACCACGCGTTTTTCAGTGATGATGGGGCTGCTCTCAGTGCAAGCACTTCCGGAGTTCGAGTAAGTGCTCAGCAACAGCGGCAAGTGCTTGATCAGCACCTTGACATGAGCGCAGCCATTGGTGTGACTTCGGTGAGCTTCATTATATGTTCATTTGTTGCCTTTGTGTCTCCATTTTGGCTCTAGTGTTGTTTTTCGACTCCACGGGAAATGTTCCCTCAGTTTCTCCAGTTCTGAGCTTTTTGCATCTTGATGATCGGACAGCACCTTGCTAATGAGCTTCTGTTTTTCATGTAGCTAAAGCGCTCTCTTGTCCAAAAAACCACCCCATTGCAGGCAGGTTTTGTTAATGATCTCGATATGTTACCTCACTCTAGCAGCAATTCTCCACGGCATGAAGGCGAAGAGGTATACATTATTGTCACCCAGTTTTGCTTTCCATCCTAAGGCGTTCAATATAGTCCTTTCAGCTGCTTATCACTGATTGCTCTAAGCTGGATGCTGAGGTGAAAGTGGAAGATTTTGAAGAAACCGATAGAGTTGATCTTTCTTCCCACATAGCGCTTTTGAAGTTTTTCTGCAGGTAGTGTGCTCAAGGTCCCAGTAATGGAGTGACACTCAGTACTTGCATATAGCCCACGGTCCAGCGGCTCATTTTCAGGCTTCTTCCTCTCTTGGCCGATCAGCGATGGCAGTGTAGGCATGGCGCGGCAATAACTATAGCTAAAATATTGTCTACTTCATACTCCAGGTGAGCTCATGGTCTTGGAACAACGCGAATTGCTCAGGTCTAGCCTTTACTTGCCCGGTGAAGCTTTTTTGTATCTACTTATCTCCAAATCACAATTTTACTAAATCATCGCTGTTAGAGTTCACAATGGGAAGAAATGGAATTTGTATATGGGGCACTTTTAGGGCGAACTCCTTTCTAATCTTCCCTTGTTCTGTGAGTTGCACATTCCATTTTGAATTTGAATCTTTCGTCTTGCAGGATACCACTTCCGCTTGTCGATTCATGTGCTTTACAACTCATTCATGTGTTAATTCTTGATCAGTTCAATGATTTCGTCTCAGGTAGTTAAATTTTCCTTCATTCGGTTATAATTTGGTCCAAACGGCCAAAAGTTTCATACTTTTCCTCTCAAAGAGCGATTGAAACGCTGTTGTTTTTCTGTTCTAGGCCGCACAGCTACGGCTCCAGTTCGAGAAACTTGCGCTCAGGCTTTGGGTCATTTTCTGCATAAGACTGATCCACAGCGGCAAGCGGTCATTCTAGCTCAACTACGAGTTCTGTTGTTAATGCAAGGAGAACGGGTGAGTGTTACTCCACGTGTTTTTAAAAATAACACATCCCGCTATAACTAGTTACTTTCCAGAATTGGCACTGTAGGCAAAGTGCTCTGCTAGTATTCAAGTATTTCTTCGCAGTTGCGACTTCCTCTGACGGTTTCCATGATTGCTTTAATTTAGTGGTGAAAAGTTTGGACGATACCGTTGATGACGTGAGTTTTTGAAAACCAACATCTTCACGGCCGTAAATTGCTTCTTTCGATATTGAGGTTGTATCATGTGCTGTTACTACTTTATCATCTTTGCTATCCAATCCGATGGTAGATGACGAGCGTTCCAGTCTCGTACAACAAGTTATGTCTAATGTGTGGCAGCTGCTAGAGCAAGAATCGAAGAAAGAGCAGGTACCGTTTTTTTTCGTTGCCCTAATTCCACTGGTGATAGGGTGCATTACAGCTCCGATCTGGACTGGACGCGTTGGCAATAGATTTGACTAGTATTGTAGAAACTTGGCTGCGACTTCAAGAGTCAGTTGTTTTGTCCAGGTACTAGCACATAGTCCTTTCAGTTTGCTCTGTCCACTTATACTCTCGTATTTCCATTTATCGAGAATTGTACTAGATTTGCTTCATTTTGGTTACCTCATGCAAAAATATTAAATGTTTTGAAAGTTGCAGGGATCAGATCATGATTATTGTAAGTATGGTAGATGAGCAGTTTCAAACAAGATCACAGAAAATTGTCACTCTTCTATTCACGGCTTTTAAAAGAGATTCAGGGATCCTAAATAGTGATGTGAGTTGCTCTGCCTTTCTTGTCTTTATGGTCTACTTTACCCAGAGTGTCTCCTTCAGGATGTTCTCATGATTTTGAAGCAATTTTACCGAGTTCTTTTGTTTTCTGCACCAGCTAATGATATATTGTTACTAGAGAATGTATATATTACATCGAAAATCCTCATATCCACTTATGGGTGAGCGTTTTATTGATTTTTTAAAATCTTTTCATGTGGGCTTTGCGTGTATTCAGGTCAACCTTAATCGAATCAAAGGTTCTTCTGGATAAAATAGGGCCATGGGCAGGTTGTTTGCTCTTGGATCATCGGAATGCTGTTATAGGTCGGTCTCAGGAAATTTTTCGAAACATTTCAAAGTATACTCATACTATCATTATTATGGCCTCGAACACTTTACCGCTTTGCGATAGCGATAAGTTTTGCTCGCGATCTCGAGCTTTGAAGATCTTCATTTGGAGCTCAAAACTGTAAAAAGGTTTCACGGTGCTATCGCAGTGAAGGGGGGAGGCGTTTTTATATGAAGTTGCAAACCACCCGAGCATCTCTGGAGATCTCTAAGGGGTCAAGCTGAACATCTAAACGTATATTTTTGCCTATGACATAGTGGAGGAGGAAGGGCCCTTCTCCCATTGTAGGTATGGTTAAAAGTAGTGTCCATAGTGGGATGTTCCCATTCCTCGTCTTGTGCGCCTAATAATTCACTAGGGCAACAGACGCACAAGACAGCGCTCATGCTCAGTAGTTGTGCGGAGACACCGCACCGTAGACTTCGCGATACTCCACTTTCTCGGGTGCCGGGTTGAAGCAATGATAAAAACGCCGTGTGGGGCTGCGCTGTGCGGAACAGTCGTTTTTATCACCACACGTCCTCCTCTCTTTGATAATCTGTAGTAGTTCGACCCCTGAGAGGTGACTTTATCACCGCCAATCCCTTTTTTCTTCCTTCACGTTCCCAAAAATATAATAACATCAAACATAAACGAAGGCGGGGTTGTACCAGCGGTCCAATTCCATATAAGAAGATTTTCACTTGAAAACTAGTGGTCTAGAGAACCTATCTGTGGCGAAATCCTCACGAGAAGGCCGCTTGAGCCGTGGCGGAGGCGCCTTTTTAACTCTAGCGCCCTCTTTGGCTTAACCCGCTTACCAGGCTCGACTTTTTCGAGGTGACTGAGATGTAGGGTAATGGGCATGATAGCAGGATGACCCACACCGTTAATGCCGTATCCATAGAAATGACGTGGTGGTTGACGTGTAAGCCTTCGTGGTGAACACGTCCATCGGTTAGTATCAGAGATTGGAATGAAGGGTGCAATCGAGCTACCCCTCCCACTGCGCTTAATCGTCATGTAAACCCCTCCCTTCTTCGAGCTGGCGCTGGTTTTCAGTATGAACCCAGTATTTTGGCATGCTTTGGTACACAAATCTTCAAAATCTGATAGTAGTTACAGATGTTTTCACTTACTGCGTCGATTCGCAAGCAAGTTCAAGAGATGATCCTCACGAAAGAATTGCTAGCGAGGAAGTGCGGTGTCTCTCTGACAAGTAAGCGATCTGTTGACTCGCTTATGTTATCGTATCTCGTTATCTTTACTTATTTTATATTTATTCTTTTTCTTTGGCCTGTGCATTGAATACATTTGTAAAGATATTCACTGTTCGCACTATTGCAGGGAAAAAGACGACGTATATATAACTCGTAAGATCATAGCCGCCAAATTTCTCGCCACCATTATTCATCTACATTACGAAAGTGGTATAGAAGTTATTGGACAGCCCGTGTAGGTTATGTTTCTAGCGCTAGCATACATTTTTTATATAGGTCTGTCTAACCTTTGCTTTTGCAGAACAGAAGCAATCCAGCTCCTCTTTGTTCCTTTTTTACGGTCAAATTTATTGTACCACAATCTTGGCGCTGCTGTCATATTGAACGAATGGGGAGCTGTTTATAGAGACTCTTCGAATAAGTACGTTGTTTCTTTTTATTCCTTCCTATTGATACCTTGAGCTAAAATTCAAGCTAAATTTCATTCAACCCACAAACACGTAGGAAACCCATCGCAAAGTGTGGCATGGCGTAACACACGCGGATGCCATGCGCTTTCACGCCAAATATACCATAGATGCCTTAGCCGATTTTGCTCAAAACTTGTGGTATTTCAACTGTGTGCCACGAATATCAATCTTGCTTTTCATGGCAAATCAATAAACATTTCTATGCTAGTTGGAACGCCGATTAAGTGAGGCTTCCATAGATGAGAGATGATGTTATTGCAAATGTTTGGGACGTTCGTACAGAAAAGCATACCTGGGGTAAGATTTTAGTCGAATCTGCTAAAAAAAACTTGTTATGACACTGGCTTGCTGTTTCAAGCCCTTCGCGGCAAATGAGTGCAATATTCATGCTTTATGTGTCAAACCACCTGGGTGTTTCTAATCAATTGGGTATATAACCCGTTATTTACCTCTTTTACCGCATTGAATATGACTGCTCTGAATGAGCGGCGCTGAAAGTTGTCATTGGATGTAGTAAGCATTATACTAATTAAGATATCAAGCTTTTACGAGATAATTTGAGGTTATTTCAGAGGGATTCAAATTGATGCTCCGGTCACTCTTCTTCAGATTTGTGATGCCTTTCTGCGAGCACCTACAAAGAATTACGACGAACTTGCATCCGCAGTCAATAATCTCACGATGGTTAGTGTACGACAAATTGTCTTTTATGTTGTACTCATACAGCAGAGTCCAACTTCTCTTTCTAAATTTTTTGCATGTGGATTACTTGAGAGGAATATTACGTTGTAAAGCGCTACTCTTTCGCTGTGCCACGTTCCTACTTTTCCTATCATGGAAACGGTTTCACAGACTTGACGGTTTGATTCCTATCATCTGTTGCCAGTTATGAGGAATCGCTAGTTCCACACTCAAAGGCCATTCTGCTTTCCGTGTTCTCTGTCTTGCAGATGTTTTTTCACCTGGATCTCGCCTTTTTCTTTCCACTTTAGATAACACTGCCAGTTTTACTGAGATGCTACGGCTTTTTCCTTCAACTTTAGATTTTGCTGACGTATCTATCTGACCTTCTGAAGTATGCAGTTAGAATCTTAGCGTGCTGAAACCCTCTTCAGGATTGTAAGGAATTCGTTGACTACTGCGTCAATCGTGGTGTGGATAGGAGCCAGTTGTGTATGGGAGATTCAGTTTCAGCAGAAGAAATCAGCAAGTGCGTGTTTACCTTTTTCTGCTGTCTTGCTTCACCAAAATGACTGAATATTAGGGTGGCGTTCGAACGATGTCTTGGCATTTTGACCTCTCCCAATCATATCGAATCACTCACCACACGTTACAATGTGCTGATGGGGTCAATAGAATTCACTAAATTGGCAGTGAAGACAAACACTGCGTAAGTTCAAAGAGCTCCATGCTTATTGTAAACTTGTTGACGCAGTTCATTGCATTCCCAATGAATGTGACCGAGATCGAACGAGCTTCACTTGCAGCAGGGTAGCAGCATTTTTGGCATCAGCTTTGTTCTATTTTGGCTTTGCACCTGAAAAACTGACTCCTATGGTACGACCTCTTGTTGAATGTATGCAGAATGAGCACAATTCTACAGTATCTGCAGAGGTTAGTTCTGATACACAAGAGTCGAGCCTTTTGCTGAATATGCTGTCAATGCCGCATGCAAATTATTACAGATTTTCCGTGGAGCTGTCACTTTAATGATTGCATATAGTTGGCCAAGAACACCTAGACCTTATGTCAAGGTTTGTTTTTTTTATCGAAACTTTCGGAAAGTCATCAGTGTAGGCATAATTTGGGAAACTTCTGTTAGATTATCACCCTAACTGGCTTTATTTCGCTGTGGGCTGGTGTCGAGAGGGCGTTTCCGGGTTGCACACACATTCCGCGGTTTTGTGATGCGTCAACTTCCCATGCAGGGAATCGCGAAATCTGGCATTAGCCTATGATTTTGAAATTTTGATTACCGCAAATAGCGTGCAGTAATACAGCCATTATTAAAATTTGAAGCCGCATTTATACCGGTGCCATAAGGTATGAATGTGACCCAAGGTAAGTCATAGGGCTGACGATCATGTACCAAACTGAAAAGATATGTTTCTTGGCGCGATAGGAACATCTACCCTTGATCCTGGAAAGCGGTCACTGCGTATTCGAAATGGACCGAAGTTATTTATGTACTGTTCCCAGGTACTGGCACGTGCAATGGATATGTTCTCTAGCTGCTCTTCTCGCATTCCTAAACTGGAGGAATGGTATTCGCTTAGAGATTGTTTGCACTATTACTAAATATGTTTCGTGCTTTATAGGTCGTCCAATGAAAAACAACATGTGATCCTTAGCTTACAACGACCTGAGACCGAGAAAGTCACGTTTTCCCCGCAAAGCACAAACGCGGAATTGATGTTTTTAGTTAGTTTCATTTCATGGTCGGAAACCTCTTCCTTTGGTTTTTGTCTGTCTGATATGGAATTTTCTAGGTCTGCACTACTTTCACGGTAGATCAGCTGCCAGAATTTTATGAACAGTTCGCACTGGATAACTGTAAGACACAACAGGTGATTTTATGCTGATGTGATGTTGATGATGTAGGGACCGCTTACTCTTATTGCCGTATTCTTGGTTGCTCCAATAAAAACCGCGACTGGCTATTGTGGTGATCATGGTTTACAGGAGCTGCTATCACGGTTGGCATTACACGACTGTATGTGGTCAAGAGTAGGATCTTCATTATCAGAAGTATCTACATCTCAAGTTATAGAACTCTTAAAATGCTCCAACCCAGCATCCAGGTAATCTGGTAACATTGTTCTATTGGTTAGAGAACTAGTGAATTTCTTCCACCCCTTGCCTGTCCTTGTTCTTCACTGGTGGTCATCATTCGTTCTTGTTAGGGTTGGATATTAATGAGTTGCCTTTTTCAGATTTGCTGGTGCAAAGGCAGTGGAGACATTTGCACGATCCCGTCTTGGTGATACAATTTCTCGTTTATATTCACCTCTATCAGTAATGCTTAATAACGTCTCCGTCGAATGTCAAAGACGAGGAGCTGTAGAGGCTTTGTTGAGGTTAAAGTCCTTCACGCATCGCTGCAGTTCTGGATTCAGCTTATCTTCTGATACAGGTTGTCGTTTTTGCATACGGCTTTGAACGGTGTAGTGGCGTTACTGGCACCATTAGCGTTTGTACGGATGACGGACAAACTGGAGGAGGTTCGCGAAGCAGCTGGCGAAACCTTTCGTAATATGGTGCCGTTGTTGGCCTTCGAGGTGGGTTAGATCTACTTTTCGGTTTGAGCTTCATGATTCACGCATTATATTATTGCATGCCTTTGTTTGACGTTTATCTTTACTACCGATCTGAAACTTCAGGACGTAAGCGTTGTGGTGCCAGATCTCAGTGAAGAGTTATCCGTAAAACGTACAGAAAGTGCTGACTTTGTTAATGTTCTGTCAGCACCTGGTCGTTTGGCTCTGGTCGAAACAAAGACAATTCGTGGCCTATGCAAAACAATCCAGCTGAGACATTATCAGGCGGTGAGTTCACTTTTCCTTTTTCTGGTTTAATTCTTGGCACTATTGCCCAAAGCTACCCCAATACCTCTCCAACCGATGTGGTCGAAGAGGTGATTTTTGAAAAACCTTTCGATTTAGCTGCAAACTTCTATCCAGGGGAAGTTCGACCTGTAGAACACGAATATGACATTTGTTTGGCGCGAAACCGCTTGGCGGCTGCGCCATAGGCTCCGGCGCCAAAATGGGGTGGATCACCAGACTCGCTCAAAATTTTTCCCTAGAGGTATTTCGACCCGCAGATACGAATACGACATTCGTTAGGCGAGGAACTGCTTGGGACAAATTCTGAGCAGTTTGGTGATCCACCCCATTTTGACGCCGGCGCCTATGGCGCAGGGGCCAAGCAGTTTTGCGCGAAACGAATGTCACATTCGTGTTCTACGGATCGAATTACCCCTGAGTAGAAGTTTGCAGCCAAATCGAAATGTTCCCAAAAATCACCTATTCGACCACATCGGTTGGAGAGGTAGTGGGGTAGCTTTGGGTTAATAGTGCCTAATTCTTACTGTACATATATATTTGGGTTAATAGTGCCTAATTCTTACTATACATATATACTGTCTGTCACAGAATTAGGCATAACATGGAAAACAACCTGTGGAGGTGGGAACAAAATTGGTATGGGTAGGGCACGGGACAAAAAATAAAGAGCACACGTAGACCAAGCCCACGGTGAGTGGAGCTTCATCGGAATGTTCCGTTTTCAGACAGAAAAGGGTAAACTGGGTTCTAGTGACCCAAACGTGGGAAAAAGATGGGTCAAGGTTAGCGATGAGTTTCTGAAAGCCATGAAAAAGGTTTGGACTCGGTCAGGGGTGCGCACCCCGAATGAGCGGTCCGTAAGCAACAATTTATCTCGATTCCAATGCACCCTCGAGACCAGGAAATAATTGGTAGAGACGACAGTGTTCAAGCTGTTTTGAACACACTCGAAATGAGGGGAGATCAGTAAAATCGGGTGGAACGTGATGTGATAATTGACACTGAGTAAATTCATAGAAAAAAACAATTCCGATTGACCACTTACGCCTATGAAGTTACGTGCTGTGTAGTGTGTGCTAGCCCAACTGGTTACAGTTGATAAGTCGATGTCGAGAATGTGATTGTTGTGGTAAATGGCATGTTCCAAAACGACAACAAATGGGGCAATGAATCAGCCTTGTGTAATCATCGATATATGCCGATTTTGGAAAGTAAAATTCCATTTAAAGGAAGGAATCACTTGGATAAGATTTCTGCGGAAGTTTGGACTGCATGGCATCCTGGCAGATGATATGGGTCTTGGAAAGACTCTTCAAACGTTGTGTGCACTGGCTTTATCACTGGATAACGGTAAGTAGGAGCTTAGACAGGCTTAAAATCATGTTATTGGAGCAGTACTCTTAAAATTGTCTGAGCAACTTTTATGTCTTCAACTAAATATCGGAAAAGGTGTAACCATTTATGATCATATAAAGAATTACTGATAGAAACCTAGTTATCTTGATTATTGTTGGATCACTGGCTCAAAAAAGAAACGCATCGTCATCATCTGAGCCACACTTTGAACACTTTCTAATCATGGGCAGCTGAAGCCATAATTCAATTGCTTGACGAAATTGAAATTAGAGGGGCAGGTGATGCGGCACTGAACGTAAACCAGCAGAAGTAACCACAGCCAAGAGTAGTGCGACCTCTACTCCCCCCCATTAATTGTACGCACGAAGCTAATTTTTTGTGCGACTCGCATCTTTCGTACCGTTTGGAAACAGTGGATCTGTAATATGTGGCGGTCATATACCTCATGCGCAGCATATGGACGCGCCCTTTAACTGATGAAGCAACAGTGCGGAGAGTGTATTGACCAGCATAGGGGATTGTCGAAAAATTCACAGCGCGCTTCAACAGTGAAGATCGTCATATACCGTCTATCTGAAACTTTCGTTTCCCTTAGTAGCATTCCTCGCATTCCTTGGAGCACACATTACCACTGCCTCCAAGGCCTCGTTCATACTTTGTGGTGCCGGCGGCAGGGCGTGGCTGCGTGTCTCTGCGTCTCCACGTGTGCCACTCTGCCTCACTTCCTGCGTCGTCCTTGCATCTCTCCCGCGTGTGCCACTATTTTGTATAGGAGCGTTTTGCTTATCCCACGTTTTTATATCTCATGTACAGGAGGTGCCAAAAAAAAAGTAATTTTGTCTCGTCCACTTTCACCCCACTTCAATCGAACTACAGCAAATTCTGTTGAGGTATTCACATCCCCAGATTCAAGAGCAGACCTCACTCTATCACCATACTCCATGGCAGCCTTCTGCACGAGCAGGAACGGGAGCGAGGAAATAGTGAACAAGATGTGTCACCTCAACTGGGCAAAATCCGAAATTTTGTCGCCCTCGTTCACAACCTTGCTGAGGTCCGTTCACTCTGGGTACCTAAGGGGATTCATACTGGGTGGTGTTCTTTAGGATCCCCTTTTTTCCGGGTTCCCAGCGCCCTTCGTTTCCAAGAGCCAAAACGTGCCCTTACCACTGAAACCCCTCCAGAGGCGGATCTGAGGCATGAAAATGATACTTCGGATCATAGCAGCCTTGTCCAAGCAGCAGCGGCTTTGTGACTTCCATGAACCGAAGGGCCAATCCTTAGGAAGCTTCCCACAAAGACTACCATGGAACCCGGCTCCACTATTTTGAGGGGACCTTGATACCGTGGGTGCTCCGAAGCCCGACTGCGCCGCTTAAAGGTTCTATATTTTTATGAAAATGAAAGCAGTGAGTCTCAGCTTGTTCCTGCTTTTAGAGGAACATTTCGGGACTATTTTGCCCCAATACTTTGATTTCTTTAGTCTCCCTATGTTTTGTATAATCGGGAGATGTGAGCCGGGGCAAATTACTTTTTTTTTTGGCACCCCCTGTATATGGTATAATATTACAACAATGAACTGTTTCGAAAGACCATATTTCAGATGCAAATCTGACAAGTCGGAGCTCCTTGATCATCTGTCCGCGAACACTGGTGGACCATTGGTGCAGTGAATGGCGCCGCTTTTTCCCTGGTAGAACGCCAGCACGTCATGCTGAGGGAATTCCTGCAAAGTGGAAAGCTGCCGAGATCGTTGTCGCCGCATATGAGGATCTTAAGGGAAACTCATTATTGGGGTATAGTTTCAGTAACTTTTTGCATTACAGCGAGACTTCGTCTACTGGCCATCTTATCGCTGTACTTGTTAAGGCGTATTGCTTGGAACTATGTCGTGTTGGATGAAGGGCACATTATGAGAAATCCCAAGACGGCGATTTGGAAAGCTGCAAATGAGCTGAATTCTACCAGCCGCTTGATTCTTTCTGGTACTCCTGTGCAGAACAGGTTACTATATTTTCCACTTTATATGCCATGATCGGTTTTGCGCTTGGAGATTTTATCTTGGTTTTTCTTACTGTCTTATGTTCTTCTATATTTTAGCCCTGCTGATTTATGGGCTTTGTTCACATGGTTGATGCCTGGATATCTTGGCGATGAGCGACATTTCCGTTCCCGATTCCTCCGTAAAATACTCAAATGTAGGAGTCACAAAGCTAACGAAAAGGATATTCAGGTAGTTTTCCTCGCACTGTTCATATTAAAGCTTTCGGTACAATGACTGGGCCGATCGTCGAAATGAAGAAGGTGTGATAGGTTGGGTCGTAGAAGCAAGATGATATGTTCTTAAACCCGAGAAATGAAAGCCTTATTTGATGAATTTTTGCTGATGATGTTTCGCAACACCGCGTTATTTACGCATTGGTTGGAGCTGTGTGGGTATGTGATATGTGGTGGTTATACGTAGCACGTGAAAGTTGGAACAGCCCGAGACGCGACAATCTGCTTGCGTAGTCCTGCCGGATCATTTCTGTGCAGCTTTAACCGCAAAACGCGCCGCAGTCTCTGTTCAGGCTCCCCGTTAATGACAATGTGAATATTGTTTCACATTAAACTCCAAATGGTCGCACCCATTCCCTTCAAGCTTCTCATTTTTGATTAAACAGAGTACATCATTGTAATTATGCTCGTAGGAAGGATCTGAAGCGATATCGCAGCTTCATCGGCTAATATTACCATTTATCATGCGGCGGCTCAAATCTGAAGTGAGTTCCGTTACCTGAAATATATCCTTGAATTGTCAAGAAAGTGTGGCCATCCTATCACCTCAACAGGTCCTTCGAGAGTTGCCCGACAAAAATGTTCAAGACTATGAATGCCAACTCAGCGAGGAACAGCGAACAATCTATAAGTTCATTGTTGACAGGTATTTCGTTAGCCCTACTTATTACCTTTGAAAACTTCGATTGTTGGACACGTAGAGGTATAACTAAAACGAAGTTATACAGCTTAGTATTCGTTCTTGCTTTCTGACATTCGAAGTAGCTTGTTTACTCTGCAGGTTGTTACCCTAATATTGACATGTAGTCGGTGGTGAGGGTGTTGCATCTTTTGGACAGGATTTCGAAACGCAACAACAGGTCATTCAGCGTGCGACGCGGTGCGTGCGAGCTCAAAGGATCTATGTAGTTGAGCGCTGAAGTGATTATCATGTCTTGCACCTTAATTTAGGCGTAAGACACGGTAATCTCTTAAAACCCATCTGTTAGAACGGTCCATATGTTCAGGACCACATTGCATTTATTGCTGTGAAATTTTTTTGAGCGAAGACTCGCAATTTATTTTTTGAGCAATTTTTTGAGCGAAGACTCGCAACTGATAATATGGACTTACCTTTACCATCCCGATTAGCTAACTAGCTGATTTGCTCGTTGCTGCTCCTGGCTATGATACCAGGCCTTCCAGATCTAATTTTCACGAACAGCATTTGGGATATTTCACCTGCGAGGTTGTATCAGGTCGCGGTAGGATCAGTCTCGCAATAAGAGTAGGACGCTGGGACTATCCATTCAATGGTATTTTTACTTTTAAGGATAACGGACAGATTAGCAACACTGACTTCACTGCAGGTGCCCTTTGCTAAGCTCATGAGAACGATACTGGGTAGTCCTGACGACATGTGACACGGCAGCAACGGTGCTGCAAAAATGAAATACCGCGACATGTTCATGAAGTGGTGAAGATCTGAAAGTATGAAGTTTGTTCCCAGGCTGAGCACGCAGCAGCCCAACGTGCGACTTAACGTGGTCATACCCCTCTCGATTTTTCGCTGTACCCTCGCGTGGCTAGCCATCATAATCACCGGCGCTGAAGAGTGGGACTGTGTGTTGACCAAACTGCAGAAGGCAGAGACTCTGCTCGATTGAGAAGGGAATTGCGACAGCCACAGTCCAACCTATTGAGAATCGACACTTTCGACAGGTTGATGAAACACCAGGAGAGCAATGTACCTGTGCTTCTACATTCTGGTACTACTGCCCCTGTGGAATTAGTGGAGAGCTTGCTTGTGCGGCCATTTAGTCGGGGGAAAAATTACGCAGACTTCATTCTGTGCGCGTTAGTGCTCAATCCTGTTGTTGAGAAAATTCACAAAAATCGAAAACTTCAATCCGGGCATTTCTGTTTTAGCCATCGTATAGCCCTTATCTCCATCAGTGGACCACCACCTGGATTATTGTGTAGCTCACTTTTTGAACCGTAGGGAAGTTCTAAGGGAGGGGAGTTGGATAGAACTCGTCATAATGGCAATATGTTGTAGATAGTTGTGGTGCCCATCACATTGGAAGAATGTGACGGTGAAGTAGTCCGAAACTTATGAACCAACCTAATACGTACAGTGCCGCCTGCTCGCACCCGTTCCGTCGCTTCTGCTGCACCCCGCGCTGCTAAGTCCTGCTCTGAGGCCGCGTTCATACTTGGCGCCGGCAGGTCGCGGCTGCATTCACAGTTCGCGAGGCAGAATGGAACAAGGGGATGCAGAGACGATACGGACAACGAGATAGTGTGGCACTGAAGGAGACGCAGAGACACGTAGACACGCCATACCGCTGGCACCGCAAAGTATGAACGCGGCCAAACGATACACAAATGTTAATCTGGAGTCGGCTTCATTTCCATCAGTCTTGGATACTAGTGCTATTTTGAAAATTTACGGTTAGTCGAAGTGCTATTTTACGCTTCTTCAGTTTTTTGTGCCAAACGTTGAAAATTATGCTTTTACATACTCGTCTTTATCTGTTCAGATGCACGGCCAATCGTACCCAGCTGGCTGCTCGACGGGGTATTTCTCCACTTCATGCACTTATGGCACTTCGGCAACTGGTCGATCACCCATTGCTCATTGAAGATGTCCTCATTAAACTTGGTGCACCGGAGGAGATAATGAAACTGGTACATCTAACCACTGAACAAGTTTTGATAAATGGAAAATAATAATAATTTAGCGACGAATTGTGTTAATCTTACTGGGATTTATTTACATATTGCATTTATTCGCAGGTCCCCACTGCATCATCCGGCAAGATCGCGGCTTTAGGGCAGTTGTTAAGCGAGTGCGGTATTGGAGTCACTATTGAGGAAGAACATAATGAAGAAGAAAGTAGGTGTGACTGTTTTTGCTGTTCGTTGTCTGCAAACTTTACCGTAGGCATTTGTAGATCCGCTTCCGTCGATTCCTGCAGAATTGCCCCACCGGGCTCTCATATTTTGCCAGTGGAAGTCATCTGTGCAACTTGTATCAAATGCTCTGTCGAGGTACAAAATTTATCTCTAATTTTGGTTAGAGCGAATCGCGCGGAATACAGAATAATAAGTGATGGGAATGTTGAAAAATAAGTGCTGAAATAACAAAATGCACAAATCACATTTGCTGATAATGAAAGGGTAGCCAAAACATGATTATCGCTGGTAGAAGGGAGCTGTTCTCAAATATTCCGTTTTCTCTGGGTTCCCAACGCCTATCGTTTCCAAGAACCAGAACGTATTATTGCCATTGAAACTCCTCCAGAGGAGGGTTTTAGGATGGGAAATGACACTTCCGGTCATAGCACGTTGTAACATAGCGCGAGAGCTGTGTGACTTTTATGAACTGGAGGGTCAGTCCTCAGGGAGCTTACCGCGGGAGACCCACAACCGTAGCTGGCTCCGCTGTTTCAGGCGGACCTTGCTGCCGTAGGTGCTCCGAAGCCCGACTGCGCCAACCAATGGCTCCATATTTCCAACCATGAAAGCAGTGAGCCGCAGCTTACTCCTGCTCCTAGAGGAACTTTCCAGGGATATTTTGCCCCAATTCTTCTATCTCTTTCATGACCCTCTGTTTAGTATACTTGGCGTATGTGAGCTGCGAGCAAAATTTTTCTTTTTTGGCACCTCCTAATCTAATAGTACATCTGTAGAAAGTGCCAGACATTTTCGGTTCTCATTTCAGAGGCGATTTTGGTGCCCCTATATCGCATCTGGTCCTTGATGGTTCGGTTGCTCCATCGGAACGTCAGTCAGTTGTGGATCGATTCAACACTGATCATCTCATCGACGTGCTGGTGTTGACTACTCATGTGAGTTCACCCGCAGCAAATCTTGTTAGGCTTCGATAGTTGGTCATTACCATTGTTGTTTCAAAAGTTTTTTCTTAAGTGTTGATTTGACGCCGTGGTACGGCGTGGGCCGAAGGAATTTTGACGAGTGGGAGCCGGAAGTGGGATGGTCGATAATCAGATTAATGGCTTACTTTCTTGGGTGTATATCACTAGGACAAAACCGTCGCGTGGCCGTGTTCGGCACGCGACGGGATGGTGCGGGCTATGCGCGCCGTATAAGTTGAGTCCTGAAGCGATTACGCATAGAATGAGGCATAGAGCAGTGTCATCGCTTCAAGACCCATCCAATATGGCGCGCATAGCTCGCACCATCCCGTCGCGTGCAGAACACGGCCACGCGACGGTTTTGTCCTAGTGATATACACCCTACTTTCTTGAGGCAAGTAGACGTTGGCTATCTGCTTGAGCTGCACCTTTGTTCGCTTGCACGAGCACCCTCACGTTGTTGTGCCTGCTCGAACTCAACCTGAACACGCCCACCGATTTAAATTACACTTCGCGTCAGACGAACAGTTTTCCAAACTCACTCAAGAACCAAGGAAGATAATTCAGTGAAAGAGCTATTTCGATGACGATAGCAGCGTCCACGTTGAAAATTCTTTCGTCTAAGGTCAGGTGTGATTTGGTTGGGACGATAACGGTGGTGTTGACAGACAGATGGTGTGTTAGGCGTGGCTTGGTTATGTTCAAGCAGGCACAATACTGTGAAGGTGAACGTGTAGCGCAGCGCTTGAGCAGTTATCTAAACCCATCAGCCTCAAGAAAGTAAGCCCCATCTGATTATCGCGGATGTGCCTTTGGGAAGTACTAGTTTGCTCTGCAATCTCACATGTATTCACAGTGATGTGTTAAATTTCAGTAGCAAAGGAGCGAAATTATTGCTTTGTTTTTGACTTAATGCATGACGGCAAGGCGTGAAAAGGAAGTGTTACTTATGTTAGAAACAGGGAAGGAGAACTGACGTGATGCGCATCTGTTTGTCAGCATCATCGTCATGTACAGCGGTTTACCTGTCGCCGATCGTAAAGCACAGAAGGAATCATACAAGCGAAGGGTTTGAACTTCGCATGGAACTTTGAATGGAGATCTAGATATGTCTATAGAGTTTCAAATACCGATAGCATGTATGAAATTCAAAACTGCAAGTCGCCGCTGGAAAGCGGGTCAAGAGCGGTCAAATTTCACCTACGATAATTCATGATTCATTGGCCCGGTAGTTTGCTTGACCTGACCACGGGTCAAACCCTGTGGAAAACCCCACACTTCATCGTTTCGAGAGCAAGATGGCTACCACAGACCCATCAAAATCGTTCATACCTAAAGAGTGGACCCCACTGATGTGCCACATCAAGCAAGTATCGGGCAAGTTCCAGTACAGTACAGCAAACTATGTATAGCTTTGTTGCAGATTGGTGGTGTCGGATTGAATTTGACTGGAGCCGATGTGGTAATCTTCTTGGATCATGACTGGAATCCGATGAAAGACCTGCAAGCTATTGATAGGTTATTTTTTGCAAAATCATTCGTACGGAGTTTTTTTCGTGTGTGAAAACATCTTTCTCTGCAGGGCCCATAGAATCGGTCAAACTCGGAAGGTTAATGTTTATCGTCTGATCACGCAGGGAACGGTGGAGGCCAAAGTCATGAGCTTGCATAAGTTCAAACAGGACACCGCAGATGTAATCTAATATACTCTGTACTTTCTTTTAAGGCTGTCACGAGAAAAAGAATTTTTAGGCGCTGATCGGTGCCGACAATCGATCACTTCAAACGATGGCGACTGACGAGCTGATGAATATGTTCGTCCTAGACGGAGATCAACCGTCCAAAGAAAATGGTGGTCCTGAAGCAAAAAGACGACGTAAAGCTGCGGCTGCATCGGATACGTCCAGTGTGAATGGGGAAGAGCGGTGGAATTTGGCTGAGTTATGGGATGAGAGTCAGTATGAGCAGCAGTTTGATGTTTCTCAGTTCATAAAGGAAGCTGTCTAATACAAGATTATACGTGGTACAACACCGTTACTACAGCCAGTAACCCTTTTCATCGACCTTTCACGCACTGTCACAGAAGAGTGTGCAAGAGCCACTCGCTGGCGCCGCGCGATTGCTATGGAAGCGGACATTTATAGATCTGAAATGGCTGCGGTATTGACCTTGTACTGCGTATAAATTGTTTTTAAAGGTGCAGTTTCCACGAGTGTAGTGTCTTGTTTCTAGCTTGTTTCTGTAAATAGCGTTGTTAGTGTCATCCACTTTTTGTCCTGTTTTCCTCCTTGATTACTTATAGTCTTTGCCAGCGCGCTTATCGTCAGAGCATGAATTGCGTACGGGAATGTAGCATTACTCTAGCTTGGGCCGCATGAATTTGCTTTTGCGCGATGCGAAACAAAGGGTGGACGATTTTGGTGAGCTACTTCTGTGGAAATCACTTTGGATGTATTTGGTGCTTGCAGTGGTGAAATGCTTCTTGCCTGCTGATTTCGGGTCTGGTTACACCCATAGGTATTCATCTAGAGATTAGGAGTAGCTCAGGGATCAGTGGTGGTGCCATTGAGTGAGTTGGTTTGGTGTGGTGCACCCATAGGGGACACTCAGCTTCTATGGTGCACCAGACCATGTACGTGTCGCGACAGACTGAAAGACTCTGTTCATTCTGGCTCTAGCGTAGAATGTCATTTTGGAAGGTGGGGGTGGGCGAATCCACGGAGATCTGCTTTCTCGGAAATATAGGGGTGAAGCCTGCAGTGTGAGCGGCCACAGCCAGTGAAGCGTGGAGATCAATCGCGTGCAAATTCGAAAATGATGTACTTTGCAGTGGCCCACTGGAGTGGCAGAACGGACAGGCTAGTTTCAGAGTTTCTGTTTTACAAATTTCGTGTTTCGAAAACCGGAGAACAATAGTAACGCACGTTGCCACCATTCTTCGCGCCAAGAACTTGTCGTCAGTCCAGTGCTTTCAAGGGGTTTATGGCTGGATCTGTCTTAACTCGGCTGTAAGTGGTCACGAAAAGCGTGGAGAACAGCGCTATGAACTATTTTCCTTGAAAAGTTGGTGGGTATGTTGCTATGTAAGTCGTATGGGATTTTTTGGAAGTAGGTGCTCGTGGGCGTGTACGAGCTAGGAGGTCAGACAGCACATTTCGTGCTTTCACCTCAAGTTTTCTTGGGATGATGCATTCTATGAGATGGTTAGCATCTTACCGTGGTTGGGAATCTGTGTGTAAGGAGGGTTTTCGGTGGCATGACATTTAGCTAATGTGATGAGTTCCGCAGCTTATATGAGCTTCACAGTGTTCCTCATTCTGTTGCATCTCTGTACAATTTTTCTTATTTTTGTTACTTCATGACTTATACGGGTTTAGGATGTTAAAGTAATAGAAAACGGTGTGTTAGTTGTGAAATTATATTGTCATTGTTGGTGGTGAAAACTGTGTTTTTTTTTTTTTTTGACAGACATTGTTCAATTTATTGTATTGATCGAGTAAACGGGAAAAATTCCATTGAAACCCTAATTTTGCCGCAGTTTTGAAGGAATTCCCGTCAGAAGTCGTAAGCTTGATTGAGAAAAATCCTCAGGAGGGTCGTATTTTGGGCTGCAAGTGTGAGTCGTATTTCCGAAAAGAGATCCCTCGACAATCGCATCTTCCTGGGTGGGTTTTGGACAATGTTGGCGTTTCTTAACAGCATTGGGGGTAATATGGTAGTTGAGGAATCTCTAAAAGGAGTCAGTCACATGAGAACTTAGGGCCTAAGAAGCCTATTTAAGGCGAAGTCCTCGTCGTGAAGCGCGCCCTCGAGCCGCAGAAACAGTAGCAGTCGACAGGTGACGCCTTTGAATGACAGGCCTCGTCTACAGGCGAAACTTGATTGTTTACGATGGTAGGGGTGTGTGCGCTGATGACAAAAAATCGCTTCTCGGCGCTATCAGTACGACTTGCCGAATAGATTGCCCCTGGGCTCCCGGCGGAGCATGGCTGCGTCACCTTTGCACTTCCACCCATGCCACACTGCCTCCTGTACCCATGCCACCCTGCCTCATCCACCCATGCCACACTGCCTCGCTTGAAGGCTGCCATGCCCTGCCACTGGTAATCGCACCCGCGGAGCCGTCGTCGCGCGTGGCCGCCCGAAAATTGTCATAAATGGACACACCCCGTTGGTAGTGGACAAGGTGATGCGACAAGGGTTGAGGGGACAGGTACGCTTTCTCAGTTCTAGGTTGAAGCTCACTCCAGAAAATAGATGCTGTCGCATTTCCGAATATACCTGTGTCTCCACGACTTGGGAACTTTGCCAATAGAAAACTCCTCAAGCTGCCCGCTTCTTGACGAGAGGTTGTCCGCGTCGAATCAACGGAAGAATGGGTCCTATTTATCAGGTCTTTGGTCATTTCCTTCCGCTTTTACACGAGGCACTTTGAATACAGTGTAAGAACAGGTAGGGTCCGAACCGATGATCGGAAGTCGTAGCTTCCACGAATTTTCTTCGACATTACCCTTGATCCCTGACGTAAGTATGACATCTAATCTGAGGACCGAGAGATATGCAGTATTTCACGTTTAGCGACTGCACAGATAGGAAATCGCTCTTGTGTAGCATCGCACACGATTCGCTAAAGTCCATTGTCGCAGGGAATGGCTTGAGGTTCCAGTTTGCTTGTGTCGAGCGCAGGCGACATTACATTGAAAAATGACTAGTTAAAGCAAATGACAATTGTTTTAACTGTCCTCTCTCAATAGCATAACGGATGTAGTCCATTATGCGCGTAGGAGAGGACAGAGTTTTCCTCACCCATATGTTTGTGTTGTATTTGCATACTCCCATCCACATGCAAAGTTTTGCGCGAAAAACATGGACGTGGTTGAGATACAAAAGTGGGATTCAAAAATTTTCCCGGGAGCGAGGCAGGTGGGTGTCGTTCCGTTGGACATATCGGCGTAGTAGCCACATATCAAGGTTGGACAGTTTCGCATGGCTATCTAAAGGATGAATAGAAGCTCCTTTTCTGGGAGCGGCACAGACAAGGATGCCTTCTCAGGTGGAACAAGTCATGCGATCTGTCTGCATGAGCCATTCCTAGGGTTGTGCGCCATTTTGACGGAAAGTTCGCGTCGCGGTGTCCGGCGTGCTACGCGATGGTTACGAGCTGGAAGCGCTCTTTGTATATGGTTGTGTTCTGAAGCGACAACGGTGTTCTACGCATTTTTTGAGACTCAATTGCTTCACGGCTCAACTAATACGGCACCTCTAGCTTGCACCCATCGCACCGCGATTATTACGCCCCCGCGCGCATTGTCTGTCAAAATTTTTTCTTTGCTCACGTTTATTGCCACATGGGCTATCTCACGTAGTGGATATATGTGTAAAATGACACATATCCTCACGCCCACTGGGCGCATGACTGTGCATTATGCTCTGCTCTCTCCCAAATTATGAAATTCGAAGAAATTTCGGTTATACGTTGAAAATGCGCTTTCTGAGAATTCGGCTTGTGTGAGAGATTCGGCCAAGACTCTGTGCTAGGCAACCATCAGAAGACGAATCGCCGCGTGGCGCTCGTGTATTTCAGAAATCCGGTCAGAAATTTCAGAACAGCGCGATCGACTCGAGAAGAGGAACACATCCAGGCGCGTCCATCCGTTTCTACGGCTTCAGGCATGGTCATCTTTCTCCGATACTTTGTCCGGTGCTGAAATGCTATCGGCCCTACAATCGTGATATGATGTGTCTGAATTCCATCGCTGATCTTTTGGTGCTTTACATTATTTAATGAAAGGCAGTAAAGCACTCAATGACAAATAAATAACAAATAAACAAACAATAAATAACACCCCTGCTCCTGGTAACTCCTGCACATGGAACACTACTATTGTAACAATACTGCTACGTTGGAAGCGGATTATTCTTTTTCATTAAATATTCACACAAACAGATTCCGAGCTGGAAAAGAGGAAAACATTTAGTATTTCAAACAAAACATTCCATTCTATCGACTCCGGCCATGGCGTACATCGTCATCCTTCAAAAGGTAGGACCGCCGTTTGTTCTCCAGCAGTTACTCAGTTCCTATCAAGTCGTAAGAGTTGTAAGCTAGCCAAGTAACAAACCATTAAACTGGAAGTGAAATGCTCGCTGAGGTTGCAAAAGCACGGTTCCTTGCACCTCTCTGCTGTGCTTTGTCGGTAAGTACCGTATCTTGACTGCGGGATATCCTAAAGATGAGGCATCGACCAGGGTTGGCTTAGTATTTGTCCACCCCTCGTGTAATTCAGTTTTTGCGAAAGCAGATGGCCATGAGAATTAGTTTGTGGGAAAAAGGGGTCCCAGTTTCGAATTTCTGACCCTTGAATTCCGTCCTGACTCCGTGATCAAAAATCGACCAAACTAACACTATGAGAGCCTTTATCATCCGATATCATGCATGAGATCAGGAATATTTCCTGTCAGCGACAAAGTGAGTGCGGTGAACGAGAATCAGCAGCTATATTTTCTGTCCCTTTCTCCTGTATTTTTCAAAAATGAATTACCTGCATTGCACAATTTCAGATTTTCATCATGCTGTGCGCACTGGATAATGGTGAGTTGTTTCTGGATGGAAATGAATAAAAGGCAGCGACTTAAAAAGGTCATACAGATATGTGGTAGCGGTGCGAAATATTGTGCTGCTTTGCGACTGCAGGCAACTCTTTGATCATTTTACTTCGAAATTAAAGGCCTGTGCGCAAAAACTGCTTACTAACTGTTCGCCCCGATTATCAGTAAAGAGTTTTCCATAGATAGAGGAAGAGGTTTTTTCACAATACTCACTATATTCACTGCATATATTACTTACATATTTATTGTTATGGATTTGTCTTATGGTAAGGTACAATCCGCAACTTCTCAGTTTCATCGCAGCAGTGTCCAGGAAACAGCAATATGACAGATGATCTCAGAGATACGTTCCTCAACACTCACAACACACTGAGGTAATATAGGACGGTTGCTAACCCAGGCTTACCCTTGTGGGACGCCAAACACATCGAAAAGTGAATTTTTCTAGATCAAGTTTGGCTCAGGGGTTGGAGCAAAATGGTAATCTTGGGCTAGCTCCGACGGCCACCGATATGGAAAGCATGGTTTGTTTAATGTTGATTGTAATCATCATGTTACTTTGTCCCCCCCCCCCCCCCCCTTCCACCCTAAATTCGCGAATTCAGGAGTACGACTGCGAAATTGAGACCTCTGCAATGCGCAGTGCCCAGTCATGCAGTGGTGGACTTTCTTCGGAGGATTTACGGCCAGGTTTGGAGGAGAACACATTCAAAGTCACCGATTTCAGTCTCGATATGGAGACTGTTGCTATAACGGTTTGAAGCTGGCCTTTTTTTCTAGAGTAAAGGGGGCGGAGTCTGAAATACACGAAGTGTGCAATCACTATCGAAATTCCAGGCTATGACCAGCTGGTGGAGTCAGTTGACTCGGAACGGAGTGAACGAAGACATGCAGTTCACGTCTGAGCTCCGCTATCGTTCCAGCACCATAATCAACTTTTCGAAGGTGCGACACACTTACAACAGCCGCGTTGCGGGCACGCGCTTTTTTCAACAGAACTACTCCAAGACACGCAGTTCATTCGCTGAGAAATGGTTCAAAGTTCTGTTTGATGAGTTGGATCAGCCTACCTGGGGTGGGGATCGATTGATCGAATTTTCGCGCGACCGCCCGCAGCGAACGGCGCGGAGAGTGCGAGTGGTTCGAAATTCCGCTCAAGACGCAATGAGCTGGTATCGTAAGGGACCTTCAAAGATTGCACCTACTTTTAGCGCTGGCGGCTATTTGCTTTTCTTCTTATGCTTTCTGAGATAACTGAAATACAAAAGCTACAGCACGCCGCGACCGCACGCCTTTACTCTTGTAAAGCACCTGCGTGTCGAGTTAGTAGGTCGAAGCGATCGTGCTGATGTCACTGCGTCATCCCTTAACGCTCGAATATTTCTAAATAGGAAAGCAGCATGTTTACAGATGGCATGGCATGATAGCGTGAGACTCGGCTGTGGTATTCAGCGCTGTCGCAACTTCTATTTCGTTGTTTGTCAATATGGTCCAGGGTAAGAGCTCTGAAACCGGAGATGGCTTTGACGTCATGCAAATTTTCAGAGGAAATATTATCGGTGAAGATATCTATGATGTAGGACCCACATGCTCGAGGTGTCCTATTGGAACAACCTGCGAGCGAGCAAATGGACTTTGTGGGACAAGCACCACAACTACAAGTATCACCAGCACGGTGATCAGCACCACAACAACGAGTACCACACCTGTGGCCATCACATCCATCCCTACCGTATCACCTAGTATGTGTTTGCATGGATTTTTTTTTGAGCAGATTACAAAATTAAGTAGTCTCAAAGTAGAGTGTCTATTCGGCAACCCTGCTCTGCGGGCTTCTGCGGACATGTGGGCGGAGATAGGTGTTGCAGCCGCGTGTAAAGTGACATTTCGATGGAAAAAATTAATATCTATTGTGAATCTCGAAAGACTTGTGTTCGACGATAACTTGGGAACAATTAAAATCTTCTCGTTTTCAAGGTTTGTAATAGTTCGAAGGCGGAAATTCAGTGAGGCTCTGCACAAACTGAATGAAACGATGGTGAAACGCAGGTCTCCTAGGCCAGTGCAAACAGTACATGCCTCACATGAAGCGCCACTCCCATGCGTATCCTTTACGCGGGGCTACTTTATAGCCGTTCGTTCAACAGTACTGATGATAGCTGGCATTTATGAAGAAATCAGTCAATTGTTTTAGACGTGTGCCCTGGAAACTCCGGTATGACCGAAACGCTGAGAAACACCTTTCTAAACAAGCACAATGTTCTGAGGTTTGGTTATCAAGCTCGATAGAAATGAACACGTAACGTATTGCTCAGAGTTCGCGATTCAAGCGATTGCGCAATTCAGGCGTATCATTCATCTGGGACGGTAGTAAAGTAGCCGAAAGTGGCATTAGCGGATACATTAAGTTCTAAGTAAGCTGCAGATTTCGTCAAACGATTAAACCGGCCTAGCAAGCCTTTCTACTAAACGAGAATGAATAAAGTGCAAATGAGCTGGAAGTCAGTTGAAAGTCACGTCAGCATAACGTGAGAAGAAGATCTTCTAGCTAATTCGCATTTCGCACCGACTAGATCACAAGCGACGAAATATAGAGTAAATGCAGAGACGCAGACTAGTTTAGAAACGTGCAGCAAAAAAGTCCTCTGGAGGCCTTTTTTGCTGCACATTTCTAAACTGGTCTGCGTCTGCGCATCCACATTATCTTTCCACCTCTCTAGCTACCTCCACGTAAGTCTTCAAATGAGCAGCTAACGGAGAGATTGCCACATGGATTGCGTGAAACCCTGTAGACATAGCATGGAAAAGGGAGAGAGGCTGAACGGCATAGAAGAATAGAGAGCGAGTGTATGGAGAGAGTACGAGGCAGTTGGGTTATATGGTAGAACGTGGCAGCAACGCTAGAGTAGTTCTTACTGCCTCTCCAGTGCGGATTTTTGTTTAGTCACGTTGACCCATGTTCACCCAAGTAAAGCAGCGGCCTATCTTGCTTTAATGAAGTAGATTCACATGAGGCGAATTAGTGCTACGTAGTGTAGTGGCAAAGCTGCTGACTGTGAAGCGTGAGATCAAGGGTTCGAAATCGGGGCCTACCGCAAGTTTTGCTCACAAAGGAAAAAAGTCGCTCGTTTGGAGAGCGGTAACCTCCCAATTTCATCTGCTATGATCTCAGCGCTATCGGCCGCAAATCATAGTTCTTAAGTACCAGTTTCGGCCACTTTACTACCGTCCCTGATATGCATTTTATCCTTTCCGCCTGTCAGACGATTGCGCGATAGCCTGAATCGCGGACTATGAACAATACCTGAGCGAGCTCAATTTTTTAAGGTCAAGCCTTGCTAAGGGAACTGGCGCTGAGCGAAACGGACCCACAGGGCCAGCGCCGCCAGCTAGCAATATGGAAGAGATGGTAAGCTCCATTGCGATGATCTCTTGTAAAGGTACGCCTCGTCATAATCACACTAGTCGTAGCCCTTCTGGAGCAGTAGACCTGTAGGCCACGGTACAATTTGGCCGCTATGATGTGCTACCAGGGCTCAACCGCTTTAACCTAAACCAGCCGCATCCACATGAGCTCCTTATTGGTCAAGTGAGCCGAATGGGTGGTTAGCGCTGGTACAACGTGAGCAGCACAGTGACGTTGCAGAAAGGATGAAACTCCAGTAGGCCTGCGGATCTACCACCCACTAGGGGCAGCTCGACTATTCTGATTATGGAGGGCCATGTATCGGGGGAAGATCTCCGATGCAGGCACGAATACCAGTTTTCACAGCGATATGACTGCTCCGTCGAAGCGTCGGCGATTCGGCACGCTCAAACATGCGACGGTGAGCTTTCGTCACCAAATGCTCGCCCAGGACTTTTGGAGAATATCCAGAAAATCGACAATCTTGGTCTTGACCCCAATGTAGCTGCAGATCAGGTAAAACTAAATTTCTTAACGTTTAAAGGAATATTGTGGAAGTGGAAAGAAAGGTGGCTAATGGGTAGCACAAGAGCTTAGCGAAAACCTTCGGAATAACAATGTAACTCACATGCAAGCCATTATATCCGTGACATAATAAATAATAACAGTATATCTCACATGCAAGCCATTGTATGTGAATCCGTGATGTGCGGCGAGTGGGTCAAGAACGCAACAGCGGGTTCTCATATAGAGAGAGCGGGGTTGCGACAACTTACAGTTCAGTTCCCGAAGGCTGGCAGGGCGTGGCCTACAGACTTGGGTGAGAGTGTGTGGCGGGGTGAGAGAGATCGATACAAGTCCGTAGGCCTCGCCCTGCCTGCCGTCGGGAAATGAACTGTACCACTTCGCTAAGAAAGTTTGGTATCGCTTTCCACTACGAACTGCGCTACATCCTTGTCCTAGCGTCTCGAAAAACGTATACAACGTACGCGTTTCTTACAGTCGGAGGAATTGTCCCTCGAAAACCTCAACAAGAACTAACGCTATTAGGTCTACGCTTATGATCACTTTGCCTACTTTTGCTGTGAATTTTTACTGGAATACGATCACTTTTAAAATCAAGGCAATGTCTATCTGGTGGTCAGAATTAGCACGGTCGGGTGTTCGATCGGACATGCTTTTCGATTCTGCAACTCGATATCGAACATCGAATACCGTTACGAAATGGTCTAAGGTACGTCAAAAGAGACTACTGCTTATTTTATTAGGACCTTTTCAAATTGTGTAGCCCCTGAGCGTCCTGTTGGTGAGAGGATCCAGTTACCTAATCAGTTTATCAGAGCTAATCAGTTTAAGATCCCGTGGGAGTGAACCGATTAACGTTCTACAACTCGCACAGATGCGTGTCCTTATCACTGTGACGAACGCTCCTCCTCTTCAGCACGGCACTCCCATTTGTGAACGCCCCGCCCTCTTCCGCTTTGTGAATCTTTCTGGATTACCCTAATATCACAGTCCTTGTCGAACTGTACCTACTATACAAGTCCAAGAATCTTTAATTTTATCTGCTAGAGACATCAAATGATCAAAATGATAAGAAATCATTATTGCCAAGATAAATGGCCATGTCAGCCTTAACCTTTTGCTTTTGTAAGATGGCCTGGCACGATAATGTACGCCTTGGCTGTGCTATCCAACGTTGCCGAAATTTCTACTTCGTTGTCTGCCAATATGGACCTGGGTGAGCAAAGTTTTTGACATGGCACGGCTCAACGAGCCATTAACTACCAGATAGGATTTTCAGTGGAAACATCGTCGGTGGTTATATTTACAATGTGGCTGCTGTCTGCTCAGAATGCCCATTTGGTACCGCTTGCAATTCGACAACAGCACTGTGCGTACGACGGTCTCAATGAGTGATATCCGAGAGCTTATCTTGTACTCTTCTGCCGTTTTCTTTTGAGTGAAATGAAAAATTTCGAGTTCTCCATCCGCATGTGAATCACAAGAACGTAGAATTTGAATCAGTTGTGAGAGATTGAGATCGTGTTCAGAAGCGCTTCAGGCGAATTAATGAAATAGATAATTTCAGTATTTGGAGCGTATCTTTTCCCTACTGCCTATTTCTCATCGTTTAAAATCTAGCCGACACTCGAAGGAATCTTGCACAGACTCCCAAGAGTCCGTGGCAGAGGGAACGGGGCCTCTGAAAGGGTACCCCTTCCTCCGTCGTCCGCCCGCGCAAAGTGGGAGCAGAAAATTACGTCAGCAGTTCCTTTCTCCCTCTACGACAGCGGCGCACGACATGGGGGATACCCCTCGGAAGCCTCGCCCCCCGGCCACGGACCCTTGCAAGTCCGTGGACGATTAAAATTTTCTTCCCCATTTTAATCTGAGCAATTCATTCGGAACAATACCGAACGGGATCAGCAATGAATTGGCAGGGTGGTGACTCAATTGCATGGGCCGGTGATCCGCATCCGCATCATAGTCGGACAGTCATCGCGCACACCCATTGCCCAATCGCCTGAATCGCAAACTCTAAACAGTGCTCAACTCTGCCTTGAAACTATCAGCTATCTAAGGTAAGCAGTACACTAGGTTAGTAGCTAAGATGAAACCTGTTAAAAAATAGCATCTGTGCTATGGTAGTTAGAAGAGGGGGGAGGGTACAACGGTCAGTGGGGATTTCGCCGACCCCTACGGAAAAGGAGCTCGGTTGTGGATCGAGCAGCTTTCTTAAAGACATCATTAGGGGTAATGCGGTAATGGAGAAATCCCTACAAGAAGTAACTCACATGGTAGTCCTGGGCCTAGGAACGCTATCTGTGGCGAAATCCCGGTGAAAAAGCGCCCCTCTGAGCTGTAGAAACGCCGCAAAACCCCGCAAACGCACTTATGCTCCGCCTCTTGACAGGTTGACCCCGCCTCTCGATGACGTAATTCCCGATTGACTGGGGTGAGAGCGGTCAAGAAGATACGGCAGGATTGAAGGTTTTGCTGCGCGCTTTCGCAGTTTTAGCTTGAAGCTCACTCTGGAGAATAGATGCTGTCGTATTTCCAAACATTCCCTTGTGTTTACTTGGCAACATGCCGATGGGAAACAAGATCAGACTACTTCCCTCTTGACAGACAGGTCGTCCGCGTCGAGAATCAACGGTAGGAAGGGGGTCCTATTTCGCGGGTTTTTGGCCATTTCCATCCGTTTTTTCTCCACTGTCCTGTTACTAGGCATCTCGACTTTCATATGCACTACTTCTTTTGCTTTTCGTCCGACTTTCCCCTAATGATGCCTTTAAGGAATAAGAGGAGAGTTTAGTATGACGCTGGAAGTGGTTCAGCCATCAAGGAGCTACTTCTCCCTACACTGGCTGTGGTTCCCCGGGTGGGGGGAAATACGCCAAAAATCACGTAGCCGCCTGCGGCGAACGGCGCGACGAGTCCTAGTTGGATTGTATCGTCTCAGGAAACCTGCACATCTAAGATGGCGATCGTATCTAAACCTTAGGTGCGACAGCGCGGGCGGTCGCGTGCGCATCGTTGCTGGGGCACGCTGAGCGACGCCGTACTGAGTGTGGGTATCTCGTAGGACGTTTTGTTTGTATCTGATATCTCGTTACAATCTGCATCACTCGTGAATCCTTTGTCGTACTGATCGTCAGCGATGGGCCCTCGTTCTTTTCACAACGTATCTAACCATTTTCGCACTCTTTCCACGGCTTTTGTCTGAATTCGACCCACGTATTTCGAACACATCCTTTCACCCGGTGCTAATATAGTTGATGGGGGCACTTCACTCTGCTCGGCGTCGCGTGCTACTTTTGCCTAGGTTTTTAGCCTAAGGCTTTCTTTAGGGGGAAGTCCCTATCTCTTTTAAAGAAGGCTTAGGTAAAAATATACACCTGAGTGCACAAACTGATGATTGTATAACGGTTTCGATTGAGCGCAACAGTGAGGGCCTTTCCATATCTATATTAGCACCGCTGCATCTACTTTTAGGGTGCTCTAGAGACGGATGACTGATGGAAGAGTCCATTTTCATTTAGTGATTGAATATAATGAGCGCAAAACTGAGTCTTCAAAGTGTTTGATTTTCAACAAGGAAAATCGTGAAACGTCAGTTCTTCAGACCCTTTTCGCACTATCAGTAGCTGAACATTGGTGATCGGATATTGAACTATCGAGAGGAATAGAAAAATCTCCCTACATCTAGGCTTTTTATAGCGTATGACGTAGCAAACTCCATGAGGCAGAGTATAAATGTGATTAGATCTCGGCATCTATGTTGAAATTGCTACGGTGCCACTCCATCCCTCATTTTTCAAAACTTTTTCAAATCTTAGATGTGCAGGTTTCTGAGATGATATTATCCAACTCTGGCTCACCGCGGGGGGCCACGCGGTTCTGGCGTATTTCCCCCCACCCTGGTTCCCCCACTCCCATAGCAAAGGTGTAGCGTTCCTGTCCTCAGCCGACTCATGCCTCCGAAAAGAGAAACTATTGGCCCTAACCTATCGGAGCCATGTTACTGCTGCCTCCTGTCATGAACCCACGTTCATGATGTCATTAGGCTCCGTTCTCTGAGGATAAAAGGAGCGCAGAAGGCGGTAGGCGAGGAGAGACCGGCGCGGGCAAAGCCGCAAGCTGGCTCGCGACAGCAGGGTCAAGCGTCCAGTTGAGGAAACTTTTCGAAAAATACGACCCCCCCTCCCCAAAAAGGGGCCTCAGTACGACCCCCCTCTTACTTCTGTAATTGTAATCACGTATTCTGTTTCTCTTTTTTTTCAAGCATAGAAACTTGAAAGTGACAAATCAAGTGTCCGGACCCATGTACCCACGTCACATCTATATATTCACCAAGTTAAAACCCCACTTGTGTTGTCTTGACGCATGGTTGAGAGGACAAACACGAAAAAAAGAAAAGGGATCTTTTGGTGTTATATCACCTCGCACGGAACAATTTGTAAAAGCAGTACCAATTTTCATGCTCAATGGAGATTTCACGATAGCGTCTACCTACTTCATCAGGGGAATGACAATCTGCAACACCTAACACTGCTTCGGCCGGTAACCCAACGTCGGTGGACAACTACTATGTATCAAACGAAAAAACCGAACACGTTCAGACGGGATTATGCCCTCTGAAGCTGAAGTACGAACATAAACAGTATTCTGACGAAGCGTTTAGAACGCTGCGATCATCGCATCTCTGGCAGACTTTTTCAGATACACTGAAAAACAAGGAATCAATCACTGAATATATAAACATGTTCACGAAACAATGTAATTAGAAGGCCAGTAAAGCATGGCTATACTACATTCTCATCTGAGGACTAGATTCAGAAATGAACCTAGGTCTCATTAGGTTGCAGTTGACTAAATCACATTCCACTACTCTCCACCAAAGTAACTCAGTATAAATAAGATGGAATAATGTGAATACCAGACTACAGATGGAACCAATACAGACACCGTAAGAGTTGACGGTAGGAAACAAACCATTCGAATAGACTGTGCGCAAAGCTGAAAGGATAGAGGCGGCTGCGACGCGGCGATCACTATGGAGCGCGGTATCTTCCCCATACTAAATTCCGACATTCTTAAAATACTTTAAAGTTTACCTAGAGCCCATCTTTCGAACAGCTGTCAACTGTTTTCTTAATAACTCCCTCAGGCCTATCTACTGACCACTTGCTTTCCCCAATAGTTGCTTAGTTCTCGATATGGGTTCCCAGTTGAGGATTAGATGAGGAAAATTTCGAAGTGTTTCACGGAAATGGCCATAACTTCCTTCAAACTTAACCATATGAGTCCGATTCGTTGAAGCGGGGTTAGCGAGGTTGCCGCTTTCGAATGACTACCTGCGCTATGCCATATCTCCAAAATGAAGGAACTTATTTTGAGGGAAGCCAGATGAGGATTAATGAGGAGAATTTTGAAAAGTTGAAGTGTTCCACTTTAATTGGTCACAACTTCTTTCAAACTTAAATATGAGTGCGTTTTTGGGTACCCGAAATCTGCTAGGTTGTCGCTTCCGAATGACTACCTGAGCTATGCCATATCTTCAAAACGAAACAAGAAAATTCAAAAAAGCCAGTTGAGGAAAGCTTTTTTTCGTCGCCGCTTCCGAATGACTACCTGAGCTATGCCATATCTTCAAAACGAAGCAAGAAAATTCAAAAAAGCCAGTTGAGGAAAGCTTTTTTCGTCGAATTGCGAGATCTTCCCACGAATCTTCTCAAAAATCGATTCATTGTTACTGAAATTTTTCCAGAATGCATCCTTCGCTCTCGGAGGCCTAGTGGGAAGGCGAGAAGCGTCGGTCAGTTTTTCTGTGGGATGCGCCATGCATGAGGATTTCATCCACATTCTCAATGAATACAAACGTTTTTGCAGTCCGCATAGTGGCCGCCAACACTAGATTACGTACTTGCGATCGCAGTAAGATATGTAAGAAGTCCATATCAGCTAATTTTCCGCTTTCATTTCATTGTTTCTGGAGTGTCCATCCACGGTGGTACCCGTTGATAGATATCGCTTTCCACGGCTTATCGGTGAATTCCGGAGGTGTCTCTGTACGTGGTTTCGGTGTCAGCGGACCAACGAAAGAGTTATTGGTACTGGCCGGTTTCGTGTGGATTGCGCCATGCATGAGGTTTCCATGATGATTAAGTTAAACTAGTTCTGGGTTCGAACCCATCTAGTCAATTCAATCACTTCTCCCCTTACACTTTAGACCCTGAGCCTGAGAAATTCTGCTGATCACTGCCTACCTCAACAATTACGACCCCTCCCCCCTCCTAGCGGACCGAATACGACCCCCCTGTTGAGGATTCCTCAACGGAGGCTTGACCCTGCGCGACAGTTGTTCGTTGTCGGAGTTTTGAGACCGGAAGGCGGACTTGCTAGGAACGAGTTCAAAGGAATTAAGTAGACTTGAGGTCGTCGAATTGACTCAATGACAGAAGTCAGATCGAGGCTGCATGATCATTGCTATTTGCTATTTTTTACGACTGTATAACTTATGGATAAATAAGTGAATTAAGACGTTTTGTTTTCTAACAGCAACGTGAACCACCCTCACCTTCTTGTGGAAGTGATGCCCCCAAAAATGGTGCTTCGGCCGGTTTCAAAACTCAACGCCTGCTCACATTTAAAGGACAACCAATCTGTTCTACTAAACACAGTTGGAATAAAAAAATGAAAAACTCTAACTATGCGAAAAACAAAAATCATGACACACGTGCACAGTATCTTATTAGGTGCACCTTTTTGGGCCCGAATCGCGTATCTTGATCGGTACCCTTGCACGAAAGTGTAGATTTGATACCAAAATCAAGAAGAGGGATGTCACTATTTCCCCTTTTTCTCAAATCCTCACCAAGCTCAAGCACTCAAGCCAACTTTATTTTACCGCGGACAAACAACAGTCATGATGAGAAGGGAACTGGAAGGAAATCCATATGGCAGACCGACAGTCTGGCCTAGCAATAAAGCACCTTACAAACTTATTTTAGCCGGCAACTTATTGTTATAATCATTTCTTTACGACGATTATAAAGCAAGTAGTGTCCATCTGCTCGTTGGCTCACTTGATGCATTTTGTGACGTAATTCGTACAATAATCGAAAGCACGACCGATATTCGTGCCAGCTTCAGGACGAATTGTTAGGTGGATGGAAACTCAAGCAAATTCACTGAACTACTGCATAGTCGAGACAAACAAAAGTGATTTTCGTAGTCGTACTATTCCCTGTTAGCATTTCAATCAACCCTATACGTTAACCGTAGCACTCGGAGTTTATCTTGCCTCGCACTTTTTCACCCTTTTCTTTGAACTCGCACTATTTCATCCTTTTCCGATGGGGGAACGTTTAAGGACGAGCAGTTAGTCTCGCGAGCTCAGCCTTTTCTCTAGGGTCACAAGAAGGCTCCCAAGATTCCTGCCCTTCAGAACGTTAGAAGATCACAACCTGTCTACTCAAAACATCGAGAAAGCTTGCAAGGATTTCAAAACCAAGGAAGCAAGGTCAGAGCCTCTCAAAACATTCACTCTCATCCGCTAAATAATGGACAATGTCTCACAACAAAGCGTCATAACGCCTCTCAAAACATTCACTCTCGGCTGCTGAATATTGGACATGGTCTCAAATAGAGCGTCATAACATAAAACAACATTTACTCAATGTTTAAGAACAATGGCGACTCCAAGATATTTATCCAAAAAACTCAAAGAACCCCTCAGAAGTCTTTGGAAGTTTTTGCAATAGTTCGTTTAACGCTATCTTCAGGCCCGAAACTGTGGTGGTTAGCTAAATATATACGATATAATTGCTTACGGCCCCGTCTCAAAATATTTTGACGTTGCCCACCCTGCCAGAGACGAATGGTGCAGAAAATGATGATTTCACCCGGTCGCACCCTGAAATAGTCTAGGACGTTACGGCACTAGATATGAGGAAGATCATGCAGTAATCAAGACTGATTACTGTGATCAAGTGAAGATATGAAGAATGTCATGTAGTTCGTCCTCACTATTTATTTCTGGTGATAACCGCTCTATTTCGAGGGCCTCCAAAATTTTTCTTTCTACAGAATTGTCTATCACTTTAGTACTCTAGTACCGATTGTGGGAGGTGTTTTATGGGCATGTACTTTGTGCGATGTAGAAGCTGGAAGCTGACATTTGTTGAGAGAAGCTAGAAATCTTCGCTATCAGTCAAATGTGATGCTATGCAGCGCAAGAACGGGGAGAAGATTTTGACCAGTCAACAACTAATTTTGGTGGATGGTCCACCACAAGAACAGATTATGGGGCGGGTCTCAATGTCCTTAGTTGATTTTCTATCCGATACCGTGGGACCACTGCTTTCTCTCTACCTCGATTGGTACGCAAATTTGTTGAACCCGATGCTGACTGCATCAATGGTTCACTCCGTGAGTGATTCGCAACCGGCAAATGATGGACCTAAATTTAACGTAGCCTCCATATCATCATCCACCAGGTCGGTTCCTATGATAGTGCATTGTTTGGGTGGCATAGCGTTCCCTTTTATGAACGGATAATAGAGTATGATCTTGCTGTGAGCTGGTGAGCTCCAGTAAAGCTTCCAGTTTGTCATTGAGGCGAGTGCGCTCAACTCGACGTAATAGTGAGCACACTCTTTGAATTCTTGTTGATTATTCTTCCCACACTTCTGGTCTTATGCGTGATCTCAAAAAAATTACGTGAAGAAATTATATCGTTGATGCATATTCTCCTTCGGTGCCGTCGGTCAGCAATACTCGCATCCAGTATAGAAGCTTTGGGCTTAGGAAGATTGGTTTTAACTCCACTATTGTTTTTGTAAGGTACCACTTCAAACAGGCCATTGAGAGACTTAGGAATAGTACGGTAAGTGCTAGAAATTTCACGGATTCGTTGTATGAGACAGCCTGATGACAAATCACGTATTTAGACTTTGAGGGATCTTTTGAGTTTTTCGAATAAATAGTTTAAGTCGCAACTGTTCTTAAGAATTCAGTTAACCATGAGACTTTGGAACAGCACAATATTAAAGTAACATTTATTCGAATTAACAAAAGATATGAGCAATACCGCATATATAACCAACATCTGCTAGTTCTCGACAGTCCACATCTATCGCGCGTACAGGATCCATTATTTAGCTTCAGAATGCCACAGCAGACATTCATCCTGAAAACTGCTAAGCAGAAATTGACTAAACAACTGCTCTGGCGAGCCCAATGCAAGAGGCACAAGCGTTTGAGGCACCATGGACTATTTCCACGCGAGCCCAAGCGTTAGAAGTCATCTTGATCTCAAAAATATAATCAATAACTTGATGTCAAAGATGCAGCAACGCAGAGAAGACATCGTAGGACATTACACGGAGTGCAACCGCGCAGTCCACGATCTTTCTCAAGAATCAAGGTCGAAATAAAAGAAATGTTGGAGCATGAGCTCGACAGAGTGGAAGAACAAGGAGGTTCAAACTAGAACCAACCCTCACCATCATCTCAAAGAACCTCTCAATCAAACGCAGGGACTAGAAAGAAGACTCCTAGGGCTAGAAGAAGACTCCTAGGCAACGAACTCAAGGTGCCAAACTTCTACGGCACTCCCTCTGAATTCGACTTTATTTGGGAATCGTTCCAAGAACTTGTCCATAATCAACCCTACTCAAATATTGGGAAGCTGTCTATCCTCACCAATTGTTGCGAAGGGGATGCAGCGATAACTCTCCAAATAACACCAGGGACTGGAGAGTCCTACAAGAGAGCCATCACTCAACTAAAAAGTCAATATCAAGATCCAAGATGAGTGACAATGCAAATGATCTGGAAATTGAAATCAATGAAGCAATGATATTGAGATTATTTCTCAGGGATCGGTGGTCGACGACTACCGATCCCTGAGAAATAATCTAAACGACATCCAAGCTATCATAATCACGTTGGAGAAACAAGGAGAGGCCGTTGACACTACAAACATGAGGCCATGCTACTTGAAACGTTTTCAAGATGTGTTTAAGATAATATGGCAAGGAAAGACTTTGATTCGGGAAGCATATGGAGCATGTAAGAAGTCATCGAGTATCTGACTATCGTCATAAAGTGTAAAGAACACATTGATACGATAAGAGAGATGTCTCAAAGTGAACGCTTAATTTTTCCACACGAGAATGACAGTTGTTCTTCGAGTTCGCTGCACCGGTTGCGGACAACAACACAAGCTCCAGCACTGTAATAGGTACTCGACCATAATGGAGAAAATAGGGCGGTCCGAGAATTGAACGCCTGTTGGAAGTGCTTTGGCCCTACACACCGCACCCAATTCTGTCGCAAACATAACTGTTTTCATTGCGAAGCCCCACATAATTTGATCATTTGTCGTCAAAATCAACCACGTCAACATGAAGGGAATCTTCCCGCTCCTCGACCAAAGCACAGCTCACCGTTTCAAAGAGAACGGGAACATAGTTCTCCCCACCCGAGATGGCGAAGTCAGTTCCGAATAGACTCTTCAAACGCAGAAGCTACTCACCGCATAGACCACTCCGTATGATAGGAACTTTAACTTCAACCAAAACGAAAGGTCTTTGCAGCAGTCAACGTCAAGATTCTTGCGACGGCCATCATCAGGTTCACCAGTAAGGACCCAGCCTAGCTCAACGATGACTAAACAATCCTCATTACCTTCTAGAATTCGAGAACGTCAAGAATGGTATAGTCAATCATCCCACCCACGAAAAAGACATTTCAAAGTGTCACGGTTAATTTACAAGCTCAAGAGAATGCAAAAGAAAACAAGGCCGAGAACGAAGTCACAACCGTATTCGTGAGTAGCCACAATGTATGTCTAATGATAGTTCCACTGCAATTAGAATCTTAAAAAGGCGGAGTAAACACGAAGTGACAGTGTTTGCTATTCTCGATTCGGTCTCAGACCAACCCTTTATCTCAACGCTACTCGCACAGAGGATGAATTCAAAAATTCGAAAGGGAACTACTATTGCGGTAAATACCTTCGGAGGAAGGGGAGAAAAGAGAAGGGTGAAACGAGTAATCGCTCATCTCTACAATGTAAAAGGAGATTATATTGAAGCCGAACTCCTCACGTAAGATAAATCACACTCCCCACCCCCCCCCCCCCCCCGCCAAGTTCGATCGATACTCTATCAAGACATCTCCTTCATTCAAGAAAACTTTGGGGATGAAGCACTTCATCTGCAATCAATCTTGCAAATGAACGATGGCACAGTAGTACCAGAAATACTCATTGGAATGGACTACTTCAATGCCGTCATGAAAGTAAAGAACCTACTACTCGTCTTCCATCAGAGCTCTTCCCGCCCACGCCAACCTTCTTCGGTCTTGTCATATCAGGAGTCCTACCAAACGTATCAGAACAGTGAAATAGACAATCTCTGCAGTCGTCTGGTTTACTCCTGCTCTGTTCTCGATTCAAACAAGAAGGATATGGATGAGACATACTTGTGGAAACTCAATACAATCGGCATCGAAGATATGACCACTGATGAAGAAATCAATAATCAGATCGTGTCAGACTTCTACTCCTCAGTTCAAATCGAAAATGGTGAAATATTTGTACGATTCCCCTGGAAGCCAAACAAGAATTGCCTGGCCAGCAATCATAATCTTGCCTAAGCAGACTTCATCAATTATTCAAAATGAGAGAACGCAATCCTCAATGCTGGAATGAGCACAGTAACATCATTGTAGAGCCACTGCAAAGAAGCACCACGCCCTCAAGTATATATGACACACCATGTTACTACATCCTACATCATGCAGTTATCAAATCGGAAAGCGTTACGACAAAGACACGAATTGTCCTTAATTCGTCTTCTGAGATGAAGGTGGACTAAGTCTTAATGACGTAATCCACCGAAGGCCCCTCATATTGCCTCATCTGTGCGGAGTCCTCATAAGGTCGCGAATAGGGCTAAAAATAATGAATAAATGAATGAATAATGAATAATAACGCAGATCGAAAAAGCATTTCACATGATACATCTACAAGACACGGAAAGGGATGCCGTTCGATTTTTGTGGCTTCGAGACAACATGACGGAAATGACTTGTTTAATGTCAAGTGGGATTTTCTTGATGTCAGCCCGTTTTTTTTTTGAAATATGCGACGAACTCTACCTGTACAGCTTGCTGTTCTCATAAGCTTCCCATGCTTGATCACCATCAGTGCGGCGCTTCTATGCGCAAGTGACACACAAACTACAACGCGAGCTGCGCGAACGTAATCAAACTCCATTTCAGTTCTTAACGTGAGACTTATACCACTCTGCGGCCTGCTATACCTCAAAAAACTTTCTCACTCCTGCTCTTCTCCGTAAGATTACCATTCAAGATACTTCCTTCTCAGACTACTTTAAAAGCGGCGCACCGAATAAATTTATCAAGCAGAAAAAATATCTTACATGTGTTTGTGTTCCTCCTTCCGCACATCGCCTTTAAATTTGACAGTCTTGAATACGCGTCCGATTCGTCGCATAAGCGTAGCATTTCATAATAACATATCAACGCAACAGTGGATACCATTTCAGAAAATAGCCGACGAAGCGAATGCAGACGTCAACGATCAACCCGAAGAGGTGCCAATGGAGCCTGAAAATGACTACGACCATAATGAAGAACCACAACAACAAGCTCCTCAACCTCAACAACGTTAACAAGATGAATCAAGAGGAACCACAAAGAATCCTCCCTCATGCACAGGAAAATTCAGAGCATACTGGGAAGAACGGATGACCTCAATTCAATGAAAAACTAACTAGACGGTACGCATCGCGCACTCCACATGGTGGAACGTCGGGACTCGAGGAAACGGTCGAGGAAGCTTTGAATGGGCTTACGAAATTTTTGCTCTACAGAAAGAGACGTTCAAACAACTGGACGGGTGAAGCAAACTCCAAGCCGGGACCAAGCCATCAACAGCTATCTTCAGCCAAGTCATCAAACAAATGTGATTTTTGCGATATCCCGGATCATTTCGCTTGCGATCGTAAAAAGTACTGCACTCTCCGAGACAGAAGCCGTCGTGCTCTTGAACGCAGTCGTTGCGAAAAGTGTTTGAAAAAAACAACTCATCTCATCACTTCCTGTCCTACCTATGAGGTTTGTCACTTGTGTAAAATATCAAAACGAGAAAAAGAAATGACTGAACACAGCAGTGCATTCTGTCCGCATAAGTTCCCGATAGACTACTCTCAACTATTCAGTTCAAAATTTTGAAGCTATCAATGAACTATTTTTTCAGTAGTGCTATAATGTTGTCGTCTTCCAATTTTCAAGCTTCACATTCTCAAATGTGGTCTTTTTAATTATGCCTCGCCTTTTCGCTCTCGAATCCTATCGTCAATTCCAGTTATTCAGCCCTGGCAGATTTATTCCAATATATTGGCCGATATTATTACACTTAATATGGTAGTGTAGACAGATTGGGGAGCCATGTTATGTCGTCATGTGTTATATCGTAAATATAAATAAATCTTCTCCCTCTTGGAGAAATCTATGGGAATAAATTAAAGCAAAGCAGTTCAAAACAAAAACAAAAGAAATCAAAGTCGAAACATAAAATGAAAGATTGAAGGTGGCGATGTACGACACGACAGCAACGACTTGGTACTCGTGTAGTCCATACTGGTTCGAATGCAACGTGGCAGCGACTCTCGTGACAGTGTGTGACCAGTAGCGATACTTCGTGTAGTGATTTTATGACATGTTGTTTGAATTTTGCTGGATATTTGTTCCTTCGTTCTCCAGCTCAAGTACATTCATAGTTTCGCATGCGCTCGAAATTAAACTACTCCATCAAAGATCACCATCAATATCAGATCTAGCACCAACCTATCGCTCCGCAAGCAGGAGGCACAGAAAACCACATGTAACGCCGTATTTTCCTTTGTGTGGGGAGTTTCATGGACCAACGTTCACGATGTCATTAGGCTCCGCTCTTTGAGGATAAGAGGAGCGCGGAAGGGGGTAGGCGGGGAGAGACCGGCGCGGGCGTAGCCGCAAGCTGGCTGGGGAAAGTCGTTCGTTGCTGGAGTGAGACCGGAAGGCGGACTTGCTAGGAACGATAATAGCTCAAAGGAGTTAAGTAGACTTAAGGTCGTCGAACTGACTCAATGACAGAAGTCAAATCGAGGCTGCATGGTCATAGCTATTTGCTATTTAGTACACTCTATGACTTATGAATAAATAAGTGAATCAGGACTGAATGTGTATAAGGCAATGTGAGACTTCCAAAATTTATTCCAAAAGACTCAAAACAGCTTTTACAAAACCGATAGCAAAAATTGGTTGCAAAAGATATTTTAGCCTTATAGGCAAGCTTTCGGCGCCTAGCAACTTTATCAAGCCTGAAAATGTACAAATTGGATTTTATTTATAGACTCTGTTTGAGAGTCTACAGTCGTATTTGTACTCAATCTATCTCTATCTGTAGACTGTAGACCTATCTGTAGACTCTCAAACAGAGTCTATAAATAAAATCTAATTTGTACATTTTCAGGCTTGATAAAGGCGCTAGGCGCCGAAAGCTTGCCTATAAGGCTAAAATATCTTTTGCAACCAATTTTTGCAATCGGTTTTGTAAAAGCTGTTTTGAGTCTTTTGGAATAAATTTTGGAAGTCTCACATTGCCTTATACACATTCAGATCAACATGAGGCTTCGGGACAAGACAATGCTTAAGTGAATCAAGACTGTTCTGTTCTCTCACAGCAACGTGAACCACCCTCACCTACATTTGGGAGTGATGCCCCCAAAACGACGCATCGGTGGTTCAGTGGTGGGTTGCTCGCCTGCCACGCGGGCGGGCACGTTGCAATTCCCAGCCGCCTCCTCCTCCTAAGCCACCGACGATGGCGTCAATCTGATAACGCACTGTAGTGACGACGCCCATAATACAGTATGATGATCGTGGCGAGAGCCGGCGAATTCGAATCTTGGCGTAGTGCCAAAAGGCCTCAGTCCCCTTATTTTCTACTCATTTTTATCGCAGGTTTGTTTTCGAGTTAGTGGGTGCCACGTCTTCTTTGTATACTCTCTTTTAGTGCTGAGTTTTCCCAGTCTGCACCCGTTGTTTCGTATTCCTTTGCCATGCTTGCCAGTACGCCAATATTCGAATTCGCCGGCTCTCGCCACGATCATCATACTGTATTATGGGTCGTTGTAGCTGGAGCGCGTTACCAGATTGACGCCGTCGCCGCCGATGCCGGCGTCGGTTACGCAAAGCATGAATGCGGCCCTAGAAGGCTGTGGGGTGTGACACATCGACGCCATGCGCTAAACCCTAATGACGACATCACTACGGTGCACTACATATTCCCCTTTATGCGTCTGTATTCGATTGCTAGATTGAACTATCTAATTGGGAATTTAAGGCACCCTGTTTCAAGAGAGTTGGCGGAAACGGAAAATCTGCCACGTTTATGGCAAACTTTCGAAGGTTTTTTTTTCTAGTTGTTTCAATTTTCGGTCCAAAATGGGCTGCACAGATACCGTGCCGCCTGGTGCTTTGCACATCTTAGCCAGGAACGTCTTTGTCTCACTCGCTTATGTCCTGCCGTAAAAAAGTAACTCTGCTAGTTTATCTGCAAATAAATCACAAAATCGATTTTGTTACAGGGAGAGCTTTTGAAAGCACTCAGAGCGAACTTTATATATCTTTGGTAAGCATCATATATTTAAACTGTGCCTTTAACAAAACTGGCACTATTGATGATAGAAAGTTATTAGCGGAATTCAATGGATGAAAAGTCTTCCGGGGAATACAAACAGTTTTTAGAGTTTTTGAGGAATGTTAATAGTATAACATTTGAAAGAAACGTGAGAAATGAATGTATCAAATACAAATAAGGCGCTGATTAGGTGTTGATGTACATCACGTTCGTGGACAGGGTAATCGACACATGCGTTCCTCAACTTCTTTCTCATGACATTCAGCTTCTTCCCAATCGCCAGTACGACCTTTTTGTACACGACGTCTTCGGGTTTGAACACCCTCACCACAGGTGACTGAGCAACGTGACCAGCGCGACCACGTACCCACCATGCATTGAGGTGAAGCTGAAGTGATTTTCACATGAGATCCAGTCCCATCCAGGAAACGCTTTCCGGCTGGACCTTAAAAACTCACGGCAAGGTCGTAATTCACATCTGAGCTCTTGAATTAAGTGTTCTGGACATGGCGTCCCACCATTACGTGGGAAAACCTGAAATGAGGCTGTTTCAGTTCTTGCCATATCCGCGACGGTCCCTTGGTATAAATCAAATGACACACTTTGATTTGCCTTGTTCGAGTTCGTTTTCCTCGTCCACAAGTCACCGAACAGTTTCCCCATGGCGTCCACTCATTCATCTCGCACGGTATTGGTGCTCCTTGAATGAAGTTCCATAATTCATAAAACCTTCCTTCGTTTTTCTCTGTTGCAATCTAATTTGTGACAATAGTGTACGAGTCCTCTTTTTAGACAGTGTTGGAAAACTTGTCATAGGACACTTTCTATGTTAACCTGACTTTGTCGTGTAGGCTTCGTTGATAGCCAGAAGGGCCTAATATGGGACAATTTCGACGTTTCTCAGAATTTTACCTCGCTACCTTAGGCCGCTTCCATACTTTGCGCACCGACGCCGGCACGCGCGTGACGGCGTCGGTGCGCAAAGTATGGAAGCGGCCTTATAGTTCAGGATTCCCGTTTTATAGATGGAGGGAGGACGTTCAAGGACACGGTCATACTCAACGCCGGCAGGGCGTGGCTGCGTTCACAGGCAGCGAGGGAGGTGGCACGGGGGAGGCGCAGAGATGACGCAGGCAACAAGGAAGGGTAGCATAAGCGGAGACGTAGAAATACGCAGCCACGCTCTGCCGCCGGCACCGCAAAATATGACCGCGGCCATGGATAAGATGACGTGCTCAGAAACTCACCACCGTCATTGACTTCTGCTATGCCGAATTCCTCGATGAGTTGATGATTCGGCACTGCAAATGATAGCTATCATACATAATTAGCTTATAATTAGTACTATTTAGTAAAAACTTAAAAACATTGCTATGACTTATGCCTGACTCCGCCCCACTGATGGCTGTTGCAATATAGTCGGTACGGTAACTTATCTTCATGCCTACTGCAAAGGGAAGCTACGTGCCCGAGGAGATGCGTACAGGGGTGAGGAAGGGCAAAAAAAAAGGATTTACCTTTTCCCCTCCTCTAACAACACCATATTAACCAAAACTCTACTTAGTATTTCCACCACAAATTCGAGAACACACCTCACACCATCACTAAACTCCGTGACAGCCTTCTGCACGAGCAGAATCCGGAGCTTCTGCCCAGTGACCATTATGTGTCAACATCAACTCGGCAAAATCCAAGATTCGTCGGCCTCGTTCATAACTTGCTGAGGTGTGCTAACTCCAGGTATCTGAGGGAACTCATACTGGGAGGTGTCCTTGAAGATTCCTTTCCTACGTCTTCTCAGTGCCCTTCGTTGCTAAGGACCAGAACGTGCCATTACCACTGAAACCCCTCCGGAGGCAGGTTTGAGGCATGAAAAATGACACTTCGGGCAGCGTTGTCTAAGGAATGACAGCTCCCTGACTTCCAGAAACCGAAGATTTAGTCTTTAAGAAGCTCTCCGCGAGAGATCCTCCACGGAAGCTGGCTGTGCTGTTTTAGGTGGACCTTGATGCCATGGATGCTCCAAATCCCGACTGTGCAAACTGAAGGCTCCATATTTTCATGTTGATGAATGTAGTATGCCACAGCTTGCTCTGCTTGTAGAGGAAAATTTCAGGAATGTTTTGCCCCATTACTTTTATCTCTTCCATTACTCTCTGTTTTGTATACTTGGCGGATGTGAGCCGTGCCTCTTTTTTTGGCACCCCCTCCCCGTCAAGTGTTCCAAGTGAAGCTCACACCTGATGCAGCTCAGCACCTTCCCATTTTGTAATACGCCTCCGATTTTTTTGTTTTCAGATGTAGAATGTACTGCGTATCACTGCCACTCATCAGTGCACGATATCGCAGTATAACGACGTACGACACAGTGGCAAGTACTGTTTTCTTTTCTCTTGATCATTCTTCAAGGGTTTTTTTTCTTCCACGAAACTTCTACTTTCATTTTCTATGAGCGACACTCCTTGATGACCCTTTTTCTCTGCTATTCACGCTGAGGTCAGTTCTCTCGTAGTTGGTTTCTAGGAATCGTGCAACATAGACTCACATTAGTGAGTGAGCTGAGCGTTGAGTTTTGGTGCTTCAAAGAGGGACCTTGGGTTTGCAACTGACAAAATCCTGCTGCTTCCAGGCGTTGTTCAAACATCTCCTTTTTGTCAGTCACATTGTATTCACCCCTATTTACACAGTTCAAGATTCGACAAATGTATGGGCTATCGAAGTGAACCCGTAAGGTTTCAAGTTTTTGGATTGGACAATTTTATTAAGAAATAAATGATTATTAGCGAAGAGATCGTGTTTGAAAATTTTTTTAAGGGGGGGAGGGGGTGGAAGAAGCAAAGAAGTGGATTACCCTCCGTTAGCCTGTTCTCAAATAAATAGAATGAGATGAGCAGGAATGTAGTAATTTAATACAATAGCCGCTAGTAATACCCCCTTCTTTAGACCTGCGGGGTAGTTGTCACCGATTGTGATAAAAGCTACAATCATTAGTAATTTTTAAAAACCTTTCCCAAGAAATGTGTGTGCAACCGGCCCTCACCTGAAGATTTCTCATATCCTTCGAAACACACTCGTTTGCACTCGTCTTCGGTATCGAACTGATTGCGATTTCCCTTAAAGAACACGTTATATGTAGGTGGGAACTTTTTCGAATGAATCGAGGAGACTGACCTTACACCCCGTAAAGATGAACCGTTCACAAGTTTTCTTCTCATGGTTGTACCAATATCGTGGAAAAGTGCCGCCACACTGGCCCTCTTCTTTCGACTCCTGACAGATTTCTGGAGGAAGCATTTTCCGATGTTTGCGCTCAGACGAGCAATTTTTCATTCAGAGAATGTTGGTTGTCAGAGCAAAACTGATGGATTCTCTCATTTAACTGATTCTGTTGAATCTTAGTAAAACGGGACTGAAATCTACCACACGTTTCAATTTGTGTGCTTTTATGTTTAGAGTTTGCGTTTTGTCTAAACAACCCAGGAGATCACTCTTTTCAACCTATAAGTATCATGCAGCAAGAGAGCTTGATATGATCATAGTCATAATAAGGTGATATAAGGCGAGGGACTCAAGCCGTTTTCATGCTTTGCGACACCGGCTTCGGCGGCAAAATCATGGGCCCGCAGCCAACCACGGCGGCACTTTAGCGACGCGCTCTGTTTACAGTGCTCGATCGAACCATACCACAGTGTGATGATCATAGGAGAATCCGTACAAGTCATCTGCAGCGATAACGCACGCGAATGTTGCCACAGTTTGGCACTATGCCAAGTTCTCGCTAAAATCCAAATCTCGCCACAGACTTGTTCGGGCTCTCACCACTATCATCGTATTGTAGTATGATCCCGTAGAGCGTTATAAACAGAGCGCGTCGCCGCAGGTGCCGACACCGTAAAGTATGCCAGAGCACTCCCAGGAGTCGAGGGAAACAATTGCCTCAGTCGACCGCCCTCCCCTTTTTACGAGGAGTAAATACGACCTCCCATTTTTTTGTTTTTTGCTATGTATTCTGAAGCAAAAAATATTTTTTACCCATTCCTGACACGGGTCCGTTATCATATGCTCATTCAGAGTTTAGCTTCTATGATTATTGCTGATTTTCCCGCTCTGCAGGTAGGACCCCCTCTTGTCTGGTCCTATACGACCCCCCCCCCGGTCATGGAATCCTTGGCCCGCGATTTACCCTGTCTAGCCCCCGAAAATTTTCCCACCAATTTTGTGCAACTTCAAAAACAAACACGAAAGTGAGGAATACCGCCATAACTAGTATATGGCAGCTTTTTTCCTCCATTATTCGCCAGCGGAGGACTATTCCTGACGATGAGATCTATACAGCTCCTCTTACTAGCTTCATAGCTTCCACTGAATAAATAAGTCAAGGGCCTTAATGACATTATGACATCACATTACTCAACATACATTAGTGTGGGAACTGTGATTGCAGCACACTTTCAGTGAGTATGATCCAAATACAGATGGAAATTCCAAAATGCCATCTTATCGAAGGAGGAGCACACGGTAAACTTTAAAAAGTACGATCAAAGATCGAAAGTACGATGGAAGAACTATTATTATTGAGAAGGGTGACGCAATGTTCCTCTCCCTTCGCGCACATCAGTGACCTTTTAGAAGCAATATTACGCAAAAGGGACGATTTGAACTACTTTCGTGCTGGTGAACAATCCTCAAACTTTTTATCGCTTACCTTCTGAATTCTGTTCGATGAAACGTCGACAAGATTGCAGGATACATGTGTCCTTTTCTTGCAAGGAGATATGTGAGCATCGCTGAAGAACAGTTTATCTATTGAACACCTTTCTGTACACCTTCATAGCATACACGTGCATAATGAAAAGTCCATGGTGTCATTCCTTATCCCGCCCTGATATGCAGGAGGTGGCAACAAGAAGAGTCACTTTTTTCTTCTTTTCTTTTTTCAACTCTATATAAGTCGAGCTTCAGCAGATTCTGACGAGGTATTTCCATCCCCAATTTCAAGAACACACCTCACACTATCACTGAACTCCATAATACCCTTCTGCATGAGCAGAATCGGGAGCTTTTCCGGGTGTACATGATGTGTCACCTCATCTCAGCAAAATCCGAGATTTCTTCACCTTTGCTCACAACCTTGCTGAGGTCTGTCCGTTCTGGGCTCCTGATGATATTCATATTGGGTGCCACCTTGCAGTCTCCGTTCTCTACGGCTTCTCAATGCCTTTCGGATCATAGCAGCGTTGCCCCAGCAGCGAGAGCTCTGTGTCCTCAGGAAGCCTCTCGCGAGTGACCCACCACCGAAGCTGGCTCCGCTGTTTCAGGCGGACCTTGATGCCGCAGGGGTGTAGGTTGGGACACACGAATCTAGGTCGTGACCCTGTAACAGCCTGTGGCCTTTGACCTAAGCCTAAATAATTCAGACAATTTGTTCATGTAAATCGTGTCCTCCTTGCAGGTCTGTTCCGTTGTATAGTCAAAACCTCAAAAATTCAGGGTCCCAGCTTTGCTGCGACGCGAGATAGAAATTATGCGGTGAGCGGACAGACAAACACACAGACAGACAGACAGACAAACAAACACACCAAACTTCTGCTTGATATATAGAGTATGATGATGATAGGAATAGGATGGTTTTGATTCCATTCCTAAATTGCCTCTGATGTGCCCCGTATTTTGGCTTACCCGAACCCATCCCTAACTTGCCCGACCTCTACAGGCCCATTCCTAGCTTGCCTGATTTTTGGTAACTGAGCGTGGACTTGAATTCGAACACAGGCAGTTTCCGCGCAAGCCCCGTCCACAGTGGGCAGAGCTATTCTCAGTTTTTATGTGCTCTGTACGCTTGGGTCAGCCCCTACCCGATTCCAACTTGCCCGACCTCTCCAGGCTGCAGATCAGTTAAGAATGCATTGTGCGGTGTGCGGACAGACAGACAGACAGACACACACACACACGCACACACACAGACAAACACACCAAACTTCTGGTTTATAAATAGAGTACGGTTTCTGCGCAAGCCCCGCTCACGGTGGGCGGGGCTAGGCTTAGTTCTTATGATCTTCGTGTTATGATCCTCGTGCACTTTGGTCAACCCCTACACACTCCTTACTTGCCCAACCTCTCCATGTTTGAACTGAAAGTGCAACGTGACAAACAGATGACACAAACACGACAAACATCTGGTCGAACTGAGAGTGCATGTAACAGACGGACGGACACACACACACACGCACACACACACAAACACACCAAACTTCTGCTTTATATATATGTATAGGATTGTCTATATTATTCATGTCACAGGGCAAAGGCCACAGGCTTTCACAGGGTCACGGCCTAGATTCGTGTGTCCCAACCGTCACCCATGCCGCAGGTGCTCTGAAGCCCGGCCTTGCCAACCGAAGGCTCCATATTTTCATGACGGTGAAAGCTCAAAGCCACAGCTTCCTCATACTTCTAAAGAATGTTATATGGATAGTTTGCTACAATACAATTATCTTTTTCGTTACCCACTGTTTTCCATATTTGGTAGATGTTAGCCGCGGGCAAATTGGCTCTTTTTTTCGGCACCCCCTGTTTTCCCCTTACTCTGCGGTGATGGATGCATCTACAATTTATTCACGAATGGGTTCTGAACGTAAGTCGACTTACAAAGTGCACTATTCCGTATTGATTTATACATATATCGTATTATTACTTCGTACTAAATATAAATGAAGGATTTTGACTGTAACTGCGGAGAATTGATTCCCAATGCGGTCGATGGTTTGAATTAAATTCATGCACTTAAGCTGAAACCTTACCTGTTCATGCTCTGCGTAGAAGAACAAGCGGGTACGAACTCTGATGCCATCGTCACAACTAGCACTGCACGGCGACCATTCACTCCATGAGGTGGTCCGACAGAGTGGATCTGGTGTGACAGAGCAGTCGTCGCCAGATTCCCCTAAAGCAAGACTGTTTCATTTTTCTGCACGAAATCTAATGTTCAAACAGATTCTATGCTTGCTGGTGTTGAAGCCATTAATGTTTAGGAATACGCATCAAATAAATCCTTCGTTGACTTTTGGTTTTGCTCGTTGTTGAGAGAGTGCTCCTTCCGGAAGTAGTCATGTCGGCCATTTACTTTGTGTATACGGTGTGTTACCGTCGTCCACATTATATCATTAAAAACTTATGTAGGAAGTACGCGACAGGACACTCGGAGTGAGTCTAAGCCACTGAGCCTCGCACGTGACCGTTCATAATGGAAGCACTTGAGCAACTGAGCGCGCCGTGACCAAAGTTGAGTGACATGTCGCACCTCCTATGTTGTCAGTTATGCTCGTATAATCGAGGATAATAAACACTCAAAAGCCGGACAACAACCTTTTATGCTGTTTCCTTTAGGAGCACAAGATTTCTCGTTCAATTGATTAAAGGCACACCTCGCGACAACTTGTAGGCTGTTGCACCTATTACTGAGAGTAGAGGTCTTGAGTTATACATCAGAGAAGAAAAACGAACGGTAAGCTCAAGGAAGGCCGAAAACGAGGTTCCCGAGTACAGTCCTCGTACGAGTACTACAGCCCAGAATCGAGACTCTGTTCGGTGGTACCACTCGAATTTCAACGATATCACCTCGTCCTGCTAACGTTGTCTTCAGCATCAGAATTTCTGTCTCATCTTAATTTTTCATCATGGTCCGCAAGCTACCATTGCCACGTAAGCGCCACGATGGAATTGGGTTTATCCAAAGCCGGGCGTAATTCTGTTCTGTGGATGCGGCTCGGTTGAAGTCGAGCAGGCTTCATGTCGCGAGGGTCCGCTGTTATGCCGCAGAAGGTGTGCGGTCTGGACAACACCCAAGGGCCAGCCTGCCCTAAGAAGGCAAGTGCCTATTTCGATCACCGCATGGTGTGCCTTTAAATTTGAAGGCTGAGAAGTTGTTCGATATCAATCTTCGCTGATTTAAAGGCACTTTCCGCGTTAGGAGAGCGACCATAATCGGGGGTCAATAATGAACCCAGAGCCGCTAATTTAAGCAGTGAAAAAACTAGCAAAAAACACCAAGAACCTCAGAGATGGAAACCGCATCCCTCACCAATTGGTCAACAATTGGGTGGGGTCACCAATTGGTGGGCGGGGTCCCAGTTGCCTCCCGCGGGCTTTGCGCTGCCAGGAGGGCTCGTGGCGCCGCTCTTAGGGTACAGCTGCGACAGTTACCCGGGGGTCTATCGGTTGCGACAGGGTGAATAGCAGGTACGATTATCGCGGAAAGTGCCTTTGAAGGTCATCTCTTCTAGCCTGTTCACTTATCAGGATGTGTAGGAAAGCCAAAACCTCAAAACTATTTTATTGTGCTAATTACTCACCCACGCAGAGATCCTTTCTTATCAAATCCACGTTGCATTCGCTTTCAACTTGTTTGGGATTCAGAAATGATCTAAATGATATCAGATGAAAGCAGTGAGGCACTATTTTATGTGTTTCATGTAGCAGTATTTTCATAGATGTATCAAATATGACTAAAGGATGATATGAACGCAGCTGGTGTATTGACATGTGGCGCGCACACTCACTCGCAGGTGCCGGATCAAATCACGCACTACAGGCCGACCAAACCTTCCATTTTTTGATAGTAAGTGAATTGGAACCGGACTCGTCCGGAAAATCAAAAGCACTGACTTGTACTTCGGCTGCCCGGCAAGTAACTGTAGACAAAAGAGTATTTTCCTGCCGCCACAATTCTGCATAGAAATAGGGTGCGCGGCGCATCCCTAGAATTTCCATCGGAAGTTTCATGTTACAACCCATTCATGAAGAAAGGTCCCTCTTATCGAACTAATAGAATGGCTAGTGATGGGTATTATAGATTGGTGCATACTTAATGCGGCTTTTTATTGTGCGTTTTTCTGCAGTGAAAATTGACGTTTTGACCACTACAATAGGAAGCAGTCCTTGATTGCGATGGTGAAAACGCTTCGTGTAATCATTAAAATACGTTTTTGTTATATTTTGTTGTTGTTTCTGCTAAACAAAAATGTTGGAAAAAAGCCGCGTTATTTATGCCCAACCTAGTTAAACGAATTATCAAAATAACTGTTAGAAATGAGAAACTTCTTTATTTTCTGGATCGCCAGAACACTCTTAGAACCACGAACTAGGCTTGACTTTGGCATGACGTTTGCCCTACAAAATTGGGTGGCGGTCGACTGTTCGAATTTAGCCTCACGACGTCGCACTCGCGGCGACGTCTGCACGACCTGCTGCAGTCAGTTGGAAATGCGCTCAGTATACAGGGCTGATATCGTGGAACCTTCAAAGATTGCAGGTTGGAACCTTCGGAAGTTCTTATGTGTTGCGATTGCTGCTGTTTCAACGGATAAAACAACAAACACTCGCACTCGCTGCGGGCGGCTGCGCGCAAATTCGACCAATCGACCCCCACCCTACAAAATTGACCGCCAAAATTATAAAAAAGGGTGAAGCCTGTAGAATGCAAATTCTACACAGTTGCCAAAATCATGATTGCCCTTTAACTATGCAGAAAAATATTTTTTCGCGTGGTGAGGACCTGCAATCCTTCATACTTCTTCGAATTTTATGAGTATGCCGAGAACTTCGTGAAAATAGCACACTTTTGAGCCTATGTTGTTCTAGGTCCGAACAGTGTGACCACGGAATCCATGGCCAGGAAACTGCAGTGTTCGCCGTAGAAATGCGCGCACATGTTGACGTTGCATTAGACCATAGCCTACCGTGTTCTGCTTCTCGTGCCATGACCACAGGTGACCGAGCATTCACTCCATGGTTGCCATGACCCGACAGCGCACTTCGAGTTGAAAGCTTCCGAGTCTTGAAACAGATCATTAAGTACTTCAGTCATCGTATTGAGAAACAGTGAACATGCAGCACATCAGGAAAGAAGGGTTTTTCCTTGGGCTCTTTTTTGCCAAGCTTTTCAGTATGGTACGCCCAATTCGCTGATACTCCTCCTTCTTCTCAATACATTATTTTAACAGCTAGTATCATTTATTGAGTGCCATCATGAACTGATTTAAGGTAGTGGTAGCGATAATGTGGATAATTAGAACACTTTATGTAAGTCACTTAAATAAAAGCTAGGGGTCTAGGAAGACAATATATCGCAAAATCTCAGGTGGGAGAAGCGTCTTTTCAACGGTTGTCGACATTTTGTCCCAGCCCACCCCTTTCATCAGTCGAGCCCGCCCCTTTGGAGAGCCGAGAAGGAGAAGAGGGTCTTATTTCTCGGGCTTTTGACGGCTTTCTCCAGTTATTTCTTCACATTCATACTACTGAGCACCTCAGCCTTCATGTTCAGTAATCTTTTGACATTCGCCCCGGATCATTCCTAATGCTGCCTTTGAAGGCACAGTTTACGCCGGCTGAAGCTAGGATAGAGAAGTAGGCCGACATCACTGGTAATCTGGGTTGTGTGTCATCACAACAGTAAATTCGCATTGCGACGTCCGGCATACGACGCGATGGTGCGAGCTATGCGCGCCGTAGTGGATGAATCCTCAAGCAATAATGGTGCTCTATGATTTATTCACAGCGTAATAGCTTCAGGACTCAACTAGTATTCCGCCCCTGACCCGCACCTTTTCGTCACTCGTCATTCGCGGTCACGCGAATTTTCTGCCCCAATGGCACGTACCAGGTAGTCAAGCGCTGGGGAAAGGCAGTCGACTACCGAAGACATCCAGCCGTGCCTTCTCCCCTCTGTAAGCGCGGGATAGGCTCTTAAAATGTTTTGGAGTATAGAGCCCAACACTCCGATCAGTGTGCAAAAAGGTGCAAATTCATGTCACCTTCACATTCGTTGATTTTTGCATTACAGAACTGCCGTTCGGTCGTTTGACGATGGCAATTGAACATTTGAGCCTGAAAGGTCTTTTGTAGGTAGCACATTTAAAGGTAGTAACATTTCAACGATCAAATCCCTTTATGATCTTATGAAAATCCATGGCAATGAATCACGGGTTATCTAGTCTGGTCCAAGAAAATCCTACCTTAATAGGGAAGACAAAAACTCTGCTTCTCATTCGAATTCCTTTGCCACATGTAGCCGAGCACAACGACCATGATCCCCAATTCGACATCAAACACTCACCTAAAAATTTTTGATGATCAGATATCTTACAAAGGCAGGAAAGAATTATGGATATTCTTTGATAATTGTGAGTTTGCGTATAGCCTCTAACGATTGCTCCATGAAAAAGGAGTTAATGACAGATTGGATTTTCACCATTGCTCACAAGAGCTAAGCACCACCGTTTATTCTACTGTCGAATATGAAAGTGGTGGGTTAGCCACAAGTGAAGCATAAATAAAAGAAAAACGGAAAAGGCTTGGCCAAAAAAGCGAGAAGAAATAGATCTTTACTTTCGTTTTGATTGATGTTTTTGTGAGCCCGGCCCCGTGGGCTGTGGCTGTCATAAGGGGATCTGTGTGTGCTGCGAGCTCGAGAGCGATTCAGGTCGTTTTGAGTGCGCCTCATGCAAACCGCGCCACATACACTGAACCACTACCTCCGGCGTTCAACTAGGTCGGCGCCGGCAGGGCGTGGCTGCATTACAGGCAGCTAGGCGGAATGGCACGGGGAAAGTGCACAGATGGTGCAGGAAATGAGGCAGGATGGCACGGGTGGAAACGCAGAGACACGTAATCAAGTCCTGCCGCCGGCACCGCAAAGTATTGAAGCGGCCACATAGCCTCAACAGTCAAGTCACAATGTCCAATTTCGAAGTGCGAATAATCAATCTGCAGCAGTCATAAATCTCATAAACATTTCTCCTGCATAAAGCAACATCGTGACATTAAAGGCAGCTTCAGGGGAAATTCGGATGAAAACTGAAAGAATTAGTGAATATGAAAGCCGAGATGCCTAGTAACAGGACAGTGGAGAAAGAACGGATGGAAATGGCCAAATACCCAAGAAATAGGACCCCTTCCCATCGCTGGTTCTAGGCGCGGACGACCTTTCCGTCAAAAGGTGGGTAGTCTGCATCGGTTTTCCATTGGCATTACCAAGACGTAAACATGAAGGGATGTTCGGGAGTGCGACAGCATCAATTTTCATGTGGTGAGCTTCGAGCTAAAGTGAGAAAGCGCGCTCGATATTTCAATCCTGCCGATCTCCTTGATCAACCTCACCGTGACCAACCACCAATCACGTCGCCTAGAGGCGGGCTGCCCTGAACAAAGGCGGCTTGCCCGGACGAGGCCGCCTCCGCCACAGCTCAAGGGGGCGCCTTCCGCGGGGGATTTCGCTATGCTGGGCCTTTCAGACCTGTAGTTTTTCACTGAATGACTCCTTTTGGGATGTCTTATCACCCACATTATCCCTAACACTGTCTTTAAAGAAAATGCCCGAAGGAATCCAGGAATCCCTCAAAACTTACGTCTATCTTTGTACTCTTCGTCTTCGCTAGTATTTGTGATATTGAAGGCTTCACGCCTGTATTCATCATCGGCTTGACATCTCATTGGTATTACCTGAATGTAATGAGTTTTTGCAAAGAAGTACAGCTAAAAAATCCTGTAAGCACCTCTGTCCGTTTCAGAATCAGCTTGGCTAGAGGTGGAATGATATCAGTTTCAGTTGAGTAAAATGGTGAAAGTGGATCGTCCTTGGTAGTGATCCATTTAATGGGCACGCGGGGCTCCAAAGGAGAATTCGGAGACTGGAATAAGCCATCATTCAAAGCTTTAAGTGATAAAGTGGACGAAAAGATCGAAAAATAAGTAGTATCAAAAGATTACAACAATCGTATTTCCAGAAACTTCCTATTACAACTGAACATTAAAATCATTGGGTGCGTTAGATGAGCATTGGGCTTATTTCAACAGATCACACTTACCATGTACGTGGGCCCAGAGTCTGTTCCTGCATCAAAAGGCAATAGATCGAATGTTCTTTCAGCAACCCATGAGCAGTCGGGTAGGCAGAGATTCACGGACGAAATGCCCACACACCAATCCGGTGATGGACCAAACATGGTTGCCAGAGAGGCCAAATGATGATATCTAAATCATCACGGAGTATAAAGATGCCAGAAACGAACTGATAAGCAATCCGTACTTGTTCACGACGAAGCTTGATTTAGTTCGACCTTGAACTTCCGGATACCACAGTCCTTTCACTTTCATGAGAGTTCGAACCTCGGCTGCCTAGAAACCAGCTTGATTGAGGTTGCTACCACGACTTGAGCTGTCGCCTACCTTCTCTTTAGCTTCAGCTTCTGCTTTGAACGTGTTTCCCCATTCAGCGATTTCTTTCATTCCATCTGTGGAAATATCACCAATCTTCCACAAGGAGTAGTTCTTCGAATGAGAAGCTCCAAGCATGTCAGTGAAGTGCGTCAAATGCTCCACTGAATTAGTTAAATTAGATCATCTCAAATCTGTATGAGATGACAGTTTCAGGCCGTTTGCGGTTTAAGGCAGCAACTACAGCTATTGTACAGCCAGCTGATGGATAGTAATAGCTGCAATTGCGAATCGTGAACGGCAGAATGACCTTTTCCGTTCCCTTATATTCATGATGTGTTCGTTTAGTAAAGGTCGCATACAAAGTTTCACGCGATAAACTGAGGATACGGCCAAGATACAGGACGGCAAGAGGTGGAGTCTTCTAGTGGGTTCCCGCCACGTCGTCCGCCGCGATCGGAGACGGCATGTGGGAAGTCAACATATTTTCCTGTTTCCACTATGCGTCTCCGACCGTGGCGGACGACGGTGTGAGCACATACTGAAAGGCTCCGCCCCGGCATCCGCCCCTTTGAGAAGAAATTCAGTATCTTTGCCGAATTCTCACACAAACTTTGCATGCAGTCCTTATTAAGCAAACACAACATAAATTATGGGTAGAGAGAAACTCATATTTCTATGCACGATTCCTTAACACGTTGAAGAGGAGAGCGCATTTACTTGGCGCGCATGAGACAATGAGCGCTCATTGTTTGACGGATGCCAGCCAGAAGTGACCAGTATCTTTCCACTACGCACATTTAGGCTTGCATTCTTATTGAATTCTTGATTGAGAAATGGGCAGCTATGAATATTCAAGTTGCACTAGGTAATTACAGGGTGCGCCAAAATTACGTGCGCGGGTCTGTGGAGCTTGATCTATTTATTATTTGCAGAGATGAGGGACAAATGACTATCAAGCTTTTGATTTGGATCTCTTCTATCACCATTCAAAGTCACAGTCATCAGCTTTCGTTTCTTAGTAGATGGTTGGCTCTTATTCCCTCCGAGTAGCGACCACCGGGTTGCACAACCGGTCAGAAACTAAAGAAACAGAAACAGGTGAGAAGAAACAGTCGATGAGAAACTTTTCACGGTGGAGTCGACCTTCAGCCGGCAAAATGCTCGTGTGCTTTGCACATCCCTTGAACAGGCTAAGAACAAAGAATCCAAGAGCATTCTGGTTATCTGAAGAAAATCATGGTTAGAGCCGCCGTTACGCATGGAGCCAAGTCACCACTCATTTTTATCGAAGAAGATACCAAAATCATCACAGAAGTTTACTTGAAAACCGTATTGAAGAACACCTTGGTACCGTGAACAAATAGCCATATCAGGTCTAGCCCATTCATGCTTCAGCAGCATTCAGCACCAGCTTATAGATCAAAGGTGACATGGCAGTGGTGTCAAAACAGCCTCCCAAGTTACGCAGTGATCAGAGTTGGCCATGGAATGTTCCCGATCTGAATCTGATGGACTATTCTATGTGGTCCTACTTCGAGAGCAAGGCCTGCTCGAAGCAACATCACACGATTGAAGCTCTGAAGAAAGACCTACTGAAAGCTCGGATGAAATCTTCCCGAAGTACTTTGCGCCACGGTGGACGTCTCTAAATCTCGTCTTGAGGCCTGCATTCGTGCCAAAGGAGAACATTTTGAGTTTTAATCATATATTTGGTAACTAAATGCTATTAGTAAACTGCTTTCAAAAAAAACTGTCCGCAACTCCTTGTTTACTTGTTTTTACAACGGTGGATATCTGCGCACGTAATTTTGGCGCACCCTGTAGAAGGAAGTAGTTGTTTGTGGTGAATGCACCTATCGGAATCTATGAAGAACCTTTTATTACGAAAGGTGTGGAGCATTGGAAACTCACGGGTTGGAAATTCTTTCGGATGGGTTTCTTTGCTCCATATTCCGATGAATTCTAGCTCGTATTTGGCCTGATCACATGCACAGCATTCCAGATTCGGGTCATCCACTGGTACCACTTTTTGGTAGCCTTCTATAAGGGAAAAAAATCAGTGAGATTAACGAGGTTATTTTCGAGGAAGTAAAAACAGCTGTTCTGCATCTCCCCGATGGTCGAAAAGATTCTACTGGGTGGAGTCAGCAACACGTGAAATAAAATGGAATGGCGAAATTCCAAGAAAAAAAGCAAATCCAAAACGTTTATGAGAAAATCAAAATCGCGTCCACTCCAGGAATTCCTCGTGCAAAAAAACCACAAACAGGATTTTTATTCCTTTTTTGTCCCTCTGAATGAATGAAGCCATGAAGCCATCTTCACAAAGATGCATCTTCGAGAAAGTGTTACTTGAGCCGATCATTAATATAGATTTTTTGCCTTTTTCACATTTTCCGGCAGCTTTTGATATGTTGCCATGATTTGAATCCAACGATCGTCGGCAACCTCACTTTTCACTCCATTCATGGAACAGCGGCCTTCTGAATTCTACTTCGCTTAAAGACAGCATTAGGGGAAATTCGGACGAAAAGTAAAAGAAGTAGTGAATGTGAAAGTCGAGATGCCTACTAACAGGACAGTGGAGAAAAAACGGATGGAAATGGCCAAAAACCCAAGAAATGGGACCCCCTTCTCTCGTTGATCCTCAACGCGGACGACCTTTCCATGAAGGGGCGGTCACTCTGAACAGAATTTCCATTGGTATGCTGCCAGGTAAACACAAGGGAATGTTTGGAAATACGACAGCATTTACTTTTTGGAGTGAGCCTCAAGCTAAAACTGCGAAAGCGCCCCGAAACACGTTCAATCTCTCCGCATATCCTTGGTCGGTCTCATCGTCGCCGACCAGGTGTCACGCCGATAGGAGGCGGGGTCGACTATCGAAAGGCGGCAGCTCCTATCCGTTGCGCCGTTTCTACAGCTCGGAGGCGCACTTTTTCACCGGGATTTCGCCACAGATAGCCTCTTAGGCTCATACATTCCATGTAAGTAACTTCTTTCAGGGTCTCAATAACCAATTACCCCTAATTCTGCCTTTAAAGATACTAAGGCTTAGTTACATTGTCCGATACAGAGATTTATGAATTTTTCGAATTATATACAAGGGTCAATTTATACTAATCGCTGAGTAATTTCGAATACCATAAAACGCACACATAAGTCAAAATTTCAAAAATGTCAAATGAAGAAAACGTTCGCTCTGCCATCAAAAAATGCTGTGAAAATGTAACCTTCTAGGCAGAATTTCTTTGTTAGTTTGTCTTCTTCGGAATACCACACATACTTTGACTCGATAACGGAGGCACGAAAGATGACACATCCTGTGGATACCTGAAATTACATCGCAGTTTCAAATCGCAAGGGAACGCATGGTTCTGATAGTTTTATGTACTCACGTGTGGAGCTTTCCATGTGGCCGCAATGATGGTCTTCGGTCGAAGATTTGAATGAGAAACACCAGCTTTACGGCATCCGGGAGATGTACGAGCATCGCCTTTCCCGCGGATCACCTTAATGCAGAAGTATTTACTATTAATAAAATTTAGTATGCAGAATGCCTTAACCTAGTAAACATATGTAATGAGTGACATATTTAAATGAAATTATACAGGGCATGCGCGAGACAAACCTCACAGGTGATACTTTGTACAGCCAGACAGGGAATCTCTAATCAAAGAAAGCAAAGTCTACCATCGAAAGGGGAATGATCTCACTGAAATCTATTCTCTAGCATGTATGTATTCCGTAGTCCACTGACATTTGAAAGTGCACTTTAAGCTAGTTAAGCGGATCGCGGCGTTCCGACAGACATTGGTCGAAAAGCACTGAGTATGCTACACCCCGCAGGGGGATTTGGCAGAAACACCTTAAAGTCTTTTTTGGTAAACATGATTCAATGACACCACACACCACTGAGCGTGGAATGAACTTTAATACAAGGGACAAAATCGACAAAATGTAGAGATTTATTTGCAAGCAAATTATTTCCCAACAAAGGAGTAAAATAATAGTGGCTATGAGTCGCTCCACTTTACCAACAAAACTTTTGGTTCAACGCGTAAGAGCGAAAATGTTGTGCTCATTCGAACACCATAGAAAAGCACCTACGTATGTAGGACAGCGTGCAAGGAAAAACCACTAGAGACGTGGCCAAAAAGATGAGATCTAAAAGTACCTCAAATTTTCCAGCTGGCTTGCCATCTTCGAACAACGCACTGAGCACAAAACCACGAAATGTTCGTACGATGAACTTTGTGCGCCAACCTCGAATTGTAACTGCAAAAGAGACATGTGGTTGGAAAAGTAATCTAAGTCAGAAGCATACTCTGAAAAATTGCCAAATTACATCTTTGGCAAATCAGTTGCAACGTTTTTTGATACCCTCCTCGTTAATTCTCTCTTCTACACCAGGAAATGGGCCACAATTTCTAAACAGTTTTGACATTAACATTCACATATGGTGATCGATCTTCACGATGTTTGATCGAAATGTTTGGATACTTGGAAATTTGAACAATAAAAACATAAAATTACAAATTAAGAGAAAATTAAAATAAAGTAATATTTGAAGTCAGCACGGCATACTTATAATCTCTTGGCCTTGTGGTTTACGGTGGAGTCCAGTGATACAAGATGGAACAATCAAGGTTTTCCTCAGAAACTGTCATTTTATACTGCTGCCGTACACATTAATGTAATCCCAGTGGATTGATAAATTGTACTGGGTGCCAATCCTCGTTTTCCGTCCAGCAAAAAGATTTTGGAAGGTCCAGAAAATTGTGAAGAAAATATCCTACACCCTAGTAGTTACTATTGATATATTTTGATTTTTGATAGCTACTGATTTTCGCCGCAGAACTGCGAGACCGAAGCTTTTGCCCATAACTTAGCATACTTGTAACAACTAATGATATAATTATACATAACAATGATAGAAGTTCTACTCGTTCATTCTTACATACATTTGAGTGAAGGCTGAAGTAGAAATCCCGGTGGCATACTGATATTTTGTATTTATAAACCAAGGTAAATGTCAATGGGTCTTTTGAGAAGTTAATTACAAGAAATATCTTGGTAAAAGATCCTGTACCGTGTTTGTGATAGCAGCACTTTTTCCCCCATTACCACTACAGTTTTTGCTTACAACAGCAACAAAACCGTGGACCCTGCAGTTTAGAGATAATCACACACTGTTCCGCTTTTTCCCATGGGGTTTAATATTGGTACATTTAGAACTGGTGAGGAGACCTTCTGTGCTCTTACTATTTGCATAGATCAATCATTAGACATTATGTGAGCGCAATTATCTGAACCGGATTATCCTTTGCTTCAGTTATTTCACTTAGCATCTGAATCGATTCATTATATAGAGGGTAATTTTTTGAATAATCAAGAGACCAGTCTCTTCAAGGGTTTAACTCGCTTCTACAATACTGGTTACGAGCTAAGTACGTGGCTCATCCCAGTGTTATCGATTTACTCTCACAATCAGTACACATCGCTGAACAAAGTAAACCTGCCCCTGTTTGTTATACAACGACCAGCTGTGTATTGATTGATTTGCTTACGTTTTTGATGAGCGGCACGTATCAACCACAAAATAGTCGATGTCGTTGTAATAGCATCTCACAGATACAGTGCAAGTGACGCATTTCGAAGGTTTTTTGGATGGTACATTCTTCATTGCTGAATGCCATGTGCGTACGTAATAGTTCATTGTACGAGGGAGTAAATTTCGGAAAGTGTTTGTATTGATTACTGAATCTCATTTCGATACTTACTCACCCAAAACTTCAGCAATGGTTCCTCGTGGGTGATCAGTTAAAACATGCTTTTTATTGGCACAGGAATTCGGTTTTCCATAACTAAACATGGCTGACTACCGAATCTCGAGCAGGTCAGAACTTGAAAGCAGACAAAATGATTTTAGCAAAATCACCTAGTGCCACTCAGTACAAGTGCATCATAGTGGGGGTGGAAGATATTTTAATGGTCTCACATGGAAGAAGCGCTAGAAACAGTATGGCCAATAATCTGGTCCCACTGGTCATTCTGGTACATGATTTTTAGTAGCAGTGTGATCTACAAAAGTTACACATCAGAGCATCTTGGAGGGATCTTTGACGAGTCGATCTGCGCACTCAGGCGTATATTTTTGCCGAAGTCTTAGTGGAGGAGAACGGTGGTTCCTTCCCCTTCTAGGCTCAGCTATCAATATTGTCCGTAATGGGGTGCCCTTCCCCCCCCCCCCCCCCTCCCGCAATTGCGATAGCACCCATATCTACAGGGGATGCTGAAAACGAGTAATTTTGCTTATGGCTCACATCCGCCAAGTGCACAAAACGGAGTGTAAAGAAAGAGTAAAGTGTTGGGGCGAAATCTTCGTTAAAAGTTCCTCTGAAAGCAGGAACAAGCTGTGGCTAACTACTTTCACCGTCATAGAAATATGGAGCCTTCAGTCGGCACAGTCGGGCTATAGAGTACCTACGGCGTTATGGTCCTCCCAAAGTGGCAGAGCCACCTACCGTGGCACGTCTCTCGTGGGAAACTTTTTGGGGTCTGACTCCCCAGTTTATAGAAGTCACAAAGCCCTCGCTGCTTAGACAGCGCTAATGTGATCCGAAGTATCATTTTTCATACCTGAAACTCGCTTCCGGAGGGGTTTCAATGGCAATTGCCTTTTCTGGCTTTTGAAAACGAAGGGCGCTGGCAACCCGGAAAAAACGGAATGTTTAAGAACGCCACCCAACATGAATATCCTTAGGTACCCAGAGTGAACGGACTTTAGCAAGGTTGTGAACGAGGGCGACTTCAGGGATGAGAATACCTCGTCAGAATCAGCGAAAGTTCGACTAATATAGTGTTGGATAGAGAAGAAAAAATTACTCTTTTTTGGCACTCCCTGTGCTATATCTACTGCATCTTATGTTACATCTTACATCTAGTACAAATTGTGTGCTGGCTTTAAGTCATTAGAAGTAAATGAGTGATTCTTAAAAAACGATAAGAAAACGCGAACACTTCAGAAACCATTTTTAGGAAGTATTAGCAAAATGACAGGAAAACGAGGCGAGGAAACTTTGTGCAACAAACCTTTGTACGTTTCTCCTGGCACGAATCCCTCAACAGTATCATTTTCTGCAGTGGCCAGCTTCACATCTATCACGTAACCATGGCTTCCAGGACGCTTAGGTCCTTTTGCCTCATACGGTTTGATTGAGCAGTCCTTGGCTGATTGAGCAGTCCATGTAAGCAATACAACAAGTAAAAATGCGAATAACCTCATGTTGAAAATGGCTATTTTTCCCGACGTAAGAGATCAATCTGAAAGCAATTTCCTGTTAACCATCCGGTATCAATAAGTGGACGATAGCTCAGAATGAATAGGATGACAAGGCAAGAACAGAAGGAAGAAGGTCTGGTTGTTCCCGATCGCATTCAGAGGTCAGGTAGGAGGGCTGCGTGCTAGTCCCGCTTCTGTTCTCACAGCGCGGCTGTTTCCTAATGATAAATGGCCTGGGACAAGCTTAAGCGAGACCAAGTGTTTCATTTCTCCTGACTCATTAATTATTTCAGTGAACTGTAAATCAAATTGTATTTATGAGTACAAGTGCGAATTTTGGGTTTCATAAGTAAGTATCAGGAATAAGTGTCAGACCTTCTGAATCTGGCGCTTTCAGTAGAACATACTGTAATTAGGCTAGGTTTTCTGCGAATCAATGTTACTGGGCGCGTAGGTGGCGCAGTGATGTGTACCGCACACTCCCACTAGCAGGAAGATGTGATCGGATCCCACATCAATGCTCGCCTAGGCCAACCAGGCTTTCCATTCCTTCGGAGTAAGTAAATTGATATCATACTCGTTTGAAAGGGTAATGCACTAACTTCTGGGAGGATTGGCTGCTCTCACAAGTCATGGTACATATACAGTGTGTCCCAAATGTATAGGTCCACCTTATTTTTCATCCATATCTCCAGAATGGATAAGCGATTCCTTTCCAAATTTTTATATGTAGTACCTGATCACTGTAGCAATCAAGCGCCTCAGTAAAATTGAAGACATAAAATGCAAAATTTTATTTGATTTTTTTTTCAAAAATAAGGGTGTCCCAAAAGTATAGGTCCACTCAGCTTTTCCGCCTTGCTTCCATCGAAAGGTAAGTTGTGAAGAAGATGTGTTGACGCATCCTTCTAAGATTTACTCTGCAGTGAAATGCCAAGCGGTACGCACTTTTCCGAGTACGAAAATGGGCAAATTCTGGCCCACAAGGACGTGGGACTCAGCAATCGCAAAATTTCTGAAAAGATGGGCCTATTCCAAAGCTCGATCAACAGCTTCTGTCGTACCATGGACCTGTACGGAACGAAAAAGGGAAGTAGAAGGCCGTAGGAGATTTCTGAGAAGCAGGAGCGTCGGATCCTCAAAGCTGCGTCCAATTCCAGAAAGGGTGCTTGTCGACGGTGCAGGGAACTGGCACCTGCTGTATCGAAAAACACTGTGCACCGTCTGCTCAAGTCGTCTCCTCACATCGAGCGAAGATGGTTTTCGTCCTTGCCATACCTCACGAGGGCGCACGAAGAGGCTCGAATCCATTTTGCCAAGTAGAATGTCAGCTGGACCCATCAATAGGATGAGGTAGTCTGCAGGGTTACATTATTGACGTAGTAGTTCACACAGCATTAGTAATGGTGTTGCAGGTGATCTTTTCTGATGAGAAGAAATTCAATTTGGACGGCTCGGACGGCTTAGCTAGTTACTGGAGGGATTTGGGGAAGGAGCCATGCTACTTCTTGAGGCGCGGATTTGCTGGTGGTAGTGGTATGGTAGGGACCGCCTTCTCTCGCTTTGGTTAGAGCAGGATACTATTCATCACGCATCATATAGATTCCAGGGCTTTGCAGGACGTTCTAGAAAGTAATATACTACCATATAAACAGCAGTACATAAAAACATTGGGTGCACAGCCGACCAACACCCTTTCTGGAATCGGACGCAGCGTTGAGGATCCGTCGCCTCTGCTTCTCAGAAAGCTCCTACGGCCTTCCACTTCCCTTTTTCGTTCCGTACAGGTCCATGGTACGACAGAAGCTGTTGATCAAGCTTTGGGATAGGCCCATCTTTTCAGAAATTTTGCGATTGCTGAGTCCCACGTCCTTGTGGGCCAGAATTTGCCCATTTTCGTACTCGGAAAAGTGCGTACCGCTTGGCATTTCACTGTAGAGTAAATCTTAGAAGGATGCGTCAACACATCTTCTTCACAACTTACCTTTCGATGGAAGCAAGGCGGAAAAGCTGAGTGGACCTATACTTTTGGGACACCCTTATTTTTGAAAAAAAAATCAAATAAAATTTTGCAATTTTATGTCTTCAATTTTACTGAGGCGCTTGATTGCTACAGTGATCAGGTACCACATATAAAAATTTGGAAAGGAATCGCTTATCCATTCTGGAGATATGGATAAAAAATAGGGTGGACCTATACTTTTGGGACACACTGTAAGTCGTATCGATTCACCTCTCACCACCTTACTGAATGGGACCAGGATAGGTGGCGCAGCTTGAGAAAGGTACTAATAAACGCCAAAACACTTATCGCTTTATATTAGATTTCAGGGACCCACATAATGTTCACCACCTAATATCCGGGTGTGTCCTTATTGCATTTCTCTCTATGAGTCCTTCCGTTCAAGAATTGTGATTATTCTTTCCCTCTTTCCTCACTGGTGAGCCATTTTGCTCCTCTACTTTAACTTTCCGCGTGACAATTTCACCTACGTGACCGTGGGATGTGGTTTTGACTCAGTACCCACTTTTCATTCATATCAAGTGCAATTTGAAATCGAGAAAAAGACAAACATATTTCGATCAAAGTTCCAACAATCACCTTTATTCCATTGAGATCTAAAAATCAAAACAGTGCATAAATATGTAGGTAATTATACAGTAGAACTAGTAGTAAATGAGCAGCACTATGAAAATATCACAAGGAAAATTGCATCGAGGCACATATGCATACTAAATATTTGGCCACACATTTAATTACAAATAACAGTAACCCGTAGAGAAGTATTCCGTTGTGACGTAAAGTACTCGCCGAAAAGATTCGCAAGTCTCGAAAATGCAGTAAAACTTACAAATTGAGAAATTAATTGAAAAATCACCGAGATATTGGAAAAATTTACAATATTATGTAATGTCTTACACATGAAGAAACTCTTCGAGAAATCGTCGAAACGTTGGTTTTCCATCAACGTTTTTTGTTTACTGGCTGCGCTTCCTCAGACCAGAGTACTTGTCCGGCCTTGCCGCCGAGGACTTTCCGAGTACTGTATCGGTTCCAACGGTGGTATGTCGTCGGCTGATGGATTAGGTGGAGGCGGTTGCTGTGAATGTGGTGGAGCTGCTTCTTGTGACAAATTGCTCTCGAGTGTAGATGTCTGCGAGCGAATTCCATTGATCAGCGATGCGGGAAGTGGTGCGGCTCGTACTGACTGGCTGAAGCACTTTTCGTAAGTGTTTTCGAATTGCTAATTCAATTTACTCAATATCCACTGCGTTTACAAGGAGAGTCAACATGCTAGTGGGGATCCATATCGGTCACCTCTAGAAAACCTTAGCCGCGCAAGTATATGTGCTGCTTCCTTATCGTTACTGGAGATAATGATTTTATCGGGTATTCTGCGCTTCGACTTGCCCTGAGGATCAGGGGTCTGCCACGAAGACAAACCAAGTGTTTGCAAATGCCTTTCCTTTCAGTAAAGCAGAGATCGGGAAAACCTGTGCTCACTTTCAGCAACAAACAATAATTAGCCCTCCCGCCGCTTATGAAGAGGCCATTAGGGTTAGTCCTGGGGGAATGTGGAATAAATGTGAAATATGAAAACCGAGGTGATCAGTTGTGTGACAGTAGAGAAGGAACGCAATAAAACGGTTGAAAATCTAAGAAATAAAACCCGACAACGCTCATTTACTTTGAACCCTCTGCACCACTAGCCGGGGAGAGTAAAAGCAGACGTGCGATAGGGGATGGTTTCGCCAGAGATCATCTCCTCTGGACTGAAATATCCGTAAAAGAAAACATATCTTCTCAGTTCACAATTGTTCCTTATCCCTAGCGAGTCCTTCAGACACCCCTGGCGTGGAAAAATCCTCAAGTTGTCTTATTAAACATGCCATTTTGGCAAATAATTGCTATTTGATAGGGCGTCTTATATTTCGGCCATCTGTGGATCGATTTCAGAGAATTCCACGGTCATACCGTTATAAGGCTCTACGATAGGAGATATGGCCTTCTTCAGTGTTTCGGAATTAAGCGCTCTAGAACTGCTTAACCGCCCTATTCATCTAATTCCCCAAATAACTGACCCTACACAGCCAGTCTTGCTGAGGAACCACCTTTGATTAACTACCCGGAAGTAGAAAAACACACCTTTGGAAACAGTGCACGTGCGGATGATAGATTACAGTGGTAAGTGGAAATGCGATGAAATACAGTATGACCACACCATCGAAAACATACATCAGTACGGTACTCACAGTATCTCCCAGTGAATCCTTAAAATCAGTAAAATTGTGGTGGTAAAAGTGAGAGACAAGTATCTGGGAGGCCTTACCTGAATGGCTACCATGTAGAAAATAATTCCGCAATTGATGAACGAGCAAATACCGTAGCACACTGAAAAGTTCACGATCTAATTGAGCTGATAGACTAAAGTTCTTCATCATTCACAGATAATTGTTTTATATGCTTTAAGCTAATAGAGCATAGTTTTAGTTTTGATTTCGACGCTTTTGTTCTCTGATAGCTGCCGATTTTCGCCGCAGCCCGCGTTTCAAAAGTTGTTACAGGAATGCCGAGTTATAGGCAACTCGACGACGACGGACGGGACTCAAACGAATTCTGAAGCATGAAGTGCGCGCTCGAGTCCCGTCCGAAGTCGGAGCTTTTGCGCACAGTCATTACCCAACTTGTAATAACTTTAGTTGGAACTTAGTTAGAACTAAAAGTAGCTTTAGTTAGAACTTAGTTAGAACTAAAAGTATACTTACAAAAGGTGCGATACATTGACTGACTAACGGTTTTCCGTATGTGTGCTGCGAGATCATGTTGCATCTTCACTATCTGAAATGATCATTATTTTACCTTATTATAATAATTTATTTTTAATTCATTTTTTGAGTTACTACTTTTGAGCTGCGGCATTGAGCAAAATATGGCGATTCAGTTCGATGCTGGCAAACATGTATGGTTAAGAAAATTGAAATGATTATTGAAAAATTACTGAATTACCTGATTCAAAGGATTATACTCTGTCTTACATACAGTCCAGTTTTCAGAGATAGTGAGAGCGAAGAAGCACTGAAACTGAACAAATAATAATGTAGAGCGACAAAGATTAGTGATCAAATTCCGACTGAAAGAGCTATAATATGTATTAGGACGTTGCAAAAATAGTGACCGTTTCCGCACCTGCTATGTTCTGCTGATCAATCGATCGAAAGCACATTTTTTGAGCTACGTACAAGTTTTTCCCGTTCCTTTGCCACTATTTCTTCTACGATTTTGGGTCACCCGCGAATATATTGCCAAGACTCGAATTCCGACTCATCATGGTTCACGAGTACAAAGTCCGCCGTAATGCTGCGGGAGCAGCTAGGAATATCACCAACGCATGGGGCAAAGGTACTACGAATGAGCGCACCACGCGTAGGTGGTTCGACAAATTCCGAAATGGAGACCTCGCCCTGAAAAACCAGAAGGGACGCGGTCGACCATCGGAAATCAAAGACGAACAATTGTAGGCACAGATGAAGCCAACCTAGGAGCATCCACAAGGGAAATTACTGAAGAGCTGAGAGTTAATTTCGGGACTGTAGCACACTTGAAGAAAATCGGGAAGGTAAAACAATTGACAAGTGGACCCCCCCCCCCCCCCCATGAGTTGACTAGGGCACCAGCAATCTCGTCGTCTCGGAGTTTGTTCGTCTCATCTTTTTTGGAACAAGCACGATCATTTTCTGTGACACATTGTGACGTGTGCCAAAAAGTGGTCAATACGACAATAGGCGACGGTCAAGACAGTGGTTGTTTCACGACAAGCTCCTAAACATGTTTCAAAGCCGGAGTTGCACCAAGAAAGGTCATGGTGGCTGTTTGGTGGCCTACTGCCGGTTTGATTACCACAGCTTTGTGGCTTCACGAGAAACAAACACAGCGGAAAGAATTGAGAGAAAATTGAAAACATGCACCAAAAATTGCATCGGATGCAGCAGATATTAATCAACAGAGAAGGTGCGATCCTACGCCATGACAACGTGCGACCGCATGTTTCATTGATGACAGCAAAAAAAAAACTGAAGGAGTTGGGACATGAAACTGTCGACCATCCTCCATACTCACCAGATCTCCCCTTACCACTTTTTCAAACATGTCGAAATTTTCTTATGCGCGAAATGTTTCCGAAGCCAAGACTACGTAGAAAAGGAATTTCACGATTTCCTCGATTCTAGAACTCCAAAATTTTATGCTGCCGGAATATTCAGGGTGCCCTCTCGTTGGCAAAAGTGCGTTGATTTTTTGGTCGTTATTTCGATTGAAGCAACATTTTGAAGCAAATTATGATATTTTGAAATATTTGCTTTGAAACGGCATTATTTTTGCCACGACCTAATACATACACACGTACGTACGTGCGCTGGGGATCAGATTTCAGAAACTGCCGATGCCATGAGATTCGCAATCAAATTCATTGCCAGTTATAAACCCACTGGCATGGTAATGGAGTTTCTTTCTACCGAACGCTCAAAATCAATGCAGACTTCAAACGAATTAAAAGTGTGAAAATATAAACGCAGTTCAAGGTGAATGACATGGCTTTTATTTGAGAATATTCGGAGGCCACCACGATATTGTGGGCACTTTCACTGAGAATTTTCGTTGTTAACGTAGTTAGGGAGGAATCATTTTTGCGCGGTCGTCTCTCACTCGATTCCGTTCTACAGATCACTTGAATGCTCATGTGTATGTTTTGACAAGCCTTAATTTAGAAAGGTAGGGGATCCCCCCTGAACTGAGGCGTGGGTTGAAAATCTGGTCGAAAATAGCGCCAGACGTCGAGCACCGTAGAGTGCCCCCTCCCTAACTATTAGGTCGTCCCAAAAGTCTTGTAGGATTTTTCCGATCATCACATTTTATTATTTTTTCTTCCAACAAACAACAACCAGAACACAACGTACTCACCATTGTTATCGACAACACTCTGCCTCCGCATACGTGAAACGTTGATTCCCTCCCCCCAGAACCCTGGGCTCTGAGAGTCAAAGAAGTCAGCGATCGCCTTTGCAAGCTTGTCATAATCAGCGAATTTTCTCTTGGTCAGGAAGGATTCTAGAGGATGGGTAAGGTGATTGTCAGAAGTTGCAATGTCTGTAGAGTATGGCTGGTGGGGCAGCACATCCCAGCCGAGCTCCTGTAGCTTGACCTGGGTACTTTTCGCGAAATGAGAGCGGGCGTCGTCATGAAGTAGAGTGACCGCGGACCTTTTCAGGCGCTTTTGTCCAATAGCAACGGCGATCTGCTGGAGCTGGTTGGTGTATACGGAAGCGGGTACTGTCTCGCCTTGTGCCAGCACCTTTTGGAGAGACATTCCTTCCGCGTCCAGAAGCAGCAGAGTAGAATCTTCTTCGGATGGAGGTCGGACATGGGCTGCGTAGGCGCCTCGGCGTCACGTAGCAGCCAAAAGGCGCGGGGTGCGTTGGTATCGTACATGTCCCAGCTTTCATCGCCCGTAGCCAGATAGACGAGAAAGTCGTTGCGGTGCGGGCGGAGCAGCAGCGATTGACAGATGCTCACACGGGCACTTTCACAGCATCCGTCAGGGCATGAGGTCCATCGTGACAGCACCTTCCGATAACCGGGCTCGTGGAGGCGACGATTTACGGTTATGGGTGCTTGTCCATTCTTCTCCTCCAGCTCGCGCATGGTGGTATCAAGACCGGCGCGAACGGCGGAGAGCAGCGTCTCGTCGTCAGAAGCATGTGGGCGTCCCGTGCGTGGCTTGTCTTCCATGTCAATCTCGCCGTCGCTGAAGCTAATGAGTCAGCGGCGCACGTTCTCGTACCTCACACATCCCTTGCCCAATGCAGCGTTGATGGAGTCGCAAGCTTCCGTCGCTCTGGTGCCCCAAGACCACTCATAGTAGATGACACAGCGTGTTGGGTGGGTATCGACTACGGGTACTGTAGCTCTCTCCGCGGAATCTGGTGGGTCATTAATTTCACTAGAAAGCTTAGGGAACGTTCTACCATATTCCTGAACCGCTTAGACCTGCCTCGAAGTAAACAAGAGTTATTGATTTTTTTTAGAAAAATCCTACAAGACTTTTGGGACAGACTAATACATAACCATTAACTGTATGACGCCTACGTAGGCTGACTATGGAACGCCTGTTGGTGACCGTCGCATACTATGTGGTCGTGGTCTTAAAATCTGATATATATCATTCCCTATCTTCCAATCTTAGTAGGATTATGCCTTTCACTCATGGAAAATTTGGTAAATTACGAAAACTCTCAGTACCGCAGTAGCAATGGTGCTCAAGAAATCTAGAATTCGTAAATAGACGCTCCTTTCAGCAACACCTCTTTATCCAGTACTATCTTAACTGACGGACAATTTAAACTGTAAGGGAACTTTACTACGAACGCTGACAACCGAACCATTTCATTAGCTTGTATTTCGTCTTCTATCTTGATTGCAATAATTATGCCAAGAAATGTAGTGCTTGACCATCCAAGATTTCGGAATTACAGGGATTTAAGTCATTCAGTATTATGCTTTTTCTACATCATGTCGACAATTATGAAGCCATTGGCGAGCGCTAAGGTGCCGTAATCGGTTATCGTGAAGGGTGTGTATCGTTAGGACAAGGTTTCTCACAGCAACACAAGAAATCGCTTTAGGACCTACCACGTGTGACCTTTCCTGCTCGTAAGCATCGCTGCATACAATAGAGCAAATGCTGCCCTATTGACACATAATGCCCCCATGGGCTAATGTTGTGGAGTTCTTTGATAAAACATATCATAACGATAGTAAAAATCACAACAGGGCAACGTACGCAATTACACACGGAAAAAATTCGAACTCACCGCGCAGCTCGCTGCGGACGTCCACGCGAAATTCAGACCTAACGATGTGCACCGCCTCCTACTGCAATTAGCCCTACTACTGTGGAGCTCAGTTGCGAAAACCCTCGAAATGGGTAGTAGAGTTTGGTCGATCGCAGGAAATGTAGAGTATTAAGGTGGGGAAAAATGTGCAAGAGAACTACATTCCCGCTCACTGGGACGGGTCCCCTCATGCAGCCTGCCACTGGAACCGATCGAAGCCACGTGGATCTGTGATGTGTCGCTGCTAAACGTACTACAGGATGCTTAGCCCACGCGACACTTGCCAATCAGCATAGGCTTTGTTAAATTCGAGAGCACCTTTCACTGTGCTATACAACGCTTTTTTTCTGAACCCCAGCTTTCATTTATGATGAGCATATTCCTCATCCTTATCCCACAAACCATCGCAACCACTGTTTTTATTGGAATCCATCAAGTTCCAAAAAAAATGTCCGCATGGATACTCACGAATAGCTGGAAAAGCGCGACGGCGATGAAAGCGCCGATCGAAACGCCGTAGTGAAAGCCGTCTTTGCCGACTCGGCGATCATGTTTCTCTTGACAGCTTGGATGGTAATACGTTTGCTCGGGTATAAGAATCGATACCAGTCGAAAGTATAGGTACTCCCCAAATCCGATAAGGTACTGAAATGGGAGCAAATAGAGGTAGGCAGTGCCTTGAAACATGATACGTGAAACTCACAGCGACGATAACAAGCGTGTAAGCGATAGTGTAGTAATGAGTGTGCAGGGTTTGCTCAATTCGTTCTGCTACGCTTCGTTCGCTCATGGGCGGATCAGATGCCGCCGAAGCTGGAGTGGTAGCACGTTGCTCGATCGCCGACGTAGGATCAGCCTCTTTCACACGAGCACGAAGAGTTCTGGGTGGGGCGACTGGCTGTGACACTACTTTTGACTTCCTCCAATGGCGGCGCTTTCGAATCATGCCTAACTCACCTTCTCATCGGCTGAAGCCGGGGATGACGGATCTTCAGTGATCCGTTCAAGCCCCTGCTTTGCTCGATGCACTATCGGCTCCAGATTCTTACCGACGTCGATTCGTAGCTCCTTTAACGATCTTCTCGGAAACTGGGCGCGACGTGCTATTGTGGCAGGGAAACTGAAACCTTCGTACTTACGAAAGAATGTTGTGAGGTTGTACTGTGAATTTTAAAGGAAGATTAAGAGGTTCGGAGATAGCGCAGCCTCTATCGGGCCTATCGGGCAGAATAACACAGAAATGTAAACATTGCTCAGGTAGCCGATTCCCTATTCACCTGTTGGCATGGCAATAGCGACGGCGATTTTTTTTCAGTTCGAAATGGGACAGAGGGATTGAATCTTCCTTCACCACCTAGTTGAACAATGCTTGTACGCAAATCAATATCTAACAATTTCCCGAGGTTTTGTAAAAGATCCCCACAACAATATAAATCTCCGTGGACCGTATTTTGCTTGGTACAATCCATAGCGACAAAAAATGAGTGCTTGAAGGTATGGTGTGAGAAACCATTCAGAGATCAAGTATAAAAAGCTTCCAACGTAATTTAATATGTTCCAGTCGATCAGTTCTGATGAAGCCCCGTCACCGACAGAGATGGCGCAGTGGCAAGCGGTGCAACACCACTCGCATGATGCGGTAATGAACTCTACGGACCATGCGTACATATTGCTGCCTGGGTCAATAAATTTCCAACCTCTCGGTGATTCGAAGCAGGACCTGTCTGTTAAGTTTCAAGAAAGTGGTTTGTAAAGGATAAATCGCTTTTGAATACCAGACGATTCCAAGTGGAAGCAGAATCCATGGCCCAAAAAAGAGTAGCAGACACGGCTTCGATCTTTTATCCATTTCCGAGATGGACTCGGGGAATGAAATTATCTCGTCAAATAAACTATGTACAGTTGGTCTATGAAAGCGTACGTTTGCCTAGGCCGACCCCTGAACCGTTAGAAAGGAAGCGCGCCGCTTGTCACTACAGCACTCCTACCTTGGGGTTAAAGAGTACAGGACAAAAGGAGACTTTGAAAGCAGGTAAGCAAAAGAGTCTACTAGGTGATGCTATGAAATGGAAGAATGAATCTATGCGCATGTCAGCTGTATGCACAGAGAGAGAACCATAGTAGCTTGCATGTTTTGACGTTTTGCCATATGCACGTATGGTTTATAAACAAAGTCAATGCTACAGCCGACGCGATAATTCGATCAATTCTTAATACTATTTGAAATAGTAGAAAAGAAGCTGTCATGGTATGCTCAAGGTGCCAGTCATGGTATCTTCCCAGACCCGCCGTACCTTTTATTTGGGTGACTTACCCCATTACCTCTATAAGTGTCTTTATAATGTCATTGCCCACCCACTCCCGGTGCCTTTAAGGGTGGTTCCGCTGATGGTTGCATAGAAATGATTGAATGTGCTGTAGGTTCCCACGGTTATTAAAGATACATATTGTGCGGCAAATATAATCAAATATTTGATTATATTTGTTGCAAAAAACGAAGCTTCTGGCGTTTATCACTCCCTTGTTGGAATGCGCCAGAACCTTGGTTGAAGGCTAGGCGATTTGGCCCATACAATGAGATGCGAAGCCAGTCGATTCGCTAAAGACACTACTTTCATGCTAACATAGGAGTGAGGTATCATTGGGATGAGGAATGAGTCCTTGCCGTTTTTTGAACCCCGTTTTTCACACTGTTTTCTTCATCTTTCGACAAAGCTTACACATGTTTCGATAGAACTTTTTTTGCTCTACAAAAAGCTTCCATCCGTTTTTCGATTCCTTCGACTACCTGAAATTTATGAGGTTTGGAAATGAAGTAAGCTGAAGGCAAAAAATTGGTACTTGCGCACCTCATTTTTCTCGCCTACCATCAAATTCAGAAAATGTTTGTGTATATGTTTTGATAGAGCTTTTCCAGCACTACAGAATGGCACTACCTTTTATTTAAATCGCTCAACTTTTTGCCGTTTTAAGACCCACAAATGCAGTACTCGCAAAGAAGTGCACTTTCGTTATCTTTTCTTCCTCGCCTACTATCGAGATTGGAGAAGATCGCCTACTATTGAGATTGGAGAAGATGTGCATATGTGCATTCAATAGAGCTTTTTTGCTCTACAAGATGATACCACTCTTCTTTTGTATCCTCTCATATTTTAGCATGTATGGATAAGCTTCCACCTGTTTTTCAATTCAAAATTGCGCGATGAAAATTAATTTTTTTTTTGTCAAAATGTTTTGCATCATCCGATAGAGCTCTTTTTGCTTTACAAGATACTGCCTAAAGGTTTTGCTCTAATTGAATTTGCCTTTTTTTGGAATATTTAAAACTCGGCGAAATCGAACATTTTTGATACCATGTGACGAAAATGCTCGATTTCGTCGATTTTTAAATATTCCTAAAAATGTCAAAAGTTTACTCGAACAAAATCCATGAACACCATCTTGTAGAGCGGAAAGAGCTCTATCGATATATACTGACCGTTCTGCCAAAAAATTCATATTTATTATGCAACTTTGAATTGAAAAACAGGTGGAAGCTTATCTCTACATGCTAAAATATGAGAGGATACAAAAGAAGAGTGGCACCATCTTGTAGAGCAATGAAGCTCTATCAAATGCGTACATGCACGTTCTCTCCAATCTCGATGGTAGACGAGGAAGAGGAGATAACGAAAGTGCACACTTTTGCGAGTACTGCATTTGTGAGTTTTAAAAACAACAAAAAGTTGAGCGATTTGAATAAAAATAGTACCATTCTGTAGAGCTGAGAAAGCGATACCGAAAACATGTACACATACATTTTTTGATCTTGATGGCAGACGACGAGATGAGGTGCGCAAACGTCAATTTTTTGCCTTCAGCTTACTTCATTTCCAATCCTCATAAATTTCAGGTAGTCGAAGGGATCGAAAAACGGATAGAAGTTTTCTGTAGAGCAAAAAAAGTTCTATCGAATACTTATATAAGCTTTGTCGAAAGATGAAGAAAACAATGTGAAAAACGGGGTTCAAAAAACGACAAGGACTTATTCTTTAACCCAATACTTCACTTATCCCGGAGGCATAAGAAGACTTGATTTGCTTACAAGCGTTGATGCAGGGTTTGTTCCCCGCACCATAAAAATCACGTCACCACCTCACCTCCACACTGTTTAGTATAATTACATATTAACACACCCTACACCTGACGGTGTGAAAATCGTTTCGCGAAAAAGCGCTGGTAGGCGATTTGTGAGCAACCGTAAGAGTTCGTGCTCGAGTCCCGTCCAAGGTCATGGGTTTTTCTACCCGTGAGTCAGCGCTCGTGTCATAACATTCGCCTGGCGAATTTCAGCAAAAACAGCAATTCATGGAACAAAAGAAATCGGAGCCATAATGCTTCAAACGTTTAGCAGTTATCAATAGTATTGTTATTGGGGTGGGCATAGCCCGGTCTCTGACTGATTAAACAATAGAATGAATCATCAGAAGCATGCAAAAGCAAGAATTAGCAATGAAACGGTTTCAATCACGCGAAAACATGATATCCAAGTTCCCATGAGGCTAGCAGTGTTCCTTTGTGGCATGTTCTCTCAACGACATCCACAACGTAATGCGCGCTGTTCCCTCAGGAGCGCTTTTCTTGACCTTTCCGTGACATAAAAACTGTAAACGGCTACGCGCGTGGAGGACATGGGTATTCAAAAAAGGACGACTAAGGTCGTGTTCAATCGAGCAGTTCAAAGGGATCATACTGAATTAATCTGATGTTTTCTGTCATATTTTCATACGTATAGCAGCTGAAATTGGATTTGCGAGCTGATATCCATCATCAATAACCTTTCGACAGAAGGACATACTTTCGTCTACCCGTGCCTGACTCTAGTGGCACCGTAAAGGTGAGATGCCACGGTCCTACACAGTCTGAGAACTCCAAAGATGCCTCTATTCTGTTTTTATGTGTACTTCAAGTGCTCACATGATTGGAGCACCGATACCTTGGACGCACACCATGAAACCAGATCAATCGACTTACCTTAATGGTGGAGTAGTTGGTTGGACAGCTATCCAGGCTGCACCCTTTGCGCGCCGGCACCATGCGTCATCACGGCGCTCCACCTACTTGAATCCACTCCAACCACACCCAGTTGAGCTGCTTTATTGGTCGGAGTGGGTTCGAAGAGGTGGAGCGCCGTGATTGCGCACTGTTGCGGCGCGAAAAGGTTCAACCTGGATAATTACCCAAAAATCTACTCCTCCGAAGGGGTGAGTCGACTTATCTGGTTATCGTGAAGTGTGCCTTCAACCCTCATGAGCTCAAAGAAGGCGTCGTACTTTTGAAAATGACTCTGGACAGTGAACCGAGAGGTGCTCCTCAAAAAAGGTCGCTAATTGATTGACAATCCATACTGTATGCTAGATAGCAAAACTATGACCTAACGTTTTTTCTGTGGAGACCATTCTAGTATACTAACAACAGTATAATGGGAGGGCTTGTGTGATGGGGATCACTTTGAGGTCATATTTCTCAAGAAATTTTACGCAATGCAACGTTTCGCTCTAGCACCACCCGTGCGTGGCCTTTCAGTTGTACCTGCCGTTTCCTTGATAGGCTGCTTCATCTCTTCTAACCCTTTTCGGAATCTACAGTGCGTTTCATAATTATAAGGTCACCCCCAAATTTTCGGTTTCCAGAAAACACAGCCAGCCGAAAAATTTTTAAGTATTTTTTACAGATTCCTCACCACAAAAAAGCCTTCCATACTAGTTCTGATGACATTACCTTTTAGCCCGATATTTCTATGAATATTTTCTAATTTTTGTGTCGTTTCATAATTATAAGGTCACCACGAAGAAAGAGAAGATTTGCTAGAGTTAACAGCGCATGCGAAGGAGCTCTTAATCTATTGTTTCCTCCTGTTTAAGAACGACATTAACCAGCCGTTTTGGGAAGTGGAAACGAAATTTCGAAGAGCCTTACCACAGATATTGTTCCAGTCTTCTACAATTGCCTGTTTCAGCAGCTTTGCTGCCCAGAATTGGCGATTATTGGGGTAAGTATTTTTGCGGCGATGTCTTCCAGATCTCCCCAATAGAGCTGAGACCAAGACCACATGTTATCTATGGCTGGAGGTCCGTACATATGTTGGAACTTTAACCACGATTCCGTTGAATGACCTATGTGAACAGCAGCCTTGTCATGCTGTTAGACGCAATTATGAAGAGCCGGTCGGCTCCGAAAGGCAACTGTTTTCTTCGTAAGATCTTGTAGCAGTCTCTGGAGTCCATTCTGCAGGTTTCGAAGGCAAGGTTCAATGCAACCTCATTGCCGAAAACCACCGAGGCCATCACCCTTCCCCCACAAAAATTGCCAAGGCTCCGGGAGATCGGCATACTTCTCAGAGCAAGCTAGTACTACCTCTACCCGTTAGCACCATACAAACAGAGTATTTTCAGACTCAAAAGTACACTTCGGATGGAATTATTGGCATGCAGGGTGCAACTGCTATGCAAATTCAGTTTCGTTCAATCCGTGCTCAAGAACAACTTTATGAATTGAAGTCGTTCCGCCTTATGGTGTGCTGTAGGCCTCGGAAAGTACTTCATTATTCCTCTAGTGATGTTTCTGCTCTTCTTCGCTGCTGTACACGCTGTGGTTCCAGACTTAAAATGGTTTAACTTCAATCAAATCTGGTCCATGGAGGAGGTGCTGTAGGAAGTGGCCATCACAATGCTTTCCTCGTTAATGATAACAGTCTGTAGGAGTCTAGAGTCAGAAAAACAGCTGAAGACACCGAATCTCTCAAATGTCATCTAACTGAGCACAGGAATCTTCCGATTTTTTTGGAATGGCTCTCAAACTGAGTCCAGCACCACAAAGATCCAAAATCTGGGCTTTTCTCGCGGAACATATTAGCTAGCTACAAGACGATTGACTATGTATCTCGAAGATGTATTTGGAAGACATATCTACCATCACAGGCCTGCCGGGGCCTTAACTTTTTTCTTTTTCCAGGGTGACCTTATAATTATGAAACGGTGCAAAAAAACAAAAAATACTCTAGAAAACATGAGGTAAACGAAACTGCTACCAAAAATCGGGTACCCAGGTTATTTCAGGTGAGGAATCCGTCTATGGGACTGAAAAGATTCCTCAATGGAGTGTTGTCGAGAAAACCTAAAATTCAGGGGTGACCTTATAATTATGAAACGCACTGTATTGCGCAATGGAAACATGCGTACTGATCGTTGAAGGACTGAAGTGAGATTGTGCGTACAAGGCTCTACTTAGTTATATTATTTGGGTTGCGGATCCCTACTCAGCCGTAGGGCACAGATGGATGACCCAGCATCCAATTGCGGCAACAAGTTAAGCCTGAGCCTAAATCTGAATTAAAAGCAGGAAAGCAGAGAGTGTATCACTCGAGAAAGCACAGTGTGTATCGCTTGAAGAGGATGGAAGTGAGAGCAGAAAAAGCCGACGTCATTTGAACGCGAATTTAGATCGAGTTTATTCAGTTTCAGGACGACCCCACTATTTCATGCTTTCGGGCAGCATCAAATGATATGATCTTGCTAAATAGGGAACAGATTGAACGCAAATATCGATTTTTCCAATCATTGTGTTAAGTGTTGTGGCTGAAATAAACGTTTTCTACCCGCATTGTGCATTTCAAGTGGAAAATATGTTTTTTTTTCAGATGTGGTACGCATTTGTATTTACATAGTATCACATATATGTATAAGTAGTGTTTACATTTTACATAGTATCTCATATATGTATAAGTAGTGTTTTGTTTTGTATAATAAATAGTATTTGCATAGTGAGAATAATAAAAACATATGCTAAAGATATGACGTGCCTCGATAGTTTGTGTCTGTAGACCCAGCCACAGTACAGTCCCGCCTAGACTAGACAAGCCCTTTACCCTGCACTGGATCCACGTAATTTGCAGCGGATTGCCTAACAACGAGATAAACCCAGGTTGGACGTTATATCGTCAAAAAACTCGACATATTACTATTACCCTGTTCCTAGGAAATGTCAGTTATTGTGTTTTTTCATAATAACGTTGTTGAAAGTTTAAAATGCGTCTGTACTTTTGAACGGCTTATAGACAGGTCACATGCCTAATATGTTCAATTTTTTTGTGAATATGAAAGGAGATGTAAAATATTCGGGCAGTCGTATGTAGCAGTACCGAAATCTTCCTGCACGAACCTCCGAGGCTGTTTGAGTATATTTTTGAGGCGCTTCTATACATGAATTCACTGTATAAGATTGACCTCATGGTCATTGCGTGGATTTTTTGGAAAAAAGTGACGCCCCCTTCCCCATAACCTATGCTTGTTTGTATAGTAACGAGTCTAAAAGTTGGTTTCTCCAAAGAGTTTGATCGATAAAAATAGTACCACTTCCTGGTGCAAAATATGGCAAAATATGGCTAAAATATGGCTAAATAGTACCACTCCCTGGTGCAAAATATCGATCGGTGGCTTTCAGAGAGACTGCATAATCGCCATCAAAATAGCTAGAATCAGGCTGGTAGGCTGTAGGGGGTTTCCTCGGCAAGTTCCCCTCTCCAACTCCAACCCCTGGTTTTGAACCCATATTATGATCCCCATATCAATACAAGGCACATGCCTTTGAGGATGTCTCTACTCACGTTTTATTCAGTTGGCTTTGTAGCAACGAGGATGGGTTCCGACCGGTCTCAACTGCGAATGATGCCACTGTGGTTACCGGCTGGCCTGAGAGATCCTAATGGCCGGGGGTGTTGATCCGTCTTACGATTGTGTGATGATTTATTTTTAGAATTCCAGTGTTTCAGGAGATATTCACCGGGCAGTCATGAACTGATCTCATCATTTCATTTTCTGTGGGGCGATCCCGCCGAAAGCCAAAAAATCTCGTGACAATCTCGTATAAGTTCGACACGAGAAAAATCCTATTGAAGGAATGTCAAGATACATACAAAGTTGAGAGTATTACTGTGTTGTAGTACATCTAGAACTGAAAGGTACACTGCGAGTTATATTATACTGTTAGTTCATATATACTTTTACCAGTAATGATTCTAATGTTGGTAATGTTAGTCAACCGGTTGACACATTTTTCTCGCGTCGGAGGAAATCGCGTCGCGGGGGCGATGTGACGTGAATATTCTCTCGCAAAGACACCGGAAGGGGGTAATTTTGGCCTACGGTAGAACAGACGTAGTTTGGACGGGTTTAAATGGGCCATTGCACAAACTCTCCAATTTGACGGCTTGGCATGGTGCCGAGAGAAGATCTTTCTGTTATAAAGTTGTTTTTCCCTTTTACTTTTTTCCTTTGTCCTTTCTTATATTGTTTCTAGATGTACTTACATGAATGCTAATGTAGTTGGGAATGGTCACTCCACTGCGCTGGGAAACAGGTGCTGCAAATAGCGTTGGCCCGCGGCCCGTCTCCTGCAGCGAACAACTCGGAAAGTCTTTGTGTGGATGCGAATTGGATGCAAATACCTACCACAGCGTAGATACCCATCCTCCTACCCCAGATACGAATATTGCAGGTTAATCAAAAATTGGAAGAAATCACACACCTTCCCGGGCAACTCCTAGTAGAATTCTGCCGTTCAGCTTCCCGTTCCTCATCACAGTCACAATTCTCCAAATCCGGTAGCATTTTGAGCCTGGAATGGTCTTTATGGAGATGAAAAATCGAAGAAATTACATGGAAAGTGCGAGTGTGAAAAAACACTAGGACGCGGTACAAACGGCGTAACCCTCGACCATCGACCGAACGACACGGATCGTTCCTTCGTAGTGAAAGCGATGACTCGGAATAATCGATCTGGTTCAGACGGAAAACTCGAAACTAAGCTGTAGAGGGCAATACTGCCCTTTTTCGGTCGTTGTACCTGTTCGCGTAACCTGTTCTGAATCCCTTGCAGTGCTCAAAAAACCACTAAACTCCTATTTTAGGACGTTTAGGACGTTTCCCTTGCAGTGCTCAAAAGACCACTAAACTCCTATTTTAGGACGTTGTAGAGAGCTTGTCAGAAAATAGAAGTTTTGTAACAAGACCATATGTACAAAGGATAAAGGAAACCTTTTCGTTACTCAGTCTGCTGTTGGGATGCGCCGCGCATTCTGGGCGTTCGTGGAATTAGCGCCAGTGCCACTGCACTACTTCCACATAAGGGATCATCTTTAAGAACACGCACGAAGAACCGAAATGAGCAAAAAAAAGGTGAGATGAGGAAGGAGACACGTGATGAAGCATAGTGGAGAGCAGACATTTGTACTGAAAGCGGAGGTGTCGTCGAGACAAGGTGACAAGTACGCGGCGTCGGATACTTCCGTAATCCAGCGCATTTGGCAACCCAAGCCTTTCATCTTCTGAAGTCGTTGAATTCGTACCAAACTAGCGCATTAGTCGGTAAAATATCGAAATGAATACGGCTGTACTCCTCAAGTCACTACAGGGCAATCCATAGCTGGGCAACAAATCATGTGCTACACCCTACTTCTTTCGAGCTATTTGAGGTTTCCAACGGTGGCACATCAATGCCTACTACCATGTCATCGGAATATAATCACCAATTTTCATGGCTCACCGATTGTTCGAAGTTTGCCATGTCCTACCAAAGGTGCTATTCTCTTGCGGGGCAGGGTGGGCTTTCCATCACTAGTTATCGCTCATAGTCAGGAGCTGAACAGCTCACCATCTTGTACACTCAGGAGAGAAATAATCGAAGTAGAATCATAAGGATATATAAGACTCCTTACTATATATAAAAGCTTCGTGTGTCTAATAAATATTTTTTCCATGTATATTTCAGTCAGTGGGCTTGAAGTTACGTCCACGAATGAGCTTGAAGTTACGTCCACGCAAAGAAAAGTTACACTGTGGAAACCATGCAGCATTGTCTATGGATTACCCCATCGATGGACCGGGTCACATTCACATACCACAGATTCTGAAAGGGTGCGATTTTGGCGTGACGCATCCCCATATGAATAGGTCGACGTCGCTTTATCTCTTGGACCTCGGCATTGATTTAAGTTTCGCTGAGCCGCCAGACATGTGAAATTCAAATAAATTTCGTGGAAATGCGAAAAGAATCAGCGGTCCCCTCTCATCACACTTAGGAAAATTCAACAACTGAAATATAGCTGTTGGAGTTTGTCTACATGCCTACCTCCCTTCCCTTACTGATGAGCACAGAGGGAGGTTATCTCAAGGTTTAACCTCCGTCTAAGGGCCGGTGCGAAACGGAGGTTGTACTATTTCTTTGCTTCTTCCCCCCTAAAATCTTTCTAAACATGGTTTCTTTGCTAACAATTATTTATTTATTTTTTTTTTGTAACTAATTCTGCAAGTGAATAGGCTGCTCTGCTAGATTGACAGGGCTACATTCTGCACGGCCTCAGGTGCGAAGCCTTTGCAATTTGTAGATGAGATTTTTAGGTTTTCCTTGCCTTCGACATTGAGCACATCACTTTAACGACTTTCGGTACCGGTCCGGTAATCACTGCATCTGGGTTGAAGTACCACTTCTTCAGCATCGAATTGGGAAACCTTCAACACACTTCTTCACTTCCATCAGACGATTCTAATCGTCAGCGTAATCGTATTCAGAATGCTGTGATAGAACAGGATCGGATTTGGATGGAACAACACCTGGGCACTGGGCTGGTTTAGGCAAAACTAGTCTGCGATGAGGAGCTTTGAAGACTGAGATGTAACAAGCATACCTGCGGCCCTACAAATCAGCCGCAGGTATGCTTGTTCTACTTCTAATTTTTACTTCTTTGCTCTCATCGGGTATTTACCGTATCTTACTTTTTATAATGTGCAATAAAACACTGCTTCAAGGGCGGCTGAAGCTGGAAGGATAGTTGAAATCTCGACCACAAAAGTAGAGGTATTTATAGTGCGGCAGGATGAAATGCGAAAAGAGACAACAAGAAATGGATCATACACGGAAAATAAGGCCCCTGATTTCTTCTTCGATCATTGTGTGGACGAGTTTCCCTGCCCAGAGTATCACTTAGTATCGAGCAAAACCGCGCAGATCTGTGGTACGCGGCAGTGATACGCAGCTGAATGACGCGCTCTCTTGTGGAAGGGCTTAGAACTCTCCTGTTGCCTTCAATCATGTCGCTGGACATAAACAGCTGAGAGGTTTTTGACGGAAAAGCGAGAAATGGAAGTGAATCAAAAACTTCTCACATTGAAGTGTGCATAAGAATACCTGAAAGATCTAAAGTGCGCGAATTCGAGAGATATATTGGTGTCGATTGGAAAGAATAAAGAGTAAAAGTGGGTTTATATCAGTCTTACAAAGTATTACCTTCTGAAAAAATAGTTTCTCCACGAAATTGCGAACAAATCGAAGGCGCAGCGCTACTTCTATAAGGGCTGATGGCAATGGTACAATGGTCTGGAGTGCACGGTGAGTTGGAACGAGTTCTACACAAATCAGATTAATTGAATGGTAGACTGGGAAAAATCGAGTGAACGACAGAGGTTATCACAGAATCGGTCGCGTTGCTTATTTTAAAATCTTCACATCAAAAGGCGTATTAAAACTACTTCCCGATTCTTGTGGAGGACGAACATGGCGCAATCTGCATCCACTGGTCGGCTTCAAATTTTATGATTTCTATGAGGTAAGGATACGAAGTGAGTGAGAAAACTGAAGAAACACCATAATGAACTTGAATGTCTGCGAAAAGGAAGGGAAGTGAAGTAAGAAACTTTGCCGCCCGACGGTACACAACACCACCCCCTTGAGTTGGTGGTATATTTGAGCAGTGAATTGATCGGTAAGAATAAATATTTGAATGAACTATAGTGCGAGAAATTGAGAGATATTTTGGTGCCGGCTGGGACGAGTATCGAGTAACGTACGTACTGTTGAGTACACTCAAAAAGATTTTGAATCCCCTCCCCCCCCCCCCCCTCCCCTTCACCAGCACAAAATAAATTCACTCAAAGTCAGGCAACAGTTACTCAGGAGCTGTCGACGCGTTCAGGTACGATTCGCACAGGGAGCGGAACTTCAATTATCGTCAGCGACTGTTGCCGAATTGTTATCCGAATGAGTCATACACCACTCATGAAAGGCACGTTGCAGGACGTAGATGGGGAGGAAGGCGTGGGAATTTTGTGATTGAACATAAAGCCCTTTGTGTGAACTCTTATCATAATGTAGCTGATAAACTTGTAATACACTGCTTTGACCACTGGAAATCCAAACTTCATGGGCGAATCTTCGAAATGGAGGGCAGTAAAAGAATTGATCAGGGAAGCCCTGCCATCTCATGGAATACAAAACGCCTAAGTATATGAGTCTGAAATAACGTTCTAAAAATAAAAATAAATATCTAATCATGTGAGCAATCAGGAGCTGGATTTAGTTCTACTGATCGGTTTTGATGTGTATGGTTTTTGATAGCTGCTGATGGGAAGGGGTCTCGGTAGCTCAGTGGATTAGCACATATGCCCGAACATGGTGTGTGGGTTTGAGTTCCGTCCGAGACCAAAGCTTTTGCCTTTACCTCAGCACCCTCGTAACAAATTTCACTCATTGCTGGGTGGCTTGATTGAGGAAAGTTTTTGGATGAATTCTCTAGCTTCTCTCTTCTTATAACCTCGGCATCTCATGTTGTAAGTGTGTGATATTTGCGCTATCTGCCCACACGGCAAGACAGGAGATTGTATCTATAGGGGAGTGATTTATCAGATTGAGTGTCGGGCTTGTGGCTCTATGTACCCCATGTAATTTTCGCATCGCGAGCTGCGGCCATTATCAGCATATCACTAACAGCAGTTATCAAAAACCAAAAATATCAAAATCCTGTTCAGAAAATTGTTTCGCAAATTCGGGTAGCTAATTCGAGATCAGCGCCCGAAAGTACGTCAAGCGATTTGTATCTCAATACAAACGACCACATCGTCTTCGGGTTCGTCCTGGCGGTATGGCGAAGTACTCAAGACTGAGGTTTAAGGAAACGAAAGTGGCAGCATCTAGTGGCGTAACTTCTATCGCTTCTTTCCTTTTAGACTCATAAACTATTATTATACGACCCCTTGCTACTATACTATAACTTTCGCACCGCGATAAACAGCAGTTATCAAAAATCAAAAATATCAAAGCTCTATGTAATTATATAGGAGAGACAGGGAGTGTTCTAGCAACTCGAGTCAAGGGACATCTAGCTAGTGTGAGACGCGGTACCCTCTCAGCAACTCTTGGGAAGCAAAAGCAGAGGAGCTCAATTTGAAATCAAGTGCACAGTGTTGGCGCATGAGACGGAAATTTTTGCTAGCGAGACATTAGAAGCGTATTGGATTTCTGTGAGGAATCCAAGAATGAACAGCCTGAGCGTCCGTTAATAACAAGTGAATTATAGCCGTTTGCTACTGGTTGTGATTATAGTGCGGTAGCGGATTTCCCGCTCAAAAAGTGGGACCTCAGAGTGAGTTTATTTCTTCATGTAGCTTGATTCTGTGTGCTCCCGACACGATGTCAAAACCGCTCGCGAAGATGAAGCGTTCGGTGATTCAGAGTCTCAATGTGACCCTTGCACCACGTTCAGGCCTCCGGAAGCGACGATTCAGTCGAAACGTTAGGGCGTTTTAATAAATGTTCCCTATATCAACCTCGAAAGGCACAAACTAATTAAACAACTTATTCAAATAAACTAGTTCATCTATTAATATTACATTGATTTGAATTTGCATTGTACCAAATAATCTAGGCATCCCACTATGGACGTTATATTTACCCGAGCCTAAAAGGATAAAGGAACTTTCCTTTCCTTCCACTGAGGCTCATACGAAAATATAAGCCTGTGTCTGCAGATTGACCCCTCAAACTTTTTATATGATGCCCATCCCCTTCATTGCGACAACGCCTGAAATTTGATAAGGGAACACTACATGGAGTAAGCGCATGGATGAGAGAGGTTCTTCTCAATGCTAACTACCGCAGCTCTCATTCTGCCATAAACAGTCGACTTTCGTCCATCTACTTTCTACTCCCTTTTCACTTTCCGTATTTCTCACCATTACTACCACGGCGACGTTCAAATTGTTCTAGGAAGGCGACAATCACTCCCTTCGAATTACATGGGCAACAGTCCTTCTAGTTTCAATTTTAGAGACCTTTTCAAAAGGAAATCGATGAGCGCTCATCACATTCATCATCCTGCAGCTGAAAAGACAAATCGATAAGGGAGCGAATAGTATTTTGTCTCCTCACCAGTGTAAGTTCATTAAATAACAATGCTTTGATTAAGCTGTGTTTTTCATATCTTCAAAACTTTGTAGTTCACTCAGTTACGAGGTCAGATGAGTTTGACTACATATATCATACCAATTTCTACACTTCAACGGGATAAAAAAACCCTTCTGATAAATACCAAAAAAAGTATAGGGAATGATAAGACACCTCTTCAGGCATAATCACGGTTACTACGGTGTAAGTAAAAAAATGCGCTCAAATATGAATAAAAGAGTGATAAGCGGTTCGCCAATAAACACAAAAGTCTATTTACTCAAAATCGAATCCTCCTCGACGGTTCTTGAGCTTTACTACAGGAGTTCACCTAGAAAAGGGCACGTGTACGGAGAAATATAGACGAAAAGAGACGAGGGAGAGATGGGGGCGGAGGGGCCGGGGGCATCGGAATGGTTTTATTCGGCGGAAAGCGCAGACCGTTCACACATTGCACTTAATAAGCCCTCTGCACCACATTCACCCACATAAAAACCGCGCAGTTTCATCAGTTATCAGCTACAGCGAATAGCACTAACTCGTTGAGGGGGTATGAGTCTTTACAGTGTTCTGCTTAGCTTTCTGTGCACAGGTGCTCAATAGGCCAGAAACCCTGTCGCAAAATGCAATATCACGAGAACACACAAAAGAGCAAAAGGCGTTTGTGCATAGCATAGAATTCGGAATGTCTGCAGAAAAGCACAAAAGTCATGCCACACCCAAGGAAAAGAAAATCTGCTTGAAAACTCGTTCCCGAGAGGTTTATGATAGATTATTAGCGACGACAATTCAATTCTGGTTCTGCAAAGTCAAAGCATAGTTGTTAAGAGCAAAAAGTCTCGTTCAATTCAACGAACATTTGTGACACCATGCAAATAGCGGCGGAAAGGGTGTGACAATGGTAAGTGCACACGATACAGTATACCTGTCCAGGAATTATATTTCGGATCGAATCCCATCTAGGCTATGAAAGCTACTGATGCAAGTATATGTTAGGCGGGCCCAACCATATCATAAGCTTTGCTATTCTTACAGAAAGCCTGATACGTGGCGCATCTTAGGAAGACTGGAGAATGCCAAGCGCCATTATTTGTTTCATAGAAACGTTGCTTAACGTGTAAAATGTGATATAGATCTAATAAAATTTACGATACAGTTTTGTATGGTTTTTCGAAACAACAAAAAAAAGTTCAAAAACGGGATAAAAGAAAAGCAAGAGAAGGAACGCATGATGGCGAATCGGATCTGGAACAGTTCCAGCTAAAAGGAAACTGGAAGGATAGGCGAGATTTGAAAAACAAGCTGCTGAAGCACGGTGTGTGAATATAAATCACCAGCATAAATGGTTTCGAGCAGTCTTGGTTTATGAAAATAAATATAAAAATATGTGGTTTTTGAAAATAAAAATCGACAATTGAAGCTTCACCAGCTTGGAACGAAAGCAAAAACGCAGTGTTGGAATGAATGAAATTAGAGCAGTGCACCAATCAATATTTTCGAATTTGTAGCCTAGCGGCTCAAAGGCTCTCTTACCAATATACAGACACACTCCACGCTTGTTAGTGGGCGGGCGGCAACATCACCGTGACTGGTGAAGGGTTGTCAGTGGGCGTTTTTTGCACATCTTTCTGTTTTGAGCACCACCCTCACAATCGATGGAGGGGTGCCCAAAACACTACCGCCAATTATGATAAAGATGCCACCCACCCTCTAGCAAACGTGGAATGAGCCTTTGAAGCTGTGGTAGATGAGAAAACTCAGCAGAACCAAATCAACGGTGGAGGAGGATGTGCCTCGGCGGCCCATCATCCATCAGGCAAACCGATTACTTATACAATTCAAACGAATCATTATGGAAAACCACCTTCATTACAGTACTAAATGGTTTTTAGTGTTTTGCTTCTTGCACCGACAAACTAGAACAATTAGAATCGAAATTCAATTCGAAAAATCAAAAATAAAATTGGTTGGAGGGTGCAGAGGAGTGTGAGAAACTGTGGCCTATCAATTTCCCATAGAAAATCGACAAACAAACATAGGAATCCCTCGTTATGTGCTCCTGTGAGGCGACAAACATCACATACTGTGTACGATTCGATGTCCACTCGTGGCTACTAGGTGGCCTAGCAGCGATAGTAACTACGATGTTGCTACTATACCTGACCGTTACCGAGTGCATGAAAGCTCTACCACTACCAAGAATGGTGAAATGAAAATGTTGTATTGTAGAGAGGCGGTTCAGCTGACTACTGGACAGCCACACAATTTATGAGACTGCCGCCATATTTCCCGTATGTATTTCCATAGGCGCATATAAAGTTCTACTCACCGAATGTATTCATGCCGTTTTGGCATTGTCGAGGATTGTGGTGGGGCTGACGGTGGTGTGGTGCTGTGTGTCGATCGATCACGCAACGAACCGTTGCTGTATTGCATTCCCCTCTTGTCTACTTTGACATTTATCTATTTGTAGGGGGGTGTCATTGCCATATATTGCCCAGTGCTTCGTACCTCTTATCGCTATTTATCAAAAGTTATGAGGGTGATGTGGCATAGCTGGAACAGCTATAAGAAGCACCGGTTTATTTTTTATTCCTTCACGAAAAATGAAGATGGACGGGTTGGCGAACTACACATCCTCTAAATTACATGTATATGGATCAGATACCGCTCATGCAGTTAAGCCCTTAGGCCCTGTAGAACCGGTTAATGTCGGCCGGGCCTGTCTGGAGACATGAAAACAGTAGTGTGAACATCGACTGCTCCTCCTAGACACCTGCGCGGCTTCGAAATGAGCTGAAAGGTAATGTTAAAGAGATTTAGGGGAGAATGTGAAAAGATTCTTGGTCGCATTTGCAAAATGGAGGTCGAGCCGAAGGAATTCCAACTCGGAGGGCCTTATTTGGATAATTAAAGGAATCGTCCACGGAAAATGCGTTTTTGTGTTACCCATACGTTTATGTTGTATTTGCCTAATGTGGGCCCCATGCAAAATTTCACGCGAAAAAATCCGAATCTGGCTGAGATACAGCACCACAAAGTGCGGTCCCAGTGGGCGGGGCCTAAGAGTAAAAGCCTCGTCCCGTGGTCCGCCGCCGTTGGGAACGGAGAGTGGGACTGTTTACGAAACTTTCTGCTCCTACAATGCGTCTCCGACCACGGCGGACGACGGGACGAGGCTTTTCTCTTAGGCCCCGCCCACTGGGACCGCACTTTGTGGTGCTGTATCTCAGCCAGATTCGCATTTTTTTCGCGTGAAATTTTGCATGAGGCCCACATTAGGCAGGTACAACATAAACGCATGGGTAACACAAAAACGCATTTTCCGTGGACGATTCCTTTAAGTGAAGGATGTTTGGGTGGTTGTGGTGGCTCCCACCTCTGATTCTCCCTGACATTTTTTGTGTGGCTTAGGGGAGCAGATGGAGAAGAAGACCCCACAAAGGGATCGTTCAACAACAGTTCCAGGGGTGTGTGGATCCTATTGCAAACTTCTCAAATGGATAGGTCCTGCCAAAACCAGTTTCCTCGACAGGGTACTTCACTCTGTGCCTACATACCACTGATCAGGAGACACCAAGCAGATTTTATATGTATACATACTATTAGGTTGTAAGGAAAGTTCTGGCCGCTTTTTCGCGTTCACAAGATAAATTCAAATGTCGGAGCGCGTCAACATGAATTAGCTAATATATTGTGCTCGTTAGATAGACAAAAAGTTGCTCCTTCAGAACATATGGTTTTATTTGGAATGCCACAAGGTTTCGAATTACTAGGGAAATTTTAAAGTGCTACGAAAATGGCACTTTTAAGATGACTTCACTTCAAGAGTTCTTATTTAGCCGAGTCCCAGCGAAGGTGGCCACAAATGTGAATACTGCAAGAGGAGGGGGTGAATCACTGGATGGAACACATTGTCTCTGGTTTCAGAAGTGCAGAAATGAGAAAGAGTTGCGTGAATTTTCAATTGATAAATCGCTTCAACTAAAACGGCAGAAGGCGATGAGCGTCCATATTTGCAGAGGATATCCACAAGTATTGGCCCTCAACAATCAAACTCAGTTGACCACCTTAAGTAGCCTTGATTTGGAAAAGATAAAAAACATGGGTGCCGCGAGACCCCTCGCGGCAGTTATGCGCAAGCGCATTTTTCGCAAATCCTCTTCCAGTAATTGAAGCAGTTGCAGGCTGGAGCCCTTACTCGTCCATCATATTCACCAGATCTAGCGCTAACTAAGCCCCACTTTCCCAAACATCTGGACAGCTCCTTCAGTAGCAGTGTGTTCAGAAAGAGTAGCGATTTGGAGTCGCCTTTTTTTCATTTCGCGCAATATAAATTACCAGTCCTTCAAACTGAGATATGCAAATATCAGTGACATTGCTGAAAAATAGCGAATCGAATGCTGCTCATTCTGTGAGAAAAGATGCACTCTGAGCCCAGTTATGATCTCCCGTAGTTGAAATTTCAAAAACCGGCCAAAAAGTTCCTTACAACCTAATACATATGTATATATTATTATAGTAGTATATGTCATCTAATATTAGTTTGTAAACTGCACTATATTATTATACTTTACTGTATTATTACGTATACTGTATGTACTGGTTTGTACAAAAAGTTCATTCGGTATTTTTCATCTTTTTCCACAAATTTATCACTGTTTTCAGCCAAAAGGAGTGGGGGTGTTCACAAAGCCCATACTGCTCTACGAAATGCTGTTTTTTACTCTCTAAAACATTTGGTTATTCGACATTTTTAATGGTTAAAAATTAGAATACTCACAAGCAAAAATCTGCTCTTTCGAGGTTCCATCCTCTTCGACATTCAATTGTTGTTCTATTGAATAGTTTTATTTCAACAAAAATGTTAGTTAACAATAAATTTGAGAATGATATATAATTTATGATATATCATACATATGTCTTGACATCGAGCGAGGAGCGTCAGCTTTTAGACCTATGTATGTATATGAAGTGCAAGCAAAGAATGACAGGTGTCGAAAGTGCAGGTTTTTGCTCCCTGGATATTTCATTTCCAAGACTTTAAATTGTTCAAAAAATCTAAATGATTCGAGCAACATAACAGTGTTTAGTAGAGCAAAAAAAAGCTCTACGGAGTACAAATGCACAATAATAAAAAAAACAAAGGGATGATGTGAAAAAGGATAAAAAAGCGAGTGAACTTATTGTGCTATCCCAACTGTATGTAAAACTCTACATTTTGCATTATTGCAGTGAATGCAAAAATTTCAAAAATAGTATCCTACGTGTACATGGAAACCGACGTGCCAACACTCTGAAAGTCCAAGGCCACCCTGGCTTGAATACAGCGAGTTTGTCCACATAAAGCCATTCTAACTGACGCTCATGCAGATTCCCCTCAACAACGTGTTCGCGCGACTATGTATGGGACTGTGAATATGTGAGTATTCGAAATCTAACGCAGCATGAGGAAATCGTTGACAGCGAAAGTGCGGAAATGAGAAAACCGGATCGAAAAGAGATAATTGTGAGAGGAGAGGGTTCAAAAGAAGGTAAAAAAGTCATCACGCAAGTACGCCTTCAATCGACGACCTCATGCGACAAGGTGGCAAGTGGTGGGAGCGTGTAAGCCGAGAGCAGGACCAGACTATGCAGGTGATCCGTTCTGCTGCCGCAGCTGCAACGCTCCGATGAAAGAGGACTTGTGGTGGTGATGGTGGCGCAGATGTGTGCACAAAATCGCTCTAGGATCAGGGTATACCGGGAGTTGAAGATACCGATAAGGATATCGCATTTGGCTGGTCAGGAGGGGGTCGTCTCTGCAGAGGTCAGCGATAAGTGCGAGAATCTCAAGTTTCAATGAACAGATGAGAGGCGAAATGTATTTCACACGTGTCGCTTCAGATGCGGTCACGCGAATTTTTTGTCCTAATGGCACCCTTCAAGCGTATACGCGCAATATTTCACCTAGATTGCTAATTAACTAACATCGAAGCCATTGAATGTACAACGATAGATGAAGATTCTGCCCTTCTTCATTTGCCGCAGCTGCTTACCGCCATTGCTCATCAGGGTAAAGCCCAAGTTCAGGCCGCGTTTTTTTTCATGGAACAAGAGCAGTGAGAGGGGTTAACTTGTTCAAACGTTGAATACAAAACTTGGGGTGCTCAGCAGTGTGACATTGAAGAAATATGGAATGAAATGGCCAAGAACCCGAGAAATGGGACTACTTTTTGTTCTCTTTGACACAACGTTTTCAGGTGTGTGCAGATATAACAGCGAATGGCTTCGCGGCGTTTCACTCGCGGCGCCACCAGTACGACTTGCGAATCGATTGCTCTTGTTATCCCGGCAGAGCGTGGCTGCGTCACATCTGCGCTTCCACCCATGATACACTCCTCGCTTGAAGGCTGCCATGCCCCGCCACTGTCGCACCCGCCACGCCGCTCGTCGCAGGCGGCCACGCGATTCGCTGTCATATCTGCAACCCTGTCTGTGTCTCCTCACCGACCTTCACATACTCCTCCTCAGACAGTAAGCTGCAAAAGCTTACGCCCTCTTTTTTCCTTTCCAGTTCAAAGGAGTGCTTGAGGTAATTCCGGCAGCTCAAATATGAAAAGAACGGTGGGTGAAGTGGTAGAGTTGCAGAAATAAGGAATGTACCTTCGAAACACCGGAGAATAGAACCTCTCCCGCGACGGAGGATGTGTTTCCACGTTCTCTACATCATAGAAGAGGGTGATGTAGATGAATAGGGGAGCTAAGGCAGTCAGCTGTGGAATTGGCCCCTCCCTCCGTAGCTATTCGGTCGTCAGCCGTGAGACCGAAATGCATCCAGAATAGACCGTGGTGAAAATTTCACTTCCTGCTTAGAACTTGAGTCTATTCACTGATCATCTCTTCGAAATGCACTATTTCATCCACAGATGACAAGTCATCTCAGTGCATTATCCCTAACAGTGCCTTTAACCAATCCCCGCCATGCCTTTCACTTGAAATTATGGGTGTGTCCCCCACTTGAAGGTAGAGTCGGAAGCCGTCGTATTAGAAGAATGTGGCACTGTCATTAATTATTTCACAGCTTTTTTTTGAGCCCCTCTAATTTCCCTCACAACTAATACTCGGCCATCCTGACCACCCACTATAGCAACTCCTACCTTTGGAAGCGTCAAGAGGAATAGATATTGTCAGCGCTATGAATACCTGTTTTCTGAGATCAAACCTTCCATTTCAGAAAAGGTGACATGTGGTGAAACTCGCAATGAGAAATCGCAGCTTGGGGTCTTAAGACGAACCCTCAGCATAGAGAAGCGTACTCCCGCGGAGGGAGGGGGTCGATTGGTCGAATTTTCGCTTCGCGACGACGCACTCGCGGCGCCGTCTGCACGACTTGCTGCTGTCGGTTGATTCCGTTCAGTATGCGGTGGGGTGGTATCATGAAGGACTTTCAAAACTGCAGGTTGGAAGCTTCGGAAGTTCTTATATGTTGTGGTTGTTGCTGTTTCAAAGGATAAAACTACAAACAGCGCGCACTCGCCGCGCAGCTCAAAGCGGGCGGCAGCGCGAAAATTCAACCAATCGATCCCCCCCCCCCGCGGAGTTGCCGCAAGGGCGGGGCAACGCTCATGGTCTGCTGATTCCGGCTCCCTGTCTGCAATCTATCCACGGCACGCGAGGGGCGCAATCTATCCACGGCACGCAGAGGGGCGCGAAAGAGAAGGAGGTGGGGTTTGGGTTCCTATTTATCGGGTTTTTCGATGTTTTATTTCGTTCTTTGTCTACTCATACACTGACAAGCATCCCTACTTCCATATTCCACAATCTCTCAAATTTAGCCTTCATGGTGTCTTTAAAGGCACACTTCGCAATAATCAGATGGGTCGAATTACCCTCTTAGGACAATAAATCCTTGGGTAACTAGTCAGGCTGCACCTTTCTCGCGTCGCCACGGTGCGCTGTCACGGCGCTACACCTGCTCGAACTCGCTCCGACGCTACCCATTTTGCTCACAATCAGTTGACTAATAAGGGAGCTCACGTGGGTGGCCTCGGAGTGGGTTCGAGCAGGTATAACGTCGTGAAAGCGCACTGGTGCGACGTGGAAAAGGTGCAGACTGACTAGTTACCCAAAGATCTACCTTTCCAATAAGATGGGTCGACTCATCTGATTATCGCGAAGTGTACCTTTAAGCGCTCATAGGTGTGTGGTGAATCGACACACCTGTATACTACAGCAATCAGTTCGATTCACTCTCTAACTTTTATGTTGTTACCGAGCTCCTTATTAGCTAAGGCTGGAATATAAGGTCGGTGATAGACCTGCTGGATAATTCAAAATAAAATGTAAGAAAATCTTACATCGATAAGTGAAATGACGCTATAAATTACTGTTTCAGTCATACTTGTTAGGGGGTGCAAAACGAGTTGTGCTTATTAATTACCAGTGACAAGCAGCAAACTCACAACCGGTTAAGTTTTACAAGAGGGGGAAGGCGTTATTTGGTTGATCCACAATCAGCGTGCACCGGAAGACGAGGATTCTCCACAGGGGAGGGGGTCGTATTTGACGGACGGGACGGGGGGAGCGGTCATAACTGCAGAAGTCAGCAACGGTTCCAGTCTAGATGATAAGCGGAGCGCGCCGTCAGCTGACCCGATTATTTGAAGAAGTCGTGCTCGGAAAAATGGGTTTCTCTGTTACCCATATATTTACGTTGTATTTGCTGAATAAGGGCCGCATGCAAAAATCCCCGTGAAAAAGTGATAATTCGGCAAAGACACAGCTCCTACAAGAAGCGGCGAGGCGGAAGGGCCTCCGTGTAAGTGCCCGCCCCCCTGTCTGCCGCGCTCGGAGACGCATAGTGGGAAGAGGAAATTACGTAAATAGTCCCACTCGCCGTCTCCAACCGTGGCGGACGCCGGGGCTGGCCTTTACTCTAAGGCTCCGCATCCTCGACCATCACTTTGAGGAACTGTATCTTAACCGAATTCTCATTTCTTCGCGTGAAGCCTTGCATGCGGCCCTTATTAAGCAAACTCAATGCAAATATATGGTAACAAAAAAACTCATTTTTTCCGCGCAGGATTCCTCTAAGAAATGTGACTGAATTTGGAAGCTTTCCTTTTTAATTTCAACATAAAATTACAGCAACAAATATTTAGTGATAGTATGCAGTCGGGAATCGTTACTGGTACTGTAGAGGTTATGCATATACTGGAAAGAGGATCGTATCTGGGTTCCCGTTGAGGGAGAGGGTCGTACTAAGACTGCCATTTTCCTCAATGCCTGGGTGTGCCCTCCTGTTCACGATTCATCAGCACCATGGGTCCAGGGCAAAACTAACACATCCCCGTTAAGCGCGCACTTCCGGAACACCACCCATGGCTAGCACATAGAGCAAATGGGATAGGAGTTAATAACAGGAGCAATATCCATTTTCATCAATTTTCATATTTCATGACACGATCCATAACATACCACTTCCGGCAGTAAACCCAGCAATAGTACCATGGGAAACACTTTGATCGGTCTGAAAACCTATGGTTCCGATCATACCGTTTCAGTCTAAACACTTTAGAATTTCGCTCCATCGAAGCTTTTTCTGAGGATTCCGTATTAGCAATCGGAAATTTTGGAGTCCTGTCTGGGTGAGGTACTACTTCTCTAAATTACTTCGACATCGCGAGCAGATAGAAAATGTTTGGAGGAGAAACTCAGTACATTACCTCTTTTTATGATAAGTGCATGGCAAACAATTCACGTAACGCTCCCTTCTCCTACTTCAAGGTGAGAAACACCGTCGTCAAAAATAAACGCAAACGTGCAAGTGACGAAAGTTGATTTGAGAGAGCCTTCCTCTGACATTTGCGCAGCCCTTCGAAACATTCCACAGTAGGGAGTCTTTCATCTGAGTTGTACCTTTGGGACACAAAATTCGCGTAGCCACATTGGGGCGATGGATGGAGGCACTGTACTAGTTGGGTCCTAAAGCGATTACGCCCGAGTGAATCGTAGAGCACAGTCCAAGAATCAATTAAGACGGCGCCCCTGGTTCGCCCCGGAAAATGCCGCGAAGCGAATTTTCGCCCTAGCGGCACATACCTGTGCATCCCTTCATTACCAGCTGAACTCAGAAATACTCCCAAGAGAAAGAGGTGACGAAATATCGGCTCATCTTGTACCACTACAGAGAATATAACCTTTCTTAAGTGTGAATGAAATAGGAGGGTTCGAAGCAGGATGTGTTATTTATTCATTTTCCCGTTATTTTGACTACTTTCCGCAATACTAACACTGAGCCGGCATCCAAACCGGCACGTTGCTCTGCGCTTGGATCTTTGTTTCTAGCTCACGCATACGCAACTCTCCAAAAGAGGAGGGGGAGGATTAGGGAGTCTAATATGTGGCCAAAACGCCCTCCGACCTTTGACGAGCAAAACCCCACCCGCTTCTAACGATTAGAATTCGTGGTGTGATCCCGTTGAGACAAAATCTTAAGGTGATACTGATGGATACGCAATGTATCACACGGATAAGATGGGAAAGATCTTTGTGCACAGTTGGACTGTTCCGTTGCCTTTATACCCTGCGGTGGTGCCGGTATCAGGTCGTTCACAGGCAGAAAGCAGAGGCAGGGCGGCGAAAAGATACCACGCAGCCATCTCCTGTCGCCAGCCCTATCGCAGAGTATGAGGACGGCATTAGGAAAATTCCCTCCGATTTTGAATGGGCTGAGTGATCAGTTATTTGCGAAAATTAGCACACAACTTGATCGAATTATCCTTTTTTGAAAAGGTGAACATTTTTCTGTATCCCTGTCTGAATTGTGGTAGCGTTCTTTGAATAAATGTTTGCATAGAATTGGTGTGAAAATGGAGGAAACTGTGTGCAATCAGTTCATTGTCAGCATCTTATGTTTTCCTTCTACCGCTGCGACCTTTATAAGATGCCACTCCCCCCTCATTGCAATAGCTATTCATATTCTACCCTGTTTAGAGTATTTGTTCAATACTTTTTTGAAACTTTTGCAAAAGAAACCCGCTGCGTCCTGAGCGGAATGGACTTATGCTATGGGAGTACTTTACAACCGACTGCCCCAAATCGTGCTGATGGCGCCGCGACTACGGCGTCGCAGAGCGAAAATTGGACGTAACGATACACAAGTCATGGGCGAGGGTGCAACTGAAGCGGCGTCACAGACAAAGGACGTTTCCAGAGACAATCCTCTGGGTGAAAGTACAGTGCATGAGTGGCTTTCGAATTTAGCCATGACGAATTCGTCATCGAAGATTGGCAGCGGGCTGGGTGCCATTCTTGATCGATAGCGATCAAATCAAAATATTATTCGAATACCAATCACCGGGCGCATAAGGAATAGCAGGAAAAAGAAGCAAAAAAGAAAAGATGGAAGATACAACATTCAATAAGTATATTTGGCCTTTTTCCAGGAAATTTTCATCATTTTCGACTCGAAAAGTGGCGGAAGCCTTCCGACTAGCCAATTATAATCAAATCAAAGGCTATCACGTTGTGAGGTAATAACTATGCGCTTGTCTAATGGACTTCAATAAGCATGGGCAGAAAATGAAGTTGTTGAATAATTGAATTTCTGAATATTATTCCGTCTCAAAGCCTTATGCCGATTCAAATGTGAAAAAACAACGTGGGTTCTCAAAATTTTCATTTCAAAAGACTCGAAAGGTTTGCAAAAATATAACGAAAGAAAAGTGGATCTATTGGCAAATATAGTCTATGCAATAATTGTCTTCAAAACAGTCGGTAGATATGTGTCTTACAGACCAGTGTACATACTGCTGCTACGGAATTTATTCTTACACCTGACGGGAGTGCAGCAAAACTCGCCCATAGGTTCGCATGCCTTTTGCAATATCTTTGTGGAACCTTTTTAAGTCTCTTGAAATAGAAATTTCGGAATCTCACGCTGTTTTTACTCATTCAAATTGAAATTTCCTGGCATCAAAATAACGAAGCTGCGAAGTCTTCTCAAATATTAGGTTGGACGGGAAGTTCTGGGACACCTTGTGAGAAAAATTCAATTTATTTTAATTTTACTCACATGTAACTTCAGTCACCAAAGTATGCACCATCGTGATCTACAATGTACTGCCAACGCTCAGGAAGATCGTAGATACCCTTCCGGTAGAATTCGGGAGACTTCTGGTCAAAGAAGTTCTGGAGCCCGCTCTTGAGATCGTCGTCATCTTTGAACTGTCGCCCGTCAAGGAAGTGGCTCAACGACCGGAATAGGTGGTAGTCAGTTGGGGACATGTCCGGGGAATATGGTGGGTGGGGAAGCGTCGTCCAGCCGAGGTCCTGGATCCTTTGACACGCCAACTTTGCCACATGTGGGTGAGCGTTATCGTGGAGGAAGAGGTCTTGGTCCATTTTTCCGGTAAGTTTTGGCGCTCCGGTGTCCAATTGCCTGCAGTAGAGATCGGCAGTGGCTGTCGTGTTGGATGGTAACAGTTTCCTATTTTTTTGAAAATTTTCAAAAAAAAAAAGTTTTTTTCTCAATGCAATTTTTTGAATATTTTCCTGTTCCAATTTGAGCCGATCGAGCCATCGGGCTGCCGCCATATGAGAGACAGTACCTGGGTCCATCGACTGGTTAATTTTGTTAGTGGCCTCGCATGCTGAGGAACCGAGGCGGTGTTCGTGAATTTCGCACCTTTCGCGAAATTGCCGTAAATTCACTGCTAGTTGAAGCCGTAGAGAATATGAATGTGCTATTCAGAAGCCCTTTTCAGACGCTTCATATACCCCCCACTACCAAATGCTCCCGAAGCTTTACAGGTTTCTACAGGAAAAAACAAAAAGTGTCCCAGAACTTCCCGTCCAACCTAATACAAGCGGGGTCAGAAGGGATAACAAGCCAAATGTCAATGTGCACAATGAATATGATAGACGATGCATTCCGTCACGTGAATGGGTAGAGCGATAAAGCCGACTCGAAAAGGTACACGAGACGGAGTGAGGTGCACGAAGAAGTAGATTTGTCCTTTGTCACAATGCCGAAGTGTAAATATAAAGGCCTCCCAGCGACAACACCGGAGAGGCACAGCAGACAGCGCACAATTGCACCGAACGCTTATTGGTACTCTTATAGAGCCGCTCGCATTTTTTTAATATGACGTCGTGCTGCTTGGCAACAGAATGTCGCCCATAAATAGGCCCCGGGAAAGGGTGCTCAAGTTCGCAGTGTAGCCCATATACGAGCGGCTCCAAACGGCATGTTACACATTCCATTGAGAACGCGATAATCCGTCTAATTAGTGCAACTTATTCGCGAGTGGTTCGTTACGATAGAAATCCGTTCTGGGCTCAGGAATCAACAGACACTCGATTCATGTCAGGAGCTTTAAGGATAAAGGTATAGCAGGCAGTGATTTGCGAACGATCAAGAAACTGTTGCTGACGTCTGTCGACGTCTTAACTGGCATTTGGTTTGTCCTTTCAGCGAAACTCACTGGGGGGCTGGTCGGTTCCGAAATCTCTTCGTCAAATGCAGCAGGTGGAAAGCAGGGGGAGGGGTGGGGCAGGGACGGAAAGCGCATTTGAAAACATGTCCTCTCTAAACGAACAACCGAGCCTAGAAAAGATAATGTATAGCGGAAGTCGCGTAGAGAATCGCGTCCCTGAGACGCTACTAGGATTCTAGCGCGCTTCACCTCGAACTACTCACTTCAATGGCCGAGTTGCCTGCTGGCGGCGGACCGACGCCATTGTCACTAAGTGTTGCGTGAGACGAATTCGATTTCTTTGATGATAAACTTAAACAGGTGAAATAGCAAAAAGCAACACACAAGGTGAAACCAAACAGCAACACACAAGGAAAACAGTGAAGGAAGAAGATGCGAATGAGGGAAGAAGGTGTTTATGACAAAAAAATCCAATGAATTTACACTCGACGCCATAGCAAGGCCTGGTGTGCGCAACTACAACGAGTTGCACGCGTTACCGTTGGCCAAATTGCCCCTCTCGCTGTCTTGAACGAACAAAATAAATTCTTACAATGTCTTCTGCTTATCAGAGAGACATTAGTGTCTTTCGTTTGCTGTTCAACACATCTTTGAGTAGGACTATCTCTAGTTACATCCAGATTCTAACATCATATCAAGGAAAATGGTTGAGTTGGTAAGACTTCTGGGAACCGAAGCAGTGCAAGTCTTTCCTGTGAAGGATTTGCAAAAAGTCCCCTCCAATCATTTATCAACCTAAAAGAGCTTTGTCATGTGCAACACGAGTACCTTCTTTTTCTTCTCCTTTTCCAGCTCCTTGCCTCGACATAGCAACTGGCATCCACTCCTTGGTTAACGTTTGACTCTGAGTTAGTAGGTCTGTGATGTACCAGGCATTCTCCTTACCAGGATATAGCAGAGCTCGTGATCGTGTCCAAGTTACTGATCCATTTTACCCAAGAGGAGAGCCTTTCACGGACCAATTATTCATGATAGAACACTTTGAGTAAACCCAAATTGGGTATGTCTCTCATCGAAACTTTGCAGCGAACTGAGATAGTGCTCAAAGAGAGGATTAGTAGTGCTAGAGCCCCACATTACACGAGAAAGCAAATAGCACTCTATGAGATCGTTCTAACGATATTATATCTATAGACACAATGCGTCATATGACATTAACCGCCAAACTTTACGACCCGGAAAACCGGTATAACCATCATCATCGGGCGTTGGCTGTACGACGTGTTCATATGTGCTACATCCGTAAATGCTCCGATACTATTAGTTACTGTAATAATAAAATGGGATGTCTTAATTTTATTTATAAATCCTTTTCCTACCCTTCGGAAAGAGATGGTGCAGTGACAGGTGGCGCACACTCCAACTTTTATGGAGCGGGGATCAATTCCTTCATCAATGCTCATCCAGACTAAGAAGTCCTTCCATCTCTCTTTGGTAAGTGAAATGGCACCGAAATCGTCTGAGAGCATAAAAGCACTGACTCGTATATCGGCTGGCCATCGCAATCATTGTATAGACCTAGTCGCATTCACTTACCATCACATTTTTGGAATGGCTAAAATACGCACCATTTTACAGAAGGTCCTGATCGAAGCGTGAAACTTCATCCTATGCTTACTTATGTCATCAAGCATATTTGTAGATGACAGATATTGTAGATGACAGATATGATTTCGAAATAAATTAGGTTGAATGTACAGTGCTTGTCACTTTTACGAAATCCGTCTGAACGTTCCTGTTCGCGACCGCAGACAGGTTAATCGTCTTGGCCTGGTTTTTTAGGAAAGACACGACGACGTCAGCGGTGCGTCGAAAGAAACGCTTTCAAACGACCATTGTAAAGGAATCGACGAGGGGAGTGCCATATCTTTCGGTATTGACTGTACTTTTGGAATTAAAGTTTGTGCAATTATCAAAAGCAGGAAGTGTACAGCAGTTGAAGTTCGACAAATGAACGACAGCTGCAATTCATCGTCTCACCGTTACGTGAGAACGGCGACCGTTACGTGAGAACGGCGAAAAACGACTTCACTCACTTCTGTTGCCAGTTACACCAAGAGTCGTCAGCAATGGTCCCAGGGTAGGCGATAAGCGGAACGTGCCGTCAGGTTATATGGTTATGTAGGAGAATATGATGGTATTTAAGTGATCAAAATAATAATACAGTAATAAAATAATGTGTAATACTATGCAATCGGTGATAGACACTGATATTGTAGAGTTTAGAAAATATAAATATTGAAAGGGTGGGGTCGTACTTGGGTCCCCGTTGAGGGGAAAGGCTCGTACAAAAGTTGCCATTTTCCTCGATTCTTGGGTGTGCCTTGTTCGTCGGAGTGGCAATACCAAGATCGGAGTAAAAGCACGCTTGAGAGGTCTTGTACTGGTGTAGCGTCAAACGAAACTGAGTGCATCACAGATCATCGACATAGACATGCCCTTTGTGGTCTTCCGTACTACTTCATCCGAACAATTTGTGCCTGACGTCCATTACTTGACTAGGGCTGGGCTCTTTCAGTTGCTGCTCACTATTTTGCCACATAGTGGAACAATCAACCATTTAGCCGCCGAAGCAAGGCTCAGAGAGTTTTTACAGTCTCCCTGTCATTATTTCCTTCCCATACTCTCAAGATATTTTCGCGAACTGTAGGTCAGTGAGCTCAAAAACACGATCAGATGTGCTAAATGGGTCACTGATAAAGACAGAAGAATTAAAAAGAATCAATGAAGACACCAAGAGTAGAGTCCTTTCTGCGAGCGATTTCGTGATTTCACGAGTTTACTGAGCAAAGGTCAGGAAAGTTAAAGAGAAAAAGCAAACAGTGTTGTATAGTAGCCGGGAAGAAGGATGCATCTCCTTCACTCATATACTATGTGCCCTATAACGTGAAACCTTACAAATAAAAGTTTTCCAGAGTACAATTTAATGCAAATAATTCACTAGAATTTAACACTACTACATTGATTTTCTGTGTTAGCCGGAAATGGAAGTGGTGGCATTCGGATATGAAAAAAAATGAATACTTTATAGTTCGAATATCACACGCAGTAGATGATATGTAACTTGTAAGAAGATCAATGCTCTCTGAATGCGCCATGCAGTCTGTCAACGCCCAAAATTGTGGGGTCCTTCGGGGTGAAAAAGCCTTCAAATAAGAGTTGACACTGTTGGCTTGTTGTTAGCAGTTGAGACAATAGTCACAGCCGTTCAGTTTCGCAGGCGTAGTGGATGGGGCGACTCCTGAAATGTTCCGTTTTCGAACCGAAAATTGTTAACCTGGTTCTAATATGACCCAAGCGTGGAGGAAGGTGGATTTAGGTAGCGATGAGATTCTGAAAGCAAGAAAGAATCCTGGGCATAGTGGGCGGAGCATCTGTAATGGTGGGCGGAGCTTGTACGTAACATTGTACACAGCCCGTGGAGATGGAGTAAACTTTGGAAAGGGTAGGGCATGGGACAGAAAGGCATGGGACATGGACATTAAAAACTCATATTGCACACATGAACCACACCAAGCCCCACCCATGGTGGGCGGGGCTTACACTGAATACTCTGTCCTCAAGAAAATGAGCAATTCCGATCGACCTATTAGCGTCCATGGTGTTTCGCGCACGATAGTGCGCGCCAGCCAACTGGTAAAGAATAAAGGTGAGGAATTTATTATAATACATCGGTGACTACCGCAAGTCATTGGTAACGCCTACATCTGCTACAACGATTCTGAATGGAACCACAGTGCGCAGCCCAACCCAACAACGAACTGATTGAGGTCAAAAACCCTATTTTTAACCATTGTTTGAACACCACGTGTGGAATGAAACGCAGAGTATTTGATGAAGATTACACGATGACAAACGTGCAGCCTTATCTCAGTATCCATTCACAATTAATTTGTTACACTCCTAGTTAAAACTATTAATCATTATTGGGGTTACGTTAATAACTCATATTTATCAGTGTATTTGCACCTATATTAAATATTTAATCTGTTTGCAGACTGCGAAGACTTATCTAGAAGCTCTGGATGAAAATCCGATTTGCGCTCATCTCAGTCCCTACACATAGCGTAAGTCGTAGAAATGCGATGAGCAGTAATCAAACAGCTGATAGGGCATGATCAGACTGATACTGACTGACAGCACTTCCATAATTATTTAAATGCATGATAATCAAAGATCATTACGAGATGTCATTGTTGAGGCTGTAGAAAGAAGTGAAAGCTGAAAAACGAGAGAAATCGCGTATATCGTGCGATAAGCAGACGTTCGTGAGCGAACGAATAGAAATGCGGTCAACGTTGCACGCGAACGAGGACAGCACGAGAGGGCTGTGGTCGAGACGTATTCGTTCCGAAGGACGACGAGAAATCGCGCACGTCCTTCACTTCACCCCAAAACACTGCTGTAACGAGAAACATCGAAGGAACTGGGACCAGTGGAGCCTGCAGCGTTCAAGATAACCTTTGCGAGAGCGAGTTTCCATGACAAGTGTAATAGAACTGGACGTCTAACAATGCCTGCAATTGAATTTATAGTGGGTGTGCATAGTTAGGCCAGTTTTTCGCAACGCAGCATGCCGCGTGCGAGCTGAGAGCGCCGCAAGTATTTGGTTCCTAAAGTGATTTGTGTCCTGCGAACTATTTTGGATATGAGACACTATGATCGCCTCAAGAAGTAATCACATACGACATTCACCCCAGCCATGGTGAAACCTAGCGTGGAGGAGAATTTCGGAGAAAAATGTCCTTTTTGGTCGGCGCTTCCGCCAGCTAATCAAGGTATAATGAAAGTAGTCAAGACTAAAAAACGATACCAATCTAAGCTTTCGACCTTTTTTGATGGCCTTTTTTTCAAGAAATCATCTCATCTGTCCCAAATCCACTCAAAAGAGGTGGACGCGATTCCTAGAGGGCCATCTGAAGGTTCATTTAGCCACGCTTGATCGGGCTCCTAGCTTGCGCCACACGTCACTTTGCGGAACCTCTTTTGAAGAAACATGTTATTTCGACTTTAGAGGCTGCAAAGCATTCATTCGGCTTCTGAACAACCCACTAAGCATTTGTGGCTTGACATGGGAAAAACCTTCGTGGTATGCTGCGGCAGGACAGGCCATGAATGCCTAAGCGTGTGAGGGAATACGATGGTTCTGCAAACGTACGTGTTTTCTACTAAACAAGACGAAATCATGGCTAATTCGTTCCCTGTACAGAAGTGCGAGGCGCTGAAAAACGCTAAGCGTCGAGACACAGTTGTCTGAAATGCCATGACCAGCAACAATTGAAAAACGGATTCGATTCAGTGGAGGAGACGTGCAACTGCGCAGCGACAGCTGCAGTGACGGTGGAAAAATGTGAGGTGTGAGAATCAATTGCCATGGAAACACAACAATTAACTGTCTAATCGTAAGAAGAACGACGCAATCAAACGAACACAAAAACTCCCCAATCGAATAACGTCTGACTCAAAGGCAGTGATAGAGGTAATGTGGGTAATGGGAGCCCCCAAAGTGGATCGTGGAAGTGAAATTAGGGGTCTAAAAAGACTATGTGTAGCGAAATTTCCGATGAAAAAGAGTGTTTGGGCTTTATGAGAGCCATCTTCTTCAACAGCTACCACTTGTTTTATGGCAGCCCGCCCATTCTTTCAGGGCCATCCGCCTTTTTTGAGAATAAACGGTGGAGAGGGTCTCATTTCTCGGGTTTCTGCCCGTTTCATTCGGTTATTTCTTCACTTCCGTACTATTGAGACCTCAACCTTCATATTTAATGATCCTCCCATATTCGACCCGAATTACACCTATCACTGCCTTTGGAAATTCCTTTGCAGTTTGATTTTTCGATAAAGGATTCTCGCTGGTGGACACAGTCCCGCTCAGAACAGCCCTTTTGAACATCAAATACTGTTGCTAACATCAGTTTTGCTACGAGAAGACGAGGCTGTGAGAAAGTTGTGCCTTGTCGCGGAACGCGACTGTCCCTGTGGGCGCACCGCGCGCCCGGCCCCGCCCCTCATCCGTGGCTCTATAAAAGGGTCGCCACTGCCAGTCGGTGCTTACACACTTTCCCCCCGGGAGGAGAGGGCACCGGGCTAAGGCTGCTAGGATGCCAGGCTGGACTGTAGAGGGTAAGAGCTTGTCTCTTACGGTCTGCAGGCCGACATGGACGCGGTGCGGTCGGGCGGACCGCGGTCGGGTTGGTTGAGCGCTGGCATGCCCACGTCCGTTACACCCGAGGACGTGGACGGCTGCAGGCGGGGTAAGGAGCCTGCAGGGTGCAGGAAGTTACCGCAGTTACCGCTAGTGATCCAATAGTTGACCCTTGGGGAGATGAGCACGGTCGGACCTGAGTCCGGGCAGGATGATAAGTGTAGGGCGACTATTGTGAATAGTATGTACATAACAAATATGGGTGCTGTAAACATTGTACTCGTAGTAAAATGTAGGTTATAGGCAGAAGTGCGGGAGCCAATACCTCCGGGAAGCGGCGGCCATACTGTGGGGAAAGCAGTATGGTTCCTGGGGAAGCCCACGTGGACAGTGACAACCCGCAAGCATAGCAGCTGGGTGGTATAGAGTCCGGAGACCCGCAACCACGATGCTGTTGCGCTAGCGGTTAGGAGGGCAACCGCCGACGAGCCACAACATGCCTAAAATTTCCGATAAATACATTCTTCACCAGTGAAAAGGGTGAGAAGGTTGTACTTTTTGGAAAGGGGATCTACGCCACGATATCCTAGAAAATCTCATGAAAAAATACTGCCACTATTTTCCCTCACTCTCTGCCACGATCTCCCCCTGGTCGACGCCTCCAAAACTGGCGCCGCAGAGATGTCTTTGTCTATATTCAAGCTTTCAGGCCGTCTCCCCTCACTACAGATCCGTCAGTCGGCAATACCTAATACAAAGTGTGATTATCGAATGACGACCTTCCGTTAGAGGTCGACAACCGGCCCGATATATCTTAGCGGATATAACGGCAAATCGTTTTTCTCCAAAGGTGGGGGGGGGGGGGGGGCAAGCAACGACGATTTGTCGAGAAAAAATCAAAAAGTAAGAAGTCGTTCATCCCTACGACGCCCACTTTCTAACCAAAGTATTACCCCACTTCAATTACTCCCGAGGTGGGGGGTGAGCCTGGTTGTTGCAACGTCGACTTACTCGAAGCACGCACGGTCCAAAAGATGGGTTCGTGGGCTAAATTCGCCTAAACTATCCCATCATCCAAATTTTGTTTATTATGACCACATTATCAGAATGAAGGATAAAGCGGTCAGTCGAATGAAATGCAATCCCTTACTGGGATACGTCATGCACTACATAACATTTCCACCCTTTCCTCCAAGTCAAGTGCTCGAACAGAGGCCACCGTGATACTATAAATCGAAAATCCAATGCGCGGCTCAACTTAGTAAGCGATTAAACATGGTGAAGCCATTATGCCGGCTTATCCGCTATCAAAACAGAGTGGGAAAGAGTAACCGCGGTGCATGACAGGTGGCCCACACCCCACTAACATATTGGGTTGAGAATAAGTTCCCTCCGCTTTTTTATTCTCGTTGTTTCGCAACGTTCTCTTTACCTTGCCACAAAGCATACAGGGGGTGCCAAATAAAGTAATTTTCTCTCCTCCACTTCAAACCCTACTCTACTCGAACTTCTGCGAATTCTGACTAGGTATTTGCACCACTACGGACCTCACTCTACCACTAAACTCCGTGAAAGCCTTCTACACGTACAGAATCGAGAGCTTATTCCGAGTGAAAAAGATGTGTCACCTCAGCTGGGCAACATCTGAGATTTCGTTACTCCGTTCACGATCTTGCTAAGGTCCGTTCACTCTGGGTACCCGATGGGATTCATATTGGGTGGTGCCTTTGAGTATTCCATTTTTCCATACTCCCAACATTCTTCGTTTCCAAGAACCAGAACGTGTTATTACCACTGAAACCTCCTTCGGGGCAGGCTTGACGCATGAAAAGTGATACTTCGGACCATAGCAGCATTGTCCAAGCAGCAAGGGCTCTGTGACTTCCATGAGTCGAAGGACCAATCCTCACAAAGCTTTCCACAAAAGGCCACGGAGCCTGACCCCACTGTGTCAAGCGGACCTTGATAACTTAGGTGCTCTGAAGCCCGATTGCGCCGACTGAAGGCTCCGCATTTTGATGAAGGTGAAAGTAGTGGGTACATCTTGGGAATATTTTGCCACAATACTTTTATTTCTTACGTTTCCCCATGTTTTGTTACTTGGCGGTGAGCCGTGAGCAAAATTACTTTTTTTGGCATCCCCTATACACAGGGGGTGCCAAAAAAAAAGTAATTTTGCCCACGGCTCACATCTGCCAATTTTACAAAACGTAGGGAAACGAAAGAGATAAAGGTATTGGGGCAAAACATTCCCGAAATGTTCCTCTAAAAGCAGGAACAAGCTGTGGCTCCTCACGTTCATGTTCATAAAAATATGGAGGTTTCATTCGGCGCAGTCGGGCTTCGGAGTACCTACATTTAAAAATTCGCTAAAAACAGTGGAGCCAAGCTCCGTGGTAGGTCTTTTGTGGGAAGCTTCCTGAGGGTTGGTCCTTCGGTTCTTGGAAGTCACAGAGCCCCTGCTGCTTGGACAAGGCTGCTATGATCCAAAGTATCATTTTCATGCCTCAAATCCGCCTCCGGAGGGGTTTCAGTGGTAGGGGAACGTTTTGGCTCTTGGAAACGAAGGGCGCTGGGAACCCGGGAAAAACGCAATGTTAAAGAACACCATCCGGTATGAATCCCCTTAGGTACCCAGATTGAACGGACGTCAGCAAGATTGTGAAAGAGGGCGAAGAAATTTCGGATTTTGCCCAGTTGAGGTGATACATCTTGTTCAGTCTTTCCTTGCTCCCGTTTCTGCTCGTGCAGGAGGCTGCCACGGGTATAGTGATAGAGTTAGGTCTGCTCTTGATTCTGGGGATGAGAATACCTCAATAGAATTTACTGTAGTTTGGCTAAATGGTGTCGAAAGTGGAGGAGACAAAATTACTTTTTTTTGGCACCCCCTGTACATACAGTAGCGGTCAAAAATATATGCGGTTTCGGACCTCAACCATAATTTTGGTCGACGTTTACCAACTGGTTTTTTTGGTAATTTGAGGGCAACTGCTACTTCATTAAGAGTTATCTCAGCCTTGTAGGATGCAGCGTGAAGGTGGAAAAATTATTCACTCAAAGCTCCGAATATGACCAAAATTTCCAAAAAATCCAATCAGACATAAAAAGTTTACTCAACGAAACGAGCCGTTGTACCAATAGTAGAACGGAATGCTGCTAAAACATTGCTACCCGTCATTTGAAAATGACAGCACTTTACAGCACTGAAGCACGGTGTTCATCATTTTCAGTGTTATCAGTTGAATAATTTTTTCCACCTTCGCACTGCATCCTACCCGGCTGAGAAACTTTGTTTCACTGAGTGACAGTTGCCTTCGAGACACAAAAAAAATTGAACGTGATATGTAAACGCTGGGCAAAGTTATGGTTGAAATAGGAAACCGCATATATTTTTGACCGCTACTGTACATATGTAGCTATGCGCATGTTCGATAGAGCTTCTTCTAGTCTACAGTACGTTGCTATTTGTTTTTCGATTTCCTCGATTGCTTGATATTTATGAGGTTCAAAAATGAAGTAATATGAAGGTAAAAATCCGCACTCTCGACATTTTCTCTTCTTCGTCTGCCATCTGGGACAAAAAGGATTGCCCATATGTCTTCGATAAAGCTTTTTCGGCTCTAGTACAAAACGGCGTTGCTTGTTATTTGAATCGCTTGACTGTTTGCTGTAAGGCTTATAAATGCCGTACTCAGCAAAAATGTGCACTTTCGGTATCTTCTCTTTCTTGCTTACCGGCAGGATTGACGAGAATATTCATATATTCATTCGATAGAGCTTCTGCTCTACAAGAAAGTGCTACCCTTCTCTCGTATACGTTAACAGTTCAATATTTCTGACGCTTGAAAATGGGGTACTCAGCAAAATTCCGCCCGTCCTTTTTTGACTAAAAATCAATATTTCGCCAAACACTCTTATTGGACAAGGAAACCCATAATTATAACTGTAGATTGATCAACGATGCCTTATTTCTCCTCATTTGATTTCACCTTAAGCGATCAAAGACATCGAAAAACAAATAAATCCATTTCGCAGAGCAGAAAAAGCTCTATCAAGCACATGTATTAGCTTCGTCGAAAGGCGAAGATCAACCAAATATACGGGGTGGGGGAAAATACGCCAAGAAATCGCGTCAGCGGCGTCGCACGCGCGGCGCCATCAGTACGACTTGCGAATCGATTTTGCTCTTGGGAGCCCAGCAGTGCGTGGCTGCGTCACTTCTGCACTCCAGCCATGCCACACTGCCTCCTCCAGCCACGCCCCCTGCCTCCTCCACCTTTGCCACACTGTCTCCCTTGAAGGCTGCCAGCACTATCACTGGCACTCGCACCCGCCGCGCCGCTCGCCGCGGGCGGCCATGCGATTTTTTGGCGTATTTCCCCCCACCCATATGGTATCAGGCTCATGCGAAGGATAAAGCACTAACTTCTACCCGAGGCTGCCCTCCACAGTCATTTGTATGCCAAACCAGTCGGATTGGCCACCTGACGTCGGCCAATATTCCTCAGGGCCGCCTGCGGCGATCCGGACGAGGATTTTAAGAGGGCGACTCCCGGCTAGCCGCTTACGCGGAAAGCCAATTTTCGCGCGCATTGGGGTGGGGAGGGAGGGGGGAGGAAACTCCGGTGCTAAATTACCAACCATCATCGGCTTTTGCTGACACTAAGAGATACCGAACCTACTCATAACCCCTCCCGCCGAAGACAGGCCCCTTTCAAAGGCAGTGCTAGAGACGGTTGTCGGATATGAAAAATAGTCGAGGTGCTTAGCAGTACAGAAGTGAAGAAAAGCGGAGCAGGACGGTCTGAAACTAGTACACTCGCCCCATCGTTGATTCTGGGGGTGGGGGGGGGGGGGCGAAAAAAGTGTGAGTCAAGTCAAAACGGTTGGCAGTTTCTGAAAAAAACGCCTCCTTCAAACTCAGAGGTGCTCAATTCAAAGTGAGTTTTGACACATGCAATCTCCTTAGACCCTACCTTCACCTGAGTGACTCATTGAGAGCGTTTATTATCCACATTAACCCTATTAACGTCTTTAACTGCTCCAATAACTCCTTGTTCACCATACCTATGAACCCATCATGGCCTTCCATAGCTCTTTATTTCTATCCAATAAGACAATAGGGAGCAATAGCAAGTGACTGTGGATCCTCGTTAACGTCTGTTCACCCATGACCTTATATATCTCTCTATCACTTCTATGGAACTTGGGACGGGTGAAGCTGACTATATTCTACAGTATAACTCACTTATGTCTAGACTTACTTACTTCGAGCACCGTCTATCGAGAATGGCCCTGCACATTACGGATTTTTTCCTTCAAAATCTCATGACTGACCGCAAACCATTTTCCCAACGCTCAAGCCTTTTCCGTAGCTAAATTGGAACTTATTGGTCCGTATGCCAATTATTTCAGCGCATGCTCCGCATATAATAGGCGCCACGTAGAGCTTAGTTTATGTCCTTTGCGAGCGTACTTCTTCCAAAAATTTATCGCTCACCTCGAAAAACTCACCTTATTCAGCTCCTAAAGTTCGACTTAAGCAGCTGAATTAGAGAATTCCACTTGAGCACCAAATGTTTCTGCACAAGCCGCGCCCACTGTGTGCGGGACGTAGCGTTGGTTGGTTGCGCTCCTTACGTTATTCCCATGCAGTACCTATTCCACTCCGGACATGACCTTTATAGATTGTCCTTCAGGTAGTTTTGATTTTCGTAACAGATGTATACAACTTGACGAGTCCCACCCATTGCAGCTTGAATGGAGCCTTCAGGTTGCGGTGAAACCGAACCGCGAATTCTCATTGAAAGCTCCACCCATCAAAATACGCTCCTCCCACTGAACGGATCCTTTCCATCAATGCCATGCTACGTTATTCCCATGCAGTACCTATTCCACTTCGGACATGACCTTTACAGATTGTCCTTCAGGTAGTTTTGATTTTCGTAGCAGATCTACAGTCCGTACCAAAAGTATGTGGACACCTCAAATTTTGGTCTGACAAAAACACCGTTCAATTTCGCAACACGCGGTTTTCACTATTCGATTCCTTGCATGCGACAACCTTGGAATACTTTGCCTGAGAGGGTTTTGTGGACGATTGCACAATTTTTTAATATTGAGAAAAATCTTCTTTGTACCAAAAGTATGTGGACACTTATCAAAAATTAAGCGCATAGCGGGAATTGAGAAACACCGGGTCCTTCGAGGTTTCAAGTTAGCTCGAGCAACTTGTTCGGCATGCTCTGAACCAGGTTTTGCATACTTGCTTCATCGATGGAGTCCCAGGCAATCAGAACCGCCTCCATCAGTTCGGTGACGGTACAGCATTGCTTGTTCTTTTAAAGGAATCGCTGAACAACAGCTCCCCATGGGGTTCCAGGTGACATTGCAGTCAGAAGACAGGCTGGCTAATCCATCGCCTTGACTTCATTGCATTTGAGTCATGTTTTGGATAAATGTGAGACGTGGACGCCTGCATTGTCCTGCTTTAAGCTGTGTGTCTGACGCCGCGTCTCTTCCAGGAGTGGTGACAAATGGTAGTTAAGCACTCTCCGCTACTCTTGAGGGTCTATGCAGCACGAAGGGAGTGCAAGTTGTAACTTTCCGCTGCCTCCGAAGCTACCGCGTACCAGCGAAGAGCCACTTCCGCAGTTTCTCAAAGTACGGGCTTTCAAACAGTTTCTAGTTTTGGAACAAGCAGCTCTTTTGGCACGTTTTCTTTTGTGGTGATCTTCAATAACAATATGAAGTTCAATCTCGGCTGGTCAGATGATTTCGTCGCTAATGGAGGTACCTACGCCATGACCACCCTTTGTGTTTGGAAAGGAAGTCCGAAGGTGGTTTGGTGTGGCTGCGAAGGCAGCGTAAAGTTACAGCTTGCACTCATTTCGTGCCGCGTAGACCCTTAAGAGTGGCGAGGAGTGCTTTACTACCATTTGCCACCGTTTCTGAAAGGGACGCGGCGTCGGACTCACATCTCAAAGCAGAACAATGCAGGCGTCCACGTCTCACATTTATCCAAAACATGACTCAAATGCAATGAAGTCAAGGCGATGGATTAGCCAGCCTGTCCTCTGACTGCAATGCACCTGAAACCCCATGGGGAGCTGTTGTTCAGCGATTCCTTTAAAAGAACAAGCAATGCTGTACCGTCAACGAACTGATGGAGGCGGTTCTGATTGCCTGGGACTCCATCGATGAAGCAAGTATGCAAAACCTGGTTCAGAGCATGCCGAACAAGTTGTTCGAGCTAACTTGAAACCTCGAAGGACCCAGTGTTTCTCAATTCCCGCTATGCGCTTAATTTTTTTTACGTGTCCATATACTTTTGGTACAAAGAAAGTTTTCTCAATATTAAAAAACTGTAAAATCGTTCACGAAACCCTCTCAGGTAAAGTATTCCAAGGTTATCGCATGCAAGGAATCGAACAGTGAAAACTTCGTGTCGAAAAATTGAACGGTATTTTCGACGGACCAAAATTTGAGGTGTCCACATACTTTTGGTACGGACTGTATACAACTTGACGAACGTCCCACCCATTGCAGCTTGAATGGAGCCTTCAGGTTGCGGTGAAACCGAACCGCGAATTCTCATTAAAAGCTCCACCCATCAAAACACGCTCCTCCCACTGAACGGATCCTTTCCATCAATGCCATGCTACGTTATTCCCATGCAGTACCTATTCCACTTCGGACATGACCTTTATAGATTGTCCTTCAGGTAGTTTTGATTTTCGTAGCAGATCTATACAACTTGACGAACGTCCCACCCATTGCAGCTTGAATGGAGCCTTCAGGTTGCGGTGAAACCGAACCGCGAATTCTCATTGAAAGCTCCACCCATCAAAATACGCTCCTCCCACTGAACGGATCCTTTCCATCAATGCCATGCTACGTTATTCCCATGCAGTACCTATTCCACTCCGGACATGACCTTTACAGATTGTCCTTCAGGTAGTTTTGATTTTCGTAGCAGATCTATACAACTTGACGAACGTCCCACCCATTGCAGCTTGAATGGAGCCTTCAGGTTGCGGTGAAACCGAACCGCGAATTCTCATTGAAAGCTCCACCCATCAAAACACGCTCCTCCCACTGAACGGATCCTTTCCATCAATGCCATGCTACGTTATTCCCATGCAGTACCTGTTCCACTTCGGACATGACCTTTACAGATTGTCCTTCAGGTAGTTTTGATTTTCGTAGCAGATCTATACAACTTGACGAACGTCCCACCCATTGCAGCTTGAATGGAGCCTTCAGGTTGCGATGAAACCGAATCGCGAATTCTCATTGTAAGCTCCACCCATCAAAATACGCTCCTCCCACTGAACGGATCCTTTCCATCAATGCCGTGACTTTACTCCAGCTTCTGCCCGCTCTTGAGCTATTTTGAAGGGATTTTCACTTCAGATTTGAATGCTCCGCGCACATCCCGCCTATTGTAGATGGGGTGTAGCAAGTTTATTTGCGCTCTCTTGGTATAGTTGATGCACGCCCTCTTGTCCTTCCCTGAACGGAGCTTCTAAGCCGTGCTGGAACCTAACTACCAGTTTTTTGTTTTGAGCCACGCCTATTCAAAATGCGTCCCGAAACCACATTAAGTTACACAGAATCGTGCCGAATCGTGCCATCGACCTTATCTCACCTTTTTCCACAAGTGAGCCATTTTGGGGACTGAGTTGGAGCATTTTCAAATGATTATCAAATTTTAGGGAACGCCCTGCCCACTGGTGGCAGGGTATAATATTGTATATGTGCGACCTTCTTTCTTCGCCCATTCTCTCATCTCTCCTTGAACGGATTTTTTAGACCATGCTGGAGCGGAGCCATAAGTTTTCGTTTTAAGCTCTGTTTATATGAATGACGCTCCACCCACCGCACTTATAGGCTTCATAGAATCGTCCTAGCGACCTTATCCCAACTTCTCCCTACGTCTAGGCCACTTTGGGACTGAATTAGATTATTTTCAGCTGATTACTTATCAACAGGGAAGGGATTGAACGGGTTCCAGCCACCGTTCTTCATTATCAGAACAAGATGCGGCCACAGTCAACCTGAGAAAAATTTAATATTACCAGAACAATTAAGGCTTTCATGAATTCTTTCTGATTTTTTATGTGACGCACGAACCCTCTTACTTTATTCTGAAGAAGCATTCGCAGATCCAGGTCGGTATTTACTGAACGACTGCTGCTTAAATTCAATGTACTATATGTATTTAGCTTAGAGTACACAACGCCGATCAGGATGGTTAAAGCGATAGCCATCATCAGCGAGAAGCGACACGTGGAGACGAACGTTCAGACAAATGGTCGAGCAGATGAGGGCACAGGCATTCATGCGGCACCAATGAACATATCCTCTTCTAACGTAAAGGTTAAAAACATCGAAAAAGGAAAAACGAGACAATACTACCCTATATTTAGCACTCGGAATCGATACTCTCTTTGGTAGGGCTCTGCTAATTTTGTTCACATTTAATTTTACTACCTTCACCGATTTTCGTGAGTGATTTATTGACGGTTCCTTTAACCTGAATTCTACTCTTCCTCTGGCCTGAGAAAGTAACCTCGTTCCCACACACAACTCGGGTGAAAGCCTCTTTGGAAAACTGCATGAACGAGTAGATCCTCTGGCTTCCCAAATTAGAGCCTGAATCCAAATTATATGTAGATGGTTCGAAACCTCGTGAGAGGCAACATTTATTGCCAGTGCAGACGGTCGGGAACTGGAGGACGCATTACAAACGGTTCATGAGCCACACGACAAGAGCTCTGGAAAGTCGATGAAAGGTGAACTGACCGTTTCAGCGCATTACTAGTGCCCTAATCCCGATGCCTGTAGGAACATATCTCAATCAGCGAAGATCACTTCGAGTAGATTGAAACTTTCCGTATTTTTGCTTTTTCACGGATGTGATGCGTTAACGAGGTGAGCGCTAATGCTCCCATAGGTTCTAGTGAGAGAGAACATGCTTTCTGCAGAAGTACACTGTGCGTGTAGTTTCATTTTCGCGTGAATGAATGGTTGCAGGCTCCATCCCATAGTACACTCGACCGTCCTGTAGAAAAATGAATTGCAATACAGTAGTTTCGTGCGTAATGAATACGCACGATACGATTCTGTGACGGAAAATGGACAAAAGCTAGTGTAATAATTAGCATCACTGTATCACGACAACCATAAATAACCCTATGGCGGGGTTTAAGTAGCCATATGGCTTCGCATTGTGTCAAATTATTTTTGCACTTCCACTCACTTCACGTAGCTGCTCTGCGGCGATGAAGCTGGTCGTTGTAGCCATTCTGGTCGGCATTGTGCACTCTAAGTCGTCGTTCACAAGCAGTGACTCTGTGGAGCAAAATTCAACGCAAATCCACGGCCCACCTTTCGAAGGCCTTCCCGAAAAGAATGAGACCGTAAGTTAACAAGAGGAAATGAATGAAAAAAAATTTTCATGAAAGCCGTATATTTCTCGCAACAACAATCGCATTTTCCTAGGCTGGCAGGAACCGCACAGCCTCGCTGATCATCTCTCCCTTGAGACTACCAGTCCACCCTCCCCGTAAGAGGCTCTAGAGAAGAAAGAACCACTACTCGAAGAATCTGGCTGAAAAGGCTCAACTGTTTCTATTGCATTTTATACTGTTTTTCGTATAAGAGCATATTCCATTACCTTTCTATGGACGAAGTTGTCGTGCAACTTCACTGAGGCATTGTTTTAAGAGAAGCTATCACCTCGCCACGTTTCCGCCTGAGCAATACCCCACGAAACAGAATAGATTAGTGCGGTTGATCCCGGCTTTAGGTACCTAACGCCTAGGTTGTGGGTCCTGTTCTGTATCATGTTGTGCTAACTAGCAATAATACGACAATTCCATAGGTCGTCTATCTAGTTGCTATACATTTCATATTTGATATAAAAGTACATATATTTCGTGTTCAAAGAAGCTGGCACAATGGAGGAGCCCCTTTTACACACATCCCTTCTTCTGGACAGCATAATCTGAAGATGGAAGTGGGTGTCCGGAAAAGTTTTTGAGACTTATGCTTTCACGAGAGCAATCGTTCGCACATTTGCTAGACGTCAACACAGAGCACCCCATCGATGCCTTATTTAACCTCCACTCTCCAAAATGGAAGGACCATGGTGCGGTCCAGAAGGTATGGTGAGCTTATTCAAAACGGTTTTCCGCATCTTACAGAGTCACATACACGGGACAAAAAAACGGTGCTAAATTTTGGCACGTGGTCCTAATGGGAACAAAAATGAGTGACAAACGTTGCTTACAAGAAAACAATTTCGACCAATTTCTTGCAGTGCTTTCAAGTTGTGGCGTTCAGTATATGCATAGTAGAAGACTCTTCAATTCTGCATCAAAACCAAAGCGAACTGGGTTCTAAATGTGAAGTCATCTATAGTAATTGGTAAAAAGGGCCAGAAAACTCACAACGGATGCGGGAGTCGCAGCTACTGCATCCGCATGAGTTTCGGATTATCGACTGGATAGCGGGGTAGACCCTTAGCAGCATGGAGGTGTTGATGGCTCGGCTCCCCTTGCTTGTAGAACTGTTGCATTTCTGATTTTCATTGTCCAAACTATATGTGCAGATGACCACAATTTTCGTTGCTAGAGCACCAAACCTTTCAGGTTAACATGTTTGGACCCTTCGACTCCCAGACGCGCGCCAGGCGTTTCCGTGTAGAACTAGCGTGACTAAGGCTCCTGTTACTGCTAAGCTCTGGAGCAGACTGCTATCCGAATTGAGATTTTGATCCAGCTTTGAAACAATGGGGTGCACATGGGACCATAGCTTATTTGTAGAAACGAACAGCTGAAGGCTTCGCTTAAAGACAGCATTAGGGGTAATGTGGTAATGGAGAAATCTACAAGAAGTCATTCACATGGTAGTCCTGGCCTAAGGAGGCTATCTGTGGCGAAATCCCTTCGAAAAAGCGCCCCTCCGAGCTGTAGAAACGCCGCAACCGCCCATCTGTTCCGCCTCTTGATAAGCCGATCCCGCCTCCGGATGACATAATTCCCGATTGACTGGGGTGGGAGCGGCCAAGGAGATGCGGCAGGATCGAAGGTTTTGCGGCGCGCTTTCGCAGTTTTAGCTTGGAGCATACTCCAAAAAATAGATGCTGTCTTATTTCCAAACATTCCCTTGTGTTTACTTGACAGTGGAAAACTAGATCAGTATGGCAATGGAAAACTAGATCAGACTACTCGCCTCTTGACGGACAGGTCGTCCGCGTCAGAATCACCAGTGGGAAAGGGGTCCTGCTTTTCGGGTATTTGGCCAATTCCATCCGTTGTTTCTTCGCTGTCTTGTTACTAGACATGTCGACATCCACATTCACTGCTTGTTTTACTTTTCGTCCGACTTTCCCCTAATGCTGCCTTCAAATACAATGGATCATGTGCAGAATGGGCGCCTTCCACGCGAACGGCACCTAGCAACACCGTGCAATGGCAAAGATTAGCACATATTCCCTCACATCGGCCTCTATTAGGCTAGAAACCTCTCCCATAGAGTAATTCGACACCCCTAATTGTAAGCATGAACATCACACGCGCTTTGTGGGAAAACTCTGTTATGGGCATTGGCAAGTCCAAGCAGATCAAATACGCAAAAAATTGAAGATAATGGTCCTCTGGTAGACTGAAAGCGAGTTTTGCACGTAGTTTGCACGTGCAGGTATACAAGGTAATAAAGACGAAAATTAGAAAAAAATCGAAAATTTGTTCTCAGCGGAGATCGATAAATCACAGAAATTCTTAGGTAGCTTCTCCATACAACTTATTACAGAGGTGCTCTTCAAAGTCAAATGAACCCATTTAATCGTTTTGAAGGCAGCATTAGGGGAAGGTCGGGGGAAAAGTAAAAGACGTAGTGCATATGAAACGAGATGCCTAGTAACAGGACAGTGGAGAAAAATGGATTGCAATGGCTAAAAACCCGAGAAATAGGACCCCCTTCCCACCGTTGATTCTCGACGCGGACGACTTGTCCGTCAAGAGGGTAGTAGTCTGATCTAGTTTTCCATTGGCATGTTGTCAAGTAAACACAAGGGAATGTTTGGAAATACGACAGCATCTATTTTTTGGAGTGAGCTTCACGCTAAAACTGTGAAAGCGCGCCGCAAAACCTTCGATCCTGCCGCATCTCCTGGGCCGCTCCCACCCCAGTCAATCGGGAATTACGTCATTGGGAGACGGGATCGTTTCATCCAAAAAGCGGGACAGTTGCGCGGTAGCGGCGTTTTGCAGGGTTACTGCAGCTCGGAGGAGCGCTTTTTCACCGGGATTTCGCCACAGATAGCCTTCTTAGGCCCAGGACTACAATGATGACTTTTTGTGGGGATTTCTCTATTATCGCATTACCCCTAATGCTGTCTTTAAACACCACGCAGCTACCCACAAATGCTATCAAATTTTCCTGCTTTTGAATTCGATTTGTACCTGATGAGCAGTACGTATGGGAGGCATGAGAAAACATAAATGAATTACTACTGGAAAAATGATGGGAAAACAATCCCTTCGTTTTAGTGAGTAGCAGGTAAAGAACTTCAAAAACGTTAACCGGTGCAGTGACACCGCTAGGTCCCAAAAGAATCATCAACACTGACAGGAAGGCTTTCATCGGAATAAGTAGTGACTAATAGTAGAAATCTTCGGTGAAAGATGGGATTCTGCTTACTGCACTGCCGCGACTCTACTGTTCTGCATCAAATGCACCTAATACCAAAGCAAGCATATTTTTGCTATCACAACGACTGAACACATTTTTTTCATGAGATAGCAAATTCAGCTTTAACCATTTACAAAGCCTGTTCTGGAAAACTATATAAATGTAGCGTGCTGTAGGAACAGAGACAGCGTTATATTGTTACTTTGTGCTATGAGAATTCGGCGCAACATGGTACAATACGGTACAATGAACGATGTCCCTTCCTTTTAAACTAATCCGATGAAGTTGACTGAACTGAAACCGAACAAATTTGAAACGTGGAGAGCATTAGCAAAGACAAGATAAGAAACTAGCATGCTGTCAAATGTGCAAAACAATCTGGAAAATGGTCATTTTGCCTCTTCCTTAGAAAAAAGAAAGTCTTCGTCAAGCTGTACAAGACTGCATTCAGTCCGCCTCAGGGCTTCATGTGGTGCTTCCGTTTTATAAAACTTCTACGTGATGAAATATGCAGGGTCCGCCATCTATTTTGTGACAACTGAGGACATCTCTATGTAGCAGCTGTGAAAGAAAAAACCACAGTTCAAAGTCAGACTGATGAGCCCTCAGGAATTATCAAAATCGAATCTCCACTACAGAATTTAGCTTTACCACAGGACTTTACTAAAGAGAGTCTTTGCTATTATACTAGCTTTCGATATGGATGCTTTCAGAATTCTCAGCTCAAAGACGCCTTGGGTACGCTATGATGGTGGGTCCTCTGATTCCCGTTGCGTCAGAACCGTCAAATCCAACTACTGGGCATCCATGCCAGACAACCTGATCCTTGCTTGCTCCGTTTTGAATTCGCCCAGTTCATGACGGAAGGAGCAAGCATGTTGTTGAGCGGAAGGTTGGTTTACAACAAGGTAATGTGGCAACTGTGCTACAAAACAGCAATTCGGACTGAAATGTGGTGAAGTTCTACGACTTATCAAATTTGGATCTTGTCTGTCAAGAATAGCCGCAATATATGGTTGCTTCGGATATGGCTGCTCAAGACAGAATTTTCAACTATTTGCAATCTTTACAGCATGTGATCTCGAATAATCATGCTGCAAAATAAAACGCGCTCTCATGGGTTAACGTTAGCGCAGTATGTCAGCTAACTTCTGCAGCTAGTTAGCGTAGACACTTGCAGTTGTTGCTTGCCTTTTACTTAGTTCCGAATTTCGTGACAGACAGACAGGCAAACAGACAGTCAGTCAGACTATGCCGACTATATACAGGGGTGCCAAAAAAAGTAATTTTGCCCGCGGCTCACATCTCCCAATTATACGAAACATAGGGAAACGAAGGAAATGAAATTGGGGGCAAAATATTCCCGAAACGTTCCTCTAAAAGCAGGAACAAGTTGAGACTCACTACTTTTATTTTCATAAAAATATGGAACCTTCAAGCGGCGCAGTCGGGCATCAGAGCACCCACGGTATCAAGGTTTCCTTAAAACAGTGAAGCCGTGTTCCATGGTAGGTCTTTTGTGGGAAGCCTCCTCAGGACTGGCCCTTTGGTTCATGGAAGTCACAGAGCCCCTGCTGCTTGGACAAGGCTGCTATGATCCGAAGTATCATTTTCACGCTCAAATCCGCCCCCGGAGGGGTTTCAGTGGTAAGGGCACGTTTTGGCTCTTGGAAAAGAAGGGCGCTGGGGACCCGGAAAAAAACGGAATGTTAAAGAACACCACCCAGTATGAATCCCCTTAGGTACCCAGAGTGAACGGACCTCAGCAAGGTTGTGAACGAGGGCGACGAAATTTCGGATTTTGCCCAGTTGAGGTGACACATCTTGTTCACTCTTTCCTCGCTCCCGTTCCTGCTCGTGCAGAAGGCTGCCACGGAGTATAGTGATAGAGTGAGGCCCGATCTTGAATCCGGGGATGTTAATACCTCAACAGAATTTGCTGTAGTTCTACTAAAACGGGATGAAAGTGGAGAAGACAGAATTACTTTTTTTGGCACCCCCTATATAATATACCAGTTGGCTGGCGTAGCTCTTTAATAGAGGGGATAGTGATAGTATTCATATATCAGCACGATTCTGAATGGAAAAAATGCGTAGCGCATCCCAAAAAAGCCGGAAATCGCCCTGGAACCCTACCCGCCATCATCTCCTGATGCGTAGTAAATATAAAGTCAAACATGTGATTGGAATGTGACGCTGGATCTGAAATATTTGTCAGAGAGTATGTTGCGAACATCGGTCTTCTTTAAATCTTTCTTTCTTTGACTTCTTTGAATCCAGTTATTTTAGAATTTGCATCAGTTTGCAGGAACAGTGAGACATACAGGCGTGCTTGCCGAGTAGACTGTTCCGGCATGAGCGACCTTTCTGGAATATTCTATTAGGTTGACCGGAAATTTCTTGGTTTTTCGAGCGTGTCACTTTAAACGATCTAACTTTCTTAATGTTCATCGGATTTAATCGAAATAAGCACCGTTCGAATCAGCACGCTTTTGCCAATGTGACATCAGACGACAAATCCCATAAAAGAAGAAACTGGTGGTCGAAATTCCACGGAATCCACGAAGGCTTCTTTGCATGGTCCTGATAGATGAAGCATTTTCCAGTAGTCCGAACAGATGATAATCGGTTCGTGAAAGGTCTGGAGAATATGGTGGGTGAGGTAGAACTTCGCCCCCCAATAGTATTAATTTAAGTAGTGATTCGTGAAACGTGTGGGAAGGCGTTGTCACGCAAAAGAACCGGACCCTTTCCGTTGACAAGTGCTGGCTGCTGCTAGCGCAACTTCCGGTACATTTCATCGATTTCTTCAGTGTAGGACTCTGCTGTGATGGTTTTACCCGGTGACAAAGAGTTATAGTGGATCACACCAGCCGATGACCACCATACTGTGACCATAATCTTTTTTTTCGTTAGGATTCGGATTTGGAAATTGCCTCGGTGGTTCGTTGGCATCCAGCCAGTGTCCGGAACGTCTCCTTTTATCATACCTGATGCACTTTCTATCACAGGTGACAATGCGGTCCGAAAACGGGTAGTTTCCGTTGCGCAAAAGCAGTGAAAAAGAAACCTTGAGACGCTAAGGCCGCGGTCATACTTTGCGCAGCTGCGTTAGTTGACGCCGGTGCCGGCGTCAATTCACGCAGGTGCCTGCGTGAGTTGACGCCGGCACTGGCGTCAAACTCACGCAACCATTTACCAGCCGCAGACGACGGCGTCAATAGATAATCCGCAGAGTTTGCGAAATTCTTGACCCAATCATACTACAGTATGATGATTGTGGCCGATTCGAATCTTGGCACAGCGCCAAGATTCGAATCGGCCACAAGTAGTGTGATTGGGTCAAGAATTTTGCAAACGCTGCGCATTATCTACCGACGCCGTCGTCTGCGGCTGGCAAATGGTTGCGTGAGTTTGACGCCGGTACCGGCGTCAACTCACGCAAGTGTCTGCGTGAGTTGACGCCGGCACCGGCGTCAACTAACGCAGCTGCGCAAAGTATGACCGCGGCCTAATTTCTGCCGTCACTCGAACTGTGGAGCACCCACTTCTCGTGTTTCTTCACCTTCCCAATGCGTCTCAGACCATCCGCAACAGTGGATTTGCCAACGCCTAGCTTTTCTGCAATCTCTCGGATGGGTCAGCCTGCACAAACGCCTTCAGATCTTCGTCAGGTATTGCTTTAGGTAGACTGCACGAGGTTCACCTTCAAGGCTGGATTCCCCAGAACGGAATTTGCTGAACCATTGTCGCACGGCCCTTTCTCCAACACTATTGGGCTCCCACACCTAGTTAATTTGTCGAGCTATCTCGACTGCGGATAGTCCCAGTTATAGTTGAAGTAGCTGAAGAGAAATATCCTCCCAATTTGCTCTCATGCTTCGAAAAGTCTTGGGAAAAGGGATTTATGCTGTGCTGAAACGGCAATTATACCATCAGATAACGCAAAAACTTTCTTCAGGATGTACTACTGAGCTGCAAGGAACAATAAGTTTTTAATCAGCAACGAATGTACAAAAAATAGTAACACAAAACGGTGAGAACTTTCCGGACAACCTAATAGAAATGCTCAAATCAAACATGCATTCGAATGAGTTCTCAGTGCTCAAACATAGTGCTTCACAGAAATCGGCCGTTAGTATTACCTTTCCGTAAGAGATACTTAAGTGCAGGGTCACGCGAGGAAATTTCTCAAGAACAAAACCCTCCTCCCAGAGAAAGGGTTTGCATACGACCCCCTCCCCCACCTTATTCAGGTTCCGAAATTTCTGTGGTTTCTACCCAGGCAATGCGATCCATTAGGGAAATCGGGATCACGGTCAACAAATTGAGACCAAACTCGTGACAAAAAAAATACGAACTTAACAAAATTCAAACTGAATGTTTCACAACAATTGAGGCTCCAAAATATTTATTCAAAGAACTCAAAAGACCCCTCGAAAGTCTTTAGGGAGGCTTTCGAGGGGTCTTTTGAGTTTTTTGAATAAATATTTTGGAGCCTCAATTGTTGTGAAACATTCAGATATCCATGAGACTCCGGAACAGCACAATATTAAAATTCAAACTTATATTCCGGAGCGAAAGCGTCACTGACCATGCGTCATGTGCTCGGCCTCGGATAACAGAAGGGTAAGTCATACAGTTATAAAGGTCACACAAGTTATGCAGCAGGGATAAAGGATGAGGATGGAAGGATACAAAGTCAGACGTTAAACAGGAGCCGCGTAATGTGTTCTACTGCGATCGCCGCGTCGCTATTGCAGTAGCAACGCGATGATCGCAATGGAACGCGATATCCCCTTATGTGAGTTTGAACACTTTAAATACTTGTTACTTTACTGAAATCCGATTTTTCAAAGCAGTGTTAACTGTTTGCATTATAACTCTCCCAGTCCAATCTACGAGCCGCTTTATTTCCCTAATGGCTGCGTAGTTCTTCACAGAGGAATCCAGCTGAGGAATATTCCGAAAATTTTCGAAGTGTTGTACTTCAAGTGGTCGTAACTTCCTTCAAAATTGATCTTGTGAGGGCAAATTTGGAGTATGAGGGCCCACGAGGTCGCCGCTTCCCAACAACCTCTTGAAGTAGATCAGCCTTCAAAATGAAAGAAATTATCATGGAGGAAGCTAGTCGAGGAAATTTTTTAAGTTTATTTTTTTTCTTTCAAGTGGCGAGAATTCCTCACGAACCTTTGGAAAAATAATCCATTGTGTCCGAAATGTCTCTAGTACACACTCTTTGCTCTCAAGGGTCCAGCGGGATGCCAGTAGAGGATGAGTTGAGGAAACTTTGGAAAATTTTCAAAGTGCCTCACCTCGAATGGTCGAGACCTCTTTCAAATTCAACCTTATGAAAACGGATATTCAATGCGGAACCTACGAGATTATCTCTCTTCAAAAAACAGTTAATTGCACCATAGTCTCAGGAACAAATGAGTTATTTTAAAGGAAGCCAGTCGAGCAAAAAAAAATTTCTTCGAAGTGACGAGATGCTCCTGTGATTTTTTGGAGGAAATAATCCATTGTGTCTGTAACGCCTTCAGTGCACATCCTTGCTTTCAGAAGATGGTGAATGGCGTTGAACGGCCTTGCTTCGGGATGTCCCATGCATGATCATTTCATCCACGCACATAGAAATACAAACGCTGTTCCGGTCGGCATCGCGGCACCTTGTTCGCACTAGTTTACGCGCTTGCAATCGTCGCAAGATATGAAAGAAGTCCATATCAGCTAATTTTTCGTTTTCATACCAACTTTCTTGAAGGTACACCTCACGATGAATCGTAAGCGTTATCGCACCTAACTGAGGGTTTTGATTTACACACCAGAGAAGACAACGATCAATAAGCTTAAAGACACCAGAAGGGGGTAATTTTGGCTCATGGTAGAACAGACGTAGTGTGGACGAGTTTAAGTGGCCGCCATTGCACAAACTCGCCAATTTGACGCCTTGTCATGGTGCCAAAAGAAGATGTTTCTATTATAAATTTGTTTTTTCCTTTACTTTTTACTTTGTTCTTTCTTATATTGTTTCTAGATGTACTCACATGAATGCTAATGTAGTTAGGAATGGCCACTCCCCTGCGCTGGGAGTCAGGTGCTACAACTAACGTTGGCCCACGGCCCGTCTCCTACAGCGGACAACTCGGAATGGATGCGCTGATGCGAATTGGATGCGAATACACACCGCAGCGTCGCGCTTTTGAGTCCGGGTTTTTTCGCCTATTATCGCTTCTGACCTTGATGTTCATTACAAAATGCTCATTTCTTTGCATCTTCCTCTTGTTTCGGACCCCCTTCCGGTTCCTTTAAGGAACCCAAAAACAAGGTTCCCTGAATACAGTCATCGTACGGGTACTTCAGCCTAGAATCGAGGCTTTCTTGGGGGTATCACTCGAATTTCAACAATATTACCTGTTTCGTCCGGCTATTATTTGAAACTTCTGTCTTATCCTAAGTTTTGATGATGGATCTCAAGCCTACTTCGCCACGTAAACGCCACGCTGGAATTCGGTTCATCCGACGCTGAGCGTAAATCGTTCTGTAAGTGCAGCTCAATTGAGGTATTGTCGCGAGGATGAGCCTTGATGCCGCAAAAGGTGTGCAGTCTGGACAACTATCCAGAGGTCTACCTGCCCTAAGTGGGTAAGTGCCAATTTGATTAGCGCGTTGTGTGCCTTTATGTATTCGTCCACGCTGTCACCCGTGAATAGATACCGCTCCTCACGGCCAATCGGTTTCGGAGGATATTTCCTCCGTGTTTCCGGTACCAGTGGACCAACAAGGAGTTACTGGTGGTGACTAGCATCGTTGCGGATTGCGTCATGCATGTGGTTTCTATCAACAATCCATCTGGTTAAATCGTATTTAATTACCGTGGTCGTCTTGGAATTGTAAGCAGTGAACAAGGCATCAAGTATCGACCCCGCGCTACAGCATAAGTTATGCGCATTGGAATGCAGAAGCTTGACACCTTGTTCACAGTCCATAATTCCAAGAGGACCAAAGGGACAGCGTGCCCTTGACTGTATTCATTTTTTCTGATGTTCATGCGCTCTCCTCTCTACAAATCCGTCTTGAGCACTTATCTTGAAAATTTGTGTCTTACTTCGTTTCCTGTTTTTGTGTGGGGGAAGGGGGCCCCTTTCTATATGTCCTCCAAGATTTTAAGATTTTAGGTGAAGATTGCATTAAATATTAGTTCTGGGTTTGAACCAAGTTAGTCAGTTTTATCGCATCTCACCTTTACACTTTGGACCTTCAGCCTGAGAAATTCCGTCGATCACCACCAACCTCAAAAATCACGATCCTCCCCTACCAGCGAACCAAAGATCCCTACGTTGAGAATTCCTTGACGGAGGCTTGACCCTGCTCCCTATACTTTGCAAGTGGGTTCTCGTCTGCAGTGGGGTATAGTAAACTCAGAATCAAAGTATCAACATTTCATCTTACCAACTGCTCACAGTGCTCGGAAAAAATGTATAAAAAAAAACTAATTTCTATAAGTCAAACTCATGAATTTCATTAAATTTTCATTATAATTTTGACGCCCCACATTGCTTTTACACACTTGATTTGGCAGCTTTGGAGCAGAATAGAACAATACTCAATGAAAAGGCATTGTCTACGAATTTTATATGTGATGCAAAGTAGGACATTGTACCATGTGTACACACCCTTACAATTACATGACGGTATTGCGATCAGCATTCATTAGCGGCTGATGTTCGGAGCACATGCGACCAACAAGCTCCAAAGCCGTCTCCTTTCAACCAGTCACCAGCCGACAGGGTACTTTGAGTGACCTGAAAAGCTAAGGATGGCAGATCGTGAAATGATGAGCAGGGGTGCTCAACAGTGTGACAGTAAAGAAAGAAGGAAATAAAACGATGAAAGCCTCGAGGAATAAGAACCCGAAAACCCCCTCAACTCTCGCGCCCCTCTGCTTCATTAGCAGGGGATGGACGGACGGAGGGGCTAAATCAGCTGGATACCAACCTTTTCCCGCCCTCGCGGCAACTCTCCCGGCTCATGAACTGAAGAACAACACGCCGTGCTGCGGGATCGTGATAAGACTCCGAGCTGCGCACTTTTTCAATCCACGTTTCGCTATACATCACCTCTTCTGGAGTAAAAGGTTTGCTTTCACAGAATAATACTCCCAGTTCTCACTCTTTGCTGACCCCTCCCGGTGCCTTTAAATGCAGTGGCAGGGGGAAATGCTGTTGTAACATTCAATTCATTCTCTGGTACTGACCACTAGATGTTTTTACAACGCAAGCCGTCAAGCTGGGCAGACCATGTCAAAGAATTCGGCGGTCAAAAAACATGCGTACAAGCCCATGTAGTCTTACACCTGAGGCCATTTGGATGTGAGGAAGGGCCAAGCACCGGGCTAATGAGAACTTTTCGATGAATATTCCTCAGACTGACCCCGATAATTCCACATTTTTCAGTGACTGGTACTGTTGGTACACCGTTGTGGTGCGAAAATAAGTGAAAAGGTCATCAACTGATAATCAAGGTTTCACCACCTCGCTAACTAGTATAAAATATAATTATCGATCGAACAACGTTCTCTCGCAGTTACAAATAGCCCGATCGTCCAAAAATTGCTAAACAGGGTTTTGCTAATAGTGTAAGGGCCCCGAGTAAAAAATTGCGTGATCTACGAAATGCTTCATGCTTCATATGCTTCCCCTTTGACTTCGCTGATAGCAGGCAACTCACAGACTACACCGTAGCTTATGAGTTCGCTCAGAAAAGTCATCATTTATCTGTTCAGTCTCACACGTTTTATCCAAGAGCGATCCTAGCACAGAATGGTTTATTTCAAAAGTTCTGACAGAATAAAACAATTCCATTTTACAATACACATCACGTTTTGATCTCAAATAGACCTGAACTATTACATTTTTACTTGAATTTATTTGGACCGAATGATGAAAATAACTTTCAAGCGGATTTCCATGCACTAAGAGCAGCTTTAGGTGACTTCCCCTGAAAAACAAGGATAATCACAAAGACAGTATCAAAGCGAATAGTCATCCAACCTGGACATCGCTCCGTCCATTCTTGGTTATTTCTTTGCCATCTGATTTGATGATAATCAGAGCAGGAATTCCACTAACAGAGTACTTCGTGGCGAGTTCTCTGAAACTGCTGATTACCAGCGTGACAATTACCCCTTTGCTAATTGCAGAGAAGTGACAGGTATTAAGGAAGGAGAGACATGACCTCGAAAAGCTTCATAAATAGTCGGTAGAACTACTAGTATCTCCGTAATATTTTAGAAAATGAATGGTCACGAGAAAATCCTGACGCTCAGAAAAGCCCGCTGTTGTATGACAACAACTTATCAAGCGCTAGGCTGTTAGCCTGAAATACCGATACAGGGGTAACCTTCTCTCTTGTGATTGGGACAATTATTGATGAATATCTCAAGATAAGAATGACCATCAGAGCTAATTATCCATGAATGCAGCTTCCGTAAGTTCGTTGAACAACAATTCATTTAGCAACGGGCGAAAACTAGGAAAATCTGTCTCCCTTTCACTGAATCGAGGAATGCTTGACATAGAAAAAGGAAAAATGTAGATGCGTCATCGATTATTGGACACTAGTTTGACACTAGTTTGCTGAAATCAGTAAGCTTTGCACTGCATGATTGGGAAAAGAGGCTGGGTAAAATATGCAAAATGGGCGAAAGTGGTGTTACGCTGGGCTAAATTATGTTTGGTTCATTGATTTTTTTGAATCTGTGCTACGCTAAGCGAAATCCTGCTTCATTACGATTTTAGAGGAGCTGCTATTATCAATATGCTCTTGAATGTTATCGATGAATGCAGCTGAAGAGAATATGAATGGATATGCTATCAAACGATAAGGACAACTGCGAGATACAGCTACCTACTCAATAGTCTAGTTGAGCAAGCAGTCTTCATGCTCGAACCAACTTCCACTTCTTACCAGACAACAATAGCCTGCCAACAAGACCCTTGGAGCAAATTACAGCGAGTTGAACAACTAAAAGTAGTCTAACAATGTACTCACTGAATTTTTGGAGATCCGAAAGGAATGTGATACCAGTCGCCGTGAGCTTCTTCTAAATACTTCTTCAAATCGGCTTCGCTCCTATCGAAAGAAACGAAAACAATTTCAAATTCTCCACTATCTGAAAGTTCGTCGTGGAAGTCCTGAAATAGATGATAAAATGGAAATCCCCGAAATACAGGATAAAAGCAAAACAATCACCCATGAACAAAAGAAGCATATGAACATCAAAACAGGATATACCTTCAACACGGGAGTAAACTGACGGCAGGGTGGGCACCAATGAGCTGAGAAGTATAATCCCACCACTTTATCCTGAAAGAGGTAGGAAGACTGCTAACTACGCACACTACGACGTTTAATTAAACAGAAAAACAGATGGATTAAATAAAACTAAATAAAAAGGAATATTAAAAATTCTCGCCAACCTTTAGCACGTCTTCAGCATTGGCACTGCTACCGTCCTTCTTTTGCAATTTCACTCCTTTCAGAAGGTCAGCCATTGGAACTGAAAACGAAGGAATACAAAACATTGACGCTTTTCATAAAACGTCATCACACGCAGTAGCTTTTCGGGCAGCAACAAAAAAAAAACATGGAATAATTGTGAAAACCACTCTGGAGAAGTTGCAAGTAGAAAGCTTCTTAAAGTTCAGATTGAACAAGATCTATGACCAGTCGTTCTAGGGACAGAGATGGGGCCTACAAATGTGTCAATGATCAATGACTATTCGATGGCATCTACCAAATAAATTTTTCTGAAGAGTTTCTTCAGTTTTCAGTTCGGAGCACTCACACCTGAGTTTCTTCAGATTTCATCCTTTCACTTTTTACAGATCCAAGTGGAGAGTATGACCCTTGACAGATTTCCAAATGAAGCTCATTAAAGCTCAAACGATACGAGTTCGCCAAACTACCTATCAACTTTAGCTTGTATAATAACAACAACACCATAAGGATACATCATCACTGAGAAGGACTTCAAACACAAGAATTTTACGGTGCTTTCATCAATTCGCCTTGAAACTCAAGCCGAAGCGCCATACTTTCCTCAAGAAAATCCAGTACGTACACACTTATAGGAAAATCAATACGTCTTGCTCATGATTAGGAATGAATTGCGACAAGACGGAATGTTTACAAAACGCCCAGACATTATGCAGGTGGCAGGTGAAAACATATGTTACCAATCAGCCAGCCAGAGGTATGAAGGCAATAAACTAGATAATTCATTAGGAGTTCACTACATCATTACACTATTTACCATTAGACACACTGTACGCCAACACTGAAATATGATAAAGCGCACAAACCACCGATAAGAGTGGTCTAGGGCTAACACATGTCGATGAAAACGGCCACAGATTGACGACAGCATGAAACAGAGACAGAGAGGAGCTCACCATTGAAATGCAATGGCTAGTGCAACGAACTAAGCGGTTTATGTCGATAACAAAATGACGCAGTAAACTCCCAAGCTAAATTATAGGCTGAACCAATTCGCGTGAATGGAGTAACTCCGTAATTACACCGTGCGATACGATAGCTATAATGGGATCTAAGAACCTCACCTACTTTCACAAACCCTATTTCGAGGAATAAATTAGCGACAATGGCGTAAATGACATCAGCAGTTTGCCTTTGACTGCAGATTTTGAGATCTTGAAGGTTCCCAATAGCAACAAACTGGCAGATAATTGAGATTATATTGGAAATTTTAGAGGTAAGAATCCTTGAACTTAGGTCGCTGTCTTTCGCGTTTTTGCGGCGGTACTTCGACCTTGAAATTGTGCAATGCCGTAACTTCGCCGGCGGAGCCGGAACACCGCAAAATCGCAAAAATGCAGAATCGCGAAATGTGACCGAAGGCTTTAGTATAACCCCATCAAAAGAAAACCCATAGGGAGTTTCTCAACAGCTTGTTTTAAACAAACACGACGAAAACTATCTAAAAAATCGTTTGATTTGAAAAACACAATTGAATTACTCGAAAACACAGAGAGAAAACTAATTTACGGGAGCACACTATACACCAATTTCTTCAACGAAAATGAGCACGAAAACCCGCACTAGCCATGCATCAACTTATTACAATTAAGCTATGCAAAAAGCCAACAAAGAAGATCGGCCCTTCGTTTTCGAACAAACTTTTGTAAACAAAAGATGGCTATGCATTCTTCTGGAAATTGTGACTGTAGACTTCCACATAAAACGTCTTAGAAAAGATTCTGCTATATTTCATGCATTGAAATGAATGGTGGCTGCTTTATGGGTCATTTATCAACCATGTATGATTGTTGGCGCGCGTGAATACGACAGTGTGGTTTTGGTCGGGGAACGATGAAAAGGAATGAACGATATGTACCTAACAGCGGAGGGAGATTGGACTGGAAGCACATGACAGCTGCCTTCTATATCCATATCGTCTCTGGCTGTTTAATAGCCACAAATAGTTTTAGTTTTGGCGCTGTAATGGTGCAGAAAGAGGGAGGAAGAGGGTGGACGAGGGGTTGTCAGGGGCCTAGAATGGGGGCATGGAGCTCCGGGATGGGAGAAACAAGTTCCTTAACATCAAAGGAGGGCTTCACACTACGCTAGAAGGTCACCCACCTCGTTACTCCTTCCTCTACGCCAAGCTGTTGTCTCACATTCATACGCACTGCAACCTTTTTCAGAGTACCATATCTCTCCAGAAATAACTACCCATATTAACATGCCCTCTAAGGCCTCGTCATAATTATAATGGGATACGAAAGGGGACTTAACATATAGATACATATTCTTTTATTACACCAGAACAGGATTAAGCAAATACTGGTGGGTTTAGTCAGAATTTCGGCACATAAAGGTCCTGTACGAACAGCATGAGCGAAACGAATAGTTTGATTTAAAAAGAAAAGTGAGTCACTCTCGCTGCACGCCTACCAACGTCCCTTTAATATGCTCTCACCCGCAACTGGAACCGTGCCAAATAGATTTCAAAAGGTACACGTAGCATTCTGAGTCACACGTGATGAAAGAACAGCAATCGATTGCATCTATTTTGCATGAATGTTGCAACGGAATACAACCGCACTGCCACATATGTTTCATGTGTGATTCTACATAAGTTTTCTCAGCAGTTAATCGATTGGCAATAGAACAAGAGAAATATATGCGATAAACCGTCACATTTCTGAGATATTACTGATTTTTGTTTCGATACCTTGGCAAAACGTCCAATGCGTTTGTGGAAGGAGAAAATGACCAAGAACCGTATCATATCGACAAAAGATGGAGAAAGGATAAATTAGTTAAGGTTCACTCTACTGTGGTCGGTGGGGTGGAGTGCAAGTGTTCCGACTGGTGAGGCCAGGTCAGGTTGCGCGGCGGATTGGAATCAGGTAAAGACAGGTAAAAACACGCTGCCAAAGCTCCTCCCCTGAAAAGGCTTAGGCTAATCTGGGAGAGCCCAGACGGCAGGACCCGCCACCATTCGGACAATTCGCGAAGGGCGGTGACCCAGTTCGGTGCCGACCTCTAGAATCGGAACACTTGCAACACACCCTGGTCGGTGTCTGGCGCAATTTTTGCTAGGTATTTTGCCAGAGCCTTATTTTAGGGGAAACCCTTACCCCCGGGCTTTGATAAAGTAAACCTTCAGTATCAGTGCTGACCATTACAGAACGGGTTTGAGTGCCCCCAAAAATATTAGCACCGAGACCACTAAATACATGAAGAATCATTTCAAAGCGAAGTCCTGAGTTGGGATAGTCACCATCGCTGTTGCCGCTCCTCTAATATCGCCCCACAATCATCACTTTATACACTGAGCCCTAGATGGCGGAGGTAGGGGTCCTCCAAAAGTGAGGCTAAGGCAAAAGTAAGGTGTTAATATTGTTCCCTCATTCAGCTAACAAAACTGGGGCAACAGCTTAGAAATGTCGTCAGATGTGTTGTGCAGAGAAGCTGCAGAAGCCGCGTTTCATTTCACGTCGAGATTACTGTAACGTGCAGGACCTACGTCTCAGTGTCTCAGTGAAATCCACGGCCCCTGCTTCCCGCATAAGCCATTAAAAGACACGTTATTGCTGACCACCCAGGACCCCTGCGGACCATTCAGGAGAGCACAGCAAGGCAAGGAACATTTCCACTCCAATCAAAAAGAAAAGAATCGACCCATCAGGGTGTTGTCCATACTCACGAAATGATCAGAATTGTAGATTGGTGGGAAAGGTCTGTGAAAAACGCTCATATACGTATCGAATGCTCACTTATTCGAAGACCGATTATCGAAAGTTATTCCAAGTTAGCTAGTCCGGGTCAAATCAAGTCGGGGGGGGGGGGGGGAGACGCAACCTTGCGTCGACGTTTCACCTACGTCAAAGCTTCTTTCCTTCCGTAGCCTCAGGATAAAGCAGATGAGACCTATGCTTTAACATATGCTTTTTTATGTAGAAGGAGGGGTTATCGATTTTAGCCTAAGCCCAGGGAGGGAAAGTAGTCTCGACGTCGACGCAAAATTGCGTCTCTCCCCCCCCCCCCTTCCCCGACTTGGTTGACCCGCTAGTCCTTTCCTACCATCAATTAAGCCAAAACATGCAACTGGGAGCAACACCAAAGTAATTAAGTGGAAAACGAGTGAGGCTGACCACAACGCGCTCACGTCGTGATCATTGCATTAGAGCAGATATTCCCCTCAGTAATTAACCTAAGGATGGTACAATTCTCAAAGCAACCGACCATGTCACAGAAGCTTTTATTTTGGGGTGCTCCGTCGCGATGTCGTTTCTCACGAAACTGTTCTACAATCATTAATTTGTAAACCCAATGTATGCTTTACCTAAACCTTACTTTGAGGGATGCAGGGGCTTCCCCGCAAACCAAGGCCAAGCCTGAAAACCTAGGCAAAATAGCGCCGGACGCCGTGCAACTATACATTGGCACATATTCTGGAGCTTTTATTTGATGCTTTTATCAGTAGGTGACACATATTAACAAACATTCCAGAAAAATTGTTTGTCTAGAAGTGGTTCACAAATCACTTCGAAATGAGCTATGAATCATCGTTCAGCAAAACAACACATTTGAAAATGCCGTTCTTTCTGTGAATGAGAAAGTTACCGTATCATTCTTCAAGTGAAAGGTGAAAACGCAAGAAACAAGTGCAACCTTGACTAATGATAGCTCTCAATAAGCAGCTTTGTAAAGAACTGGGAAACTGATAAGCACTGAGTGATACGAAGACAACGCAACGATGCCATAGTTCGCGTTGTAACACTATAAAAGATCATGTGTTTTCTCATAGTTATCCAGTCGATCAATATCCACAAGTTGTATGTTACGCCAAGCGAGTTATAGCTGAAATCCACCTATGAATGCATTTCAAGAGGAAAAATGACGTGGCGTTCCGGCAAGGTCCGGGCAAGTTGCCAGGTAACAAAAATGGTGGGGAGAAAGATGAATGAGTGTAGCCTTCAAAAAACCCCATTTCTCTCACGACACAACATAAATCGATGCGATCGCTGGGGCAACGTTGCGTTTAGTCAGCAGGTCCCCGCGGAAAATTTATGGCTGGCGCCGGTGCTTGAAATGACTTCACCGCTTGGTGAATATCCAAATAGAAACTGTCTTAGAAAAGCTACTTGTGAAGGGTTTAGTGAATTTAGTTTGATGAATTTCGGAATTTAGTGAAAAAAAAACCACTTTTGGAACCAGCCGTGATATGGCCATATCTATACTCTTCGTTTTGGGAAAATCTGAGAACGCGGATTCATTGATCGGCGAAGAAGTTTCCATAAAAATCAACTGGTTCGCTCCACCCCTGAGCGTTTTGGAAGACTAACAAGGCGGGTTGTGTGCCATTAGGACGAAAATTCGCGTAGCGGTGATTAAGGTGCATCTGGCGTGGTTCATCAGGTGTTAGCAAATTCACGTGACCGCTCACGGCACGGTCAAGTGAATTTTCTGAGCTGCGAATGAGTGCGAATTAGGGGTGTGTGCCATTGGGTCAGAAAACCCGGTAGTAGCGTTCCGCACAGAACGAGATGTTGCGAGATGGGGTGTGCCACTAGTACAGAAAGATCCCTGTGCGGTGTTTGGAGTGCGACGCGATGTTGTGAGCTATGCGTGCAACATCGCGCCTTTTCGGATGGGTCCTGAAGCGATGACGGTGCCGTACACCTTATTCTAGGGGTAATCGGTGAACGGTGAAACTAGCTCGCACCTGCGTCGCGCACCAATCGCGGACACGCATCATCACATCGTGCTAAACACGGACACGCGAACATCCTCACCTAAAGGCACGCGCCCGTGCAAAATAGGGGCGCCATACGGTTGAGTCCTGAAGTGATTACGCCTAGAATAAGGCGCAAAGTGAAGTCATCGCTCCAGGACCCATCCAGTACTGTGCGCATAACTCACACCACATCGCGTCGCAAGCCGGACGTCGCAACGAATTTCCCGCTCTAATTGCACAGACTGGACGTCCAACGCCTAAAAGCGTACGACGAGTAATCGATTTAGGACACAACTGTGTACGTTGCTCCTAGCTCCATGCATCGCGTCCCACTTCGAACATCGTGACGGGAATTTTCTGTTCTAGTGAAATACACCAACTGAAGAAGAGTCAGGTAATCGACCGGTGACTTATCCAAGAACATACCCATCACCTTTCACCGATTCCCCTAAAATGACGAATATGAAGAACAACTTGCGTCATTAAAAAATTCATAAAAAACAAGCAGGACCGTGTACGATGAAAGACAAAGCAATGCTCGCCCTGAAACTCACACTCGCGCTGCACCTTGGGTAGTAATGTTCAATTGACGATTAAGGGAGATCGGCAAACAGGAATATATGCGTATTGATTGGAGCAACAGAAGTGCAGGCCAATAGCAAAAAATAGAACTGGATCCATTTGACATATTCGCTTGCTCGTCAGTAACGCTAAGTGCTGCTGTGCTGCATACGCGCAAAAATGGATATCATAGACCCTCCCTGTAAGTTTGCACGGTGATTCAATGGTCTTTATGGGTGCGAAGTAGACAGGAAGAAGGAGCTGTGAATACGGCAGTGAAAATCAAGAAACCGGGCATCGCGCGATGGTGCCGCGTTCATACTTTGCATGCCGGTGGCGTGGCTGTATGTCTCTGCATCTCCGCCCATGTCATCTTCTCTCGTTCTTGCATTGTCTCGCCTCTCCCCCTGTCTTGCTGCATGTGAACGAAACCATACTCTGTCGGCGCAAAGTATGGACCACTTCTAACCATACTGTCGGATCTACAAGTATCTTATTTCAGAAGGCAGCTAGGACAAGGGTCAGACAGTCTAACTATCGGTGGAACACCAGGTCGCGAGAACCCACAGCTGCAGTGTTGGTGCTGCAGAACAAATGGATGTGAGAGTGGCGACCCGGTGGAAATGACGATCAGTGAGACAAGAGACAATACACGTTACCAATGACGTTTGTAGCAATCAAATAAGTGGCACGTAAGACGAGTGGAGTTGTGAGATGTTTCACCAATATTCATGTGCTCTGGCGATAACTCTTGAATGTAAGTAGTAATCGAAGTTCGAGTTACCAGCAGAGATTATCAATGCAATAAGCAAACTTATGTACCATGTAGGTGGGTCTGTGCCACAAAGAAAAATATCCGCGTGATGGTATGCGGCGTGTTACGCGATCTGTTCGAGCTAGGGATGTGCTTTCGGTTGAGTACTAGAGGATAACGGTGTCGTGCACCTTAACTCGAGCGCAATCGTTTCTGGACTCGATTGATACTGGGTCTCTAGCTCCACCCATCGCGCTGCGAATTTTCTTTTTTGATCGTATGTACCAGGGATCTCCTTCGCCAAGGAGCTTTTTTTTTGCTGAAGGATTTCGATTCGTTAGGTGGTAAGGCTAGTCGCGATTCCAAGTGGCACACAAGAGGCTTATCGCGGCCCAAAATTCACCATCGACTTGCCTAAGACTAATGTGGCTTCAGAGGGTGGAATTCCTGTTTCTGCTGAGCTGAATCATACCCTCCGTATGCATTCAATCGTTTCTTGTATTCGTGTGGGAACGCTCTGTTTGGTGCAATCGGTATCATGCAGACGCGGCTCAGAGTCGATAAATGAACGTTAGGTCTACTTCGGGATACGACATCGGAAGCGAATATCGAAAATCTGATGATGCAAGCCAAGAAGATCAAGTACGACGTCTTCGGACTGATTAAGACGAGAAGGCATCGCCCGCTACGCGCCGCTTACGTGAATGGAAAAGAGCTGTTCATCGAAGCATGCCATGGGAGAGGCGTTGACGGTGTGGTCGTTCTCGTCAACACGCACTCAGTCATGAACATCGATTCGTACGAAATTCTGACAACTCGAATAGGACGTTTGCGATTGAAAGACGTGGTTCAATCCCGGCTGACATCATCACACACGCACCAACACCAAGGATGAGCTCGAAGCATTTCATGTGGAATTGGAGAAGTTCTCTGTATAAGGAAGATGTCATCATCTACAATTTCGAAGCTGTGATCGACTAAAAGAACGGATCACAAACTTTACCTCAGAAACGAACTAGAATGAGCAAGCTGGAAGGCTGCCTGAGTTAATTATATCGATGAACTCCATTTACGATAACTCTCTCCTAGAAGCCCTGTGATCTTCGATGGACTTGGGATTCACCTGATGGACATTTCCATAACGGGGTCGATCACATCATCTTCAATTGAAGATGATGTGATCGACCCATTATGGTCGACCCGATCCCTCTCTTCGATACATGGAGACAGCCGCAATGTTCTGATATCAAAAGTACAATGCCTCGCATGAGAGTGCCAGGAGGGCAGAGAGTTCAAAAGTCTCCAAGGGGCCTATCTCTTCGGAAACTCTCGAACGGATACACCAACGTGGAGCCGCACGAGCCGCAGATGATTACCCACTGACGTTCGAACTTGCTAAGCAGTGTGTAGAGGCGATGAAAGAAGCTTTCAACGAGAGAACAGCAGCAGTGCTGGACGAAGCAGCAGAGGCTTAGAGGAGCATCCGCTGTTTCGTGAATGGCAGTGGAGAAGGTCATGTGCGACTTCTACTCGGATCTCTACGACAGCCATGTCCACCTACCTAAGTGTGAAGCAGGATGGAATTCAGTTCCTTCAGTTCTCCCTTGCGAAGTTCGACAAGCCATTTCGTTGGTAGAAAATGGTACAGCTCCCGGCCCCGACAGGGCCGGAATGTCCGAAGAATCTACCGCCACTTATCGTCAAAACTCTAGCCCGGCTCTTTATACGGCACCTACTGGAGTGCAAGGTGTTCATCTCTTGGGAAACCAGCAGGAATGTGTTGCCGCATAAGAAGAGAGTTCCACACGACATTGGAAATTAACGTCCAATTTGCACGCTGTGTAGTGTATGAGACTTCACTCGAGTCATCTTGAATGGATTGGCAGAACGTTAGACGGAGGACAGCCATATGAGCAAACAGGGTTTCGAAAAGAGTTAAGCAAAATCACATCCTTACACACCGGACTTATTGAGGTGTCACGAGAGTACAAGATGCCGTTATGTATCACAATCATCAGTTTTGAAGAGAGGCTTTGACTCCCTTTTTCTTCTTCAAAAAATTCACCCACAGAACGTTGTGCTAGTCCAGAAAATTTCAGAAGCAATGTTGCAGAAATTACCTTACGACCCGATGTATTAGCTTATACTTCTACAAAGAGTTTTCTTATTATTTCCGTTTTGAATTGTTTCGCTACAAACTTGATTTTGCTCTGGTAAATGGCATGTCACTCAGGGGTCGTGCCTAATAATGTTTGGAATTCCATAAGTAAGAACAGAAAAAGGAGGAAAGGCATAAGAACAAAGAATAAAAAAGGGAGGTAACGCGTTAGAAGGAAATCTGGCAAAAGAGGGCTCGTGTGAAAGATGTAGGGCAATGCAGTGATTTGTCATGCGCAACTTCCCACATGCGCACCAACGCCTCAACCACTAGAAACTGAATCAATGCCTATAGAATGGCTAATGTTTGCTGAACGCAAACAATTGAAAATCATTTTCATATTCACTGTATGAATCTCCAATCATGTGGGCCATATATGTTACAAGCGTGAAAAAGTAAAGTGACGACGTCAGTGCGAGCCCCCTCCTCCATAAGAACCCAAAAGACACTTTCCCACCCTTCACTCGATGGTGTCAATGTCGGCTGTGGTTTCTGCTTAAGAGAAGGAAACAGTAGCGTATGACGCTGCGTGAACAAAAACAAGACTTTGGAAATTAAGCAGCAAACTCTCTTACGCTCTATCACGCCCTACGCCTTCATACGGCCCCCATCACACCCCATCCAAACGAACATCAAATACGACCCCTTTTCCAATGGACTGGATGTGACTCCTGTCAAGGAGTGTTCGACTCACAAAGCACATTGATTAGTTGTGTTTGGCAATAACGCTTCAATTACCCTTTCAGCGTCAAACAAAATGAAGGCTTGCTTCAAATGCTCTCAATGCAATAAAAGGCAAAACACATCGTATTAAAGGGCGCATACTTCTTCCCTATGAAGAATCTCTCGACTGAAGGTGGATTTTTTTCAGAAGATCTTACTAAATCTGACATCTGCAGTGCGGAGCTGGCACATCAGCCATGTGAAGGCACGTAACAGGCATGTTGCTCTTTATCATTTAACAAGTTGGCCATCCCCATTAAAATACTAGTATGGGCATGCTTTGCATGCCTTGCCCTATTTCAATGCGTATGTTGTCAGTTTCCTCCCTTTGAGCATTAGTCTCCTGTTAATTAATGTTTTAAGTGTCAGTGAGTTAAAAACCAGTTTCTAGTTTTAAAGTTAGGCTTCAGATAAAAAGGTTTGAAAATTAATCCCAATCAATTTCAAAATTGATTCCAAATAGGTTTGTTTCCAGCCAACCATTCGCGGCATCCTGAAACCTACGGCTTTGCACGCTAGTTTGCCAGCGGTTGCCATTCGGTTGAACTCACAACCTTTTGCCGCAGTCCTGTCCTTGTCTCCCTACCTCTGTTTCCTGATATGCAGTATTGGGAGTGGCAGAGCCCCCCTCCGGGATCAAGTGTCAATCGTAACAACCTCAATAGGCAAGGTTAGTCGGTCTAATAGAGGAGACGGTCGTATTTGCTCCTGCAGGTGAGAACTGTGGGAAGTAGGGTCAGGCCTCTGTCGAAAAATTTTCAAGAAGGGGTAATATGTGCTGTGAGAGGAATCGTAATCCTTCAGGTTAGCAGTGACTGGCTCTAAATCCATGACTCTAAGAAGTACAAAAAAACTTATCCTTCGAACTGACAGACTGTGTAGGGAAGTGTCATATTTTACAGATCCTAAACAAGATCGGCCAACACCGTTCGCTTTCCCTTTTTCCCGTTAAAGCGCGTACACAGCGGCATTCTGCGCATAGCCCTGGGGCGCTTTATCTGATGACAGCTCGCAGGTTGGGTGAATACACACGAAGTTGTGGGATCTAATTGCAAAGTATCGCTTACAGACCATGTGTTCTATATAGACTGGAAAAGCGTTTGTCTATACTAGGATTGTGAATGGAATATGGCGCATCCCAAAACCAGATTCACCAACGCCAGTCCTCCTCCTAATGGTCACTTGCGGGCAAAAGATGTGTACCGAAAACACTTCATGCACATTGGACCGTTTCCAACAAATGATCTGAAAAATTTCATCGAAAAAAACTTCTCATCAATCTTTTTTGATCTAATTTCCTTTTTTTCAAGCAGATGGCATAGTCATCGTTGATGGCATCGTCATATAAGAGATTCCGCACACGAAATATGGCATCATAAAAGGACTTTGCGACCAGTTAAACTGAAGCACTTCGAGATTTCGTCAAATTTGGAACGACAGAGTACTCATCCTGAGTAGGGAAATCAAGCTGTCAATATAGGGTGAAGAAGTTCACACTACTTCGTTATATTGAGATTTAAGGAAGTTACAGCTCTTGGATGCTACACAAACTTAAAAATTTACTACATGAGCTCCTCCACGATCATCGCGACGTTGGCATGAACCGATTCGCGGTATTCATTTGCAATTCAGAATCATGGTGGCAAGTAATTGCGATTTTGTTCGAACAGTGACTTGCGGGGGATGTACAATTAAATGTTTCTATCCTCCCAGACCATTCTGGTAGCAATTCACCGACCTCAGTGCGGAAGAAGGCATGGCCGGCCTGGGCGATGAATGATCCCCGCACTATGCTACATAGTGGGAGTGTGCCCCTCCTGCCAATACTAGACCAACTCCGCCCTTAGTGAGTGACGCCTTGTTATCCTCTTTGTTGTCGTCCATGAGTGGCTTTCTTCATTTTTTCTTTTTCTTATTATTTTACTTTTGTTGGTGCGATTATCAGAGAAGTAACGAAGAGGTAAGGCCCCATTTCTAAGGAGGGAGAATCCTATGTATCGAAAATTTCCTCTGCGCTAGGCATGACATCACGCAGCTGCGAGAAACGGTTCATGCCTGAAATCATATGTAAAGGCCAAATATTGATAGGTTCTAGTTCTAGGAACCTATTGTTAGTACTTTTCGCAGGTCCGGTGAGCGCCATATTCTGCAGCGCTTTTCTGAAGTATTTTCTCGAAGATGGTATAGAACGCACCGGAAGGGGTAAGGGGAAAGTGTGGACTGTGAATACATGTTCTCTGAAAACAAACCTGCTTTAGAGGGGGATGTGTAGCGTTGAAAATTGAAATTCGCATTGAAAAAGCGCGGCTTAGGGTCATATCGCGGTCCCTCAGCATAACGGGTCGTTCTGCTATTTATCCGTGGGGGGAGCTGCTGGAGAGGGCGGAACATCGCTCGCGGCCGGGTGTAGGTTGGGACACACGAATCTAGGCCGTGACCCTGTAACAGCCTGTGGCCTTTGACCTAAGCCTTAAATAATTCAGACAATTTGTTCATGTAAATCGTGTCCTCCTTGCAAGTCTGTTCCGTTGTATAGTCAAATTGTCTGAATTATTCATGTCACAGGGCAAAGGCCACAGGCTGTCACAGGGTCACGGCCTAGATTCGTGTGTCCCAACCGTCACCCCTCGCGGCCGGCTGATTTGGCCTCTCGCTCGTCTGCATTCACCTTAAAAGGACAAATCAGGAACCTCGTGTGAGCTAGTAAGCTAAATGGTTTATATACCATTTCCACTTTGAACTGGACACTTTTCAAAACACCTGGGACATTGCTGAAATCGAATCAGACGTTTTTCAAACCACCTGGGACATTGTTGAAATCGCATTGGACGTTTTTCAAATGAAAAAAGCGTCTTTCTCATCAACATGGACGTTTTTTCTTTTGTTGTTTTTTGATTTTTTTTTGTTTATTTGAGTTTCTTCTTGAACTTCATAGTGTATTCTTAATGCAATATGACCAAAACAAATACAAATTTTCACAAAAAAAAGTAAACAGATTATTAAAACACGTTCAGTTACTGAAGGGTTGCCCTGCCGCAGCAGCCGTCATGTTCATCATGTTGACTCGGTCCAATTCATAGTGGCATTTCTTCAGTTTATTCTTCAACTTTCTTAGGGCGTCGAAAATGGAAGAAACGGCCAACTCGATGTTCACATCCTTCAGCCGTTCCTGAATCTTCCGCAAAATATTAACTTCTGGATGTTGCTCCACGATTTCTTCAATGCGCTGCATTGAAGAGATCGTGGAGCACGCGGATGACTTCCGCGGTCAGCTTGGATCTTCTGTTTTCGCCACAGCTACGCTGGACAATGGCACCTTCCTTCCTGTACGCTTTGATGATATTCCTTGCCGTACTCTCGTTAACACCAGCGACATGAGCGGCTTCATGGATTGATCTTCTGCCCACTTGTACAAGCTTGACAGGGATTTCCTTTCGGTCGTCCGCCTGTATCGTCCCGCTCACCAGAAATTGAGCTCTTCTTGCTGCTCATGGATGCTCGTGAAGTAGACTGGACAGTACGCAGTTTCGTCACAACAGGGATTACGAAAGTCAAGCCGCCGTGTTAGTATTTCGCGCGACGCGGCAATTCTTTTGAAAGCGGCTATTTATCGACGGGTACTGCCATTTGACACATGTGTTTTGTAATATACGCTTCTCATCAGAACATTCAGAAATGCTTATAGGAAGTTGCTCGACTTAAATTGAAAAACATCCATTTTGATTCGAAAAATGTTCTGGGTGGTTTGAAAAAAGTTAATGTGGTTTAAAAATCGTCTCCGGTGATTTGAAAAACGTCAATATTGGTTTGGAAAGTGTCCAGTTCAAAGTGGAAATGGTATATATGAAATGTGATGTGCTTAGGAGTACGCCGACGAAGAAACATCTCAAAAAGGCCTCGAAAATGATCACTACTATATATAATCGGCTTAGTCTGTCTGTCTGTCTGTCTGTCTGTCTGTCTGTCTGTCTGTCTGTCTGTCTGTCTGTCTGTCTGTCTCTCTGTCTGTCTGTCTGTCTGTCTGTCTGTCTGTCTGTCTGTCTGTCTGTCTGTCTGTCTGTCTGTCTGTCTGTCTGTCTGTCTGTCTGTCTGTCTGTCTGTCTGTCTGTCTGTCTGTCTGTCTGTCTGTCTGTCTGTCTGTCTGTCTGTCTGTCTGTCTGTCTGTCTGTCTGTCTGTCTGTCTGTCTGTCTGTCTGTCTGTCTGTCTGTCTGTCTGTCTGTCTGTCTGTCTGTCTGTCTGTCTGTCTGTCTGTCTGTCTGTCTGTCTGTCTGTCTGTCTGTCTGTCTGTCTGTCTGTCTGTCTGTCTGTCTGTCTGTCTGTCTGTCTGTCTGTCTGTCTGTCTGTCTGTCTGTCTGTCTGTCTGTCTGTCTGTCTGTCTGTCTGTCTGTCTGTCTGTCTGTCTGTCTGTCTGTCTGTCTGTCTGTCTGTCTGTCTGTCTGTCTGTCTGTCTGTCTGTCTGTCTGTCTGTCTGTCTGTCTGTCTGTCTGTCTGTCTGTCTCTCTGTCTGTCTGTCTGTCTGTCACGAAATTCATATCTCGCGTCGCAGTAGAGCTGGGACCCTGAATTTTTAAAGTGATATAGGGGATAATAAGGGGACATCAATGGTGAGGAATCGGAAGTGATAGCAATTGATAAGGGCTGATAAGGAGCCTCGGAAGGCGAATGGGGGGAAATTCATATCTCGCGTCGCAGTAGAGCTGGGACTTTGAATTTTTAAAGTGATATAGGGGGTAGTAAGAGGACGTCAACGGTGAGGGAACGGAAGTAATAGCAACTGATAAGGGCTGATAAGGAGCCTCGGAAAGCGAATGGGAGGAAATTCTAAAAAAAATCCATACTCAGTGCCACTAGCACAACATTGTATCGTACATCCATGTGCGCAGATGAAGGGATTAAATTAGAATCAGAGTGGATTTTGCAAGTTGGTAGTTTTCGAATCACTACACCTGAATTTTTTCGTTATTGATGACACCAGTTGATTATGTAAATTGGATGAAAGCTATCCTTTACAGATTAATGAGGGACATGCCACTCTGCCCAAGTTGTAGGTATGCGTGTCAGTACCGTCCAACTCGGTCAGGTCAAAAAAGGAGGCGGAGCAGAACACCATAGTTTTCTGCCAATTCTCAAGGGATCAGTAATCAACCCAGCACCTAGCGTGGTGCTATGACCTGGTTGTAGTCCTGACGCACACCCGACGCCCGACGCCCGACGCCCGACGCCCGACGCCCGACGCTGTTTTTGGTTGAGCTCTAGGGGAAAGGCACATCCTTATTTACTGAGCCTCAGTGAAAATACTCGCGAGAACAGTAATGTTCAATATTCTATAAGATGCCCTTGCCCTTCATTAGGTTAGTACCGAAAAGAAAGACTGTATAAAAGGTACTGCACCTGGAGATCCTGCAAATCCTGGAGATTCTCCAGACGAACGGCTACGTGATGGCTTCCCTCCCATATGGAAGGCAAGCTCAGTGTGCGATTACCTTCACGAATGAAGCTTATCAACTGCATCTCACTTAAGATAAGCATGCATCTGAATTGACGCGTGATATTCTTGTAAGCCCACACAGAGGCCCGCGCTTTCCTGATATCCAACTGCGTAGTGGCAGCTCTGGCCTTCCAAATCCCAGCCGATCAGAGATGACACCTCAGTAACTTTCGAATGATTTGTTAGAACCGTCCTTTTTCACTAACAGTATATCCGCGATGATACTTGTGTTATTGAAACTTAGTGATCGTACAACGGTGGGAAAACGGATTCATGGGTGTGTGCGCCTATGACGAACTTTCGCTTTGCGACGTCGCACTCGCGGCGCCGTCAGCACAACTTGCCGCGGTCAATTGGAATTCCGCTCAGGACGCCAAGGTCTGGCACCATGAAGGCCTTCAAGACAATAACTTTTGTGCCCTAAGAAGGCAAAATAGTGACTTAAAAGGTAAAAGAAACGATAGCATGACGTGATGACAATCCTGATCAAGAGAAAATTAATTCAAGCGTTAAACTCTGAAGGGAGTGTTACAATGTACGCAATCACATGCGAAGGAATCGAGGACGTCGCTCGCCGCGTGCGGCCGCGCGAAAAATTTGTCATAAGTCCACACAACGCGGACTCACTATTTTGGAGAATTCTTCGACCAAGCTTTTCTACAGGGCTAATGGTAGAAGTGTTGACTATGTTGTGTTGACTCTTGGCAAAGTCTTACCAAATTACGCATAAGCATTAATTTTACTCTTTTTATAGATGATCAACAGACATTTCATAACGCGTCCCCGGAGTTTGAGAAGATCGCGTCTGGTGCATACACACCAATGAACACTATGTCGTCGGACACGGGTACAGGAGCGCGTCGCGTGCCGCCATAGATCCAGTAGTCACACATCCTTGTGGCTATGATCGATACGTTAGGGGTGTGTGGCGATCGGTCGAATTTTTGCATGGCCGCCCGCGGGGAGCGGCGCGGCGAGTGCGAGTCGTTCGCAGCTTTATCTTTAGAAACAGTGACAACAACAACATAGGCGAACTTCCGAAGCTTCCAACCTGCAATCTTCAATGATCCCCCACGGTACCAGCCCACTGCGTCTTGAGCGGAATTCCAAACGACTGCGGTAAGTCGTACTGACGGCGCCGGGAGTACGACGCCACGAAGCGAGAACTCGACCAATACCACACACCCCCCTCCACAGGGACTAAAGCGACCACCCCCCTTCCTTTTTGATCTCTACAATACCGGTAACTGTTGGCGGATTGTATGTTTGCAATGTGTTTTATTGATATGTATTCTTACATGAAGCAAAAAGATATTTCTCATCTCCTTTCACGGACTGGCTGGGAAATACCATTCGCTCCTCACCTGCTCATTGAAGGTTGAGATTTTGGTTGAAGCTACGAACCCCCCCCCCCCTCCTGTCCAGCCCAATACGACCCTCCTATCGGGGAATCCCGACTCCTGATATACCCCGATTATGAGTTTCGATGTAGGGACCGTCCACGGGGGGGAGGGAGGGGGCGCTCCGCTCACTGTGTCCAGACCTCTTTCATGACTTTTAGAAACTCATCGCTGACCTTAATCCGTCTTTTCTCCACGTTTAGGTCGTACTGGAACCCAATAAAGAATTTCCGGTCCGAAAACGGAACATTCCATGCACGCTCCGTCCACCGTGGGTAGAGCTTAATTCGGTCCATGTGCTTTTCACTTCTTGTCCCACGCCCTACCCATCCCAAACTTGTCCCCATTTTTACAGTTGTCTCATGTTATGCATAATTTCGCGGCAGAAACAGGGGACAGACAAACGAAGCGCTTTATATATATTAGGTTGGCAACTAAGTAATTGCGGATTTTTAAATACTGCTTTTTCCCTCCAAACTGCTTTCCAGCAATCTCTTCTGTACATACACATGTGGTATAATTCCACACGCATCTATAGGTATTTGTCTTCCATCTCCCGGATAACCCTTTTTCGGCAAAATAAACATATCAACGGTCAACCTCATTTTCAATACAAAAATTATAAAAAGATTTTTCTTTGAATGGCGTTAGACAGGAAAAGGAAAAGGTTTCTTGTGAAAATGGAGCAAGGCTATAAGGTGGATGGGGCAGCAATTTTTATCCAAGCTCGAGAATTTTTTGGCGAGTCATTTTTTCAATAGTGGTAAAAAAGTTTTTAAATTTTTTTTTCAAAAAATTCTCGAGCTTGGATAAAAATTGCTGCCTCATAGTTCTGATCTTTCCCCATCGGATTATCACCTTTCCCTTTCCCTGTCTAACGCTATTCAAAGAAAAAAAAATTGGAATTGAAAATGAGGTGACTTTTGATATTTTTATTTTGCCGAAAAGGGTTATCCGGGAGATGGAAGACAATAATACCTATAGATGCGTGTGGACTTGTACTACATATATATGTACAGAAGAAATTTTGTGGAAAGCAGTTTTGAGGGAAAAAGCAGTATTTAAAAATCCGCAATTACTTAGTTGCCAACCTAATAGTAGTGGTTGTCCCTCAACATGTTCTTGTGAACGTGTAAGGCGGTCATACTTACCGGAAGCAGGTGGCTGCGTTCACAGGCAGCGAGGGATAGTGGCACGGGGAGATGCAGAGATGACGCAGGCAATGAGATGGGGCAGGGTGGCATACAGATATTCGTAGTCACGCCCTGCCGTCGGCATCGCACCGTACGATCGCGGTCTAATAAACTTTAAACTTTGAACAGCTCAACCCACGATTTAACATCGCCATGTTCCCCATCACTGTTCTTTGAAAGTCTGCGTGGTTATCCGATAAGTACCAGCGATCAAGAGCAGGGACCACATGCTGACCAATCCTTAGACGGTGGAGACTCCGCCTGAAGGCACATTCCAGGATTACCCTGAATGGGGTAAAGCGCTGAATTACGGAAATGGAGGTGCTGAGGAATAGCCGACAAAGAAAAATCAAGACCCCGAGAATGGCAAAAAGGCCTCCTGGCGTCTGACCTTGTACGAGGTTACCGGGTGAAAGCGAGCCATTGAGCCAGTTCCCGTTGGATGTATCATGAGGAAGCCTGAGATATCACCTGTTTCCTCTTATCAACGTTTCCTTCACTTTCGAGATTTTTCTTTATCTCATCTTCTCGGGTAAATCACATCCCTTATTGCCACGCTGTTGCCACCGCTGCCGACGTCATTACCAGCAATCACGTCTAGAGTGGATGGGCTTGGGCTGCTTGGTGGAGTCGCGCTATCTTCTTTGGCTCTCCACGCTACAGAAACTCACCCTCACGCCTCGGTAAAGGTGCAGTCTACGTGGGTAGATCTATCTGACCACAGAGGGGGCTGTAATACCACAACAATCCCGGAATGAGCCTTTGAAAGATCTGGGGAAAGGACAGTCAAAGTGCAAGCCCATGGAATAAAAGGATCCTCCGACTTGTTGATGTGAAGGAGAGAGAGTGATGCGCGGTGTTACCTTTAGCTTATGTTACCAGTGTACAAGGGTAACTCACTTCTCGTGCTTTGAGTGGGAATGCTTGACCCTTGTTGTGAAAGAAATCCTGGAAACTGGAAGACTTTTGCCTTGGGCATTTCTTATCTTCAGAACTTTGTGGTGCTCCACAGGAGGCGAATTGAGCAGCCCCTTGAGTAGACATCATTTTGTATGTAGACAGTTGTTGTGCATATTATGTTGAATGGATGGAACTATGAAATAATAAAAAAAAATTAAAAAGCAAAAACCGGTCGGAATGGTCCGAAGCTTACGGACTAATCTAGTAGCCTACCTGAACGAGTACCTTTCCCAACTGACACAATCATACTCTATATATAAACCAGGAGTTTGGTCTGTTTGTACTGTTGTCTGTCCACCCTGTTGGTTCAATTACCCAAGTTAAAGGTACTCGACACTCGACATACCCCCGGGAAAGATCGGCTTTAGCGTGGTTTGGGTGGGGAGTACTAGGAGATGTACAGAGCGGACATGGACTTTGTCGATATTGATTGAAAATATCGGTTTTTGTGCAGAAAGCTGGGAACGGCTTATGGACCACACTATTGATTGAGTGCCTTCATAAAAGTTAAAATTCCACAACATCGTGCATCACCGATCAATACTGATTGAAAATATCGGTTTTTGTGCAGAAAGCTCGGAACGGCTTATGGACCACACTATTGATTGAGTGCCTTCATAAAAGTTAAAATTCCACAACATCGTGCATCACCGATCAATACTGATTGAAAATATCGGTTTTTGTGCAGAAAGCTGGGAACGGCTTAACACTATTGATTGAATGTGTGAAAAATATGAGACTCCAAAATGTTTATTTCAAGAAACTCAAAAGACTGTAAAAGTCCCAAAAGTTTTCCAAAACAAGTTGCAATATTTCGTTGCGTAGCACCTTCCTCAGGCCTAAAAAGTGGCAGTAGTATTATTGTGTAATATACAAGGTATATTACAAACTATTGATTGAGTGCCTTCATAAAAGTTAAAATTCCACAACATCGTGCATCACCGATCAATACTGATTGAAAATATCGGTTTTTGTGCAGAAAGCTGGGAACGGCTTATGGACCACACTATTGATTGAGTGCCTTCATAAAAGTTAAAATTCCACAACATCATGCATCACCGATCAATACTTACTTAGATACTTAGATACTTAGATGGCCCGTCTTCACTGGTTGTGCGGGTCCCAGCACGATTTCCATTCGGTTCGTTCTATCGCGATCATCATCCAGCTCGTTCGTTGACTTCGTTGGTGGCGACCACGAGAATCAGCCGTTCTGGAATTTCTCATTAGTTTAACGTGTTCAACGAACACATCTCCCCATCTTTTGGGGGGTCTTCCGCGGGGACGTGGACAATCCCAGGGGATCCACTCCACTGTTCCTCTTGTCCACCTATCGTCTTCTCTTCGCATTATATGACCGGCCCAACGGTGTTTGGCCTTCGATGCGTATTCCGCACGGTCTCGTAGACGAGGCATCTGCCTCAATCGGAGCTGCGAAGCCCGGCACGATATTGAGATAGCCGGGTGTACTTCAGAAGACATCTCTCGAGTGCTCTGTGAGTCACCTGCAAGGACTTCGCCGTGGCTGACGTATCAGGCCACGTCTCGGCGGCGTAACACAGAGCAGGAAGGACTGTCGAGTCGAATAGACGGGCGCGTAGGTCAGGATCCTTTAGCTGGTCGGTGGCCTCTTCAATGGACCCGTAGACTGACCATGCAGCTCTCTTTCTTCTGTCGAGCTCTTCCTTCATGTCGTTGTCCAGTTCATGGAACGCCCAAGATAGACGTACGACTTCGTTTCGGCGATGGGAGAGCCGTCGATTTTGACATTTCCTCCATCGCACCAGGCGTTCTTCATGAACTGTGTCTTCATCCGATTGATCAGCAGTCCGATCTTGCTTCCGGCTTCGTTCAGCTCTCGGAGCATCGCCTCTGCTTCATTGGTACTACGCGAAAAGATGACGATGTCGTCTGCGAAACGAAGAATCGAGAGGATTTTCCGTCCACACATATGCCCTTGTCGTCCCAGTCGAGCGACTTCATCACCCACTGCAATGCGGCAGTGAACAGCTTCGGCGAGATGGTGTCGCCTTGCCTAACGCCCTTTCCGATGGAGATGTTGATTGGGCGTTGGAAGAGCTGTATTGTCGTAGAACAGCGGTGGTAGCAGTGAGCTAGTGTTCGAATATAGGACGCGTCCACTCCTTGGTCGACCAACGCAGACAGGATAGCATTCGTTTCGACGCTGTCAAAGGCCTTTTCGTAATCGACGAAGGTTAGGACGAGGGGAAGATGGTATTCCCTGCAGACTTCAATGACCATCGCAACGGTTTGAATGTGGTCCATGCAGCTGAATCCCTGACGGAATCTAGCTTGTTCGTATGGCTGGGCCTCATCCAGTGTGCGCGATATTCGCGTTAGGATGATCTTAGTGAAAAGCTTGTAGAGCACGCTCAGCAAGCTAATCGGTCGGTAGTTGCGAAGATCATCCCTGTCACCTTTCTTGTGCAAGATGACAGTGCGCGAACTCCTCCACTGATCCGGGATCCGCTCCTTCTGAAGGTAGGACGTCATATGTGCCGCGAGTAGTGAGTGCAGGACGTGGTTTCCTGCTCGAAGGAGATCGGCAGAGATCTTGTCTGGCCTTGGAGCCGTGCCGCTCTTCATACTCCTAATTGCGACTCGCACTTCAGACGGCAGAATCCTAGTGGTGTTTCTCCAGCGGGGATGTCTGGATCTGGCAGGGGTAGTGTGCAACGGAACAGATTGGTGTAGAACCTCCCCGTGATTGACTCCATCTCGTAACGGGAAGTAGTGACAGTTCCGTCTTCAGTTTTCAATGATGATAGCGGAATACTGAACTCGTTGAGGTCCCGACGGCACTTCTTCAGACTTCGTCTTTCCTGCGCCGCCTCTAGAATTTTTCTCTTCCTGTACTGCGCAAGATCCTCGTGTAACGCATTTCTGCAACTGGCATTGATAACCAGTCGCTCGAGATGAGTTGCATTTGGATCCAGCCTCAAACTTCTCCTCCTTTCAAGCAGCGTCTTGGTGTTCGATGAAATCCGATCGCTTCTGCTTGATTGTTGAAGACATGCAAGATCAGCACAGGTTTGCAACCCTTTGAGAAGCAGCTCGTAGTCTTCGGTCGGGTCCTCCACGACTCGCCAGTCATAACGGGATAGTGCCTCGTTCAGAAGGTTCTCGTCATACACGACTTGCTTCCTCCCCTTCGGCCGGTGACAGGTGTTCTTCTCCAGTCGAATGTCGAACCTGATTTTGGCCCGAAGAAGGCGATGATCGGATCCACAACAGAAAGATGGCACCATGGAGGTGTCGTAGAGGCACCATCTTCTGTTTGTTAGGATGTGGTCGATCTCAGCATGAGTCGTGCCATTGGGACTCCCATGTCCAGCGGCGGTGTTCCTTCTTCTCAAACAGCGAATTACCATGGAAGAGACGTGCTGCAGACATGAGGTCAACGAGACGACTTCCGTTGTCGTTCCTATCGCCTATCCCGAATTTTCCGATCCTATGTTCCTTGCTGTTGCCTTTTCCTAACCTTGCGTTGAAGTCACCGACAACGAATTTGTAGAAGGACTTCTCTTTGCGGATGACTTCTTCCAGGTGTTCATAGAACGCATCCAATTCGGAATCGTCAGCTGCTGCGTGTGGTGAGTAGCAGTTGAATTGAGATGGTCATCTGATGGGGTGGATGAAGGCATAGAATGGCTAGACGAGGAGACAGAATCTCGTGAGAGTGGACGTGGCGGACGACAGACGGGTGCACGACAAATCCAACGCCTCCGACATTCCGCGATGGGATCTTCTCTCCAAGGATAACAAGAGTCCCGTCGTTGAACTGTCGTACGTCGATTCTTCTGCTCTTTGTTTATTGTAGCGCGATCACATGGAACTTGATGCGAGTCGCAGCGTCGAGGAGAGTATGGAGATCGGCGTTGGACGAGACTGTTCTGGCATTGTAGATGCAGAGCATGAAGCAGACTCCGTGCCGTGTACGAGGTGTGTCGTCATTGTCCAGAATCCATGACGTCCTGCGCAACCCGAGATTTCTTCGCCTCTCACCGGTTGTCGTACCGTCCGACGTCGGAGGCGGCAGAGCCCGGTGTGCGGGGTACTGAGGCTGTTTTTCTGCTGGTTGAGCGTTTTTTTCCCTGGTGTCCTGAAGAAACGTTGCCAGCGCGTCCGCAGACCCCTTACTCAACCATCGAAACAGAGGGAAGGGGGGGGGGGTCCGCTCTTGGCTAGGACTTTACTCCTTCTCAGCATGGTTGAACCTGCCAGGAGCATTTGCCGAAGCAAAAGACTCCCGCTGTGCATCGCAGTCCAGTCCCATTGCCACCCCTCGCCACGATGAGGCGTCGGACCGTCGAGGGGATCACCGATCAATACTGATTGAAAATATCGGTTTTTGTGCAGAAGGCTGTAAACGGCTTAAGGTTCACACTACTGAGTGAGTGCCTTCATAAAAGTTAAAATTCCACAGCATCATGCATCACCGATCAATACTGATTGTAAATATCGGTTTTTGTGCAGAAAGCTGGGAACGGCTTAAGGTCCATACTACTGAGTGAGTGACCTCATAGAAGTTAAAATCCTACAGCATCATGCATAAGCGGTCGATATTAATTGAATATATCGGTTCCTATGCAGAAGGCTGGAAACGGCGGCTTATGTTCCTTCCAAGTGTTAAGCATGTACAGTCGATCAAAGCTCCGAGTTCATCGCACGTGGTAAAGCAATTGAGCGCAATTTTTCAGCGTGTATTATTTCAAATCACTAAATCAACGTAATGAATTGTGTAGCAACTCAAGTGTTCTGTGAATTTTGATTTTAGCTTTTATTTTTGAGTTTCTTCAGGAGATGGCTTGGAAGGCACGCAGCTGGATGAAAAGCATCGCACTGCGGTTCCGCGATATGTAGATTTTACATCTCGTTCGGCTTCAATATGTTTTCCTATGCACTTTGAACTCTGGGAATCGACGTCACGAGGCAAATATGGTAGGCCTGCAGGTTCATGAGTAGCTATCGATAGAGTGCAAAAATTGCAAGTTCACAACCTTGGCATGTGCGAAGAAAGTTATCGTGTCTACCTAATGCTTTGATTAAAGGATGGCGACAAGCAAGCGTACCGACCATACATCGAGGTTCGGCCTGGCGGCTGACCGACCATCTAACGCGACCTGCCTTCAGTGGATTACGTGTCACGATTTCGTCTGTTTCAGGCTGCCCCCGACACCTTCTTATATTTTCGTTGCGGGTCATTCCTAATAAATATCGTATTTTGAACGTTTCCTGTATTGTAGCAAAAATACAAAAGAAGGGAAGACTTACGGTTTTGGGACGACCACTTCGCGCAGTATTCGTAGTATCAAAGTATATCTCATTCGTAATTCCAAATAAAATCATGCCTATACGCCGAATCGTGGATTTTCAAACGAACAATCATATTATCAGTCCTCCTTTCTCACAAAGTCTAAACTTCTGGAAACTATGAGTGCAGTATTGTCCCAAAAGCTGTGGGTTTATAATATGATGTCGAGCCATGGAATTCCCACTTTGCCTTATCATATGAGACTTCTTCGTTCCGCTGGATCTCCGAATATAAATCGCATGATATTATTTGGAAGAGAACTAGGTGAGAGGCATTAGGCGAAGTTTTGGCCAGTCGTTGAATAGGAAAACGAAGACGCAACCTTAGAGGAAGAACGGAAAATTGATCAAAAACCCGAAAACGTGCGAAACTCCTTCCACTAGGGCATGCTTTCGCTCTCTCTGAATCACTGCAGGGGTGATGCGTATGGTGGGGTTTGTTAAGCCAACGTTATGAACCCCGCCGTCCACCAACGACTACACTGCCGACGGGACCACCACACTCAAACGCGTTTGAAGGTGGCCGCAATAAAGGCCCTGACACATTGTTCATGGTTCGCGATTCAGGCGGAAAGAGTAGGATATGTACGTCTATTTCACAGCGCTAGATAAGGCGTGGCCTGGATGGCGAGAGTGAGAGTGTGTGGCAGGGTAAGAGGGTTTCATACTCTCTCTCCCATGTCCGTGGGCCACGCCCAATGTAGCGCTGTGAAATAAACCGTAGATAAAGGAAATAATGCGCCTGAATCGCGCGATCAGCGCGATCGTTTGTTTCACTTGATTGATATGTATCTTTTCTCTTCCACCTGCATCGCAATGTATGAATGCAGCCTTAGGAGCACTTTTCATGATTCCGCTCTGGACCATCTCTTCTAAACACGCCACCTCGTTCACTGAAATTCTGCCTTCTCACTTCTGATTTTCCTCATTACCCGTATTGATGTCTATGAATTTGGGAACACGGGCCTATCCTAGACTGCATTTCGGCACCGAACAAGCTCTAACCAAATCGTTTCAACGCAATTCCAAATCCACAACGTATACTAAACGAATTTGCAAGTGGAAAATAGGCGATTTGTCGAAAGGTTTACATGCCAGTTTAGTGATGTTCTGCTCTGTGAGTGTTTTGGTAGGGCAGTCTGTTGCGGATTGAGGTGATCGGTTTGTATCTGATCCTTATCGCAAAATAGTGGGGTTAGTAGTTACGAGCAGCTATGAGTGTCCGATGATATCATACCAAAACGCGCCTAATTGTGTGTTTTCTATTGAATGCTTGACTAAGTATCTCTCTGTTTTCGCTTAAAGGGACGTGCACGAAAGAATGAGGTTCTCTGTTACCTATCTGTTTATGTTGTACTTACCTAATAAGGGAATCATGCAAAGTTTTGCGCGAAAAAGTGAGTATCCGTTTAAAATACGGATCCTCAAAGAGATGAATGGGGGGCGGAGCCTCTAAACAAGTGCCCGCCCCGTCGTCCGCCGCCGTTGAAGACGGGGAGTGGGACTGTTTACGTAACTTTCTGTTCCCGCTGTGCGTCTCTGACAGGACGACGGGACGACGATCACTTCTTACTTTGAAATCCCGCCCCTTGCTCATCACTTTGAGGAGCTGTGTCTTCGTCAAATTCTCACTTCATCCGCGCGAATACCTGCATGCGACCTCTACCAAGCAAATACACGTAAATATATGGGTCACAGGAAAAACTCATTTTTCCGTGCACGATTCCTTTAATGTCCAGCCCGAAAACTTGAATACGATACAGTCTCACAAGCTTTCAATCTATGCTATGAATCCCGAGTCGTTAAGTTTCCAGTTCGTCTTTTCGTCACGCATTTACTCCTTTTCGCTAAATATGGGGATAATCACAACACGATATTATTTGCAACTGTACGTGCTCAGAGATCATTGAAAGACACTATTAGGGACAATTTCGGCCGATTGTGGATAGAATTGCTAATAGTGCAAGACAAGAGAAAAAATAGAGGAGTGATAAGTGATCAAAATCTCGAGTGATAAGCCACACCTATACATGTTTGTGTTACAGCATGGCGTTTGGCGTTTCTGTGCGTTTGTAGATTGATTCGGGTCATTCATTCTACAGTAAAAAACTAAAAAGATTTTAGATAATGAGTGCAAGAGCAACAAGTACCAGCGAAGCTGTATATGAACGGGGGAGATCGGGAGGGCCTGCGATTACAATAACAGGCGCAGAGGAATTAGATGAACAGGAGGAGGTGCAAGATAGTGTTGGGAGAATGAGTCTACAGCAAAGGACAAGAAAGGAACCGCAGCGGATTCCACAGGTACGTCGTTTCGAGAGAATAAGAGGAAGTACAGACTAAGAGGAGACTCTGGAGGCGAGAAGAATTGAAAAAGAGAGAGGGGCTCTGGAGCAAGGAACAGTTCGAAGAGGACATGAGGTTGAAGATCAATGACAGAGACAACAAGAAATCGAGGAACAACAGATAGCTCGTCGCTCGCGAGAGGCTGAGAGAGCCAGAATAAGAAAGGAGCGTGAAACTTCGGAACAGAGGAGAACTCGCCAGTCCCGAGATTGAACGAGCAAGGGTGCGTAGAACGCAAGAAACCGAAGAACAACGAGGAGCCAGGCCGTCCCGACAAGCTGAGAGCATAAGAGCGCGGATAGCGCATGAAAGCGATGACGAGCGAAGAGATCGACTGTTAGCGCAATCTGTAAGGACACGTACGCGAAGAGTGCAGGAGACCGACAGTGAACATCGATCGCGTATTGCTGCCGATGCGCAACGAGTACGCCTACGTAGAGCAAGTTTGTCGGCAGTTGAAATTCAGGAAAGACGGCAAATGGAGTCAGAAAGACATCGCATACGTCCACGAAGTATGGCTGGTGGGACGAGAAGAGCAGCACGTCTGAATATAGAACCGGAAGAGCATTACGATGGTCCTATGAATGTAGAGTGTGAGAGATGAGGAGCTAGGCACTTTAAGTCAGAATCAAAACCTGGCAGGACTACATTCAATGACTGCTGCAATCACGGAAATATTCACCTAGAGCACTTCGCGATTTTCCCTGAAAAATTACGCCGACTGTTTACAAGTCAAGCTGCTGATGCAAAAGAATTCCGCGAACATGTCCGTAATTATAATAGCGCCTTTGCATTCGCGTCCATCGGAGTGCAGCTAGATTCTCCAAGAAGATTGCTTTCGAATTCATGGCCAAGTCTACCATAGAACTGGACCAGCACGTCCGGAGAGAGGGCAACCGCCACGATACGGCCAGATTTGCCAATGGCAGCAGAAGAAAGGGCAGGAATTCCTGCAAACATAAATTGCAATTCGGCACATTTACGTTCACCAGTGCCCTTTTACACGGGACTAATCCTTTTGCGCAAGCATATAAGATGCTGAATGAGATCGCTTTAGAGGAAGAGGCTAGAGCTGCAAGGGAAAATCGGTCTGCCCTGGCGGTCAAGACGGTATTTGAGACCTCTAACTTGTATTCACGTCGTTACAATGTGCCAACAGCTAACGAGGTGGCGGTGGTATACGTTGGGGCAGAAGGTGATGTTCCCGCTCAGCATAGTCTAGAGGTGCATCTGCAGTCAGTAGGCTCACAAGATATTCATGTCCACGACGATAAGTGTGATCCACTTTCTTATGCCATTTTGTTTCCTCGGAGGGAACGCGGCTGGCATCCGAACATGCAGAAGATTCCAACAGAAGGGCGCCGGACAAGAATAAGCCAAAAGTAGTATTACTCCCACATGATAGCCGATAGGGTATCATTCAATCCTTTACACTTTGCTGAAAAACTGTACCAACAGTTTTCGGTGGACAGTTATGTAAAAGTTGTACAAAACCGCTTGAATTATGATCGCACCCACCAGACAGAACTCCGTGTGGACACTTATTGTGGGCTCGCCCATTACTTGGCAGGAGACATGGATATCGAAGGGCCGCCGGGCACAAGGAGAATTATTTTACTGTCGTCATTCCCATGTTCTCCTCGGGCCATGGTACAAAACTATCAAGACGCAATGGCGATTGTTTCGAAGTACGGAAAGCCTAATCTTTTCATAACATTCAGCTGCAATCCTGCATGGAGGGAGAAACAGATCAACTAAAAGCCGGGCAGACAGCTTCTGATCAGCGACATTGTGGCTCGCGTATTTCACATCAAGCTTCAAGAGCTCATTAAGGATCTTCTCAAGCGGCATGTCTTGGGACAGTGCATAAGCGTGATGGAGTGGCAGAGAAGAGGTCTCCCTCACTCTCACAATCTACTAAGGTTCGCTGAAGAGGATAAACCGAGGAGTGTAGCTGAAGTTGATTCCATTGTGCAGGCAGTTATTCCCGATCCACTCACGGAACCTCGACTGCATCATGTCGTGACGACTTGCGTGATGCATAGGCCCTGTGGTCCAGGAAATCCCAGCGCGCCATGCATGGTAGATGGTCGATGCTCGAAAATGTTTCCTAAGCAGTTCAGAGAGAACACAAACATCGACGGGAATGGCTACCCCGAGTACCGGCGCCCAAATGACGGAAGAACGGTCGTGTCTGGCACGACAACACTTGACAACAGATCTGTGGTTCCTTACAATCGGTATCTATCACTCCGCTATTATGGTCATTCAAATGCGGAGATCTGTGCAATGGTTCACGCAGTGCGTACATGTACAAATATGTGTACAAGGCCCGGATAGAGCAGCGTTACATATTGTAAGAACAACAAGCTATGGCGAAAATAGACCAATGACGGATTCATTCGTCAACGCCAGAAATGTATGCGCACCGAAATCTGCACACAGGTTGCTTGGATTCGATCTACAAACCAAATCGGACACCGTTTACAGACTGCAGGTACATCTGCCAGAACATGAGAACGTGACATTCCCGAGGGGTCAAGAAGAAGGAGCACTTCGTCGAGCTGCTGGACGCGACACCACTTTTACAGCATGCTATAGGTTGAACGCTGAGCATGAGAATATGTATGGAAATGGGAATGCACCTGAAGAAGAAATTGACGCTCGAACGCTATATCATGTTCACCTGCCCGAGCATTTCGCATTTAACCAACAAACAAGGAGGTGGACAAGAAGAATAAGGCAGGGACGGCAGATAGGAAGAATGTATACGGCAAACCCATTTGATGTGGAGGGCTGTAGTCTGAGAACCCTTTTTCTAGAAAGGGGGCAGAGTCTTTCGAAGATCTACGTAGGGCCAACGGAGTGACTTACGGTGTTTTTAGGGAACCTGCGAAAGTTCTCGGACTAATGCACGACGATTCTCATTACGAAACTTGTCTGCAAGAAGCAGCTGAGTTTCGAATGCCAGAAGAGCTTCGTTCGCTGTTCGGCAGCCGTATCTGTTTTTCTAATGTTACCAAACCGAGACAGCTGTGGGAACATTTTCAATCAGCGATGGCAGAGGATTATGTTCACCGTGGAATGAGTAATGAAGAGGCTGTAATTCGGGCATACTACGACATCGTGGATAGGATGCGGATGAGTGGGGCGGATCTGAGAGGGTTTATTCCTCCTCCTGGTGATCGTAGGCCAGATTGCACCAACGATAATGATCTATCGGAAGCGGAGCATATCGCGCTCTACAATAAATTGAATATTAATCAAAAGTCGGCAACGGATGACATCTTGCAGACTGTAGATGTGGGGCGCACAGGAAGACACTTCTTCATTGACGGTCCAGGAGGGAGTGGAAAAACATTTCTGCACACGGCACTATACCACACGCTTCTATGAAGAGGGAAGAAGATTATATGCGTGGTTTGGACAGGTATTGCTGCCAATCTACTGCCCCTTGGAAGGACAGCAAGCAGCACTTTTAAGCTGAACATTAACGACAACAACAAGACCAGTACTATGAAAAGAGAAGCTGTGGAAGCTTGAGCCCTTCAAGATAACTCTGTAATTTTCTGAGACGAGATTTCTATGGTGTCAAAATGGACGATGGAGGCCGTAGATGCTTTACTGAGATAATGCAGAATGAGCTACCATTCGGAGGCAAAGTCATGGTTGTTGGAGGTGACTTTCGCCAGGTTCTTCCTGTCGTGGAAAAAGGGAGTCAAGAAGATGTGGAAAACGCAACGTCAACAATTCACAATTGTGGAAGCACTTCGTCACCTACCGTCTCTCGATCAATATGAGGGCTACGTCTGATAGCGGAGACTGGGCCAGAATGCTGAGCAAATTGGTGAGGGGAGTTATCAAGCAGACGATACTGGCTGTATTAAATTACCATCCACTCTCTATAGCACGGGAGATCTCATAAGTGATGTCTTTGGCGAGACCATATCAATCACCGACACCACAGATCTTGCGGAAAGGGCAATTCTTGCTCCCAGAAACATACACGTGTCGCACATGAACGACTTGGCATTACAAAGAATGCCTGAAAACTTGGAACTGAAAGTGTACAAGAGTGTTGATGAGGTGGACAAGGCCGATCCAAGTGACGCCTTCAGAAATCAAGTGGAGCATCTCAATAAGCTACAACCGAGTGGAATGCCACCGCACGAACTCAAATTGAAGAGCGGATGCATTGTCATGCTGCTAAGGAATCTTGATGTGACGAAAGGCCTATGCAACGGAACGAGATTGATTGTCGAAGCTTCATCGCTGTCCCCAGGTCGTAAAGTGTCTACAAAGAACAATTGTTACTCTTGCGAAGAACAGACGACTCTTCTTCAAGACCAACCACCAATGCCCACACAAGACAAGCGAAAGGATGAGCTGGTAACACCACTCATTGCTGATGTCAAGAATGGTTACGCTCTCAAATTCATCTTTGAAATATACATTTGGTTTTATAGGGTAATGAACTACTACTTCCATCCACAGTACGAACGAACACCGATCATCTGTACACAGCAGGTTAGTCCTCAGTGTGAGCATACGACTAACCACTGATTTAGAATCCAACTTTAGAGTTTTCGTTTGGTTGCGCCATTTACCAAGAGTCGTGAGTCACGAGCCACCACCATTGACCGCCTGCATGGATGTGACCGACAGTTTTCTGTCGCTCAGTGACTTTTTTTAGGGTTTTCGAAGACTTGATTTCGTTTCTTCGTCACAGCTGCGTTCTTCAGCTCTTTTAGAGTAGTTATTGAACGCGATAACCTGCGAGGATTATTTGAACTGTGCTGCTAATGTAAGCGGTTGTTCGTTTCGACGTATGCTTGAAGACAGAGATAGGGGTTATAAGGGTTACAAGGAACCCTAAAAGATGCCTTTCATTTGAAAGTTTATCTGTGACGAAATCCCCCACGAAAGAACGCTCCCGAGCTGTGGCGGAGGAGGTCGTCTCAGCCCAGCCGCCTTTCTTATTCCGCACCGCCTCCTATGGTTGACTTTGCCGGAGAGTGACTGAGGTGTTGACTAATGAGCATGATAGCAGAATGATACTTATCATATCGTATTGAAACCGCGTCAATCGAAATGACGTGGTGCTTAGCGTGTCAGCTTTCGTGGTGAAAACGTCCAGCGGTCAGTATCAAGATTGGATGAATGATGCAACCGAATTATTCCTATCACTGCCTTTAATGCCAGCCTTACTATCTCCATTGCCCAGGTGTGATGTGCGTGTGATGAGTTGTTAAGGATGTTTTCTAAAAAAAAGTTTATTTTCATATTTGATGTGTCATTTATTTGTGAGATTTGCGTGATGTGTTACGTAGTGAGAGTTTCTCTTTCAAGGCATTTACGGAATTAATGTGTTGCTTTGAAGGTCTCTCTTGAACAGAGGTTTGCAGGGTGAATTTGGACAGGGCGTGTTTCTCTTCTAGATGCGTTATTCTATAATTCACGCATCTCCTGTTCTTCATGGACCCATCGCTGTTGGGGATGTGGATGATACGACCAGTGTTGAGGTTGAAAGCAGAACAGAAGCTAATCTCCTAGATACCCAGATTCGTTGGCACTCCCACAATGATCGCCTTCACGGTTCACCCTGTTTTGTGAGTTTTTCACTACTTTTTCAAATGATTGCGTGGAGTTTCGTATGGCTTTCCGTACCCTTTTGTCGATAAAATTGGCTTATAGCGTCGTTTGTGAAAACTCGTTGAAAGCTGCTGGATATCAATTACTCTTCCACATAAAATTCGTCTATGAGCAGTACACTAGCAGAAGCGGTATTTCTATGAGATCATGGGCAGAATTATAGGACCAGTACCGATTGAGAGCTTCAAAATTTGATCGGTGAACTGGAAAAAATCACCGAGCCACACCAATAGGAGAGCGAAGTTGCAGAACTAAAAATTTAGTGAAGTCATATTGGTCGACATCGATCGAAATCACCTATTTCAGTGTAAAGAGCGAAAATGGGCAGTAGAAATACACCGAATGATCACAGTCGTACAATTTGAAACTTTGTAGCATCATGAGTAGCTGTCGATTCCTGCGGTGGGCAGGAAATGTGATGGACTACAGCAGTGAGCAGACAAAAGCGGACAAGGTTCAGCACGTAGCATGTAGATCGATACCTATTGCTATGATGGGCCTTAGTCGTGAGAACTGTAAGTGCACCACCCCAGTGGCACAAACGGAAAACTATAAAGTTACGTTTAGGTTATTGACTCCAAACTAATCGTCGAGCAACTTCTGTTCACGTGATTTTACCCGCTGCCCACTTCTCACCGATACCCCGTAACGCGATGTAGATCGCGAAGCTCACCTGGTTCACATATAAGGCCGCTTTCAGACTTTGCGATTTTGCGATTCTGCGGTTTTGCAACCGCGATTTTGCGATTTTGCGGTTTTGGCTTCCTTGCAGGACTTTCTTTAGTATTTTCTTATTATGAACGTGCTTAACCTAGATTTGTATTTGTTTTGTGTTTTATGTGTGTGGGTTGTGTGTTTTGTGTACATGTTGTCATCTACAATCACTATGCCCCTACCAGTTGCTGTAATTTTATTTCCTTTTTGTAACCCAAACTTGTTTGCATTTTCAGAGTCGATGGTTTCTTATGCGATGTGATTTGGTTTGTTGGAGATGTAATTTTTTGTTTTTTTGAGAAATGGGGATGTAATTTTTCACCGCACTAAATTCGGTAAGTTCATCTGAATTCTTGTTGATTCCTCGTGACTGCTTAGTTCTTTCCCTATTTATAAGAGCTTGTGAACTGCGCAGTTTCTTAAAATCTTTGTTTTAATAATGTATCGAGAATATTGTCTTTTGACTGTATGCATAACATCATGGCAGTCGCTCTGAACAGTACAAGATCGCATATGATTCTTTCCAACAAGGTACGTGTTTTCACCTACGCTTTTATTGTGAAGTGCAATAATATCGCCATCATAAGTACTCTTAATTTTTTGCTTCGCTCGTTTTCATAATCCCCGGTAAGCGGATTTTTACTGCAGGTGGCACGTAACTTTGCTTTTGCTTCATGATTTCACATTAATATTCCTAAAATCTTAGCCTGACGATATTGCGGGTTGATGATGTTGATGCTGTTGTTGTGTTGATGGTCTTGATGTTGTTGATGTTGTTGTTGTATTGAAAATGTTGATGATGTTTTTGTTGTTGTGTGCATAGTGAAGCTGAGTTTGCAATTGTGAAGAAAATGCATCTACAACTGTGAAGAAAATAATCTAATAAAGTGTTGCTGGCTATCGTTCCCTTTGCAGTTTCGCAGCGAGTACCAAAAAGATCAGCCGATTCTTCTTTCATCCATCAAGCAGGAAAAACATTTCACGCTTCATATATTACTCGAGGTAGTGGGAGTTATCGAGGGAAAGGAAGCATACAAAGCTACTCTATCTTTATATTCAGTGGCTCACAGGTTCGAGTTGTATACTCCCGTCCCAGCGTGCCAGCTCGTTTGTACATCCAGTTCGGATCGACTACGATGTCTGTATAATGAAAGGAAGTGCTTGTTGTCTAGACTTCCCGCTCCTCTATGCAGTCAGCTAGAGCAGGAGTGTAACAGAGATGCAAGGTATTCCATATATTATAAGTGAGAAAGAGTACGACAGTCAGTATCCTAAAAAAGTTTGCATAATGTGTATTTATTGTAGTGAAGAAACGCTAAATAGTATAGATGCAGGACTTTTCGAAACCATTCGTTGTGTCGTATCTCAGGCTCTCGATGTGATTAATAAATCTACAATCACCTTAGAAATATGGCCGATGCTGAGAAGTCAGTCTTTTGGAAAATGTAATAAAAGCGAAATATACTAAAAGTTCTCCATGAACCACAGACTCCATGGATCGAGCAGACCGTTGTTACCGTTTGACAAAAAAGCTATTTGAAGAGATTGAAGTGTATCTGCCATCGTCAACTTGAGAAGTGAGAGAATAAAGCTCTAGACAAATCTCCTTTTAAGCAACCACTGATGAAAAATGTTTACAGATAAAACGTGAAAATGGCTTTTTTGGCTGATCTCTTTCCTACTGCCGTACTCGCTGCGAAACTGCAAAGGGAGCATAGCCAACAACAATTTATTTAGATCATTTTCTTCACAGTTGTATATGCATTTTCTCAACACTTGCAAACACAGCCTCACTTAGGCACGCAACAACAAAAACATCATCAACATCTTTAACACAACAACAAAATCAACAACATCAACATCATCAACACAACAACAACATCAACATCATCAACCCGCAATATCGTCAGACTAAGATTTCATAGGAATATTAATGTGAAATCGTGAAGCAAAAGCAAAGTTACGAGCCACCTGCAATAAAAAGCCACTTACCGGGAAATATGAAAATGAGTGATGCAAAAAATTAAGAGTACTTATGATGGTGATATTATTGCACTTCACAATGAAAGCGTAGGTGGAAACACGTACCTTCGTTGGAAAGAATAATATGCGATCTTGTCTGTCCATAGCAACTGCCATGATGTTATGCATACAGTCAAAAGACAATATTCTCAATACATTACTAAAACAACGATTTGAAGATACTGCGCAGTTCACAAGCTCCTATAAATAGGGAAAGAACTAAGCAAACACGAGGAATCAACAAGAATTCAGATGAACTGACCGAATTTAGTGTGGTAAAAAAAATAACATCCCTATTTCTCAAAAAATCAAAAAATTACATCTCCAACAAACCAAATCACATCGTATAAGAAACCATCGACTCTGAAAAAGCAAACAAGTATGGGTTGCAAAAAGGGAATAAACATTACAGCTGTTGTGCATAGGAATGAGCTGTCTTGTGTATAGGAACAGGGTCAAGCCTCCTTTGAGGATTCCTCAACGGGGGGTCGCATTTGGTTCGCTAACAGGGGGGGGGTCGTAATCGTTGAGGTACTAGTGATCAACAGTATTTCTCACGCAGAAGGTCTAAAGTGTAAGGGAAGAGTGATAAAACTGGCTAATTAGGTTGGTACCTGAAACAAGTTTAATTTAATCATCTTGGAAACCTCTTGCATGGCGCGATCCGCAGCGAAATTGGCCAACGCCAATAGACCTTTCGTTGGTCCGCCGACACCGAAACCATGTACACCTGCCGAAATTCACGAATTTCACCGATCAACCGTGGGAAGCGATATCTATCAAAGGGTACCACCGTGGATGGACACTCCAGAAACAATGAGATGAAAACGAAAAGTTAGCTGATATGGACTTCTTTCATATCGTTCTACGATCGCAAATACGTAATCTAGTGTTGGCGGCCACTATGCGGACAGGAAAAACGTTTGTATATATTGAGAATGTGGATGAAATTCTTATGCATGGCGCATCCCACAGAAAAGCTGACCGACGCTTCTCGCCTTCCCACTTTGCCTCCGAGAGCGAAGGATGCATACTGGAAAAATTTCAGTAACAATGAATCGATTTTTGGGAAGATTCGTGGAAAGATCTCGCAAATTCGACGAAAAAAAGCTTTCCTCAACTGGCTTTTTTGATTTATTCTTGCTTCATTTTGAAGATATGGCATAGCTCAGGTAGTCGTTCGGAAGCGACCACCTAGCAGGCCCAGCTTCACCGAAATGAACTCATACGGTTAAGTTTGAAGGAAGTTATGACCATTTCCGTGAAACACTTTGAAATTTTCCTCATCAAATCTTCATCAGGCTTCTCTCGAAATAACTTCCTTCGTTTCGAGGATATGGCATAGCTCAGATAGTCATTCGAAAGCGACAACCCCGCAGACCCTGCTTTACCAAAACGAACTGATATGGTTAAGTTTGAAGGAAGTTATGGCCATTTCCGTGAAAAACTTCGAAATTTTCCTCATCAAATCCTCATCTGGAAACCCATATCGAGAACTAAGCAACCATTGGAGCAAGCAAGTGGCCAATAGTTAGGTCTAAGGGAATTATTAGGAGAACAGTTCACAGCTGTTTGAGAGATGGGCTCTAGGTAAAGTTCAGAGTATTTCAAAAATGTCAGGATTTAGTATGTGGAAGATAACGCGCTCCATCGTGATCGCCGCGTTGCACGTCGCCTGAAATGAAATACCTCTAATCCCATCCATTTTCACGTAGGGTATCATGCATGTGTTATCATCTTGTGTTCTCCTGTGTAAATTCTTGACTATTTTTGTAACTTCTATGCTGTGCTTTCGTGTAGCACTGTACTCTCTTTTGTGGCTCCTTTCCACAGCTCTTTGATATTTGCAAACTCTCTTATGATAGCTGTACTGCTAAAACTGGTAGTTTCTGCAAAGTTGTTGGCTTGTGCGATAATTATTGACTAGATGTAGAATATGGCCAGCTATATAGTTTTTTTTTACCCTTTGATTGCGTGTTTGGCGTGGTGATAAGGCGTCTATCGAGTGAACATTCTTTTACGCTCTCCAAAAACTAGATGTGAAGAATTAAATGAGTAGAGTGCTGTTACTTGGGAAACACTATACAATACCCGTGCACTTAGTGTCAATTATTATGTCGGTTTGTGTGAGTTAACGTAATTTTTGAAAGGAGGATATCATGGTTTACGTAAGTATGAAAATGTAATCATGTGTATCATTATACTTTTCCTCTTTCTTCCGTTAATCTGCTAAAAGGTGTCTAAAATTCCCGGTTATACTATATATTCAAATAGGCGTTATGTTCAGGTGGCTTAGCGCAACCTGAAAAAGAGGGGGGGGTCGTACTAGAGGCCCCTTTTGGGGGGGGTCGGATTTTTTGAAAATTTTCCTCAACTGGACGCTTGACCCTGTATAAGAATGGACTGATAATAAGTGTAATCGTAAACAGCCATTTCTCACCCTATATAAGCAGCCTCGAGTAAGGCCGACACTTTACTTTCAACTTGTTGTGCTTTGTTCCTGGAGTACAATAGAGCGGTCATCTACACTGGAGTGAGCAGACACAACAAATTGGCGATCAGGATACCGAAGATGGATAAACCGCAGCTGATGGCAGTCTTTAAAGAGATCCTGGAGGAACAAAGAAGACAACATCGAGAGCTGGTCTAGATGCTCCAGCACCGTGTGGAAGGTGGAGCTGGCGACAGAGTTAGGAGTGAAGACGTCCCAACGCCGAACGTTATGGCCGCCCTGAGCAACCGCATCGAGAACTTTGTGTTCAATGCTGACGTGGAGATGGGATTCTCCAGATGGTACTCACGGTACAAGGAAGTGTTCACAGAAGATGCTCGACAGCTTCCTGAACCGGCAAGGGTGAGACTTCTTTGTGAAAAGCTTGATAATGTCGCTTTTGAGAAGTATCAGCGACACGTATTGCCAAGGAACGTATCAGACATCGGTTATCAAGACACTGTTGACAATCTGAAGCAGTTGTTCGACTTCAGAGCATCCGAGTTCACTACCAAGTATCAATGCCTCAAGCTCGAGAAGAGTGTAAACAAGGATTACCTCACGTACACAGGTAGAGTCAACGAATTTTGCGAGAAAGCAAAACTCCATGACTTAGATTTGGACGGTATCATTCGGGCTGAAGTCGCAAACAGAGGTAGAAATCCGGCAACGACTCATCGCAATACTCGACAGAGAGTACAGAGCAGGTCGGAAAATTTCTTTGCATGAATTGCACAAGGAATGCGAGGACTTCCTGAGCCTCAAGACAGATAGTGAGACTATCGCCGGAAGTACAAAGATCGTTGAATCAACAGTGAAAGAAGATCAAAGAGCCATTGATTGCTGGAACTGCGAAGGAAATCACTATGCTAAACAGTGTAAGAAGAAGCCTTGGTTCTGCAAGAAGTGCAGAACAAGTGGTCATAGAGAAAAATTCTGCGACGTTGCGAGTCAGGCGAAGCCGCTAAGCATACCAAGACTTCTGGAAAGAGTCATTCTAGCAGCGGCAAAACGAAACATGCCAGTAAACGTTCCAGGAGACATACTCGCTTCTTAAAGAATTCAAATGCGTCTGCAAGCGTTAACGCCGCACGGATGTACATCGAAGCAGTTGTGAACGACCAGCCAGTTAGTTTTCTACTTGATACAGGATCAGACATAACACTACTGACAAGAAAAGGATTCTAGGTCGAAGTGGCCATTCGGAATGGGATATATATAGTCTGACGTATTTTCGGACGCTGATCCCGAGCCTGCATTGGGAATTTGCTGTCCGATTCTCTGAGCGGAGTTACGAAGGGTTTTTTTTTTTGAAGAAACAATGCTATTGTAGGGTAGGTTTGAAGCCCGTAGCACGCGAGCCAGACGTTCTCGCGCAAAATTAGTGCGATTTTCGTGTTCAGAGGACCAAACTGCCCTATGGAACATGTTTTTAGCCAGTTCGAGAACTTGACCGAATTTCGAAAAAATTCTTGGCTTACCGAGAATTTGACCAAATTTCGGAAAAACTCTTGGCTCACCCAATAGGCCTCTAATTGGCTAGAAACATGTTGCAAGGACAGTTTGGTCCCCTGAACACGAAAATCGCACTAGTTTTTCACGAGAACGTCTGGCTCGCGTGCTACGGGCTTCCAAACCTACCATATAATAGCATTGTTTTTTCAAAAAAATCTCCAAAACTCCGCTCAAATTTCTCCGAATCGGACAGCAAATTTGGAATGCAGGTTCGAGATCAGCGTCCGAAAATACGTCAGACAATATATATCCCATTCCGAATGGCCACTTCGACCTAGAATCCTTCCCTTGTGAATGAAAATGTCTGGAAGAAGATGGGATCTCCACAATCGGAGAATGCAAACGTTACTGTGAAAAACGCTAATGGTGATCGTATGAAAATACGAGGAAGACTAAAGTGTACAGTTGAAATGAAAGGCATCAAAAGCGTCGGATACGCTTATGTGACACCGTACAATTCGTTAATGGGACTCGAGTGATACAGAATAATGAAGATATGCTTCATCACATGAAAATGATGGCTGAAGAGATCAACACGAAAAGCAGCTCACACGTGGAAGATCTTAAGAGAAAGTATCCCGAAGTAATCACCGAAGGTCTTAGACTGTGTACCAAAGAGAAAGCTGACCTCGCAATACTACCTGATGCCCAACCCGTATTCTGTCTGAGTCGCCCCGTTGCTTACGCTGCCAGAGAATCCATCAAAGTGGAACTCAATAGACTCCAAGAGATGGGTGTAATCACTCCAGTGAACCATAGCGAATGGGCTAATCTGAAACGAGGTACCGACAAACTCAGAGGGGAAGGAAGACCGTCCGAAGATGTGCTAAATACTGTTCTACAAGCCTACAGGACCACAGCAAATAGCAGTCTACTAGGAAAGACTCCAGCAAAGCTACATGGAAGAAAAATTCGTACTCGATTGAGTATGCTGGAGCCAATACCAGTAGACACTAAGAATCCTTTGGAAGAGGAAATGAAAGAACAGTTCAACAGAAGACATGGTGCTGTCAAAAGAAATCTTGATGTTGGAGAAGCAGTATATGCTCAGCAGTGGAAATCGTCCCGTTTCGTTTGGGAGGAAGGCACTATAAAGAGGTGCCTAGGATCCGTAATTTACGAAGTTGACATAAATGGAAGGGTTGCCAAGAAACATGCGAATCAACTCAAACGTCGTCATGTAGACACATCCACAAGTAGCGGATGTTCGACTTTGGACACACTACCGGACATGTTCGATTATCGCCATGACCAGCTCAAGAAGCCGACAGAGAATGCGAAAGAACAAATCGCGGATGTTGAGGCACAGAGAAGTAATAGCCATTCACAAGAGCAAAGTGAGGATGTGGAAGCGCAGAAGAGGACAATTGGATACCGACAACGTACATCGAGTCCAGAGTCCCAGCGTCCACTGAGGAATCAACACGATCGAGAAGGCCCGTCGAAAGAGATGGGATACCTCGTATTTAGTTGTTTTGTTAAGATGTTACGCGCCCACTTGATTTGTAACCAAGTAGAAACAAAGTCTTTTTCTACTGGGGGAGGTGTTGTGTATAGGAATGAACTGTCTTGTGTATAGGAATGGACTGATAATAACTGTAATCGTAAACAGCCATTCCTCACCCTATATAAGCAGCCTCGAGTAAGGTCGACACTTCACTTTCAACTTGTTGTGCTGTGTTCCCGCAGTACAATAAAGCGGTCATCTACACTGGAGTGAGCAGACACACCAACAGCGACTGGTAAGAGCATAGTGGTCGTAAATCAGACAACATGTACGATAAAACACAACCCACACACATAAAACACATAAAACACAAAAGAAACACAAGTCTAGGTTAATCACGTTCATAATAAGAAAATACTGACGAAAGTCCTGCAAGGAAGCCAAAATCGCAAAATCACATAATCGCGGTCGCAAAATCGCAAAATCGCAAAGTCTGAACGCGGCCTAAGGTTGCTCAGCAGTGCAAAGGTATAGAAGAACGAAATAAAACGAAGAAGGACCCGAGAAATAGGAATGAATTCTGGAAATGGAATGAATTCCTTATGATTTCTTCCAATTCTCGCCAATCTACATAAGTGACTGAAGGGGTGGGTACAGACGTGCGAGCGGCTCACCCAATCGGCCACAAAAGTTGTCCTGCCCTCGCGGCAACTCTTCCAGGGGGGGGCGACGCTGTGTGCTGCGGGATCGTGATAAGACCCATCCGTGGGAGGTCTTTTAGATCAAGACGCGTTTCTTGAAAGCGGTTTCTCAAAAATATGTGTGGACGATATGTCCATTTGTGCTGCACAATCTTACGACTGCCAAAAAGGGGTTGATGGTTCAAGCCCAACAGAGAACAAAATTTGCAGAATTGCAGTTTTAGGATTTTGGGTTTGTAGACACTTGAGTAAAAATTGAGTAGAATAATCTTTTTTAGCATAACAGGTTATCACTAATTATCAGTATTCACCGAATACTACTCTCCAATTTTTCTTGCCTTCCAGCGCTCTTAGCGTACGAGCGAACCGGGTACGATATTCGTGCTCAAAAGGTGGTCGAAGAGGATAAGTTCCCAACGCATCTGCCGAGTAGTCACTAAACCAGGGTTGGAATTAATGGAAAATGTCCAGCCAAAACGGTCCGCTAAGAAGAGAGATACCAACGAGGCATGGTTGGCATCGCGAGTTACATCCAAAGATAGTCACATTCTTCTCGTATTCCATATTCTTTTTCTCGTACTTCACCTTGCTGTGTCAATATCACACCTGCACAAAGACCACAGCAGCCATCTGTTACTACATGCAGTACTATAGCTAGCTCATAGGCACCTCGTGATCCTGCAGTAGCCAGGCCCGCTCAAGTCTCGCTATTCGCTGAACCACAAATAATAACAACATCCGAGCACATGACTGTAGAGGCACCCAGGAAGAGCGAGAGCGGAGGAAGCTAGTTCAATGAAAGAAAAAGAGAAGAAACAGGACGACAAAGGAGAGGAAAAGGGGATCTCTACAGCGCTAGCAACATTTAACGTGGAGAGAGATAAGGGGAACCGGAAGAACCTATGAGCACCTCGCCCGTGGTTCGAGTTAACCACATTTAGTCCATAATATCGATCCATCGGCATGGGCCCACGGCACCACAGCTCCAGCTACCTCATCAGTTCCTCCCCCCACGAAGCGCCCTACTCTCTCAAGGACATCGTGGTCGGTGCCACAGAAGTCATTAGAGAAAGGTAAAGGAGAGCGTAGAGCCAGCAAGGGGATCCGAGAGAATGCAGACGGTCGTAGCATTTTTGGAGGAGTGCCAAAGGAGCAGAACTCTTGGACAACGAGGTGGTCCACCTAGACCCAACCCACATGCGCGCACGCTCCTTCCGAGGACCCATTCTACACAAGATAGTACATCTGATGTCGAACCATATACTGTGGAGGAGCCCCAAAACGTCAGCCTGCCCGGGTTCCCAGTACACCAGCGTGACCCTCAGGACCTAGGAAGGGTAGTTTGTGCGTGGTTCACGACCAATATGGGCCGTCCATGGGGGCAACAGATGTGGACGGTTATTCGTTCCAAAAAATCTTGAAAGATACACAAACAGAGGCACGCTTCCAATAAGGAACAGGGTAGGACACAGAAGTTTGAAGATGAAAGTTGAGGACGATGTCGTAGAGAGGAGAGCATCTGAATAAACGCAGACGGCAAACAATTTAAGCCCAAATTCCATAGGAGCCTCACCTCCTCCGTCACCCTAGCGTGCAAGGGCATATTGGTTGCGATCTGAGGTCCTCAAAGCACCGCCCGGGGTAGGAAAAGATGATAAATGCAATGTTTTCTGAAAAGAAACATTTCAGCTCAGAAGGTGCGATGTGTGGCGGAACTCGTATTGAAAATCGCACTTCACAAGGGAGATCTTTTATTTTATGGCACGCTTCTTAAGAACGGTTTTTGCTAAAAATAGGGTACAAACATATGTATAGAACCGATACAAAATTTCGCTAAGCTGCACTCGAATGCCAAAAAAAGTATTGAGAAATTTTTTATCAGAGGGGTGGCTTTGATTTGCTTATTCTAGAGTAAGATCTCGGATCAAATCGATACATTCCCAGGCTGAGTTATTGGTCGTTGAATTCCTCAAGTTTTTATAAGCAAGAAAGATTACAGACGCTAGACAGGTGGGCGGCTTGGGAATAGGGCTCAGAGGACATTGGTTTCGCGACGACGACGAGCGAAGACGGCGGCTCCGTCCAACCTCGACCCGGCACGCTACACTGTATTCTCGCGGCGGCTGACTCAATTCTCCACATTGTATCAGCGTATGTATTCGCTTATAAACTCTGGTGCAGAAAGTCGTGTGTGCATGCAAAAGGCACACACTAGGAGTGCTAGGACTCCAGTAATGTTTTATGAAACCATTTCTAGAACGGTTAGAAATCATACTCATAAAACATTTCTTGCATTCGGGTTTTGAGGAAAACGAAGACCAGTTATATAAAAATGCAAAACAAAGATAGAAATTGTAAATCGGTTGCCACTCTCACTCACTGAATACAATACATACCACGGCGCTAGATAAGGTGTTTCCTACGGAGTTGAGTGAGAGTGTTTCAAACTCTCCGACCCCGCCGCAAACTCTCAGCCTCCGTAGACCATGCCCCATCTAGTGCTGTGATGTGGACGATACCTATCCTGGTTGCGCGTCAGGGTCACGATTGAGTAAAGCACGTGCCTCAAAAATAGATTTGGAAAAAAGAGTTAATTTGACAATTTTTCAAGGTTGCAACTTTGCTGAAAAATAATCTTTCGAAGTAATGTAAGCTACTTTCATGCTCTCCTTTCATGCTCCAGACCATTGAGGGCATGGTTTCCTTGATGTCTGCGTAGCTCTGTAGGTGCAAGTTTTGTCGCAAAAAAATTCGGAAATTTCAAAGCGTTTTGCTTCAAACGACCGCGACTTCCCTCAAACTAACCTTATGAATTCAGATCTCGTGTGCTAGATATAAGTGGTATTTCGTTTTCTAACGACTGCTAGAATTGTACCATATATGCAGAAAGGAGGAGTTATGTTGAAGACGTTGCCGAGGAAAATTTTTTACCGTCGTAATGGAAAATACCCACGATTATTCACAAACAATTATGTGTTCTGACTGAAATACTTCCAGCACACATTCGTTGCTCTCGAGGGGAATCTGAGGAACTTTGTTTTGCTCTTTGCTAGTCCTTCTAATCCGAAAGTTGACAAAGGGGTTACTGAGAGGAAAACAGTGAAACGCTCTGAAGACCGAACCATTCGAATTACGCTTTCTCCATTGCACAAGATTTTCGTCGTTGCGCGATCTCGCCATAGAGATACGCACTCAGGGCAGCAAACACCATTAACCAGCGCATTATAGGGCTGCTACGTAATTTCTAACTTTTCTATTCTTCCGTGTAGTTCCTAATTTTGTCACCTAATTGGTTCCAGCTTTTTAGCCGTAGGTTTCGTTTTTCTTAGTCTAGTTTCTTTAATTGACTGGGTAAAAACATAGAAATAACTGAGCCTGAAGAGGGGAGGGGATGTCGTACGAGGGCCCCCTTTAAGAGAGAGGGTCTATTTTCCGAAAATTTCTCTCGGCGCCACGCTTGAGTCTCCTTCTCTACCTTGAAGTAACAGGCCTTTTACATGTTTGAACAACTTTATCTGTTCACGAAAGACCTTAAAATAGTGAAATGCGCTTCTGAATAACCAGAAGCATCTTACATAAGACATAGTTTCTAGCCTTATGAGTGCAAAGACAAAAGATAACTATTATACCTCCTTTAGCGTGTCGCAGAGCCTCTAATGCCAAAAGATCTTGGGAATAATTTTTTGAACTCCCCGACGTGTGATGCGTTAGCCATCAATGTTTCTTCATTTACGTTCTACGTGATGTTTTGATGTTTGTTCGAAAATTAAAACCACTTCCAGGGGCAATTCGAGTTTACAGGCATAATATGGTGGAAAGGGTCGATTAATACGTTCCTCTGAATGTTTCGTGTGAGGATACAATTGGACACTGTGTAGGCCGTTAATCAGTGAAGACGATCACGAAAATAGCGAGAACTTTTATTGTAGAGAAGGTACTGAATCAGCAGAACCCGCATGATTTTGGGCACACTTTCATTTTGGTTGCTGCAGAGAGAGTTCCTGTACAGAATCCAGTTTTTACAAGTGAAAGACAGCTGAAATATCGTTCAATTACATTGATGTTGTAGGACCAGGAGGCTAACAGTGCTTCTTACCTAGTATTGTCCACACATCTGAAACCAGATCCTGTTTTCACTGGAGAATCCGTTATTATAGCACCAGAGGGTTTCATCGTTGAAACGCCAAGAGGTTCTTTTGTTGCAGCGGAAACCGGAGAAGATGGTTCCGGTTCAGTAGGTTTACTTGACGGAACTAAATGCTGTTGAACTGAGCATTTACGTTACTCAGAAATGTACAACTATGATGGTACCGTGTCGGAATTCCAAAATAACCCTCGTTGTTCCAATTCTATTGAATGTCATGACTGGAACGCGGTTTGAGTGAGAACGGAGTGTTGTTCCGGCAGCATCAGGGGAGCAAAATCTTCAATTTGCTTTTCTTTACTCCATATAAATTCATAATTCGTGTTTACTAGCGAAGTGTTTCGCTTAGGGTAGCTCAAAAAAGCTTTCAACTCTATTATGTGTCGGCTCTGATATTGAGATATTGTAACACAGGTGTTGCTTTTCTTGAGTATTACAGTAATCGTTATGGCTTCGAGGCGTAAAAGTAAGCATATTCACTTGCACATTCTTAAAATGTATCGTCCCACGATTTTCGTACATACAACAATTATACCTGTAACCAGTCATTGTCTGATCTTCGTTGGTCTTGATCTCCACGCCAGCGTAAGCGCATCCGTCAACCGAAACACCTTTCGTGAAATACAATATCTTCACTTCAATATTTGTTCCTTGTGGAGACTAGAAAACACATAGTTATCACCTGTAACTTTCTACCGAGCTGTGATTTCCTATATACGAACTGACCAAAAAGGATAACAGCGAACAAGATGAAAGTATGAAAGCAGATGACATACTTCAATCCAATACCAACATGTTTCGAATTCCTGTTGCTCTTTTCCACCAAGGCCAATTGCATCTTCTAATTTCTCCCAAGCTGGTGAAGCTTGAATGGTTCTGCCGCATCCTGACGGCTAAAAGGAAACTTGTTTCACCGGGCATAATTTTCGGAAATTCCAGCGGTTACTCACTCTCTCTGTGCAGAGGTCTCCACCGTAGCCTCCAGGACAAATGCACTTGCTGCAGTTTCTGGGATGAGGGAATCCACCCATCTGGCACTTCGCCGATATACTAGGGATGCACCTCCCTAAACTGAGCCTTAAGAATCGCATAACAGAAACAAATTTGTAAAATGTAGAGGCCTTGAGAATGGCTAGAGTGTATTTATAAACTCATTCTTCTTCAGCTGGAAAGCTGTATGAATTGTGGTATCACGTGAAGGTGGCTATACATATTATGTAATGCTTTCAACACTTCTCATGACTGGCTCTTTCATCATATGGTAGCCGATGGTTGAAACGAAGCTCACAAACACATATGGACATATATGATTTTCCAATAAGTAAGCTCTGAGCACAGTCAGTAAAAACAAAGACGAGAAAAGGTTTAGTGTGAGACCTATACTCCTCGACTGTTGGAAATGATCAAACCTTTACAGCCGTAGTGTTCGTTAAGCATGGATAGCTCGATAAACGAAATGAATGGAGAGCCAAGAGTTTGTCGGTAGTTTATATCAAATGGCACCAATGTTGGCTCATCTTCGTTTAACGATCCGCTGTAACATTTACGAATAACATTTCTAAAGAATAAATTTCTATTAATATTTAGATGTAAGAAAGAGCTATGACTGATGCGTTTTCTATTCTTTATAGTTCGTTTATCATTGTCACACCAAGGTGATTGGCACAACTATTTGGATGACGTTTAGTATTTGCATGAACTTAAACAGTAGTTTGTTAACGCACGTAGTTGCACCATAGTGCATAATACTGCCGTAGTCGTACTTCATACCATAATTATAGTTAGTCCTTGTTGTTTCTTTGTTGAACTGATCTATGAAGTCCTCCTAGAAGCATAAGCGTAAGTTAAACCAGCATAGCACCAGCCAATTTCCTGTCTATATTTGGCATTGCTTTAGAATGAGAAATGAATAAAATGTGCTTTTTATTGGTCAAAACGGCTTATGACTTACCTATCACACTTTATTAGGACAAATATAAAGAAACGTTCATCGCTTATAAATGTAATAGCAGTTCTCCAACCATTCCAAAAGGCTCACCTCTACATTCTTAATATTTATAGTGACATATTCGTCGCGATCCGTTCGAGATTGCGTATGCCAAAATCCAAGAGCGTGACCAATTTCGTGCGCAGTTGTACATGCTACCTCACAACCATCACCCAACGACAGTCTCTGTAAACCACCTTTTTTTCCAACACTCGACCAGCATCCGTCTTGCTTGAACACCATAATTCGATCGTAAGCTGAAACAATAAGATATTTGGGATATATTGCAGGTTACGAAACAGTGTAATGTGCAGCGAAAATTCAACACTTTTGATGGATTCCAATTTGCAGTCTCCATCTTCATTACTAAGTGAGGATGCTTTATATTATATACATGGAGTGAATCGTTGTTTAAGATTGTGAGTGAAACGGACTCAGTTTACATGATCCCTAATTGTATTGAAGATCTGTCAGGAGCGATAGAAGATACGAATACTCATTCAAATAAATTTTCTCACCGTTTTCGTTCTCTATGAAATCAATGCAAGTGTCCTTTTCCCACCATTTTGCTGCTTTGAGAAACGCATTTTTCATTGCGTCAGCTGCAAGATAGTGTAATCTTATAGTATATTTTGAACAACGGAAATATATTTTTAAACTCACTAGCCGAAGAGTGAAAGAAGAAATTCACTCCTTGTTTCCACAGCCCCTGCGGATAAAAAATATCCTTGAATGCCTGACGTTTCGCACGACTGGACGAATTTGACAATTCTTCTATATCCTCGATCACTTCTTTACTTTGATTCCTTCAACAGTGCTCGATCAGGGAAATTTACATGTGCCACTTGTTCTACGTACTCTGATAGACCTATGTCACCCTGATAGAAAATCTTGGAAACGTTGCCGTGCGCATTAATCTCGTTGATATTGTCTCCATATGTTCTCACTCTATCCCTCTTGAAAGGAAGCCATTTCTGCAACGCAAAATCAGCTATGCATTGCGATTAGATTGTGCGTTTCTTGTGGAGTGGGAACATGATTCGTTTGAGTAACTTAATATTTCCTGTTATGATAGTTATGAGATTGATTAGTCAGCGCTACCTTTAGCCTTTCACCCAGAGATTTCGCCATTGCCGATGTTAACTGTAGTGCCTTCAACATTTTACCCTTCAAACTTCTTAGCTTCTCACGCGTTTTCAAAAACGGCGTTGTGTCGAAGAGCTGCAAATATGTACAGCAGAATGAGAAATTATTGCAAGAATAAAATGGTTTCCAAACACTGGCATCCAGCAAACCAAGAAATGCTTGTTTAAAGCAAGAAATAGCCCCAACCTTTTTGACCTGTTGGATGGTTGCGTTTTTGAATTTTTGTCCTATGTTGCGTCCACTCGTGAGCAATCCCTTTGCTTTGTCAAGCAAGCTGCTATTGACGACAACAATTAGGAGCAAGGAGAGCAATATCAGTCTCATTCTAGAACGGAAATTTTTGAGATTCTGAACAGACCAGATGCCTGATAATGTGAAAAATCCTCTACAGTGTTTGTGATGATCCAATGCAATGAAAACACTGCAGGCTATTTTTCATGATGTAGATCTGAGAAATTTTTGAAGAGACTCTGACAAATTGTAATAGATGCCGAACGAACTCGTGGAAAAGTGAAAGCAAACAATCAAGATGAAATGATCACCTGTGGAGATACATACTGCACTATGGTCACCCCTTTTATATCCACTATATATTGATTACCGTTGTATAAGGCGGCTGGGGAAACATGTGTATGTAGTTTTTGTTTTTCTTTTTTCCTGTTCCTGGTGTGCGTTTTCGTTTCGTAACATGTTTCCCCAGCCGCCTTATACAACGGTAATCAATATATAGTGGATATAAAAGA